>JAOTON010001152.1:607500-1807500 GCA_034440635.1 Lepas anatifera
TGAAGCAGAGCCAGTGCCCGTGGCGAGAGCGAGGTAACGGTCACCGGAAGCGGTTACAGTTTCTTGATGGGCGGTAGTGCCGAACGGAAACCAACTGACGACGACCTAGGAGGAGTAGCGTGTTTTAACACCATCCACAAAGGTAATACCCTCGACTCTTCTAACACGTCAGACGAAGACACAGAATGTGTGCATTGTTTACTGCTTTCTTTCCAACAGCTATTTCTTTGAAATGAGCTTCCTCACAAGAAGTTTGATGACACTGTTTTCCATTTTTTCCTATTCCTCTATTCTTGCCATAAGAAGGTCTACACATAACCATTGTCGGGATATCTGGCTGTACTTTAGAGAACCAACCGTCTCTTGTGCCGGGCAAAACAACGCCAGAAGTCGAGGCGCCCTGAAACACTAACGATCATGACGACAGTTTGTATTGTGGAATACGTTGTGGTCAACAGCATTCAGATCCGATCAGGTCCAAATCTGCTGTTCTCCGACAACACTCGGCCAATCCGTCTACACAACACGGTTATCACTCCAAAGCCGATCCGAAAATACAACAAAATTAACAAAACTCCGAGTCCAAACCAAAATCACCCGAATTATCTAGCCAGTCCAGTCCAGCCCACGGATCGGACTGATGAGATATCCATCCAGATATTCAGTCCATGACGTGGTCGACTGCGTTGGCCGTATTTTGCGACGTGGCATAGTCCACTCGGGATGGAATAGTGAACACCAAAATGACCCAAAATATGGCTCAAGTGCCCGGTGCACCTATTAATAAATGCAGGCAGATCGGAATCCCCATCTTTGGTTCCACTCCAGAGATAAGCTGCGTTGGCCTCGTAGGTTTCAAGGATATAGCAAGCGCAGGATGGAAAACGGGTGTCGAAGGGGTGGTGGACCCCGTTTTCACGGAGACACAAACCTGATACCAAACGCTGCACTGATGCGTGAGGCAGCCGACTGGTCATTCAGTGCCAGCGGGGTCGATGTGGCTGACCGTTCACCCACCCGACCACCGCCGAAACCCCGCTAAACCGGCTCCGCTCACCGACCAATGCCGAAATCCGGCTAAAACGTACCGGCTTCACTCACCGACCAAGGCTAAAACCCGATCAAAACCCTAAAACCCGATCCAGCTAAAACGCCGCAGCATTCGCAATGTGACATGCATAAGTAATAACAATCTAATGCTAATGACGTACAACAGAACAAGTTCCACATACGCAGGGTGCACATCTACAATACAAGTACGAGAGGCCACCGAATTCAAGACCAGTTGCAATGCAGTCAAGTGCTTAACACATATTCTAACATTCCGGCAGCCACTGGGATAAGGCTTGTCGCAATATCCGGCGGTGAGCCAGACGAGGGAGAAAACCGAGCGGGAACCGGTCGGGCGCGTGTTGAATCGGCTCGGGACAGACCGAGAAAGCCGGCCCACCGCTCTCGCAGTCGGCACGGTAAAAACAAAGCCGGCCGGACGGTTTCACCTGCGCGCGTGCGACGCCGATTCCGCCAGTGACGATTGATGGGGCAACCGGCCCGCCTGCCCCACTCGCTGAGTACAGTATACCACAAATGGATAAACAGCAATCGGTCCGATGTTTCACTGTATGAGAAGAGATGTGTATGCCGTTCACAAGGTTGCATTTGTTGGTGGTGTTATTTCCGCAGCCGATAAGGTTTGACGCCTCTCAAATACAACCATCGACGCCTTGCACCTCTCTGTATTGCATGAGGATAATGTGAAGCTTTCCCTGAAAAAATGTGGCTGAGCATCAAGAAGCAGAACAGTGCGGGAAATATCGTCATGGGTTTTCGCATACGTACACATCACGCGCAAATAAAAGCTACGGAAGCACCTCATATAACGCCATGGCTCTAACAGATTTTAGTCGAGGAGTCAACTGAGCAGCTATCTTCGGAATCTTCACCATCTTCGAACCATCAGACGTCAGAAGCTGTTGACGAGGTGCAGCGCCTCCTAATCGAAAAGTTTCTGGTGGAGACTCGCGATCATGCCGGCACGCCCAGCGCCATACCCGTCAATGCCGAGCAGCAAGGCCGGCCTGAACCATCCGACCGCGACCGCCGCGCGGGCTGGGTGACCTTGGATCGTCCTCAGCACCACAGAGCACACCGGCTGTTTCGGTGCAACCCGGGAGAACCGGTAGTGCCGGCAAGTGGTTGTCAATAGACAGAGCAGGCATGCGGAGGAGAATATCCAGCAATAATCACGGCTGGTAACAAGAACAAGGAACAAAAGATCGACGAACAAAAACAAGACGAATAACATCCTCCGTCGTCATATAAGATCACATAGAAGTATTTATATAAGTAAGTCTGGAACCCTGAGGCAATAGCAGGGTGATGATTGCAATGGAAACATTTAAAGCGTTTGTTTTTACATTTACAGCAACCAACGTTTACAGCATTTGCTCGACAGAATCATCTTGCGTATTGCAATGTCAGCGCGAGGTGGTCTCATCTGGCCTAGTTAGTTACTCATCGTGACTGCCCCATCATGATGACTGATTACCTCATCATCTTCACCAAAATATCGACCCAAACGCTTAGGTTTTGGTTAACAATCAAAAGTGTGATGAACTGTGGCACGCATGTTGTAATCATAACAACATCCGTTATCATCCCATCTACTTTTTGCACTAAGCTAACCGAGTAACGGCTAATACATGTATTCCAAGGAGCGACTCAAGGTTACTTGCAGTTCTCCCAAATGAGCCACGTGATGTGAGATAGCGCTGGCAAGCACACCTGCATCTGGGCGAATTTCTGGAAGCCAGTAACTTCGCGATTCTCCTAAGGTCAGCTTTATCCGCCGACAGAGACGTGGTAATCTTAATATGATTGGGGTGCTCAAAATTTAAACAACCCCAATAACCCCGATATTAAAAAGGATAGTATAATATAAAGTGTTTTAACCTCAGATATCTTTGTTAAACTGCGCAAAACTGATTTAAAGTCATCCAAATGAGAAAAATACGAAGAAATAACACTACTTCGATGTTCCATTGGGATTACCCGGGCACCCCCAAGAGATGTAAATCAACAACCCGAGCAGCAGACCAGCACATCGCCTGCAGCCCACCCATCTGCGCCGTTGGAGAAGAATAAGGAGCCCCGCGGCGCCTCCTCCCTACACGCACCCTGAACACAGGCGCGTCGCCGGGCTCAATTGGCTGGAGTGGAGCTCTGACGGAAGCTACGAGGGCACGCCGCTCTGCACGTCCGAATGACATCCACGGAAGAGACGTGCATTTTGCAGAGGCCGCCAGCGTGCTCTAGCCAGAGGGGAGGGCTGAATGATGGCGTACGTCATCTGATAATGTCAGTGACAGCAGCGAGTCACCCGACTGGCCGGTTCGTCGACTGAAGATTCAGCGGTCAGGCTTCGACAGACCTGCGGAGGGTTGTCCGGCTCCTAAAGAAATGCGTCGGATTGCCCGGCTCCGACAGAAGTGCGTCGGGTTGCCTGGCTCCGACAGATGTGCGTCCGTCCGGTTGCCCGGCTCCGACAGATGTGCGTCGGGTTGCCCGACTTCGACAGCAGTGCGGAGGGTTGCCCGGCTCCGACAGATGTGCGTCGGGTTGCCCGGCTTCGACAGAAGCGCGGAAGGTTGCCTGGTTCCGACAGATAGGCGTCGGTTGCCTGGCTTCAAGACTGGAGGTTGCCGTCACGTGGTATTAAGAAGCGCCTCAGGTTACCCAGCTCCCACAGATGTGTCTCAGGTTGCCCGGCTCCGACAGAAGCGCCTAAGGTTGCCCGGTTCCGACAGAAGTTGGGAGGGTTGCCCGCCTGCGAGAGGAGAGCGTCGGGTTGCCCGGCTGCGAAGTGAGGTCGCCCTGAGACGGAGCTCTCCGAGGCTGTGTCCCCCGCTGACGCCGGGCGCCGCTGCACGGGACGCGGCGCGAGCGTCTCACTGCCTCCAGCTGTGTAACAGCCGGGCCAACGGCAGCGGTCGACGCCGCCAGTCTCGTCAGGAACATGTCAAATTACTTCTGACGCCGCCAGGGATCTCTCGAAAAGAGAGCTCTCTAGGCGCACTCGATGGTGAGCTAACTCCGCGTATTCAGAGTCTCCGCGCGTCTTCAGTACGTTAGTAACAGCAGAGGCTGCTGACTCTTCCTGCCTGGCCCCTGTATTTCTAATGCAATATGCATCAGTGGGGCCACTGAACGTTGCCTTTGCACGATCAGGGTCGTTCTCGTCTGCACAACGCAGCGATAGCGGTTCTAATGCACAGTTTCGCCCCGAGTTTCCCTCTGACGCTGTCAGATGTTCCTCGCATCACAAAGAACGGTCACAACGAACCCTGCAAAAAACAACCTATGCAGGGCATATTTCACAAGAATCATATTAATAAAATGAAATGTAAACACCCAAAGATAACACATTCAGCGAATTTCCCCTCTTTCCTTCGCAGGCAGAAGTTAACTTATTTGCATACACCACCAGCGCGCTTGTTGGGGATTTCCCACTCGTACAGGACATAATTAGCCTAAGTAGGTACAAAGCCACTGACAACACAGAACGCAGCCTCTTCCAAATACCGTTCAGACCAGGAAAACTTCCCCGCCTTGGCCATCCGGCGAGTTCTTGCATAACGGAATCCTCCACTACCGCTGCGTCCTTAACCAGTTACACAAATACAATAGCCCATGGACGTTTATAGAACCTAACAAAGCAAAGGCTGGAACAACTTATAAACATGGTTGAAACAGTTACATCGGTCAGCGGAGTGAAGATTCCTACAGCAGACCGTTCAAAATACAGGCACAGAGGAATTAAAAAGTTTCAAGAAGCTGCATTCATGTCCAGACAGGTGGCACCACTGCATGTTTCCTGTTGTAACAAGGCAGTCACCCTCCGCCCCCTACAATCAGTCCAAGTCAGATTTTAAACCTTTAATCTGTTCCACTTCAGCACAGAAACAGCGTTGATCCCTGTGCGCGGAGAGACAATCAACCTCTGAATCATCGGTTCGTAAGAATTTACCAAGTACCTTCAAACGCCTATGTCGATTGATGTCCATCAAAGCAGAAAACGATAGCTATGCTGCCTCGGCCTATCAATACAACACACAAACACAAGCCATATTGCTCGTTGACTCAACCTGGGCATATTCCAGTCTTTCCCCGGCGTCTGTTAGGCGCCGAGACCGCCGCCGCGGTACCGCGTGCCTGCGGTGGCGGCGCGGGGACGCGGCACCGCGCGGAAGCGAGACGCCGCGTCCGGGCCATTGTGTGGTTCCGGTCGGCCGCCGCTAGTGCTGCGGCGCGGCGCTGCCAGAGACTATCACCTAAGGCGGTCCCTATCACCTGATACAGTCTGTGCCGCGGCGCGGCGCTGCCAGAGACTATCACCCGAGGTGGTCCCAACCACCTGATACAGTCTATGCTGCGGCGCGACGTCACCAGAGATGCCAGAGAATATTACCTGAGACGGTCCTAGCCACCTAATACAGAGTATGCCACAGGTGGTCCCAACCATGAACCACCTGATACAGTCTCTGCTGCGGCGCGGCGCTGCCAGAGTATGTCACTTGAGGCGATCCCAACCACCTGATACAGTCTCTGCTGCGGCGCGGCGCTGCCAGAGTATGTCACTTGAGGTGGTCCCAGCCACCTGTGGTACAGTACAGACTAATGCCAGGAGAACACAAAAAAGGCAGGTGCTCCCCCTTCAAGCCTAAGCGCACCCTGAAATACCCTCAGCACCCCCTCCCCCTGAAAGATCGGATACAAAACCCCCTCCCAAGGTGCCACTACCGGCACCTCGCGATAATAGTTCGCAACCCGTGATAGGTCGCAACGCCCAAAAGTGGCTTCTCCTCTGGTCCAAACGGCGCCCCTGCCCGAATGCTATCCACCCCGTCCGAAATGCTGGATACGCCAATTGGGCATGTCCTGCGACGATCCCCAAACAATGGGGGATGAAGCATGCTTTCTGAACACGTGCGGAGTTTAATGTTTACCTTGCCCGTGTGTAAATAAACGTATTTCATTCAGGAACAACTTTCTGGCTCAACATATAGTTTTACACCGAGAACCCTTTAAACGAATCAGCAGCACTGGCTACTGTTTTTGGTTTACCGCGAGCACTCCCTCCACAGCTGCATCGAATGCTTTCACAAAACTGCCGAGGCTTCTGGTGCTAACGACCCTCGGGGCCTGGAGATACGCCGAGCTGTAACCGAGCACCACTTGGGAACACAGCTGACACTCGACGCGTACAACAGAGCCTCCGGCGACCGCTCCAGTCCACCGTACAGACCCTACACGCAGTCAAAATTTCAACTCAAAATTTGTGTCTGACGATACGACAATAAACGGAACGACTCAGTGTGTTGGTCAGTGGGGCTGCACCCTCGCCCGCGTCCTCTGCCCTGCGGGCCAGCTTAAGTAGACAGCACTGGTCGGTGGGGTGCGATCCGCCCGGACAGCCTCCTCAGCATCTTTTGGATCCATGCATATATTATTATCACCAAACACGATGGGTAAACAAAAATATAGGGATTAAAAGACCACAAAACGTCATAAAGAGGCCAAAAAGCACGATGACAAAAACTAGACACAAAGATGACGCTGTACGAAACAGCAAGGCCAGGTGAAACGGGCCTGAGAAACGTGCCCCGAGCACAGATATCTCAGCTGCTCTATGGGCCAGCTGAAGCAGACAGCACTGGTCGGTGGGGTGCGGTACCAGGCTCTTCAGCATCAGCTGCTCTGTGAGCCAGCTGAACAGACAGTGCTGGTCGGTGGGGTGCGGTTCGCTGGGCCAGGTGCGAACACCGCGCTTTCTACCACCGCAGTCTCCCAGCCTGCCCGGAAACCACTGGCGCTCTCATCGCACTGTTTCCGGCACAAGAGTGCTGCATTCCGGCTAATGCAATCTCCGGCCAACAGCAGGCGACACGCGCCGCAGCCCAGGGTGTTGAGTTAAAGGCGGGGACAGTCGCGGCAACACAGAGTTAAAGGCAGGGACAGTCGCGGCACCACAGAGTTAAAGGCGGGGACAGTCGCGGCACCACAGAGTTAAAGGCGGGGACAGTCGCGGCACCACAGAGTTAAAGGCGGGGACAGTCGCGGCACCAGAGTTAAAGGCGGGGACAGTCGCGGCACCAGAGTTAAAGGCGGGGACAGTCGCGGCACACAGAGTTAAAGGCGGGGACAGTCGCGGCACACAGAGTTAAAGGCGGGGACAGCCGCGGCACCACAGAGTTAACCCTCGCCCCACCGGGGGCCATCGATGGCCCCCCTAAGGTTTTTCCGGGATAGCAGAAAAACGACCAGGCGCAGCACCGCGGTTGAGGGCTCTACCTCTCACTGCATCATTTTCCCATCATCCCTGAAATTTTTTACCCCGGGTCACCCAAGGTCAGGTCACCAGACGAGGTCAACCAAGGTCACCTCACGTCACCTTTAGAGCTCTGTAAGAGCTACATTTCAAAGTCGATCGATTTGAAACTTCCTACACTTCATGACCCCTCCAGGGTCTACAAGGTGTATATCCGGGATTTTTCGATTTCGTGCCCTGAGGTCAGGTCACGAGGCGACCTCTCCCATTGGAAAAGCATGGGGAAAAGCTATTTCATGATATAAAAGCCACAAAAATGATTGCAAATACTCACACTGCTCAGAACAACGTTTTTGGACACCCTTTCACGGATCCCAGGGGTCATATTTGCCCTTTGACTTTTCCAAGGTCATCCAAGGTCACCAGAGGTCAAAAACAGTATTTTGATAATAACTTTTGACCTAATTGAGCTAGAGCGGTGAAACAAACACCATCGTGTTTGTCTTGTCACTGGCTTTCATTTGATATACGGCAAGGTCACTTTTTGACCTTTCGTGACCTCAGGTCATATTAGGTCACGAGGTGACCTCTGGCGGTCAAACCACTGGCGGGAGGTCTTTACGTTCCACATAGCGGAAAAAGTACTGGCAATTTGCTATCAAATGTACTTTACCAGGCCTCAATAGCTCTAATGACATAAGAGTTATGCCCAGTTTGCTTAATCATTGCATATTTGAGTGAAAATAGCCGATCTTGACCTAATTTAACCTCTGGAGGTCAAACCATTGACCTGAGCACTAAAACATGCGAAGTAATTTCTTACTGAATTCACGCGAGCTTTCTATTGCACTTTGCAGATTTGCGCTAACGCCCATATTTTCGGAGTTAGAGGGGGGCCATCGATGGCCCCCGGTGGGGCGAAGGTGGCGCCGGACCCCCGGTGGGGCGCGGGTTAAAGGCGGGGACAGTCGCGGCACACAGAGACAAGTCCGGAACTGATACGTCGGAGGTGGATTTATATTTATAACTTGAACAAGTAATATTGATTTCAGTCTCAAACGGCGTTTGTCAACACCTACTGTAGGCAGAGCGGCAGAATTTCTCCAGCTTAAAGGGAATGTGGCACCTTGGTCGAATCCCGGAATCAGAAGCCGGTGACGAACGAAGTAAGAAACGGCTTCCTTTAGTGTAGATAGGGGTATTTTAAGCCGAAAATAATGAAAAAGTCCATAATTTCTCTGAAAAATATACATAAAGCTCACCATTTTGATTTCTAAAATGTTCCTCTACGGGTGGCAAATAAACCTCTGCCTGTGGATGGCGTCATTATCCGGCAACTACTACCATATTCAATAGGCTTCAAGGGCTTTGAATGGCTGATATTCACCGTGACGTCAGCCTATGTCATCTCGGTAACAACTGTCAACCGTGGCCTGCTGTTCGGGGTACATTTGGAGTACATTTCAGGTAGGTTTTTTGCTTTTCTCTACGGAAATTTTGATTTCATGACAAATGATATATTGAGTACCGGGTTTTCCGGCATGGTTTATAACTTGGCTACCTCAGTTACAATCAAGTTATAAAGATGTCACATTCCCTTTAAATGTAAGTACATCCCTGGTATCGTACACGGTTACATCCTTGACATCAGACTTGAACGGCGCATGTGCTTCCGATAAACCGGCTCCTGTCGGGATCAGAACGCTTCCCTCCATGATCATGCACGCCACACCACCCTGGAGGAGATTCCAGTCACCAGAACTCATCAAATTGTATCGATAGCCATGCGGAGTCAGCGAGCATTGGCGGGCCTGCGGGGACCCGCGGGCCTGAACGGTACTCCCGCGGCGCTCCCATGCAGTCACGGTGCGCCAAAACCGCCCCGCCGCGCGCCTGGTCACGTCCGCAGGTGCCCGCGCGCTGGGACTCTGAGGTCAGCTGGGGGCAGCCCCGCTCTCCACCGCGGCAGAGCTCACAGCTACAAGATTAGACTTAAAGCTTAACCGGGCGGTCCTGCTCTCCACCGCGATAGAGCAGCTCACAGCTACCCTACCTGTCGCAGCAGATTTCCCGCTCGAACGAGCAGGTGTAATCATATATTTCAACGCAAATTTCCATTAAGAACTGAATAGATTTTCTTTTGGTTAGACGGTTACGTAACAGAACATTCCACAAAATGGACCTTGATAAAAACAGCTTGAAAAGTCTGTTAGCTGTGCTTCCTTACTTCGCACGAAGCTTTTATCATCATGGGAGGGCCACGCAGCCCACGCAGGCCAGGGAAAGGACCTGTCGTAGGCGGCTGGTGACGGATTCAGACGGTTTAGGAAAACAAAAAATTGGAAAAATATAGTGTGTTTCCTTTAAAATAAAATCGACCAGTTTTAGATGACAAATTCCGTTGATTTTTCCGCCCTGGATCCTCCACTGCGGGTGCATCACGCATGGGCTGAATGGACATCAGTGATGGTGCGAGTGTTTCTGGTGCGAGCCAGCAGCAGCAGCAGCGCGTCGGGGGAGCCGCCACGATGGCTTTTCAGATTCGATTTGTTTTCATCGTTGGCCACTGGTCCATCCATCACCGTTTCAGCCTCTTTCACTCTGACGTGAAACGAGTGAGTTTGTGAATGCCGCGCGGGCCGGCGCGGCGCCATCCCCGCCGGGGCCTACACACGGCCGGCACCGGCCCGGCGTCTCACTGGCCCGGAAATGCACCACCGCCAACAGAAAAATAAACGGCAATAATCCTGCAAAAATCAACCACATTATCATGCTCGCTTTAATCAAATACATTTCAAGGGGGAAAACAACATAATCTAGATTTTTTCCCTCCTGGAGCATAGTGTCAAAATTTCGGTCAGTTCCAAAGCCATACGACCCTTTGAACATCATCCCGCTGTGTCAGCAACACCACATCACGTCGCATCACGTCACAGGCTCGCGTCCCGATGACACCACCGTATCGCGAGCATCCATCACTGCCACGGCTGCACGCACTGCTGCTGACCTACACCGTCAGGGTGTCACGCGCCGGGGTCGCCGTTAGACGCGCCGATCCTCCGCCCAATGACACGCGCTGCTACACCCGGCCAGGGATCAGTGATCTGGTGCAGTCTCCGACCGACCGGGGCGGTCACGGCACCGATCCGTCTGCGGCACTCAGTCACCCCTCAGAGAAGACTGGCACTCAGCGCACCCTCAGGGAGAGACCTGGGCGGTCACGGCACGGCACTGTCTGCGGCACTCAGCCGACCCTTCAGGGAAGACTGGCACTCAGTGTAACTTCAAGAAAGAATGACACTCAGCGTAACCCTCAGGGAAGACCGGGGCGGGGCGGCAGTGACCTGTCTGCGGCTCTCAGCGTACCCTCAGGGGAGACCTGGGCGGTCGCGGCACCGATCTGTCTGTGGCACCAGCGTACCTCGGGAAGAACGGCACTAGCGTACCCTCAGGGAAGCTCGGGGCGGTCGCGGCACCGATCTGTCTGTGGCACTCAGCGCATCCTCAGGCGACACCTGGGCGGTCATGGCACCGATCTGTCTGCGGCACTCAGCGCACCCTCAGGGAAGATCGTGCCTCCATGAGCCGCGCCCGGCCGCACTCAAAGTAGACCAAACCGGGCTAGGACAGGAGTAACGCCGTCAGCAACACCCTCGAGTTCGCGATAACTTAGCATCGCAGTGGAATCGAGGAGACTGTTTACATAGCAATGGTACATGACATTTATCCTGATCCGGTGCTTCCTTATTTTTGCCCACTAAGTGCTGACACACTATTGCGTGACACTATGGCGTTGCGAGCATAACCAGGACCCGATGTTGGTCTAATCTCGTCATAGAGCTCTAATTCTGAGAAAACTATTTCCTTAGACAGACAACCCTAAACAAGCTAGAAAGAAATAAATGAGACAACAGCCGCATTCCGAGTGTGTTCGGCATGTTTTCAAAACCTGTGAGCAAAACTATCGATGCCCTGCAATAGGCGTGTCAAAAATACAATCCGCGTGTTCGTTGCCGGCAATAGTACGGAAGACACGTTTCTCACTTCTGAAACTCAACTTGATCCCTCGACGCAGTACGAATGTTTTAGTAAAGCCTACTCAACGCCAGCGACGTATCGCCGGCGCTAGAATTATGTCAGGCCTGCAATAAAGCTCCGGACCCGAGGGACGCTTTCGTTCGCTTTGCTACAAAGTCAGACACCAGATAGAGGAAAAACAAGCGAGAAACTTGAGCGGATATATGAGAGTAGCCGAGAGCGTCCGCGTCTGTCCGCGGGGATGTGCATATTTTACCAGCAGGCCAAGCGGAGAGCGGCGGCAAAAATCGCGCGTTGCAAACAGCGACAGTGGGAGAGACATGATCCGTTTTGAGAGGCAAACTCCCCGTCCATCAGACACTAAAAGCGGGAGCCACCCGAGCTGAAGTCGCCTGACACGGGCATTATTTTTCAAAATCCTCGCAAGAAAGTAATCAGAGTACCTTCTATGTAAATACAACTTTAAAGGGAATATGGCACCTTGGTCGAATCCTGGAATTTAGTGAAATTAGGCGTACTTTTAGCCAAAAATAATGAAACCACTGATGATTTCTCTGAAAAATGTTCAATAAGCTCAATATTTTGTTTTTAGAGATACTCCTCTAGGAAAATAAATAAATATCTGCCTGTGCATGATGTCATGATCTGGCAACCACTACCATACTTGAAATGCTTCAAGGGCTTCGATTGGCTGATGCTCATCGTGACGTCAGCATATGTCGTCACACCAGCAGCTCACAATAATGGCCACCCGGCGAGGGGTTGATGAGGGGTTGGTTTCAGGTAGGCTTTAGCTTTTTCTACGGAAATATCGAGTTTCAAGACAAATGATATGTGGAGTACCGGGTTTTCCGACTTGCTTTTTACAGCTTGGTTATCTCAGTTAAAATCACGTTATGAAGGTACCACATTCCCTTTAAGCCATTGCCATAACGCCCAGACAAGAGGAGGGTGGACGAAAATATACATGAAAGTATAATACCGTAAAGCCGTAGGCGGCCAGCGTAGCAAAAATGGCAATGTGTTATTTTCTGATGAGCTATGCTAGGTGTAAACAGTGCCTGCGAGACAACACCGATCCCATAAACAGCAGCCAGAGGCCCATGTAGCTCCACCCATCTTACCCACCCGAGACGGGGTCCTCCGTCAGCTCCCTTCTTATGGGAACCCAGCGTCAGCTCCCTCCTCACGGGTGCCCGGCGTCAGTCTCACGGGGCCCAGCGTCAGCTTCCTTCTCACGGGGCCCGGCGTCAGTCTCGCGGGGCCAGGTGTCAGTTCCCCTCTCATGGAGCCCCGTCGTGGGCTCCCATCTTACGGGGCCCCGGCGTCAGCTCCCTTCTCAAGAGGTTCCTCCGTTAGCCACCTTCCCATGGGCCCCAGGGGCATCTACCTTCTCACGGAGCTCCCGTGTCAGGTCCCATCTCACGAAACCCCGGGGGCATCTCTCTCCTCACGGAACCCCTGCGTCAGCTTCGTTCCCACAGAGCCCCGCGTCAGCTGCCTTCCCACGTCACGAGCGGACGGCACACAGGTGCGCGCACACAGCTGGGTGGCGACAGCGGAGGGTCACCTCCCGACAGGCACACGTGAACAGCCAGGCCGGACCACCACGCGCTGACAACGACACCACAGCAGCCAGGGCCGATTTCACTGTCTTCTAGTACGCTCCCGGCTTCGGCAACGCCGCCAACATACTGATTTATATTTGGTAAAAGTTCTGTTCAATAAGGGCAAATAAGTTTCTTAGTCATTTCCGCTATTATGTAGCATACCATACCGCCCTCAGCTGTGGCGGGACGGACATATACGGGTCTAGTTCTTTAAGTCATCTTGTGGCGTTTTCCAGCCATTATTTCGTTTCACCCGCAAACACACAGGTGTTTGTGAGTTGATTTCGCCGGTGGGCTGGAGAGGCACATGGGAACGTTTCCACAGGTTTCTCCACCGCAAAATCGGTCCCGGCGCAGGCTCGTGATCGGAGCATCGCCTTGCGCTTTGTCGTTTCACCGCAGATTCCGCGGTTATTATGTTTGCGTTACACGGCTAGCACTTCCCTGCATCGCTTCACTCGCACCTTCGTAATGCTACATTTGCTCCAAGCAGTGGCGGATCCAACGGGGGCTCGGGGCTCACCCCCCCCAATGTCCCAGCCCTTATAGTAAATACACAGGCGAGGGGCTGCTCGAAGTACTGGCGGGTAAGGCTCGAGACCCCCTCCGAAATGAATTCCTGCATCCACCACCGGATCCAAGCATTTTCAGCATGCTAACCTAATTTGTCTCCACTGAAAAATTTCCCAATTGAGGAAAAGTAAAAAGGGTTTATCACATTTATCCGTGAAGGAAAATTACTATTATACATCAGCCAGTATTTCCATGTGACTTACTGCCAGGAATAGCCACTTTCCAGCGGGGAAAACCGAACTTATGTAGCCGTCTCCATCTTCACCGACAAAGCTCTAACGCAGTTCCACAAACCACTACCATCAGGAAACGGCGATGCCTTGGGCCAGTGTTCTGTACTCACCCGTCTGTCTCGACCTCGCAGGGCTTGAGCTGGATGTAGGAGGCGGGGAAGAGGCCGCGTCTGGCGCGGTGGCGGACGGCGTAGCCGCGGTACCAGCCGCCGCACTCCTCCAGAATGTGCACCGTGTCACCCACACATAGCGGCAGGCCGTGTCGCACCAGGCCGGCCCAGCTGTACACGGCTGCGACAGAGGGAGAAGCATACTGTCAGCGCTGCACATCGTACACTGTCAGCGCCGTGCATCGTACACTGTGCACTGTATGCCGTACATTGTCAGCGTTGTACACCGCACATTGTAAGAGAGGTACACTGCACACTGTCAGCGCTGTACCACGTTCACTGTCATCACTGTACACCACACACTGTCAGAACTGTATACCGTACATTGTCAGAGAGGTACACCGCACGTTGTACAGCGCTGTACACGGCTGCAACAGAGAGCACGGCATACTGCCAGCAACGGAGGGCACCACACACTGTCAGCACTGTACACTGTACACTGTCGACGCTTTACACCGTACACCAGTGGCGGATGTAGGACTTTTTCTGAGAGGCTGCAGTGGCGCAATCTAGGATTGGCTTGGGGCCTAAACTCTAGATTGGGCCGCCTGCAGCTTGATGGGCCCGCCATCCCCACCTTTTTTGTTAATGTATACATAATTGCTCCCAAATACGCAGTGAACTTCACTCTGAATTTCACATTCACAGATTAGAAAAAATTCGCTTCCTGTTCATCTTTCAAAAGAAATGTGAGTTCAGGACATCCTACGAAAGTGGCAAAGAAGGAAGGAGAAAAACCTCATCGCTCTGGATGGAGGGGATCAGATGAGAAAGGGGGGACTTGCTGGTGGAGACTCGTCTTCAGGTTTCGTAGCTGGCGGCTCTCGCCACTCGCCATCCGCTCCCGCTAATTGTTTCACTACCGCTTTCATTTTCATCTAGGTATGGCTATTTATTATTAATCGACTTAATATAAATCTTAATTGATCCCAGATAGCTGAAATCAGAGTGAAGGCACGTGCAGGAATTTGTAAAATGTCCCTGGTGGTGACCTTTCACTGGCAGAATCGTGGCTTTAAAAAATTCAATCGCGTCAAGGGAAGATTTTTATCCATTGGCGACAGCATATCTTTACGAAACGCCAGTTCTTCTCTTCGTCCGGAGGGCGACAGCCCGATTACAATTTGAGTCCCACCAGGGAAGTCCCGTTAACGCGATAGGAGGGCGGGTCTTTGGAATATGGTGATTTGCACTTTCGATTATCTTGGTTAAGAATGCCGCTAAGTCAGCACTATCCACTTCGAGCTGAATTTCTTCATTGCAAGCATCCCAATTTGCGGGTTAAGATTCCATTTTGGAATAAAATCAGTCATTTGGTCCAGAAAGTTTTTCAATATGGATATGGATGGGACTGTGGCCACTGAAATGTTTATCAGCCTGAACATGTCACGTAAAATGCGGGGCTAAGTGAAATGATTAGAGCATTAGATCGATGGCTGATGGCTTATGGATTCTGTTGTTTGGGAGATAGGTGGGTGTTTTATCATTGAAGTACACGAGGTAGAAGAGAATTCAAATGTTGTACCTCCTCCCTCTTGCTTCAACAGTTTCTAGAAACCACGTCACCACCTTTAACCTTCAGGAGGCCCTAATATTAAGCTTGAGCCCCTAGCCCCCACCCACCCTGTATCTGCACTGAACTGCACTAACTGTGCGGCACTGAACGCCGCACAGTTGGTGGCCGCAGCAGGGGTACGCCGTACACTGTCGGCACTGTGCGCCGTACACTGTCCACACTGCACGCCGTACACTGTCGGCACTGAACGCCGCACAGTTAGTGGCCGCAGCAGGGGTACGCCGTACACTGTCGGCACTGTCGCACGCCGTACACTGTCCGCACTGCACGCCGCACAGTTAGTGGCCGCAGCAGGGGTACACCGTACACTGTCGGCACTGTGCGCCGTACACTGTCCGCACTGCACGCCGTACACTGTCGGCACTGAACGCCGCACAGTTAGTGCCCGCAGCAGGGGTACGCCGCAAATTATCAGCCTACGAGAACAGCTGAAGTTGAATGCAAATGGCGATATTGGTAGCAATTAGCGAAAAACAGAGCGATGAGAACTGATGATCTTGCATCACTGTGGGCACTGATATAAATTCTATAAAAAAACACTCGTCAGGATAAGAAAAATAGATTCACGAAAAGTGTGCGGTGCAAACTCTGCATACAAGAACCGCGGTGGATCTACTTTATTGCGCTACCAGGACTACCAGTGCAAGATTCAAGCAGGGCAGTAGCGGTTAATACCGCTTCGGCTCCCAGCACGCTGCTCCCAGCGCCTGAAGCGATGACTGTTTTCCTCCCAGAAGCAATATGGAGTTATATATAATGGACATCCGTCCAGACCCCAGCCATGATTGGACAGCCAGCCGAGACCACTCTCCCAACCACGCCGCAGAGGTGTCTGGTGGGGTCTCTTGGTCTGACCCCCACCCGCTCGAATGTTGAGTACGTGGGATTCTTCTTTTGGCAAGTTTCCGATAAATTGGTCTACGGCAGAGCACTGGTCAACAAGCATTCAGACTGATCCCAGACCTTGGAAGAGGCAAGGGCCTGGGATCAGTGGCGAATTTACACCGGCTGCTGTTTTGAGGAGGGAAATAAGGCCCCAAGTTGTGAGAAATTACTTTAAGAACATAGATAAATAGTGGACGTTGGTGAGGGGGTAACGCCTCGTTTGCCCCTGGATCTGCCAGGGTTACGTAATGCTACAGAGTCAGGATCGGAAATACTCAATCAGCATGCCGCCGCGAAATCAGCGTGATTGATGCCCTGACCCATGAGTCCCAACTCGATGGTCCAGGGTCACCTTCACCCATTCCACTCCATCGCCCAGAGCAGGGACGTAGGAACCGTGTGCAAAGTGGCCTCTCTTCCCCCTGTTTACCGGATGGCGTAAATGGCTTGAGGGCCTGCGGCCGTTACGTCCAGGTAGTCTGTTTTCCTTAACTAGTCGAACACGGGTACGAGCATTGAACAACCTAAAAGAAATATATAAAGCATGTTGCATCATCAAATCATCATCTTATATATATATATATATATATATATATATATATGCTGATGGTTTGATATATATATATATATATATATATATATATATATATATATATATATATGTGTGTGTATGTGTGTGTTATATATCAAACCATCAGCATATATAAGTTTCATATTAGAGCATGCGTGGATATTCAGGGGCTTCGCCACAGATTTTCGGGGGGACAAACCCCGACCTGGCGACAAATGCACGGGAGGTGACGTCGAACCGTGAAGGTCGTCTGTCTGAGACAGTGGTACCAGGGTAGCTCACCTGCAACTAGCTTGTATCACGTGGGTGGGATCGCGGTAAGAATAAGAAAAGGCTAAAAATCGGTTGAGTGCCAAAAGTTTAGGAGGCATACCCCGGGTGCGCAAGCTGTATGGGACACGTCCCTACGTCCCAGCCACCACCTACCCCGCTTTCCAGGCCCATTGCAGATAGATAACTTATCATAATCAGAGTTCCTTTTTGTTCGCAAGACCCCGTTATAAACTGAGGTCAGCACTCCCCATCTACTTGAGGGAAAACCCGCCCAAAATAACACTTTCCTGCGTAAATGCTGTATTTTAATCATTGAGCTTTCGACAGTCAAAAGGAGTCCCTAAAGGACCTGGGGAACCTGGAAACCTAAAAATCTCCTGATGAACTTCGAAATAACTTAATGTCACTTTTTCATACCAATATAATCCAACCTTAATCCTTGCCCCAGTGAGGGTTTTTGGAACAGTCCGTCGGAATTTTCGACGTTGTCACAAAACGGAAGCACCAAGTGCCATCGTACTTGACACACCTTATCCTTGATCAATTGCGAACCTTGTCCCAAGACTTTAAGCTTGGGTCATTTCACTACAAATGTTTCAAGTAGCACCAGTGAAACAGGTTTAATATATTCATCTCATATAATATATACTCGAGTACCCAAAAGGTGTAGTAATTCAATTTTTGTACCAATGACCTAGGGTTAGGTACAGGTCATGAACTCTCCACTGGAAGTTTATTTGACATGGTGTGATATTTTTCATCCACTTCTCAATCCCCTACAGCTTTCGTTTCCTCTTTTTGTCAGAATAATGTCAAGATAATAATACCTACATCACTAGCTTGTGCTCGTGACTCAATTACTTTGTCTGTTTACTTTGTGAGGATAAAATTAAAGGTGCCCGAACCATACCCACCCTCCCCTATAGAAACGTCATCATACGCCATTCAATTCGCCGTCACAACAGGAGCTGAATAACGTTTAAGAACGGACCAGCTCAACCCAGTCAGACGCCAGAGCAAAACAGATTCTCTCACTAGTCACCCAGTCATGTTCTTTTCAGCTGATATCACCTCAATATTGACCTAAAAATTATTTATCATTTCTTATGAGCTATCCATCACCGTTCATGTTTACTCTCGATCCCGTATAAGAGCCGAGATCAAGAGGTGCTCGAACACCCACCTCCCCCCCCAGTGGGTCGAAGTTGGATCGTTGGCCCACAGGGGCGGGTGTTAATAGGTTATTGTTCATAGGATGCAATTCTCTCCTTGTCTTCCACCACCATTTCATTGCAATAACTTTGAGCAATTGTCATCATACAAATGAAAATGAAGTGCCACCGGGCTTTCGATATCCATGTCCCATCGCGGCCAGTTGACCCAACTGCTCCACACCTGATCTCACGCCGCGGCTCCACGCAGTGACGCCGTGCCGGCGCGCCCGGTCTGGTGACCCCAACACCACAGCACCGCCTCCAGGCTCGTGCGCCCGCGTTAACAAACGTGACGATGGCGTGGCTGCTCGACATGAGCGATGAGTCAATGAGTGCAACAGGGCGCTGTCTGAGCCGAGCGGCACGTCTGGATCAGCGCCGCGCCGCCGGTGCAGTGTCGGGCTTCTCACGCGAACGCCTCGGGGCATGCCACATTGCCGCCGGCGGGCTGGAAGCCCCGGCGCGGCTAACTCAACCAGCGGACGCCTTCAGCCAGGATGCGATGAACATTGGATCGCTCACGTTGTTTTCGCCGATTTGGTTTGTTCAATGAAAGGATCGAGGATTTCGGTAGGGGGCGGCCCATCACAAATGGAGAAGCGACATCAGTGCATTTTGAGGGAACCCATCCCGACGCGATTTGTTGCGCCTTTTTAGGCGTGAGTCTTCCAAGTCTTGCCGAGAGGCATTGAAGCAAATGTGACCGCAGGGACGGGGCTGTCTGGAAACTAGCCGGGGGTGGCCAAATAGACGAGCGGTAGACGAACAGTTAGCAGTGAATCGCTCGCAAACAACTGCGCCGCACAGTTTCACATTTTAAAGGGAATGTGGCACCTTGGTTGAATCCTGGAGTTTAGTGAAATTAGGCGTACTTTTAGCCAAAAATAATGAAACCACTCATGATTTTTCTGAAAAATGTACAATAAGCTCAATATTTTGTTTTTAAAAATACTCCTCTATAAAAAGAAATAAATATCAGCCTGTGGATGATGTCACCATCTGGCAACCACTACCGTACTTGAAACGCTTCAAAGGCTTCGATTGGCTTATGCTCATCGTGACGTCAGCATATGTCGTCACACCAGCAGCTCACAACAATGGCCGCCCGGCGACGGGCCGTTGGGGGCTGCTGTCAGGTAGGTTTTAGCTTTTTTCTACGGAAATATCGAGTTCCAGGACAAATGGAATATGGAGTACCGGGTTTTCTGACGTGCTTTACAACTTGGCTATCTCAGTTAAAATCACGTTGTGAAGGTGCCACATTCCCTTTAAGGGCTTTCAGGGAGCCTTCGGCGCCCGACGTCCGAACGAGGCGGCTCGACAGATTCGGGTTCGTTACAGACTACGGAGAGAACACCTGTTGAGCCCATATTCAATCTTAAATTCATATTCTCGGTTTGAAGGCTTTTTTGTCCGCCTTATGAACCGAGGGGAGTTCGCATTCACCACACATCCCATTGTTACAAGGACAATGTTACCCTTAAAAACATATTACTGCTGGGCTCAAACATATTCGGAGCAGGGCTCAATTTCGGATTTCCGTACGCAGTAAAAATATGCAGTACCACGTTAACGGGTTTCCAGCCCAGTTCGAAGCCACAACGCCCCTGCCTCAGACGGCTTCGAGTGACTCGGACGCAATGACGATATCAAAAAGTGGTCGGCTCGCTGGCTTGTCTGTGTTTGAGTAGCCATCAACACCGAAGACCAGCAAAGCGCTATCGGCTTCTGTGTGCACCGCAGTAGGCGACTGGGCGCCAGTGCAGGCAACACACTGCGTGCAGCTTCCTTGTATGGACAGAACGTACGCCGCAGGAGGCGGCTGGGCACCCGTGCAACAGTGAAACAGCGAAGATATCCCCCCCATCAGCGCGGTCGTTCGCAAAGCTAGGCTGCTCTGTTTCTGGAAAGTAAGAGAGGAAAGTGCACAATTTTGGACAAATGGAACAGGACTTCTTCTTGGACACATCTTCCGGGAGTGTATGGGACGAGATGGAATCAAACGGGACGGCATGGAACGGAATCTGCAAGGTCGTCACACCCTGACCTCTACTGGAGGGGTTGGAACGGACGTAGGAACAGCTGTCACCAGTGAAGCCTCCTTAAAAGCAAGCATTCACACGGTCCGTTTCGATGGTCAATGTTCACTGACGCCAGATGCTGCCAACCGGCAATCAGTGGGAGACTAAGGGGACACATGTTAAACCCGTGTCACGTTCAGTTCAGTTTTGTGTTCAGCTACAGCCAGCACCACCCGCCAGTAGGCAGGCAGGGGAAGATCACGCAATTACCTGTGTAAAGGCTTCAACTCTTCTCCTTCGTGTCGTGAAACTAGAATTTGTATACGATTGCTTACCCTGGATAATTACCTATGAATGGTCTTTCAGCTCACTGCTTAAAAAAATCTGTCACGATCTCAAAATAAATAAAAGGTCACGTGCGTAATCTTGTCGGAGTGGGTCGGTAAGAGTATGTACGCAAATGAGACTAGGGTAGGCATTGGTGTCCCACTGTGCTTTGAGAACATAGGCTGTGTCGCGAAAAGTGGTTGGTCGTCAAGCTAGGCGATTGTATGATTTCATGCCGCCCTAAATGTGCAGGAACTATGTTGCAAAGTTTAGTTTTCCAAACAATTACGCATTCCATCCCGAGCGAAAATAAATTTCACATATCTTTCCCAGCATGCTTACTCTTGCAGGATGGTCCACTACGCACTGTTGTCGAATATTCGCCCTCCGGAAGAAAATCTTCATAGGAATTTTGGGCGGTATTTAACGTGGCCCCAGTTCAGGAAAATAGTCCTAGCGCAGCTTTCTTACTGATGACAGGCCGAAATCAACGACATTTGATAATAGCAGCAAAGCCTACAAGCTTTCCCGGTTGCAAAATACTACATCAAGGGCGCAAAAAACTTATTTTGATTTGCACTCCCGCGGAAAGAACAGAAGCACATTGAATTTTTAGCAGTCAAGCCACTGACCTCTTTCTTAAAGGGAATTTGGCACCTTGGTCGAATCCTGGAATTTAGTGTAATTAGGCGTACTTTTAGCCGAAAATAATGAAACGACTCATGATTTCTCTGAAAGATGTACAATAAGCTCAATATTTTGGTTTTTAAAATGCTCCTCTAGGGAAAGAAAGAGATATCCGCCTGTGGATGATGTCATGATATGGCAACCACTACCATACTCGAAACGCTTCAAAGGCTTCGATTGGCTGATGCTCATCGTGACATCAGCATATGTCGTCACACCAACAGCCATGACAACTGCGGCCTGCTGCGAAGGGTACATGAGGGGTACATTGCTTGTATGTTTTAGCTTTTTTCTACGGAAATCTCGAGTTCCAAGACAAATGATATGTTGAGTCGGGTTTTCCGACTTGCTTTACAACTTGGCTATCTCAGTTAAAATCACGTTATGAAGGTTCCACATTCCTTTTAATACGAATGCTTCCACCATCTCAGTGGTTACGAAGAAACCAAAACAGATGCTGCATTTTCTAATCTCCTGCGTAGTTGCCCGCCCTGACATAGGCGGATACAAGATTTCCAATAGGGGAAGGACACATCGTCGGAAGGAGGCGCACATCCGGACCAGGGGGGGGCTAACTCGTATCGCGGGGGCACCAATACTCGCATCCTGGTAGAAGGGGTCTCTAATGGGGTGGGAAGTAGCATTTTAGGGGGCGCCATTTACCTTCTCATAGCACGCCGTGCAGATTTCAGAGGGCGTCGGATGTTGGATCGGGGGCGAGGGGAAGTGCCCCACTTGCCTCCTGCTGGATTCGTTTATGCGCACTAAGCCCAGCAGCATTATGATCGGCAGACGAAATGCTAGACTGGCCTGGGTGAAAGATGCCAAATCACCTGACTCTTTTGGAAAATTAACGCTCCTAAAATCTTGACAAAAATTAATTCCATCTTATACCAGTTGCCAATTCCTCAGCAAGTGTTATACACTAGCTTAGCGTAGAAGTATATATATCGCAAATATAAATCCATAAAATATGTGTTGTGCTCCTTTAATAAGGCATGTTTAGTTCTCATAAAAAGGGAAAGCTGAATCTAGTCAATAGCATATGAAATTGGTGCCCCCATCCAAAATCATGCGGCGGCTCCAAGCCTCCGCACTCCCTCTCTCAAAAAGTCGGTTACTCAGGTTTAAAGCTGCGTTCAAACACCACGGCCGGCAAGGACGGCCCAGCTGCAGTATGGCGGCTCATTTTCGGGTCCGGAAGTGACCGCCTGACCCTCGAGTAGTCGCGTCGCCGCGGGCGCCGGAGAAAGTGACGTCGCCGCGTCCCCGCGGCGTCGAAGTGCCGCGGCTGCCGGCGCCCCGCGCTTGAACAGCACGGCGGAGAGGGCCGGGCAGGGGCACGGGGCACCGCACACTCCCCTGCGCTTGTACGGCACGGCGGAGACGGCTGGGCAGCGGCACTGGGCATCGCGCGCTGCCGGCGCCCCGCGCTTGAACAGCACGGCGGAGAGGGCCGGGCAGGGGCACGGGGCACCGCGCGCTGATCGGCGGCGCACAGCGTCCCTGGTGCATATACAGACCCCGCCCACGCGACAGGAGAGGTCCACGAGGGACGGGGATTATCCAACGGATGGGAAGAAATGTTCCCGGCCTCACTAGGGACGGGACAGAACGGGACGATTTCTTCTAAAACTGGCATTTCTGGGAACATTAGGATGGTACGGGACGCTAGCATTTTTCTCGGGACGGCATAGGACGGGGCGCAGTAAAAAGTGACGGAACGAGATAGATGGTAAAACTATATTCCATGCTAACCTCTACGTGACAGGTGCGATCCCAGCAACAGACGAAGCACTGCGGCAAGGCAGCACAGTGGGGCCGGGACCAAGGCCTTGGAGCCGGGAAGGGGCGAGCACGCCGCACGATACCAACTCCTCCGATTACGACAGAGTGCGATGAGAGGCACGCAGCATGGATGTCGCCCAATGGTACCAGAGCAGTTGGTGGATGGCAAGGATGACCCCGCGTAGAGTTCATGGTGGTTCCCATTGAATTGAACATCCTGAAGAGAGGTCAAATACTTAAAAGAGCAGTAATGGCGCAAATAAGGTACAGATTCAGATTCAGGAATCAAGTACTGGGCGGGCAGTACAGGTATTAACGAGTGGATAGCACCGTTTCGTTTTAAATCTGGGTCAACGATTCCAGTTCTGATGGTCGTTCGAACCATGTTCTGGTCGTCCTTGAGGAGAAGGCACGGATGAAAATTCGGCGCACAGACCAAGCGACGGTCTTTCAGGTTCTGGGTTCCATAACTATTTCAATGCCTGGAATCTTCACGATCAGCGACCGTAAGGAAGTGAAAGTTGTCCATGCACGAGCACTCAGAATTCATAGAGATTTTTTTCCAACGCCACAGAAGTGATTTGAATGAGAGGGAAAACGGAACGCGGGTTGATTCTATTTGCTGTTAAAGCAATCGCTCGCCAGCTATGATCAAGAATCAATGATCATTTCGATTATGTACTGACGCGCGTAGTCCCCAATCACCGCGACACGGTTCAGTTTAGCGTACAGTTTTATTGGACAAGGGAAGAATAAAAAAGGCCATCCTTCCTGCACTTTTTTGCTTGTTACTGTGGGAAGCAGCATGGGAAAGCGCTCATGTGACGTGAAGGGGAAAATTACACACAGTGTCAAGACCAGGCACGGAGACATGACACACTGGCTCCAGGAACATGTTACACTGCAGCTCCGCCAGGCATACATCGGCCAGCAGTACACAGCATTGTTCTCGCATTAAAACACACGTTTTACACAACCCCAGCAACGCTTTTTCCGGTTCCCTGCAGACACCCTTACACACTGAGCGCTGCTGAAAAATTCCATGGCTAGATTTACTCCGAAGATAGTAGGCACTAGCAAGGGCGATGCCACAGATTTTCCACAGCGGAGGGGGTGGGGGGGGCGGACCCAGCGGTGGAAACTTAGGTCCAACTGTCACATGTTCGGTCGGCTAGATGGGAAAGTGCAATACTTCTGTCTTTTTAAACGACGATGAAGTCTCATGGAACTAGCAACAGAAAACATTTTCCTCCTAAGTTTGGACATTTTCACCGATATTCCCGGGAAAAAGTAAGGGGCCATCCCCACCCCCCCTTCGAGAGCGGGAAGCCTCGCCCTCCTGCCTTCATCCAGTAGTGGCGCCTCTGGGTATTAGGGCGTAGACTGCCAGTGCCCTGCCTCACTGCATTTGCCGCTGCGCCATTTACATGAAAATGATAAATCGATAAACTGCTTTCAAAATGCATTTTTCACGTTATCAAGCATACTTAGTTATCTATTTCAAAACCGATCATACATACTTTCATGGCCTCGAATAAAACATCTGGGATTGTAGGAGCACCTTGCATGCTCGCTCATCTTAAGAAACAAAACTTTTCCAGCCGAATAGCCCTTTCGCGGATATCCCTCCCCCTCAAACCAATAATCATGGCACTTGGAAACAAGTGATTTAGGCCCTATTTGGTCAGGTCGCTGCGCATGTGTCCAGCGCCCGGCACCAGCGCCCTCCAGTCAGCGGAGAGGGTGTCCCGAATTAGCGCGCCAGGAAGCCCCAGCAGCGATGTGAACAGATCGACAACAGACGGCCCACACTGACCCGTCGTGCATCTGGTCTGCACGTGCGTCGGCGTCGACGACAGCGTCACGGCGGGGTGTCGACGTCAGGGGTGAGGCAAGGCGTACACAGTCACGCACATTGAACTAACAGACCGCCTCTGAGGTAATCAGAAGCCCCTGAACAGCGGTCTTTTCAGTACCTACACAGATCCAATGTGATACCAGTGAGCGAGTGATTCAAAAACACTCACAGGCCGACGGAGAGCTGCGAGAAATCAGCGCCCCTCTTCAAGCCAGAGGGGAGGGGGTAACCAAAAATCCCGTCGTACCCAATGGTTCATAAATCAACAGACGATCCCTCCGCCCCTCCCCTCCCCCCTGACCGGAATCCTGTACACCCATTCTCTCATGACCGCACTGCATCCATGCGGCCGAAGACAAAATTCCCTCAAACAGAGGAGCAGACTTGTTGCATAAATGCAAATTTGGATTTTGGAACAGAAACGCGCTGAGACAGTATCAAGCAGACCGCACCAGTACCAGCCAGGGTCAGAAACTAGTCAAAGGGTGCCATGGCATGGGCAAACCAAGTTAGCTGAAGATCCATCGTAGATCTAAGCATGAGACGGTCAAACAAACAGGGTTAAAAAACGGTCATGACCTAATGGCGAAAACGTCACGCCCTTTATGACTCATAGACTAATGTCCATAAATTATATCAAAACCTTCTCAAGGTCTTTCTCCTGTATAAAAAAGAAAACCGTTTTTTATATACACTTCTTACTTCCAAGCGTTGTAAACATTATGTGTGGAGGTTTTATATTAGTTTCTTGTTGTATTCAACTTGTTCTAAAGTGACTGATACTGCATGTGAATTAACCTTTTGTCCTCACATGCATTCTGTCTGACACTAGATGTCGGCGCACCCTAAAACGCCGCGCCTCACTTGATTAGGTATTTCTCAACCAGTTCATTTATTTCTTACGCTTAGGAATTTGGCAAAACGAAACACCTGCGTGAGAACTAAAACGGCATCAGTACCATTACCCATCATTTTCAAAGTCAACATAAATGAATTTTATCCTGAAAAGCTCAGGGGTGAACAGCAGAGGCGTGGATTTTTTTTAAGGGACTGGAAGTGCCCAAATAAGAAGCAATATCAATACACACCATATTAAAAGAAAAATAATAATATAAAGTGTATGCCTTCCCACAGGACCACTGATCTGCATACAATTAATTCCAAGTCCATTAAATAAAAAAGACGAAAACTGAAAGGATGAATTACAACTAGAACGACTTGTCATCGGGGGTGCCCGGGCATCCCCAATGGCGAATAAATCCACAGCACTGGTAGCAAGTATTTCAAGGGCACAGTGAGACCCAAAACAACATGGCGGTATCATCATTTCCAGCCATGCCCTAACATTTGACCTCACGCGCCAGTTGACCATACACGATAGAATCGAGAACGGTTGGGCATCAGTGGGTACCGGCGCCGCGTCGCGACCAGCTCCGGGCCTAACAACGAGCTAGCCTGGAGTTGCGGTCTATTGTGTTAACACCTGTGTCACGAAAAAGGCCAAGAGCTAACACTCAGTATCACGGGCACGCCATTGTTCCGACCTACTGAGCTCACGGGCGTCACTGCCTCACAGTCACAGCCATGGCACGAGCGTCACTGCCCCACAGTCACAGCCAGGGCACGGGTATTACTGCCCGACAGTCACAGCCAGGGCACAGGCGTCACTGTCCCACAGTCACAGTCAGGGCACGGGCGTTACTGCCTCGCAGCTACAGTCAGGGCACGGGCCTTACTATTCCAGTCACAGCCAGGGCACGAGCGTCACTGCCCCACAGTCACAGCCAGGGCACGGGCCTTACTGCCCCACAGTCACAGCCAGGGCACGGACGTCCCTATCGTCCCACAGTCACAGTCAGGGCACGGGCCGTTACTGCCTCGCAGCTACAGTCAGGGCACGGGCCTTACTATTCCAATCACAGCCAGGGCACGGGTATTACTGCCCGACAGTCACAGCCAGGGCACGGGCGGCACTGTCCCACAGCCACAGTCAGGGCACGGACGTTATCGTCCCACAGTCACAGTCAGGGCACGGGCGTTACTGCCTCGCAGCTACAGTCAGGGCACGGGCCTTACTATTCCAGTCACAGCCAGGGTACGGGGCCGGAGCGTCTACCACCCGCAGTGTAAATGCAGCAAAATCGTCCCACCAGTCGGCACATATTTTGCAGCACACTCTGAGATAATCGGTACGGGTAAAATCAGCATTGATGACAGAGAGAAAATGGTTACGACATTCACGTAAGGCGGCATTCACGTCAGGTGACGCCGTCCTCGATATTCTGCCTCACAATGAGGGGCTCGGAAAAGAGCTGCGTACCCTCGGGAGCGGGCTGTCGCCCCAACTTTACACTTGTCCTCTGCATCCAACCCGACCAAATGAGCCGGCGGTCAAGGACGCGGGAATAGGGGAAGCGGTAGCTACCCTTCCCAAGTTCACAAATGGGGGCTCTCCTTCCTCAACGGTTTGGAACACAGTCCACCGATCTTTCCCAGGATCCATTATTACATTGTTGACGCAAGTTTTAATCGTGTTCCTACAGGAGGGTGCGTCCCATCAGTGCTTAGATTTTCCCAGGTTCTGAACTTATTTAGTCTCCGTAGGCAGTTCATATGCCGTGTTAGTTGTCTTCTTTATGTAGTCAGCTTAAAATGGAAGGTTTGGCCCGCACTCCACCACATTTGAACTCTCCTGTCAGCGACCAAGAAGCTGCGACAACGTTGATCCCAGCTAATGAGCTGAATTGGAAGATGAGTCTGGCATGCCCCACTACCTTGTTAGTTTCCTGCAGAGGCGGACCCAGGTCGGAGTATACTTGGGGAAACAGAGGCGCAAACAGCCAAAGTGCTCAACCCTAACACTCTCGGCCGGTTTAGTGGGATAGGGATTTCCAGCCCCTGGTATTCACCAGAACTTGCCTCACAGCGAGACCGAAGTTTCACTTGCCCTCTATGTCGCAGAGCGCCCACGACTCCCAGTCCACCGCCCCGCCCACTCCCCCGGAGACGAAGGTCTGCTCCGCCACTGGCTAGGACATGCGCGGATCCAGGATTTTCACCCGGGAGGGCGGCAATCGCGGGAGTACGGGTACCAGTGGCGCACTGACGCCACCGTCGGGCGACAAAGGGCGTCTGGAACCGACCTTGTAGAGAGACACAGAGACGATTTCAGCCTCCCCGGATACATAAACAGCATCAGTACGTATTATTTTCGTTCTGACCGCGGGAACGAACTAACCGACTCATTTCATTGGGTGTCTAGTACGTTCTGCCACCCGGTCTTAGTCCTCCAGAAAAAGACGGAAGTTCGTTTGTAGAGCCCCGTTCCCTGAACGGACTTATCATGTATTCGGGGCAGGGGTCGCACTATCACAGTGAGTGCGTTGACCCTCGATCAGAAGATGCAGACATTTTCAATACTTGTATGACATAAGTTTTCGAACGCAAATATCTTAGTAAACTTTAAAGGGAAGTGACCCTTTCATAATGGGATGTGAACTGAGATAGCCATGTGACAGAGCTTATGCCGAAAAATTCCTTGATCAATATTTCATTTCTCCCAGAACTTTGAAGTTTGTGTTTTGACTGCTTTGAAGTGTTTTGAGGCGATCTACGGTGTCTAAGATGCCTATACAGACATAGGCGTCGAAAGCGGGGGACAGGGGACGCGTTCAACCAAATTGCAAACCAAGGGGACGTCCCCCTAAAAATTGGGACTCCCACAAAAAAATTGGGACTCAAGCCGGTTTTGAAGCCGGTTTTTGCATTATTTTTATTGTCTGCGTGGACCAGCACAACACACTTATGCTCGGAAGGTACCATCGTCAGCGTTTTCAAAGACAGCCTACATGTCAAAATTCGCCTCCCAAGCCCCAGCCCCCCCTCCGTCGTCGCCAATAATCCGGGGTCCGCCCACCCTAATACAAATTCCGCGGCAACGCGGAACGCCCCTGCATACAGAGCCTATGGGAAACCTGGGATTCATGCGGTTCATGACCCTATGAACCCCCCGCACCCGGATTTCAACCCATGTCTAGTATATTTTACAATGCCCTGTGGCCCTCTTTCAGAACTTTTCAATGAGGCCGAATCAATATGCGGTTAATATGGAATACCCATTTCAATCATAGGCGGATCCAGGGGGCAAGGTGGGGCACGTGCCCCCGATCGACCCTCGGCGCCCCCTGGAATGGTCACGGCGCCCCCTAAAAGGTCGATGGCGCCCCCTGAAACCAGTCTGCAAAGTATGGCAACAGGACAGACGAGTTGCACCAGCAATATAAAATTCCCGCACAAATTCGCACCGCCAGCCACCTAAAATTTGTACCAGTCCACAATATACGGGGAGAAAAACGCACCCATCCCAAGCCGCAAGATGCCTCTCTTCTTAGTTAATTAGTTAAGGACTTTTTTAAAATGTGCCCTCCTGTGTTGTTATAAACATTCATCCATTATTTGTTTGGTTTTCAGTGTTGCCTCTCCCCGCACCAGTCTTACAAATTTGCACCAGGTTAATAAAATTCGCACCACTCTCACCTGTCTCCAAGGGCACTTGCACCGACGAGATCTCGTCGAAAGTGCCATACTTTCCACGCTGGCCCTGAAATGTCGCTTCCCACCCGCCCACCCCCACCCCCCAAGATGCGAAAATCGGCGCCCATCGATATAATTTTGCGCCCTATCTTATAGGTTTAGCCGGTCAAAAGTGGCGCCCCCCAGACCGGATGGCGCCCCTCCCCAAGTGCCCCTCCCCGATCGGCAATCCTGGATCCGCCTATGATTTCAATATCATGCTTTATATCAAATGCCGTCCCATTGCAGACAGATCGGGTCGTTGTGTAATGTCCCCTTGGCTCCGTTTCTAGCCCTGACAACAACTCGGTTTGGCTGGGATGAACTGTTATTTCACAAGACAAGCTGCGGTCTTTTTTGCTATGATGGGTGAAAATCGAAATGCTGAATTCTTGGTGTAACATTTTTAACATCAAAACCACGGGTTCGCACAACTGTTAAGGACAGAAAAATTGTCAACTACTTACCGACACCCAACTTCTTTTCAGTGCGTCTCTTCCACATTACAAACTCTTCGTACACCTCATTCCGGGCATTTGCCCTCTAATCGCCGCTGAAAACACCCACCGCACCGCACCCCGCCACTAATCTCAAAGCACTGACGGGACGCTGCCAGATTGGTCCAGATCTAGGATGAAGTCGCAAGAAGGAGATAGTTTAAAAGTGCTGTGCTTACAGGCCCGAGCATGAGTTTGTTATGTTCCTCAGCTATTATAAGAGTGTAATTTTACGATTAAAATGTAAATTTGATTTGAAATAAGCTACTATTTACGGGGAAAAATATTTTAAATACTAAATCATAGCCAGAAATTTCAGCAGGAAAAATCTACTAGGCTGAGCCTCTGGTTCAGAGCGTTCAGTGCTGCGATCTACTGCCGCAGAATACAACTCAGCTTGTAGCTTAGGAATAGAGGACTCTCAAAATGGTAATATAGAGGGCGCTCTTAATGCTGTTTAACATCAAGCCCCGCAATCACGCTTCACATGTTTACTCATTTGAAAGTCACAACTCATTGGCGGATGCAGAGGAGGGGGGCATTCCGGCCATGGCCCCCAAAGCGCTGGAAGGGGGCCAAACCATCTTTTGCCCCCAAAGGCCGGATAATTTTTTTTTTAAAAAGGTTGTTTACACTAGGTCTGTCGACTAATTAAATTTTGGCTCCCACCCCCCGCCCCCCTCAATTTCAAAAATTTATCCGGCTTCTGGGGGGCCAAAAGATAGTTTGGCCCCTCCAGCGCTTTGGGGGACCATGGCCGGAATGCCCCCCCCCCCTGCGTCCGCCAATGCCACCATCATCAGGCATTGATCATATGTTCATACACAGGCTTTAAAGATCAATGCATCAATATTATTTAAAGGTAAAAGACGGGGACTAAAACCTATGTTTATACAGTCAAGAATTCGACGTTTATAAGTGAAAATATTGAACGCTTGCCAGGACAGAAAATGAATGATCGATCGTGCTGTTCCATATGGAAGACTTCTCGAGTAGATATACACAAACATATTGCAATCTAAGGAACTTGCGGTGTAGTACCGAAGTATACCACCCCTTTAACTCAAATGGACGCTGCTAAAGGTTATTATGCCGTAATGATCCAGATGGTTTTTATGGTGGGATTTCGGTCCATAATTAAGGCATCCTCGAGAATTCGCAGTCTTTTCCTGATGTTTTCCTTTTCTAACATTGTGGCGTTGCTGTAGAGGTCATGTCTGGTGAGTTGGCGTTGGTGCTTCTGTTAAGTATGTAGCAGTAGACCACCGGTTTGTAGGTGGCAGGTGAGTCTCCGAGAGAGCGTAGTTGTCGTGTGTCCTATATAGCTAGATGTGCACTGGACCTAGCAATCTCCATACTGGCATTTATACTGATACACCACGTTGGTAGCTTTTAGGAGCTTGTCTTTACTGTTTTTCGGGTTGTTGCACAATATAAGCTGGGCAGTCTTAGCAGTCCACGTCAAGCTATATAGGAACACGACAGCTAAGCTCTCTCGGAGACTCACTTGCCACCTACAAGCCGGTGGTCCACTGCCACATACTAAACAGAAACACCAACGCCAACTCACCAGAGAGGACCTCAACAGCAACACCACAATCTTAGCAAAGGAAAACAACAGGAAAAGACTGCAAATTCTCGAAGCTGCCTTAATTATGGACCGAAATCCCAGCATGAACAACCAGCTGGATCATTACGGCATAATAACCCTTAGCAGCGTCCATTTGAGTTAAGGGGTGGTAACAGGACAAGCGCTCAATATTTTCACTTATAATGATCGAATTCTTGACTGTATAAACATAGGTTTTAGTCCTTGCCTACTAAATTTTAATAATATTGCTGTTTTAATCTGTAAAGCCTGTGTGTGAACATATGATCAATGTCTGATGATGGTGGATGTATTTCTCACCGAAACGTTGTAAATGAACCTAGGAAATCTACTTTTCTCTTTGGAAACTGATAAAAGAAAAGTGGTACGGAGAAAAGAGAAGCAACAGAAGAAGAACAACAGCTAAAATATGCCGTCGTTTTCAACCAGACATATATATATATATATATATATATATATATATATATAGTGGGAATTATATAATCATAGGTGTATGGGTAATTATAAGTGTAATTTTCCTAAAATCTTTGAGGGTGCTCGGCCGGTGCGGGGGTGACACCCCATATGGGCGGCAGCATACCAGGGGCGGCACCCATCATTGCACCAAATCTGCTATTCATCGCTTTTTTGGCCTTTTACAGCTCTGCGGACATTTTATTTCAATTTCGGGCAGGTATTCTACAGCTATTTCCAAACATGTTTGCTTTTTAGGCAGCATTCCAAGGCTGCATACACGTCTTAATACGTGCATTGACGGGAGGCAGGTACCCGCCCCTCGGTTTTTTTTAGATAAGTCACAATTTACCAACACATTTTAGCCACATTTTTTACAGGTCAGGTCACCAGCAGGTACAGGTCTAATAACCTCACCTAAAAAAAGTTTGAGACAGCATGAGTCAGAAAAGGGTAAACTTATCATATTGGAGCCCATATCAAATAATGGGCCCATCGAGTTCTCTAAAACTTGTTCCGGTATTTTTGATGTCCATGACCTAAGGTCAGGAACGAGGCATAGCCTCTCCGTTGGAAATACCTGGGAAACAGTTTTAACACGCACACTGACTGAGCCACCTTCGCTTTGACGGACGGGCAGGTTCCCCCCTAAGATCTCGATAATCACGCTAGGTAGCGAAAAACGATAAACGGGGTTGGGTAGCCCATTCACTTCTCCATCGAAAATATTTGTACCCTTTTTTCAAATCACATTTAAGGTCAGTAGAGGTCAAAACATGCCGTCATAGGAATAACATGTAAGTGAAGGTTTTCGGTCATTTCATCTGAACAAGTAAAGATAGAGCACAAACGAATTGAACAATATGAATACCTCCCAGCAGAACGAATTCAATTATATATAACATGACCTTGCTACCTCAAATCAAGGATTTGAACTGACCTGAGGTCAGGTCAAAGTCAAATTAGGTAAAATGCATATCATTAGAACTGCAAAGACGAGACGAATCTAATGCAAATTAAAAAAATGATCTATCACCATCTGTTACTAAGTTGTTCAGTTAATACCATTTTACCATGTACCTATTTCCAATAGGGAGGTCATGGGTCGTACCTGACCTTAGGCCATCTATATCAAAAATACCGGAAAATATTTTAGTGAACTCGGTAGGCTCATTATGTGGTATGAGTTGCAATTGGATAAGTTCACCCTGTTCCGATTTATGCTATTTTAAACTTTTTTGAGGTTAGGTCACTTGACCTGTAGGGGAGACCGGGGCAAAACGGACTTTGGGGCAAAACGGATTTTAGCTGTTTCGGTATGTTGCTGGTGTTTCTACCTAAATTTTAGAGAATGAACTACTGCTTTAGACAAAAGATGTCAGAAAATAGCGTGTATATCGTCAGTTAATGGCATAATTTCCACGCTAGCTGGCTGGAGGGGATTTTCCTGTAAGTATTATGATATTTACCAGTTTTAAATCTTCGTTTTTTCGAGTGGCAAACTGAGCTCAGTTCTAATGGTCATATGTATGAATAAGAGGCAGTGTAGGCTTAGGGTAAGGGTAATTTCTAATCCCAAAGCCTGCTATTTTTTCCGACACGTAGAAGCTTGAATCGGAGTATCTGTGGGGCAAAACGGACGGGGCAAAATGGCTCAATGGTGTAAAATGGTCTGATGGTCCGGTTTATGCCAATCACTTGGGATAATTTGTTGTGTAGTTTGTTATTGTAGTAAGGTCACAGAAACAACGAGAAAACAAGGCGGGGGCGAGTCCAGGGTGGGTGGCAGTCTTGTGCCGAAATCATAGGCGGATCCAGGATTGCCGATCGGGAGGGGCACCTTCCCGGGGGCGCCATCCGGACCAGGGGGGCGCCACTTATGACCGGCAAAACCTATCAGGTAGGCGCCAAATCCTATCGGTGGGCACCGACTTTCACATCCTTAGGGGGGTGGGAAGCGACATTTCAGGGGGGCGCCATTGACCTTTCAGGGGGCGCCGAGGGTCGATCGGGGGGGCACGTGCCCCCGTTGCCCCCTGGATCCGCCTATGGCCGAAATGAAAGCAGGCTAGAATTTCAACTGATTTTAAAAGGTGTTGACGCTTTAACGAAAACATGATGTTTTTTTCGCCATATTACCCAGGCAGCCAGGGATGTGGATTTATATATCTTTCGGGGTTCTCAAGCAAAGTACAATGACAGCAGGTCAAACTGTCCGTTTTTCCCCTTCCTGAAAACCATTTTGCCCCAGGGTTGTGGCAAAACTGACAAAAAGCATTAGCTGATATATTTTACTGTCATGTTTTTCCAAATTAATTTTTCAAGTTGATACTCTTACATTAGAGACACAATTTATGAGGCTACGTCAGAGTGTATCGCTTAAAATTTTCGGCCAGCTATTGTGCTTTCTAGGCTAGAAAAACACTTAGGGTGTCCGTTTTGCCCCGGTCTCCCCTACTGGTGACCTGACCTGAGATGACTTTACCTTAAAATTTTGACAGAAGTTGTAAAAGTGATGAGGAAAAATGTATGCCAAGTACAGTGGCGCTACGCACCGCCATTTTTATGCTCCCTCCGAAAAACCCGAGGGGGTGGGTACCCGCCCCCGTCAATGCGCGTGTTAACATGCACCTGGCGGGGCAAGAGCGAAAGTATCATGACTGCGTAAATAAGATTTACGTTACTTGTTAAGGGAAAAAATAAAAGACACACTATATCTAAACACTTGCCCCAAAGGGGAGCCCATCGATGGCCTCCCCCTTGGTTTTTTGGGATAGCAGGAAAACAACGAGGCGCAGCACCGCGGTTGAGGGCTATATCTCTCATCCTATCATTTTCTCACCATCCCTGAATTTTTTTACCCCGAATCACACAAGGTCAGATCACCAGGCGAGTTCAACCAAGGTAACCTCACTTGAGCCTTTAAGCTCTATAATAGTTACATTTCTTGACCGATCAGTTTCAAACTTCCTGCACTTCATAACACCTCGAAGGTATGCAAAATATCTATTCAGAATTTTTTATTTCGTGACCTGAGGTCAGGTCACGGGCTGACCTCTTCCTTTGGAAAAGGCAAAGCTGTCTTATGATCTTAAAGTCACAAAAATGATAGCAAATGCTCTGATGGTTCAGAAAAGCGTTCTTGGACACCCTTTCACGGATTCCAGGACCGATAGTTGCCCTTTGATCTATTTGAGGTCATCACAGGTCACTAGAGGTCGAACACAGTATTTTGACGATCTTCTGACCTAATCAAGCTAGCGCGCTGAAAGAAACGTCATCGTGTATGTATCGTTCTCTAAAATATGCTTCGGAGTTTTTATATCGATGACCTAAGGTAAGGCACGAGCCGTGACCTCTCTATTTGAAATACATTGGAAAATGGTCTTAATTGAACAACTTAGTAATGGATGGTGATAGAGCATTTATTTTAACTGCATTAGATACGCCTTGTCTTTGCAGTTCTAATGATATGCATTGTATGTAATTTGAACTTGACCTGACCTCAGGTCAGGTCAAATCCTTGATTTGACCTAGCAGGGTCATATTATATATTATTCGATTCGGCTTGCTGCGAGGATTCATATGGTTCAAATTGTTTTGCTCTATATTTACTTGTTCAGATGTAATGACCGAAACCCTTCATTTACATGTTATTTGTATTTGTATTTATTTGTATGTATTCATGTAAACGAGCAACAGGTATAACCCACTAATAGCTCAAGTCAAACAAGTAAAACAAAGACATGGTATTTACAATGAAATGATAAAAATGATACCCGTGGCATTCCGAAATAGGCAACAAAGTCACGCGCTCGCTCTAAGTCTCGGTGTCATTAAAGCATTGTAGAAATAAGACATCATTATGACACAAAAGCCTCTACAATAATAAAATTGGGTATAGGTACAAGATGTGCAGATAACAACACAAACAAAAACACTAGATGAAGGTAAAAGCTTTCACTAAAACAGACTAAAACAAGAGCCACACGATAATCAAAACAGGTGCTGCCTGATGTGCTTCAGTACAGCACCTTTAAAAATATGGCATGTGGTGGTAAACGGGTCGATTGTGGGACACTAGATTGTGAAATCATTGAAACAAAGTAAGGCACAAATAAAAACACCTAGTTTCGACGCGGCCAAATGGAACCCGAAAAACTTGTAGTTGTGCCCCCTGGTTTGACGCTGAGGGACGTGAAAGGGGAGGCTCCCAAGCAGGAGGGCGGAGTCAATCTTGCCCATGATTATTTTGTTAATAAAGCATAAATCATATTGATATCTTCTTTGCGAGAGGCTGGCGATTTTGAATAATTTGGATAGGTCCTGATAAGAAAGCGTGATAAAAGGCCGATATGTTTGAATGTGGGCAGCTAACCACATAAGAAATTCGTGCTGAATTATCTCCAGCCTTTCCAAATGAGTTTGAGCAGCCCCTCCCCAAATGACGCAACCGTATTCAAGAATGGACTGAACATTGCCGAAATATGCTGCAAGGATGGTGTCTGTGTTCAGACTTCCCGCGGCTCGGTCGGTCTGGAGAGATCGTATGAGCACACCCATCGTCGTATTTGCTTTGCTGACGGTGTAATCAATGTGGTGTGTCAATGTGGTCAATGTTAATTTCGTGTCAAGCCAAACACCCAGATCTCAAGCCTCTTCTACGTGATCCAGATAAGTGTTTTGAATTTTGTACCGGGCCAGAATTGGATGTCTTTGCAGAGTCATTCTAAACGAGCAGCATTTTGATGGGTTGAGCTTCAGTTTCCAATCGTTGGACCAAACTGATAGCCAATCAAGGTCCTTTTGAAGAAGTTCCGAGTCCTTTGACTCGGTGATTTTGTGATAGAGTTTTACATCATCAGCTAAGAGAAGAATATTTGTCTGAATGTTGTCCGGGAGTTCATTTATGAAGAGTGCAAAGAGCAACGGAGATATCAGACCATCTTCCGGCGTTCCCGGCGTTCCCTATGACGTCATGTTTTGACCTCGAGTAACCTGAAATGTGATCTGAAAAAAAATTGTTTGAATAATTTTGATGGAGAAGTGGATGGGCTACCCAACACCGTTTACCGTTTTTCGCTACCTAGCGTCGTTCTCGAGATCTTTTGGGGTGGACGGGTACCCGCCCCCCGTTAAAGCGAAGGTGGCTGAGACCCCCGTCAATGCGGGTGTTAACATGCGAAGTAATTTCTTACTGAATTCACACGAGCTTTCTACTACACTTTGCAGATTTGCGCTAATCCACATACAATCGGAGGTAAACTTGGTGGAAGTTTTCGCTGGGAATGACGCAGGTTTATATCAAGTGTAGGGGAGGGTGGGGTGGGTTGTATCAGTTTTTACTCCAGGTTCATTAATTTCGTAACTACTTGGGATAGCCTCGTGATTTCAATACCATCTCGTAGCTGCATTCTTTGGCTTCCCTTTGCCGATAGATTTTTTCTTAATCTTTACTGGTTTGTCTCCTACTGCCCGGCGAATTGACCTTTTCACTTGATACAACTTACCCCACCGGTTGGGTGAGTTGTATCACATGGTGGGTTAAGTTGTATCAGTCTGTCACGTTTCGGAGACTGTGCCTGCTACCGATCATGGCCGTGGGAACAACCTTCAACGAATTTAAAATTTGATTATAAACTTAACTTGCATTTTATTGCACCAAACTATGGCCAATACAGTACGAAATTCATGGCGACAAAAAACGCAAGTGAAACATCAACCGTCCAGGTGTAAAAGTGACCCGTTTGGAACAAAGAAGCCAACACAATGCGTCGAAACGGGCAAATTATTGACTAGGTACCAGCAGACTTAAGCCAGGGCTAAAGTCTGTTCAATTTGCAACTGTTCAATCTGAAAAGCCTAAACGTATTAGTTATGGACTTACTAAGTAATCCTCTCACAATAGTTACGGGAAGGGTTGTTTCAGGGATACAGATGAATTGCATGGACGTGGGAAGTAGGAGGCGGTGGGCGAGCAGGGGTGTGCCTCGAATTTGTGAAGCGCAGGTGGGGATGTGGCCATAACTTCTCGGGACTTGTTAGACCTTAATTTTTGCTTTTGCTTTCATTCCATCAGCGCGGCCTGTCTTGCACTTATCCTGGCCCGCACTTTTTGCAGCAAAAATATTTTTACCTAATTTTTTCGTTGTGGCTACCTGTGATGATATAGTGTTTTTGGCAACAATGAATCTGTGGCGACATCCCTAATGAGCTGTATAGGCAGCGTGGGGTGCCTACCCATTTAAACGGGTCCTAAATAAGCTCAGGGGGCAAAAAACTAGCTCAGGGGGCCAACCTTCAACTAATGGGGCGTAGACACGCTGAGGGCAGTGGCGGATCTAGCCGGTTGGTTTGGGAGGGGCAAACCAAAGTCGAAAAGCAAAAAAAAAAAACGTCGCGCAGTGAAAAATTGCGCTACAATATGCCTTTTCGGTAAGATTTTGGGAACTGGAGACGAAAAGCCAAAAAAAACGTCACGGGGTGAAAAATATGGGCTCAAGATACATTTTTTCCTATCCAAGCCCCAATATTTATACTGAACTTCTCTAATTCTGTTTGAAGTTGAGAGTTGAAGCACCAAAATTTTGCTTACAAGCTAAAAAAGGAGTCGGGGGAAAAAAGGAGGTCGATCGCTTTGGGGGGCAAAAACATAGTTTTGCCCCGAGCTTTTCCGTTTGGGGGCAATTGCCTTTTTGCCCCCCTGGATCCGCCACTGGCTGAGGGGGCCCCAAAGCAGCTCAGGAGGCCCATACAAACTAAGATGGCCAGACTAGCTGGGTGTCTTGACGAACTCATGGGGCCCAGATACGCACAACGGGCCCCAAACAAGCTGAAGGGGCCTATATCAGTTAAATGAACTCGATACCAGCCCAGGGGGCCCTTGCCAGCTCAAGGGAGACTAATCCAAGCTAGGGGCCCTATGACCAAACAAGAGGCCCCTTAAGTAAATCCTATCACGGGCCCTAGACCCAGCTCATGGCTGCCTCAATAATTTCACCTACAGGGTTGTTTTTAGCTTAGGGGGCCCAAAGCAGCAAAGGATCTAAGGCCAAGCCAGTAAGCTCTTGTGCAATACTCTTTCACGGTCCCAGAACAGCCCAGGGGCAACCTGAAAACTCGCTCTCAGATAGCTCAAAATTAACTCAGAGGCCTCAGGATCTGTTGAGGGGGCCCCTTCACCAGTTAAGGGACCCCGAAAAAACTCAGAAGGCTCCAGTGGCGACACATTCAAGTTCAGTGTGAGGGCCTGGTTATCTAAAGCGGTCCCAGATCAATTGAGGGGGACTCATTATCAGCCCAGAGTAGCCACCAAAAACTCAGAGGCCCAGGCCCGCAGAGGCTCTGCGGCCTCTAATTCTTAGGTTAGCGTCAATAGGGGATTTCAGTAGGGACCCAGCGTTAGTCAAGACAACTGTGATATGTGGAGGTGGTCGATACGGCACCTTAGTTTTCGCTAGGGCTTAAGTTCACCAAAGTTCACTGTATTTATTGTTAATTGCGCTTAATTTAGCGTCAATCGGGGTTTCTGTAGGGACCCAGCGTTAGCCAAGATAACTATGATATGTGGATGTGGTCGGTACGACACCTCAGTTTTCTTCAAGACCGAAGTTAGCTGTATTCTTTGCTCATGGTGCTTCAGTTAGCATCAGTCCAGCATTTTCTACCAATGTACCAGTCATTACGTTCTGGGCGAAACCTTGCCGGCCCGAAATATGTTTGATGGTTAACGTGAACATGTTTCACTGAAACATACGCGTCGGAAAAGGGGGCCAGGGGGGCCAGGCCCCCCACTTTTTGGCCAAAAATTTCCTGATCTCAGTCAAAATAAGAGAAAGCCGGACATTCTTATATCCAGCTGCTGCAGAAGGCAACGAGGAGCTCAAATTCGAACAGTTTTTGGTACTGATGTTGGAAATTTTTTGTCAGCATCAGGTTGAAGTTTGGCTGGCCCCCCACTTTTTTGCCGGTGGCGACACTTATGCACTGAAAGGTTATTTTCATGAAAATAAGCATTTACAAATACGTTTTCCAAACGCGTTTTTTCTTTGACACTGGCCGCCTATTGGGTGGTAAATTGGCGCCCCTCAGATTCCGCGCCCCCAGGTTCGGCGCCCCCCCTTCAGAGCCTGCCCCTAACGAAATCCTAGATTCGTCACTGGACTTGTTAGACTTTAATTTTTGTTTTTGCTTTCATTCCATCAGCGCGGCCCGTCTTGCACTTATCCTGACCCGCACTTTTTACATCAAAAATATTTTACCTAATTTTTCGTTGTGGCTACATGTGACAATATAGTGTTTTTGGAAAAAACGAATCTGTGGCGACACCCCTAATGAGCTGCATGAACCTTGGGGTGAGTTGTATCACTGTTACAAAATAGCCCACTGGCCTTGATACAGCATGTACCACCCTCCCACATAGGAAAAAACGTCCTCGTGCTCAACAACCAGTGGCCAGCCGAGAAAATCCTTCTCACGCACGAAGCCTTAGAATCTACCCTTACCACTGTTACAGCGATCCTTCCGATTCGTGATCATCTGAATGACAAAAACACACATTTCCTTACGACGAAATTTTACAGAATGACACCCCGAAAACACATTTTCTGCACTCACTGCAAAACGCGCCAAGCCAAGCAGACGGCAGTATAAAGAAAGATGGCGGACCGCATGCCGCATCATCTGGTCGTGTTGGGAGCGCTATCTCTTGGATAGTTTTGGAAAAATCGCTCTGGCACAACTTGTCCATGATACAACTCTCCCTCAAGATCATTTTTTACTTAGTAAAAGCCAGGTTTCACTTTCAATTTTTTCAACCGGGTATAGAGATTTTGATTGGCAGTTCCTCTCTAGCAGTAATGCTTCATCCCTTTGGGTAGAATAATCAATGCTCTATATTTTGGTATCAACTGCACTGTTCTGTCTTGACTAAAACTAGAGTTATGCACACCCGAGTGTTTCTAGATAGGCCCCGAAAACTGGACCTAATCAAATTCCAGCCCAGACCGCTCCCAACATAGAGCAAAAATTCGGACACCCTCACCAGACACCGAGCAGCAGCCGTCCCTCGGACATCGGCATGCGTGACGAAACCTGCCGTCTTCCACCACGAAGAAATAACACCACGGAGCTATTCGATACGTGTAAACTGCGGCACAGAACGCAAAAAGGCATGTATCCAACTCCTAGTGTAGGCTAGTGTGCATGCGTGACTTATTGACGCAAAATGAACAGTTTTAAAACTGCTTATAATTATGGGCCCTCTTGGGCTGGGCTCCCCTCGAGGCGTGGCCCCTTTTAAGGTTGCCTCCACTTTTCAAATGGTTTCTACGCTACTGATGGTACCACAGCAACCTTCAACTTCCTGACGGCGAGAGGATTTTCAAGAGAATATCAGCGTCTGGAGGTCTCTAAATGGAAGAGTTCGATTTGGGGACCTCTAAATAAACCCAATAATCTGAAGAGTTATTGATGTAATTCCGATTCCATTGTGATTCCACTTTCAACAAACATCAAGGGCCCTAAAATCCCGAGGAGACCACATCATCATCATCCTGATAGTAGAACATCATGCAGGGCTACAATATCTCAGCTGCGACACCAAGAAACAACGAAACTAATTAGCGATAGCACCCTATATATATATATATATACGATACATATAGCGATACACCCGATATCTATAGGAACCGTGATAGCACCATAGCACCAGCGTTCAATCCATTCGAAAGGTACAACAACAGGTCGAAGCTACATGTAAGCCTCCGGGGTAGGTTTCTTAGATAATATTTATTTGCCTGATGCATTGATGCCAACATCAGCATTATACTCCACTGTCTTGTGTTTTCCTAATTATCATTTTAAACTTGTCATGTTAGATATAAAAGGTTGTGATCTGTGTCATAAGGACACTGTCATTTTGAGGGAATTTATATTTTATATTTATTTTTGGCAACTTCAAAGTAATCTAATTCAACCTACCTTACCTTCTGATGCCTAATCACATCTCACTTAGACAGGTATAACTTGAACTGGGACAATTTATTTTAATTTGAAGGTGTCTGCCCACTTGTTTCAATTATATCATTAAGTGGATGTATTATAATTTTAATCATATCATTTTTACAGAGCCCAAAATTGTGCTTGAGTTGAGTGAGCCATGGAGGAAAGTAAAGTGTGACACTTTCAACTGTCTTTTTTGTCAAGATGCTTGGGGATTGGCTCCTCCATCGAGAACACAGCTAGTCTTAAATAAGACGTCCACTTTCCCCAAAAGGTTTTCTATGGAAATTATCATTTTTGGAATCAGCAAGGCACCCTCTTTCTATTCAGCGAGGTCCTGTAGTGCCACTCCCACTTAAACCCCCAACTTCAAGCACATATTTAACCTGAACGCCGTAATTGTGTGCCATCCATAATAATCCCTTCAACTTTCTTCTTTCCCCTTGAACATGATGCTATATTTTTACAATAAAAGCTTCCCTCGAATTATTTAGTTAAGATTGTACCTAGTGGACAGGGTCAACTTATGGAAAGCTTGCAGTCTTTACACTGATCTAGTATCACATCTACTAGTGCTAAATAGGTAGTTTTTGTTAGCATTTAACCTGCAATCAACGGAAAAAGTAAATAGTAAGAGCAGAAATATTCAGATAACCGATTAAGATACTTCAGCGAGTTTTTCATTGTTAATCAAAAGCTAGTGTTTGGCTAAAATAATAGATAAGTCTGTCACACAAATACTAGTCTAGGTTTGTTGTATTGTCGGCATTGCTTTTAGGTTAGAGGTACCAATATCGTTGTTGTCACGACATCCAATCTTATTTTTAACCATTCATTCTCAAAGGCATTTGTGTGAAGCTCAATTCGAGGTTTGGCTATACTGGGACTGAGAATTATTGATATTTACTCCATGATTCAGATGAAGGGCTGTGCCAGAATATATAATATATAATCTGTGTTTTTTACATTTCCGGATTTGATGGGAGAGGCCAGGGAACATCTTAGCAACTCATCATCATGCTCCTCGCCACAGCACTTCAAAACTTATCAACATTATTGTATTGTTGTGCAAGTTTACTTCGGTGGAATTCAAGTTGAATTGTGTTTACTAATCGTGAGTGAATTGTGAAAGGTCTGTGAACCTTAAAATTTCATGGAACTGTGAAAGGAATATTGAGTCAACATCTTTGCAGAATAACTAGATGCCGGTACTTAGGTACCTAGGTTTTTCATCATTTTCGCCAGAGGCCTCAGTAGAGATGCTAATAGGATCATGCTACAGGTCCCCCTCATTCCCCTCATCAAATTTTCTTGAATACTTAGACGCTACTCTTGAGTCTGTATCAAAAACTAAAAAAACTTGCATACTGGGAGGCGATTTCAACTTTGATATTCTCCAATATGAATCGCATGAACCTAGCTCATTATTTATCCAATCTCTTGCTTCTCATGGCTACTTCCCATGTATTTCCATCCCGACCAGAGTAACCTCTCAGACCAAAACCCTTATCGACAACTTTTTCATAAACGATACTTCTCTCGTTTGCTCATCTTCAGTGCTCACCGCAGACATCAGTGATCACCTCCCCATATCACTAACACTTCAATCTTTGTTTAAACCCCAATCCTCACAAGATAAGTTTCACAGGTCTTTCGACTTCAGGATGATTGACTCCCTCAAGAGTAATCTATCTATAAAACTGGAAACAATATTCACGATCCAGGACCCTGTGACGGCAGCTAATCTTGTTCATTCTTCCTTATCAGAGGAAATCAATAGATTTTCATTAAAGAAAACAGGTAGGAGACATGTACCAAAACAGCCATGGATCTCTTTCCGGCTCCTACAGTCAATCAACAAAAAAAATGACCTTTATCACAAATATATTCGCACAATGAACCCTCAGGATAATCTAAATTACAAGGCATATCGTAATACTTTAATCACTACAATACGACAAGCCAAAAAAGACTACTTCCAAAGGAAATTAGAACAGGAAAAGGATGACCCCAAAAGCTCTGGGGCACGCTGCTAGGCCTAACACATAAACATAAAAGTAAAAAACCTCTGCCAGAACAATTTGAATTAAACGGCGAACTAATTTCTGACCCTGACCTCATTGCCAACAACTTCAATGAATATTTCTCTACCATTGCTTCTTCATTAGACGAAGCTCTCCCAACACCTTCGTCAGATCCCCTTCAATACCTAGAAAATTATCAGGGCCAGCTGTTCGAATTTCACCCAATAACTGCTGAGGCAACTCTTTCTGTGATAGCTTCCCTAAAAAATACCGGTCGTGGACCCGATGGTGTCTCCTCCAAAATACTCAAACTAATTTCGCCCACAATATCTCGACACCTATCGCACTTATTTAATCTATGCCTGCGATCTGGTACATTTCCAGCTCAGTTTAAGGAATCACTTATTGTTCCCGTCTACAAAAGTGGTAATCCTACAACTTTTTCAAATTACAGGCCTATTTCCCTTCTACCGGTTCTCTCTAAAGTTCTTGAGAAAATAGTATATAGCCAAGTAATCCAATATCTTGCGGACAATTACACAATATTTGAGAACCAATTCGGTTTCCGGCAACACCATAGTACGTTCATGCCAGTTGCCTTACTTTACGACAAAATTACGTCAGCACTGGTCTCAAAAAAGAGTTGTGTAACCATTTACTTAGACTTCTGCAAGGCCTTTGACACGGTGAACCATGAAATTCTCCTTCAAAAACTTCAAAAATATGGAATTCAGAACACTTCGTTAAAATTTTTTGAAACATATTTATCTGACCGGAGTCAAAGTGTCAAAATTAATTCTCATCAGTCCACAATTACCAAAACAACTAGGCTAGGCGTTCCCCAGGGCTCTGTTCTGGGCCCACTCCTCTTTCTACTTTACATTAATGATCTTAACCGCTGCTCCCAAATTCCTACCTTCTACTTATATGCTGACGATACTGCCTTACTCTACACTGCTGACACAATCCAGTCCCTTCAACATGATATCAGCTTTAGTATGCCTCAAATCTGTCAGTGGTTAAATTGCAATCGTCTCACTTTAAACATTAAGAAATCAACCTTTCAAATTTTTTCTAATGTAAAAAACACGGACCTAAAAATTGAAATTGGTAATGTTCCTTTGCAAAGAAACTTCACAACCAAGTACCTTGGTGTTCAAATTGATGAAGACCTCAAATGGACAACTCATATCAGAAGCCTTGAAAATTCAATCTCTAGGACCATTGGCATAATTCAAAGAAACCAATATATACTAAATTCTTCCCATCTCCTGCTGCTTTACAACTCACTTATTCTCCCCTTCTTGACGTACTCTATTCAGATCTGGGGATCAACCTACCCCTATAAGCTTCTCAAGCTCACGACTCTTCAAAAAAGGGCTGTTAGAATTATTGAGGGGACTGACCGATTGGCACACACTAGCCCCATCTTCAAAAAACACGGCATACTAAAGCTTGAAGACCTCGTTGAATTCTCTCATATTAATGTTATGCATAAATTCCTAATAAACCAACTACCACAACCACTGTCTTCTTACCTTTCACTTGTCGATCTTCAACGGACGCAGCGAAATGCCAGACAAAGACAACACTTTACTGTTCCCTACGCCCCCACAATGTATCGTAAATTTTCCCTCTTCATTACAGCACCCAGGGCATGGAACAAAACTGTGGCTTCAAAAATAAGAAACATTGAAGATGTGCCCCTGTCCAAAACGTTTTTCAAAAAGATGTTAAAAAAGATATATACCGACCTTTACTAGAGACTATGTCCTCATGCTTAGGAAGTGGTGTATGGTCTCCCTGTAATTACGCATTTCAGCGCTAGTACTTCAGGTTTACGCTTTTCAGTTATCTTAACATTATCTAAACGAACGCAGAATGGCCCATTTACTCTCATTAATCGCGGAACAAATTTGGAATCCAGGCATTTAGGTGGTTGAACAGGCTAGCCTCCGGCACTCATTTGTCGCCTCCTTGTAATCCCCTCGTGAATCTGTACCGTTAGCTTAAAATCTCCCCAAGGCCCCCCCTTCTCATGTTCTCACTAATTACAAGCATAATTGCCTCCATCCTACTCCCCGTGCTCCCGCTAACTAACTGTGTGTCCGGCAGCTACCATGGTGCTCATGGCGTTACCGCCGGGCCCGAGCCGTTGCGGGCTGCGGTGCCCGAGCGGGGCGGCCCCTTCGCGAGCAGCCTCTGGGGCGTCTCTGGAGGTCTGCCGGCCGCGTCCGCTGAGGGGGCGCCCTGTCGCCTCCAGTGGGTTCCGCTGCGCGGGCGGGCGCGGCGCCGCTCCCTCGGCTGCTACTGCTGCGGACGGGCTGGCGCCCCGCCCCCCTGCCTGCTGTGGTGCTCCCGGCGCTGCCGCTGTGCCCGTCTCGCTGCGGGCTCCGGTGGCTGGGTGCGGCGGCCCTTGTGCGGGCGGCCCCTGGGCTGGTGGCTCCGTGCGAGTTCTGCTTACCTTGTTTTTATATCAATGTTTTTAATGTCGTTACCCTCCCCGAGCCGGCTCGCCCCCCCTCATATTGTGCTTGTAAAGTGAGATGATGTGTTGTGTGTGCAATGTGTGCTGCATAGAATAGAATACATGTATGGAAGTAGTAGAGATACTTGGATTTTGTTGGTGACAAGCACCTTAAATTGAATTTTTAACCTCCATAGACTCCATATAACACTGTGTCAGTGTCAGCCTATCTAGGGTTCTGTACTCCCTAGACTGTAAAATGACAGTAATGGCAGAAAGTCAAAGTAAAAAATCAATGTCAGTGTATCATCAATGCCTGTGTATTTGCATCAATAGCTATCATCATTTTTGGCATACCAAATGGCCGTAGAGCTCTACATATCAGCTCAATTTGGCATGAGTAAGTTGTACTTCAAACCTGTGCGAGGAAAAACTTACGCACCTTTTTATTTCAGTTTATTTTACATTCATGACTTGTTGACCTTCACTACACTACCTAGATTTGCTTGAGATTCAGAATTTCAGAAGAAATTATATATTTTTCATGTTTTGCTTCATTGTCTGATAAATGTTACGCTGCTGTTTCTTGCATAGCTTTTCAGGAGTGTTTTGCATGTTGAACGTATATGTTGTCTGTTATATGAAACAAGAATGGGAATATTCTACACTGCATTTCAGTACAGCATAGTTTAGAGCAGTGTAACTTTGCAAGTAGTTGTAATTTACACCGCATTTTTGTGAAACAAGATTGTGATGTGTTACATACGCGTCGGAAAAGGGGGAGGCCAGGGGGGCCTGGCCACCCCACTTTTGGCCAAAAATTTCACGATCTCAGTCAAAATGGGAGAAAGCCGAACATTCTTGTATCCAGCCGCAGCAGAAGGTAACGAGGAGTCCAAATTCGAACAGTTTTTTATCCTGATGTTGAAAGTTTTTTGTCAGCATCAGGTTGAAGTTTGGCTGGCCCCCACTTTTTTGCCGGTGGCGACACTCATGGTGTATTATTCACTTTCTACGCTGCATTATGCTACTTCTACGCTATAAGCGTAAGTTACGCCTTTTATGAAATGGGTTTTGGGCACTTTCACATGCCTGTTCCTTCTTGTAGATCTTCACCTTTTTTCTTCAAGTTTTAAAATCACGCTCTGGACAAGGTCGAGTTCAAGGCATTGTGCTGGAGCTTTTAAGTTGAATGAAGGCGTTGCAGATGTAGGAGAATGTGTTTCCTTCCCCCGCCCTCTCCTGATACCTGCCATTTTTTTACTGCAGGAGGCATTTCCCTGAATTCCCCTTGCTCTCCCATAGAGACATCTGTCAACGCTATTACACCGATCTTTGGGCTGTAAATAATGACCAGTTAAAGGGAGATACACGAAAAATTATTGTGGTTTCTTACTGTTTGAAAAATCTTGATGACGGAACTGTAAATTATTTTTGTATCTTCAGCAAAATTTTTGGAGGCCACTCAACTATTATTGAATGTGGTAATGATATCGGTAAAAGGCTGGAACCAGCTCTTCATCTCTTAGTTTTCAAAAAGCTATTTAAAGTTTAAAAGTAATTATTTTTGTAATAAGAATGTATCTTCTCCCGTATTTGTAACTGAATTAATTTTACATAGCCTCTAAAAGCTACAAAATGAATCAATTTGCCCAAAATGGAACATAATATAATTACTCAAGTCTTAATCGTTTTGTATCTCGAGACTTGAGTCGTCTTCTCCAAAATTCCCAGGATGACGAAACTTTTGCGTCAGATAGGTCATGTGACCCCGGTATGATAATTCCATAGGCTTATTATTGGTCAATTGTGATTTCTTCAAAGTCCTATGTTCTGTTTAAAGAGTTTTGAAATATAGCTTTTTTAAATATTTTTTTATGTAATGGTTCCAAAGTTCTACATCACTGCTTAGGACAGAGATGACCTAATTCTTAGAGAAATGGATAGTCATAGCCGCGGCTACGTTATTTAATCGATAGCGAGAATTATCGATAAGTCGCTTAGAAATGTTGACTTTGAGAGCGATTTTAAGGCATTTGCTGGCCGAATTCGCAAAAATGAAAATAGGACTTCTGAAACAACTTTTTGTGACCTTTTGATCTAGCCAATAACTTTTTCACGTATCTTCCTATAACATTTGTTCTTCATTATCTTCTCTGTCTCTCCTTTGCTTGTGCTTGGCTGACTGTGCTGTTGCATTACAGCCTCTGCAACGCTGCTGTATGCGCATGTCTGACACATGCGGGCAGACGCGTGAAGCGGGCGGTGCCGTCCGCTGAGAATGTTCCAGAGGCTTTCCAACATGATGCGAGGACAGCAGCAGCAAGACGTGCCGGAGGCGCCGACCTGCCCCAGCCACGGCCAGGGGGACGGTCCCAGGGATGACGAGACCACCGCCAGCTATGAGGTAACTCACCAGTACTCTGTCGTGTCTATGTATACTAGGAGGCGCTTGTGCGAACAACGACTTCGTGTATTGCTCATTGTTGGGTGCTGTGGAAAGGTGCAGTGATTTTCTTCGAATTGTGCCACGTAAAGGGAGTGTTTCGCTTTTATAATGGGTTTTGAACTGAAATATCAGTTTGTTTTAGAGTGTCTCGAGAAACCACTATTGACATATGTAATATCACCCAGAACTGTGTGTGTGATAAATGTTCAAAATGGCATAGCCACCCAACCTTACATGTCGGAAGCCGCCGTAAGCTGCCAGATGGTGATAATACGTGATGCGTGGGTCAACCTAGCATAGCAAGACGAGAGGGGATATCTTTGTTTTGAACGATTGAAGGTGGAATTAAAATATGGTTTCCGGATCTTCACGCCTATTTTGTGCATATATTGTTATTTTCAGAAGTTCGAAAAAGTGGTCGATTTCCTTTTGGTTAGTTTATTTTTGCGTAATACCCGTGCACACCCTCCCCATCAACTCCCTCAGCCTTCCTCGGTATTTATTTTTATCATAAGCCATTTAATCTGACACGCGTAGCCACTAGACTCAGCAACTCACTCACCAGACTCTAAAACATGAACCAAGCGCTCATTACCATCAGCTAGACCTCATTGCTTTGCGTGAACGCGTGTCCCGTAGCTTCCCGGCGAGCTTGCCCGCAACCTCCCCCCCGCCGCTTCGGACCCGTCGTCGCAGTGTTACTCGCTTCGCTGCCCGAGGTGGTTTGCTTCGGAGCTGGAACCTAGCACGGTATCGCGTCTCTCGCCGGCTCGCAGTCTCGTCGATATCACATCTCTCTCGACGCTTCCTGCACCTTCTTCCTGTCACCCTCCCAATGTCTCTCTTCTGAGGCTTTTGCTTTAGACTCGGCTTGTGCTTTTGAATAGTCTCAGGTGTATCGTGCGGTGCCTGCCGCCCGACCCCAGCGCGGATGTTTTAATCATAGCATTTCCTTGCTTGATTTGAATCTTCCTGTCGTGTCTTTTAAACGTCCTTGTATGTGTGTATGTACAAATACATGTGATGGTTACAAAAGGAGCCAGGGCGCACATCGGCTAGACTACCCTGGGATGACTCGTTGCTAGCGACATCTATATACTTCAACCCGCATGCCAGCTGCAGTATAGATGGCGCTGTGGGACTCTTGTTCTCTATCCCTTACACAAGAATGATCACCAAATGCAAGATTATTCTTCATATGCCATGTCTGGTCAATAAGATAATATTTCTATATTTTATAATTAGACCAATCCTGCCGTGCAAAGGAAGAAAAGGGTAACTCAAAATATCGATTTTTGGTTTTTCATATCATTCGAAAGCCCTTCTCACGACGCATCCGATGATACCAATATCACAATTGTAAACCACATAAAAAATTATATATTTTAGAATACATTTTGGCAAAACGGGGTAACTTGCACTTTTGCTCTGAAGTGGTAGAGTTTGCAATGGAAGAAAAGGGTAACTAGTTACGGCTTTTTTACTTTGTGGATTTGGCCGAGAGCCTCGGAGATTGCAAAGGAAAAAAGGGTAACTCACCATGTTGGATGGAATTTATTTTCGCGAACGACGATGGGACCTTTTATGTTGGCTTTAAGAAACTTATTTCATGTTTTGTACACTTATTTAGGATTTCTGTGTTATTAACTATAACAATGCTGGGATGAATCGCTGTCAGGTCAACGCGAAATTAAAGAGCCGCCAACTTGAGGGTTAACTATTCTGTCTGAACACATTTTGTTAAAGCCGTGTAAAAGGAGTACCCTGGGGTAGGGTACGGGTGTTATGAGGGATGGAAGGGTACGTTGCTGGCTAATATGGGTACAATGATGGCTGATAGGGGTGCGTTGTCGGCTGGTACGGGTGCAATGTTGGCTGCTTGGGGTGCATTTTTGGTGGGTACGGGTGCAATGTCGGCTGCTTGGGGTGCACTTTCGGTGGGTACGGGTGCAATGTAGGCTGCTAAGGGTGCGTTGTCGGTGGGTACGGGTGCAATGTCGGCTGCTAGGGGTGCTTTGTCGGTGGGTACGGGTGCAATATCGGCTGGTATGGGTGTGTTGTCGGTGGGTACGGGCGCAATGTCGGCTGGTAGGGGTGTGCTGTCGGTGAGTACGGGTGCAATGTCGGCTGGTAGGGGTGCGTAGGTGGTGGGTACGGGTGCAATGTCCGCTGGTAGGGGGTGTGTTGTCAGTGGGTAGGGGTGTAATGTCGGCTGGTAGGGGTGTGTTGTCGGTGGGTACGGGTGCAATGATGGCTGGTAGGGGTGTGTTGTCGGTGGGCACGGGTGCAATGATGGCTGGTAGGGCTGCGTAGGTGGTGGGTACGGGTGCAATGTCCGCTGGTAGGGGTGTGTTGTCAGTGGGTAGGGGTGTAATGTCGGCTGGTAGGGGTGTGTTGTCGGTGGGTACGGGTGCAATGATGGCTGGTAGGGGTGTGTTGTCGGTGGGCACGGGTGCAATGATGGCTGGTAGGGCTGCGTAGGTGGTGGGTACGGGTGCAATGTCGGCTGGTAGGGATGTGTTGTCGGTGGGTACCGGTGCAATGTCGGCTGGTCGGGGTGTGTTGTCAGTGGGTACGGGTGCAATGATGGCTGGTAGGGCTGCGTAGGTGGTGGGCACGGGTGCAGTGTCGGCTGGTAGGGGTGTGTTGTCGGTGGGTACGGGTGCAGTGTCGGCTGGTATGGGTGTGTTGTCGGTGGGTACGGGCGCAATGTCGGCTGGTAGGGGTGTGTCGTCGGTGGGTACTGGTGCAATTTCGGCTGGTAGGGGTGCGTAGGTGGTGGGTACGGGTGCAATGTCCGCTGGTAGGGGTGTGTTGTCAGTGGGTAGGGGTGTAATGTCGGCTGGTAGGGGTGTGTTGTCAGTGGGTACGGGTGCAATGATGGCTGGTAGGGCTGCGTAGGTGGTGGGCACGGGTGCAGTGTCTGCTGGTAGGGGTGTGTTGTCGGTGGGTACGGGTGCAATGTCGGCTGGTAGGGGTGTGTTGTCGGTGGGTACGGGTGCAATGATGGCTGGTAGGGCTGCGTAGGTGGTGGGTACGAGTGCAATGTCGGCTGCTAAGGGTGCGTTGTCGGTGGGTACGGGTGCAATGATGGCTGGTAAGGGTGCGTTGTCGGTGGGTATGGGTGCAATGATGGCTGGTAGGGCTGCGTAGGTGGTGGGTACGGGTGCAATGTCGGCTGCTAAGGGTGCGTTGTCGGTGGGTACGGGTGCAATGATGGCTGGTAAGGGTGCGTTGTCGGTGGGTATGGGTGCAATGATGGCTGGTAGGGCTGCGTAGGTGGTGGGTACGGGTGCAATGTCGGCTGCAAGGGGTGCGTGGGTGGTGGACACGAGTGCGTGGAAGGTAAGCACGGGTGCGATGTCGGCTCATCGGAGTGTAATGATGACTGGTAGAAGTGCAATGGTGACTGGTAGGGGTGCATTGTCGGTTTGTAGGGGTGCGATGACGGATAATAGGGGTGCAATGACGTCTGGTAGGGATGCACTACGGCTAAAGACAGGCGGCGAAGGCAGCTGGTAGGATGTCTTGCGTGTGGGTTCCCAGCTGCAACGCTGTCAGCTGTCCCGTCCTCAGCTGTACCGCACCCGTACCAACCAACATTGCACCCGTACCCACCGACAACGCATCCCTACCAACCGACATTGCATCCGTATATACCCGCAAGACACCCAAACAGCTGCCTTAGTCCCCTGTCCTAAGCCGCAACGCGCCCGTAACAGCCGCAATTACACCCACATTATCCGTCATCGCACCCTTAGCAACCGACGTAGCCCCCCTCCCCCCTACCAGTCGACATAGCACCGTTACCGTAATCATCGTACCCGTGGCCAACAACGACGCACCCATACCATCCGTCATTGCACCCACACCCACCCGCAGGGCACGCCTCCCAGCCGACACTGCACCCATATCCGCCGGCAACGCACCCCTAGCAGCCGATATTGCACCCGTACCCACCGACAACGCACCCCTAGCAGCCGACATTGCACCCGTACCCACCGACAACGCACCCTTAGCAGCCTACATTGCATCCGTACCCAACGAAAACGCACCCCTACCAGCCGACAGTGTACCCGTACCCACCGACAACGCACTCCTAGCGGCCGACATTGCACCCGTACCCACCGAAAATGCACCCCAAGCAGCCAACATTGTACCCGTACCAGCTGACAACGCACCCTTAGCAGCCTACATTGCACTGGTTCCCACCGAAAACTCACCCCTGGGGCATTCCAGGACAGATCGACCAAGGCTTGACACCACCATGTCTAGAAAAAATCTGAAACTTTGTCTCCGGGGTAGTTTTGGGCCAGAAACACGCCTGTGAGAATCTCAGCCCCCTCCGACCAACGGTGACCGAGTTATAGCCCGAGGCACTTTCGGGAGGTCACGTTGTAGACTCATATTTGATGCTTCATAACTCAACAACGCATCACCTGATTAACAAGTTTTGTATATCATTGAACTCGTCTTGAATTACAGTTTATTTTGAAAAAAGAAAATGTTAAAATTTGAAAATGTTTGACTTTTAATTTGTTTGACCTTTTCCTTTTTGACCTAGCTTGACCTTTTCCCAGTTGAAATTGCCCTTTTAGACACCTCAAAAATGTTTCTTCATAAACTATCTTTCGATAGCAAAAATAAAAAAATGCGTTCTTGCTATAAGTTCCGAATATTTAGCACCTAAGGTAGGTATGTACACGGTTTTTGACCATTGCGGTAGTACAGCCTTATGTTTAACGCCGCAAATATAGCGATTGCTTTTGTAATCGGTCGCTGGAAATCATACTCCATTGTCTTTACGAAATTTTAATCGTACAAATATCCGAATTTATGACGATTAACACGCGCCCACCCGAGGGGGTGGGCAACCGGCCTCCTCAGGTTTCCACAGGTAGTAAAAAAACACCTTCGCGCAGCGCCACCGTACTTCATGTACCTCTAACTCTAAATTTTTGCAGCTTCGGGCAAAATTTTAGGTCTGGGTCATACCAGGTCAGACCACCAACCCAGGTCAAGAGACCTAACCTCAAACTTTGGGAGGTGCATAAATCATATCAAATTTAGCCTATCGTGGTTAGAATCGCATTACATAGTAAGATCGCCTAGCAAGATAATTTTTCGTAGCAGGATTTCTATATCGATAACCGGGAGCAGGGCAAAGGTCATGATCTTTCCATTATAAATGCATGGGGCGATTGGTAAATTTTGATAACTTGCGAGAATTGAGAATTGTCGAGAATTGCGATGGAGGTTGTATTTTTACATTGTCGTGTCTGACTTGCCACTGCAGTTTGATTAATATTCTTTTTACCATACAGACCTAAGCCTGGCTCTAGGTCAAAGCAGGTTAATTTTGACATTTGACTAGGCAATATTATAAGATACATAATCCGTTTGGGCTCAACAAGAGTGTTCCAATGGTGCTGAGCTTTTCTTTCTACGGCTCTTCTCTGTCACCTATTATGCCACAAAATTTAGGTTTCCACTTAGTTCCCGTAAGAAATACTGTGACCTTGAGCAACTTCAAAGGCGACACGACCAAACGATTGTATGTAACATATTCGGTAATGATTAAAACTGGCTATTTAGCGGCATCACTCCCAGTGCACTGTGTCATTATTTATCTGGGATTCTCGGATCCGTGTCAGCTATGAAATGATCACCTTGTAAAAATATCATGAGGCAACCTGTTCAAGCGACCAAGTCGAATGCGTTACAATTTCAGGACATTTTGTCGAATATATGAGCAGATTCAAATTACTTTTTGGGAATGAAAGCCTTTCAGACACGTTTGTTTACATTGCATGAATCCTCTCAAACATATGCTGTGCTGCACTGGATCAGCTTGCATCGATACTATTTTCCATCTCCGGGAACGATGTAATTGTGTGAGTTAGTGGTGCTCATAGGATAAGTTATACTTGTTTCAATTATTGATAAGGTCGCGACATCTTTGTAAATTTTCGTTTAAGGCTGAAAGGTTCATTATTAATAAGTTCATTTGCCCTCGTCTCCCTCGAAACAAGGAATCCCTTTTTATCACTTTTAATGGCTGCAGTTTTTCTGTTTATAAATATTGCCCAATTTGTTGCCAGTTCAGTTTTTTTATACATTTTGTACAAGTTGTTCTCAGTTCGATTGTTGGAGTCGGGGTCTCACTAAAGTCATCAATGGACTTGTCACGGAGACCCCGACCCCACCATCCGAACGAGCAACTCCCACAATGAAGGGTTGATTTTAGAAGCCAACGTTTAACGTCCCACACAGCACAGGGACGGCCGCCCCGCTCAGGTCACCCTCTCACCAGTCAGTTGCCAGCCGACCTGTACGTCGGGTAAGCTATTGAGCGCCGGAGCGTCTCAGCGGAACCGATCCCAAGCCTGGACATGCATTGCCACTGCATGCTTCTGAGCCGCGGGCCGGAGCCCAACGCTCTACCAACTGAGCTACTGGGGCGGCAAGGAGGCGGTTTTAGGATTAGGTGTCTCACTAGAGTCATCAAGGGACTTTTTACGGAGACCCTGACCCCACCACCCAAACGAGCAACTCCCACGATAAAGTGTTAATCAAGGAAACAAAGTTGAAAGTCCCACAAGGCATAACGACGACCGTCTACCTCAGGTCACCCCCTCACCACTGAGTTGCCAGCTGGCCTTCAGCATTTACGGTACCTACCACCTCCCAGTTGACCTAAATTATTTTTCCAGAAGTTGCAAAATGTTGTGTTAGAGGTAGATGGAGTACGGTGGCGCTGCGCGAAGGTATTTTTTTACTACCTGTAGAGACCTGAGGAGGCCGGTTGCCCACCCCCTCGGGTGGGCGCGTGTTAATTGTCATAAATTCGGATACTTGTACGATTAAAATTTCGTAAAGACAATGGAGTATGATTTCCAGCGACCGATTACAAAAGCAATCGCTATATTTGCGGCGTTAAACATAAGGCTGTACTACCGCAATGGTCAAAAAACCGTGTACATACCTTCCTTAGGTGCTAAATATTCGGAACTTATAGCAAGAACGCATTTTTTTTATTTTTGCTATCGAAAGATATTTTATGAAGAAACATTTTTGAGGTGTCTAAAAGGGCAATTTCAACTGGGAAAAGGTCAAGCTAGGTCAAAAAGGAAAAGGTCAAACAAATTAAAAGTCAAAAATTTTCAAATTTCAACATTTTCTTTTTTCAAAATAAACTATAATTCAAGACGAGTTCAATGATATACAAAACTTGTTAATCAGGTGATGCGTTGTTGAGTTATGAAGCATCAAAGATGAGTCTACAACGTGACCTCCCGAAAATGCCTCGGGCTATAACTCGGTCACCGTTGGTCGGAGGGGGCTAAGATTCTCACAGGCGTGTTTCTGGCCCAAAACTACCCCGGAGACAAAGTTTCAGATTTTTTCTAGACATGGTGGTGTCAAATTGAAATATTTTTGGTCGTTTTGTCCTGGAATGCCCCCCTAGCAGCCGACATTGCACCCGTACCCACGGACACCGCACCCTTACCAGCCAAAATTGCACCTCTACCCACCGACAACGCACCCCTATCAGCCATCATTGTACCCATATTAGCCAGCAACGTACCCTTCCATCCCTCATAACACCCGTACCCTACCCCAGGGTACTCCTCTTACACGGCTTTAACAAAATGCGTTCAGACAGAACAGTTAACTCTCAAGTTGGCGGCTCTTTAATTTCGCGTTGACCTGACAGCGATTCCTACCGGCATTGTTATAGTTAATAATACAGAAATACTAAATAAGTGTGCAAAACATGAAATCAGTTTCTTAAAGCCAACATGAAAGCTCCCATCATCGTTCGCGAATATATATTCCATCATACATGGTGAGTTACCCTTTTTTTCCTTTGCAATCTCCGAGGCTTTCGGCCAAATCCACAAAGGAAAAAAGCCGTAACTAGTTACCCTTTTCTTCCATTGCATTTTCTGTGGATTGAGCCAAGGTTTGCAAAGGCAAAAGAGGGCATCGGTATTAGTTCAAATTAGGTTAAATAAATGAAAATAAAATGCATATCATCGGAAAGAGGATGTTCTAAGGATTCCAACGATATACATATTTAGGTCAATACACCTACCAATGCAACTAAAACACTTTGCAAAGGTCGGAAACGGTTTTTTAGCTCTCCTGAAAAGTGGACTTTCGGAGTTACCCTTTTTTCCTTTGCACGGCAGAATCGGTTCGTGTATTTCCTTTTCTCACGGATGGGCACCAAATAGCATAGGTAGTTTTCGGTGCACCCAAAATCTCCCAACACATTTTTTGACTGACGCCCGTTAGAAGTGACTTCAGCGGTCCGTGTTGAACAGGTGAATAACGCGGAGAGCGTGTGCGACAAAATGGCGGCCGTGCTGGAACACGGCTGGATGAGTGACGTCACGCTTCTGGTGGGCGCAGCCCGCTACAACGTGCACAAGGTGCTGCTGTGCGCCTCCTCGGACGTCTTCCAGGTGAGCCTGACGCGCCGCAGGGCGTTAGCGCTCGCTCGGCTGGTAGCGGGCGGTCGGATTGGCGATACTCATCCCAGCCGCTTGGGTACCGAAACTACCGATACCGACTCGGTAGTCGGTAATGAGCCGGTTGGACGGTGACTTGGGATACGTTTTGGTGATCGCTCTGGGGAGGTTTTTACTTCCAAAGCCTACATTGCTTGTGCCATACCTTGCTATAGCTTGCGTGGCTTAGTATGACTTTATTCCCGTGGTGATAAACGATAAGGTATTTGGCCATATTTCCTTTTTGGCACAGTTTTCCCACGGAGTATTTCTGTAGAGGTAGTATTTTTGCGTTTCGGAGTATTTCTATCACACGCATATTTGTCAGTGGCAAGTTTCGTTTTCAGTGCCCTCCTGAGTTAATCTTGGTAATTTTTAGTCTGAAGCTGGCTCAAACGAGGTATAATTCCCCTTACAAAGTCTGGCACATGCCACTCAAAAGCTCCGACCTCACTTCTATTAAGTAGCTGGTTACTTTGATTGATAAACACGAACGGTTTAATCTGGATTAACGTGTTAAATTAGAAGTGAAACGAACATTCCTGTGTTTTGTCTTCGTTTATTTGTGATCTTCTGAATTCATAGCTTGTTGCCCATATGCTCAATGCATAGGTTGCTCGTTTGTTGCCGAAAAAGGGTAATTGTGCGGTAAGGAAGGCTGCGTGTGAATTGCTGTAGGCTCGGTACCTTAGAAAATCGGGAACTGAATACCATTATTGAGTATTTCGGTAGATTCTGCCTACTGCATAGCTTAAACATTGCTGTGGTTCACAGTCGTGACTGTCTCAATGCTCAACCAATGAGCCAAATATGGCCGAATGTACGGGCTTGACTCGTAACTGCTAACCTGGTGTGCTGCATTTCCTGAAGCAGTTGATCACCACGGGATCGTGCTGCTGCTCCCCTCTAGTGTCGCGTTCCGTAACTAGTTGCCAAGCCGTTTTCACCCTGGATTCTACCCAATAGTGCTGGGTAACCTGGAGTTTCTGCAGATTCTGACTGGCTCCATACATTGTCCCTGTATTACCCTGCTGTTGCCTGCCCCCCCCCGCGTGCTGCCATCTGCGCTGTTCAGCTTCCGACACCATTAACCTGGTTTTGCTTGGCTATTTCAAGCCAATCCTGCCGATGCCTGCGAAAGGTGCGACACTGATAAAACGCACTGAGATGAAGCCTCTTCAGCTGGCTCAGTCAAACAGATTGTACGCGCACGAGAACGAAGCTGAAACTCTAATACTTATGCTAATTTTGTCCAATCTCCCAAAACACTGCAAATTTACTGATGTTGACAACAAAAATGCTACTAAGGAATATACAAATATTTTTTTAATCTGTTTTCGTTGCAACGTCCAGGTTTATAATGGATATGAAATGTGAACTACAAAGAAATCGTTTTTTTCGGAAATATCGTTTCTGTGGTGATTTTTAAAGGATCTTTAGAGTCTGCCAACCATGGAGTCCATTTCGTCCGAATTTCACAAGTGAGTTGAAAACCTGTGTAAAGCCTGTCGAAGTGTTAAGTGTTGTAGCCTTCAAAGTAGGAATGGTGTTACAAAGGCTGCACTGTTATGTGATGCACAAATGGATTCCTGGAAATTAGCTTTATGCCTCGACCTATTCAAAGAAGAATATCAACAGATGGCATCTGGCCATGCTGTGATCAATTCTGATAGTACGGCCATCCTACGTCTTTTGGCAATAGAATAACAAAACAGAACAGAATAAAAAGACGCTAAGCCCAACTTAGCCCAAATATTTTTTGACATTTTCATAAAGGAAATGTGATACATCCATAATGGGAATAGAGCTGATATAGTCATTTGATAGAGCATGCCGAGAAACCACTTTAATTTGTCCTGGAACTTACCGTTTGCGGGTAAAAAAGATAGCAATTAAACCCCTGTCGGTCCTGCCCTCCCCGAATGGTCACGTGTTCTCTGTTTATCATGTCAGTATTATGTAATGCCAACGTCATGCTGGGTGGACAGATTTTCTACGTGGACCACTAAAAAACTACTGAAACACCGGGTTATAAGAGTTCTCGAGTGTCAATGTTAGCTCAAGGAAAAAGATAGGAAAGGGGAGTGCAAGGTATCCCAAAAGTAACGGACACATTTGTTTTGCTCATTACTTTTGAAGAAGCTGTCGTAAAATAACAGGTATAGCACCAAACGATAGGAAACCCCATGGAGATGTGTGCCATTGTGGCAAGAACAGACTTGTTTCATTCAAAATCTCACACATGCGGATACTCCACCTGGCCTCCATTTCTGACTGCGCAGACTCTGGCGCGCCGCATTGCTTTGGTGTTTTGTCCGTCAAGCAGCCGGATCATTTCGGATGATGGTGAAGCGTATATCAGAAAAGATACCTGAAATTTTTATTTTATGTAATTTAAAGAACGTGATATTCACTTTGATATTACCTGGGATATTTATGTTTTAAATGCATCCGTTCCTTTTGGAACACTGTATGGCTCGTGCCGTATTGAAAAATGCCGCGAAGAGGTCGCAGCGCCACATTTTAATTCACCGAACAGTTGAACGGAAAGACTTCATGGCAAAGCCTTCTAAAATTATGCCTAAAGAAATGCATCCTTTTTTATGCACAGATATTACCAATACCCGAAATTTCTAAGAAATCGGAAATATGAGCTCTCTTGAGGATGATTGCGAGAACGGATGGACAGAAAGGCCACCTATCCGGCTGTATTCGTGAGCAGTACAACGGTAGTTACTATTTCGATAAGATGACGATAGGTGGAGAGCTCTATTCTGACCAGAAAAGTAGCTGATGTGCGGAAAAGTATTGCGGGCTGCTTTGGCGGCTGGTTTTGTGCTGCGCTGGTGTCCCACGGATACGCAGAGTAGACTGGCCATGGAATAAAGGTGCCGTTCCATCTCACTGTACACTTGCGTGCACGCCACGTCCTGACCCAATCTGCGATGTTTAAGGATTATACTTTTGAACCTCACGAGGTTTGCTGCGTAAACTCGAAACTAATGTTCTTGGGAAGATAGATTTCTCGTCTCAGTGCTTAGCCGCACTCTGAGCTGGCAGTCAGATGGAAAGTTTGTGATTCGGGCTTTGTTCGGCAGCAACTTGGCTCGTCATGTGTTGCTGTGACTTGCATCAGAGCTTGCACCGTGTTCTTTTGTTTTCATAATGCTTCCTTATTTGGCCTCAAGTGAAAGCGTTTAATCTCGGAACGGCATGGGAAAAATAGAACAATGGAGCTCATGTAACTCAGTAACTGACTCCGCTATTATTTTTCATTCTTTCAAATCTGGGGACTCCAAAAAGTATGTCGTTCAGCTTGATGCACCAAGTCAGGGTTCAATTGTCTTCGTTACTGCCGGATCATTTTTTATCATGGGACTGAGGGTGCCTTCCGGGGCTAGTACAGAAACTTGACTTTTTTGTTGCTGAGTTAATCTCTGTGCCATGTAGGTTCGTGAACGTCGCATCGCATCGCTGTCTGCATTGAGGAGACACTTTCTGATAGAGCTGTGCTTCGAGTCAAAACAGTTGTCTGATTAACAAAAGTAGCGATTTTAAAGATGCTTCATCAGCCTTCGTGGAAAACCAGCCGGATCATTTCCAAGACTATTCTGGAATCATCTTTGTGAGCCTGCAGGCGGCTCTTATCTAAAAAGTAATTGCGCAAAAGGTATCCTTGGGTCCGAGAGTTAGTTGATGAGGTTCGGTTGAAGTCGAAGCAAATGACGCCGACCACAATTCCCACGAGTGGCCATTTACATCTGCGATTAAGAATACTTTCCGCGTTTTATGTGATGGGAGAAAATTGCGCGATTGATTGGCATCAGTCCTGAATGTCTAGGTGCCTGAGGGAACTCCAGTCCTGGATACCATTATCTGTATGTCACGAATAATCAGTCTCTGCTACACCCTCCACCGTGTTGAGACCGATGTCTGTCCACATACGCGGGAGAGTGCTCCGAGCTGGAAATGTTCTCTGAGACGAAGTTCTGGTAGGTAGTTGGTTGGTACCAGCAGTCGGCAGGGGAAGATAATGCTTGGGCCAGGCACACATTCTTACACGGTGAGGCCAGCATGGGTTTTCCACCGTGCACACAATACAGGATGACTAAGGCAGCCCAATAAATCGCGCGATCTTTACCTGATTTTGTAAACATAAATGCTCTACTGGTACATCGCTTTTGCTATTTGTTCGTTGAAATTGCAGCTGCATCAATTTGTGTTACTCAAATATAAAACTTACGCCCATAGGTACTGGGTAAACTTGGAGGACTTCCTGAATGTCGTGATTGCGGCTCCGACGTCGCGGTATACCGGCCTTAGGTCGTTACTCTCCGTCACCAACCTCCCCTCGCTGTCTCTCTTGTAGACTAACTCCTCTCGGAAGTTGTAGGCCACTAGCCGTTCGGAAGTCCGTCCCGGCATCCAGTTGCGAAAAGGGACTCCTTGGCCAGGGCGTCGGCCCGTTCGCTCCCGGAGACACCGCAGTATGAGGGCACTCACTGTTGGTGGATGCGTCGGAAGCATCCGAGTTGTAGTTCTCTCGCCGGTTGTCATCAACTTGTTCAGATAACAGATGAGGCCGTCATAGAAGTGATAGGTAAGGGGACGGGTATACCAAACTCGCTGAATAGTCATTTTTCCCAGGGTCGTGGCTCTGGCGAAAGCTGCCGTGCTGTGCCTTGAGCTACACCTGTGGTTGAAGGCAATCCCGCCACTCTGCCCTACCTGTCCTCTTACGGCTCTGTTTTCTGAGGCGGAAACTTACGCTTTAAGCCAAAGCTTCTTTAATTGTACCACGTGGTTTCACGACGCAACGCAAAAAAGTTGTATTTCCCCCTGGCAGTTGGGTTTACGGATACTGTTTTGGTCCCCAGCCTTTGTATTTTTTTCCACTGGTGGCCAGTGCCTGTTGAGCAGAGTATTTGCAAATGTGATCTTGGTGGGTAAAAATAATTTTTCGGTGACGGTGGTTTTGGTCCTCTAATTATATGCATTCTGCCAAAAGGAAGGAGAGCGTGTATGAAAGAAAACAAATAGACGGGAAAAGAGAGAAGTAAGCGGCCTTATCGACTGAAGGTTTAGTGGAGCCGAATTGCCTGTTGATATTATACCCAATAAAAAGTAAAGAATACAGAAAAAGGAAATAGTTTTTGTCATTCTGGATGTATCCAGAAATTGATTTTTGGAAATGATTTCTAGTTTAACCCAGTTTAGTTTAACCCACAGCTTGTATGCACGCCGCTGTAGTCAAATCTCTGCCAATAAGTAGTCAGACATTTACTAATAGATTTTTCCTTCAGACTTTTACGCAAAAATTATGCGTTAAACCTCTAACGTGTTTTTTAATCACTTTTTAATGTTGCAGGTAGAGGATATGAGGAGAAATGCATGGGAATACTTGTGGGCCGAATTTCGATAATATTTATTTTTTGGGAACAATACTGACATACATTTATCTGCCCTTTGTTACCAGGTGCTATCCAATATCCATTCACAGTGGTGGCTTACGTGACAAAAAGGTCAAAGGCAGATCTTAACTGTACGTAAGCTCCAAATGGAAAGGTTGTGGTAAATGCTAATACAAGGACATGTCAGAAATAAAGGTGAAGTGCAATTTGTCGCAATGACAGTTCTGTGGTACGTGATTGATGGGTTCAAATATTTGCTGGAGAAAATGCATCACGAAATTCCGAGCCAGATAAGGATCCACGAGGAAGCTGTTAGCTAGGTGCAAAAATAAGGGGAGCTAGATGATGTAGATCGGGATGTTCTAGAACAGTAGTGAAGCGCAGATGAATATCTCTGAAGTTTGAAAAATTGAAACCGTGCTAGTTTGTGCCAGCATTGCTATGAGACATACGGAGAGTATGTGTTATCCCTAATGACGGAGCCTTTCGTGCACTTAAACGGATGCTTCTATGCAGTTTCAGACTGTGGATGGGGGGAGGGGGGTAAAAGGGCCCAGAATCGTACAAAAACATTTGTTTTCAAGAAAACAAGGTAAATGAGGAGGGGCTCAGAGCACGCCTCTCCTCCCCCCGAGCCGCTCCTACCTCTAGACTAATAGACTAAATTATGAGCTAACTCTCTTATGCATAAGCAATGCTTACACTTCATGTATAATGTGATATAAATACATAATTAAAGGTGTATACAAATGCAGGCCGAACAACCATCAAATATACTGTAGCGTTTTGTCAATTAAGACACGGTCTAAAACAGCGTTTTGTCCATTGAACTGCGATCTAAAGGAGTTTATCAATGCTCGTAAAGGCTGAATGGCCTTGGTTTGTTAGGTATCTGACGTGCGTCTCAGCCAGAGAAAAGTGGGGAGGATGCGAGTTCTGACCTGTAATTACCATAACCACTTGCATGATTTTCATAGCGTTCTATCCCGAAATATCTTGAGAGATTACGTTGTATTTTGGACTTCAATAAGGCGAGGAACCGGTTGGCCATTATGAAGTGCTGTTTGATCCACAGACCATTCTTTTGTAAAGAGCTGTCACTGGGCCGCCCGTGTATAGCCATACCAGACTAATTTACAACATTTGAGACATTCGGGGGCTCGCTGCATGCGGAACACTTTGAGAGCCATTGCATGTTTTGGGGCGTTGTGGTCAGAGAACTGGTTGTTTGGCTTATCAGACTTGTCAGTAGGGTGATGTCGCCGCCCTCGCTCTCTGCTCTGATCTGTTCGTAAATCAAAACCAAGGACAGGAGCGTGTCAGTGGTGATACGTGCCCTGCGACCATCAGTAGTTTCCGGCTATTGCTAGTTTTTTTGTTAATAGTTTCTGCATAATCCGCCTCGTCCTGAAGATCAGTGATGCTTCTTGTGCTCCATCCAAATTCCTTCTAAAATAGCGCCGCTCCGTTTCAAGATAAAAAACAAGAGATGATGACAAAGCATAGCTAGCCGTGAAGTGCTGTTCTGCTTACTCTGGCGCTGATATGCGTGTTGATTTTGGAATACGATTATTCCTCATCAGTTATCACATTTAAAATTTGACTGACAGCTGCATGTGATTAGCCTTGTAAAGATAATAAGTGCGAAATTTCCACTCGGCTATGTAGCTACTATGTTCTCAGGCCTCTGTTCCTAAGAATAAATGTTGTTTCGCCCTTACAGGCAATTTACACTAACCATGTCTGTCCAGCGGATATGCGTGTACCTCACCCGTCTAGTGGATATACGCTAACATTGTCTGACCGGCTAACGTACCCTAACCTGGCCCGTCCAGGGAATGTACGCAAACCTTACCCGCCCAGTGAATGTACGCAAACTTTACCCGCTCGATGAACGTACGTTGACCTAGCCTGTCCGGTGAGTGTACGTTAACTTCGTGTAACCGAGCAATGTACGCTAACTACGCCCATCCAGTGAATGTACGCCAACCTGGTCCGTCCAGTGAATGTACGCTAACCTCGTCTGTCTGGTGAATGTACGCTAACCTCGTCTGTCTGGTGAATGTACGCTAGCCTCGCCCGTCCGGTTAATGTAATACTACACAGTGCAATAGACAGCCAATAGACACTTTGGTTAGGAGACCAACCAGACGGGATGGGGGAGGGATATTTGGAAACTAATAGACAGCCAATAGACACTTCGGTTAGGAGACCAACCAGACGGGATGGGGAAGGGATGTTTGGACAAGATTGGCGACGCTTTATGGCGCTGTGGTCTTTTCGGGAGCGGGTCTCCCAACCGCATCGGGGGGCGCCGCCGTTTGCATCGTGAATTGGTGGGAAGCTACATTTCAGGGGGGCGTCAGGGCGCCGTGCGGGGATGTCGCTGTCCGGAGGGGGGGCGTCCACCCGCAGGGGAGGGGTGGTAGGGTGCCGTGCGGGGATGTCGCTGTCCGGAGGGGGGTGGCTTCAGGGCGCCGTGCGGGGATGTCGCTGTCTGGAGAGGGGGCGTCCACCCGCAGGGAGAGGGCTTCAGGGCTCCGTGCGGGGATGTCGCTGTCTGCAGAGGGGCGTCCACCCTCAGGGGAGGGGCTTCAGGGCGCCGTGCGGGGATGTCGCTGTCTGGAGAGGGGGCGTCCACTCGCAGGGGGAGGGCTTCAGGGCGCCGTGCGGATATGTCGCTGTCCGGAGGGGGCGTCCATCCGCAGGGGGGCTTCAGGGCTCCGTGCGGGGATGCCGCTGTCCGGAGGGGGCGTCCACCCTGAATCAGTGCGGTGTGCGGGGCGGCAGGTGATGCTGTCCAGTCCACACTTCAGCGACAGCCGGCTGTCGGAGGTGCGGCTGCAGGAGCAGGCCACCGTCGCCGCTGTCTTTCCCGCCATGCTGCGCTTCCTCTACACCGGCAAAATCACCATCAGCCACTGCACTGTGCTGCCCACCCTCATGCTCGCCGACAAGTACAACATTAAGGTGGGCTCGTCGTAGATGGATTGAATGTGACTTTTTATAAAGCTCAGTGCTTATGTCATTAATAGGAAGGATACTATAATGAGATGTATTGCATTGTATCTTCTCGTGATGTAATTATACAGTTTGCTATTTTGCATGGGAATCTTGGCAGAGCGAAAGCTGCAGTTTGTACGACGCTTGTCAGCTGTTGTGCGGACCCACCTGGCCAGTCTGTGAGTTGTTGCTGTACCAACACGGCCTGCTGCGCCGCCGCTGCCGCAGGACCTCAGCCAGGCGTGCAGCACCTTCATGTGCCAGCGGGTGGTGCTGGCCTCCCAGAACGGCCTTCTGGTCAGCTGGCTGCAGTACGCCATCACCTGCAACCAGAAACAGCTGACTGAGGTGAGCCCAGCCGGCGCTGGAGGGTCCCCCACCCCCGGCTCCGCCGACGTCGCGTGCTCCGCCGCTTCAGTTTCGAGGGCGCCGGAGCAAATCCGATTGGCTGGTTGCTATAGATAGACATGCGATCGCGGTGCTGGTGGGGTGTGCGCGAGACCGCTGGTGGTGGAACGGGCTGGTTATGGCGCTGATCCGCTTCTCACGATGCGCGTAACTTTATGGTGCTGAAACGGAATTATCTCGCTAATGTCTAGACATTCGTTTTTTTGCACTTCATAGAAGTAATGCGAGAGGAGTTATTTCGGAGTTGTTAAACGGAATCATCCCGCTAATGTCTAGACGCTCGTTTTTTTCTATTTAGCACTTCATGGAATTAATACGAGATTAATTATTTCTGAGTTATTTATTTCGTGCAAAAGGAGCTGAACTTTGTCTATGATTATCCATGATTATTTCCGAAGAGTCCCACGGACATGAGATGCGCATCATAATTATACGAATTAAATACGTGAAATGCGTATGACCGAGGTATAGCATGGAATAATTTAGATATAATGGTCTACATTCGCGGAGGCTTGGTCCCGGATCTCGCCCGAGTGATTTGTCTGTTTACGGGAATTCCAGAGCGTGCATGTTTGAAGCTGCGCGGCTCAGGCATCCAACGACAGATGTGAGCCCGAAGAAAGCCCATAATTCCTGCAGAGCAGAAAATGTATGCAAATCTGGTCTGGTGTCCGTGTCAGTAAGGGATTAATCATGGAAGCCGTTGACCATAGTTGTAGACCTAGTCAGCGGGCCGCAAAAGAAAACCGTGATTCATCGAATGTGTGCGGGTTTTTACCATCGCAGCAGGGTGGGAGGGTTCTGTGACTGTCTGCTAGCAGATATTTTCCCATTTTGTCCTTTGTAAAAAATAATGCCCCATTGATATCCGGTCTGTTTAAGAGTGCAACTATATCACTTTACAATACTGGACCAAACTATTATATTTCTATGACGCCAAGTGCTACAATTGCATTGTCTCAGAATCAGAGTTGTGTGACTATATCAATATATAAATAATTATGTGGTTCAATTGCTTATTTCGAAGGCCCGTCCGGTCGGAAGAAATCACAAGGCACAAATAATACATATACTCGAAATATTTAACAGGTTCCTATCACTGGCCTTGTCTTAAACATTTGAAGTGGTGGAACGCGCCACAAAATACATTTCAAATCTCTCGAAAACTTCTCATCTTCAATATTTAACATAACTTCTTTACTTCAACCACTCCAACAACACGCGTCTTCGTCGTCAGTTGTCGTCGTCTGAGAATAGTGTGTGCGCCATTGCTGTCTGAAGAACAAATTGAACCGGGTATAGGTTCAAGCTTAATTAGCCTCAAGGCAAAAAGTGTAAACATTACGTGATAATTCATAAAGTCATACAAATATTTTTATACCTACATGTTATATTGTTTCTTTTGTCCTAAATGCGCCGTCTGCCGCCGCTCTTTTCATTTTGCCTATTAAAAGGAGATACTGTTATTGGCATAGAAAAAGTTAGACTCCTGATTGGACAGAAATGTTGAGACGCCTTTATCGCAAGAATCAGAGGAATTATTTCATGCTACTGGTTTTGTCTGATCAGAGACCCTCGCCTGGCGTCCGTGTTTTATTTAGAAAACTATACATTAAAAATTTTCTATGAAATCGTGCTCCAATTTTGAAGAGCGATAGGTATGTAGTGTATTGGAGGTTCTCAAGCTAAAATTGGATTGGGTTTAAAATATGAATATATTAAAATCCAACACGTTGATAGAATTTCTATTTCTATTGTCCTTTGTCATATATGGAATACCTTTTCTTAGTGTTTGCTGAAGGTGCTCTAGTAATTATTGCTTAACTTTTGATTAAACTCATGACATAGTAATGTTTGATTTATAAAATTACCTAGCATCGTTCTTTAACAGAAAAATAAATACCTATACCATTCCTACAAATACAGTTTGTATCATGCTTTTTAGCTTGGACCTTTTTTGACAGTATGGAGGCTCAACTTTTGCCTGTGTTGGTGTAACTCAGCCCTTTTTGTTCCCTTCCATTTCATTTTCCTAGTTTATATACAATGCTCCTTTTAGAAATAATAGCAACATGTGGTAGTTTTTTGGGCAGTGACAGTCAGGAAGAATTAAAAAGTTATTCATAGTTGCTAGCTAATTGTTAACCAATGTTTGAATGCCAATTAATTATTTTGGCTTCTATTAATCTTCCGCTCCGTATCAGACTTTCTGAACGGCTTGTTTTTTTGCTGACTTTTTATTTGTCTATTTTTTAGAAGTATTATTTGTATATTTATCATTTATTTATTTTATTTGAAAACGAGTCAAAGTTGGAGTTGAGTTGAGTCGTGAGTTGAGTCAGAGTTGAGTTGGATGAATTTAGCCTTGAGTCGGAGTTGAGTCGACTCACTGAACTCTTCATCATGAGCTGAGTCGGAGTTGAGTCAACCGCTCTCAGCACTTGAGTTGAGTTGAGTCGGCTTAAGAAAATTCTGAAACGCACAACTCTGCTCAGAATACTGTTTTTGCATGTCTGAAGTGGTCTTAACGTCCCTGTGGTCGCCTGGTCGGCACTGTTGGGTTAGTGTGTTATAACCACCTGGTGCAACGTCGTGCCCCTTGTTCCTTGTAGAACAGGAGGCACGATGAAGGTCAAGTCAGACTAACTGAACAGTTCCCCCAATTTCCTCTCGTATTGCTGGTATATTTTTCGATTGGATGCATTGCAATGGGCTCTCCTGACCTGAAGAAGTGCCAACAAGATGGAAAACAGTACGAGGAAAGCAGCCCAGTTGATCGAAAAGTTTGGTATTGCCGCTATATTGTTTATTGTTATTAGTTGATGTGTAGTTATCAGCGTCACAAGGGACTAATTTTATTTATTCACTTTATTGGGGCCACTCCCAACATGCACACCTTCCCAATTACAGTAAGTATTGGCGTGGTTGTTTAAGGATCCTCTCCACCGGGTCAGATCGGACACAGAAAGCAGTTTCCCGCCGTTGGAATTGAACCCACGTTAATCCATGCCATCCGGTCTGGAGACGGGCAATAAAGCCACTAGGTCACCCGGGCCCCGAATACGTAACTGCATTTACACATCTGTGGCCATTTAACTGTAACTACAGTTACACACCAGCTGCCGGATTCACACAGAAATATCTTGTGATTTGCTTGTAATTTTCAAGTGTTTTTATTTTTCGAGGTTTGAGGGCAAGTTTTCTTACGTATCACCGAGGTAAATTTTTCTGGAGCTTGCTTGCTTTGATTCCCGGAGGGCGGTTATTTGTATAACCATTATTGGTATTTTTGCATTAGGGCTTAGTCTTCATTTTCAATTTGCAGAAATGTGGGTTTAAACCAACGTGTTTTGAAGCTAATCCTGTGGGAGTGTTAGGTGTCACTTCAGGTTCTATTTAGCTCTGCTTGTTTTCATGTACCCGACCTTTTTATTGGTTCATTGTGGTATTTGACTTCTATGTACGAGTATAGCTCCGTCCACCACCGATCTCCCTTCGGAGAACTCAGCAGCTGAGCCCCTGAAACTGCTGAGACGTACCTGACTGGTTGTCGCTGATTAGTTTTGCAGACCGTTGTAGAGAGCCAGCTCCGGGCTGGTTGGACACCCTCATTAGATCTTGCGGGTTCAGACTGATCCTGTTTCGTGGTACTATCAGGTATTTTGATACTACTTTCGAGCAAAGAATGTGCGTTGATACGATACTGCGCCAAACTGCAGGATACCTTTCATGATATATGATGTTAAGGATAAGTTATAATCGTGTTCGTACACCATGCTGTGAAAAACTGCAGAATACCTTTCATTATGTATGATTTTTTTAGGATGGATTATATTCGTGTTCGTACAGTCAGAAGATGGCTTATACTCTTCGAAACTGTATTTCTCTTGGCCTTGGGACAAGGCTGTGTTCCATTGTTGACCTTAATGCGTGAACCTCACAGCTGTATGTGTACCTGTAGGTTACAGTTACATGACCGCTGCCGCAGCTGTGTACCTGTGGTTACAGTTACATGGTTGCTGCCGCAGCTGTGTACCTGTGGTTAAAGTTACATGGCTGCAGCTGCAGCTGTGTGCCTGTGGTTACAGTTACATGGTCGCTGCCGCAGCTGTTTACCTGTGGTTAAAGTTACATGGCTTCAGCTGCAGCTGTGTGCCTGTGGTTACAGTTACATGGCTGCTGCCGCAGCTGTGTGCCTGTGGTTATAGTTACATGATCGCCGCTGCAGCTGTGTGCCTGTGGTTCCAGTTACATGGTCGCTGCCGCAGCTGTCTACCTGTGGTTACAGTTACATGGCTGCTGCCGCAGCTGTGTGCCTGTGGTTATAGTTACATGATCGCCGCTGCAGCTGTGTGCCTGTGGTTCCAGTTACATGGTCGCTGCCGCAGCTGTGTACCTGTGGTTACAGTTACATGGTTGCTGCCGCAGCTGTGTACCTGTGGTTAAAGTTACATGGCTGCAGCTGCAGCTGTGTGCCTGTGGTTACAGTTACATGGTCGCTGCCGCAGCTGTGTACCTGTGGTTGCAGTTACATGGTCGCTGCCGCAGCTGTTTACCTGTGGTTAAAGTTACATGGCTTCAGCTGCAGCTGTGTGCCTGTGGTTACAGTTACATGGCTGCTGCCGCAGCTGTGTGCCTGTGGTTATAGTTACATGATCGCCGCTGCAGCTGTGTGCCTGTGGTTCCAGTTACATGGTCGCTGCCGCAGCTGTCTACCTGTGGTTACAGTTACATGGCCGCTGCCGCAGCTGTGTGCCTGTGGTTATAGTTACATGGCTGCTGCCGCAGCTGTCTACCTGTGGTTACAGTTACATGGTCGCTGCCGCAGCTGTGTGCCTGTGGTTATAGTTGCATGGTCGCTGCCGCAGTTGTGTACCTGTGGTTGCAGTTACATGGTCGCTGCCGCAGCTCTGTACAGGTAGTTATAGTTACGTGGTCGTGACATTCGCAGGCCTGCGTCAACTTCGTGAAATGGAACTTCGAAACGGTGGCGGCCAGCGACCAGTTCGCCGACTTCGATGCCGAGGTGCTCATCTTCTTCCTACAGCAGGACGATCTGGTGGTCAAGGACGAAGTCAGCCTCTACACGTGAGCTTGCGGAGGTAGCGCAGCCAAAGCCTGGCCAAGAGCCGATTGAAGGTGTGGTAGTAGCCGTTTCCGTGTTGTGTTGCAGTCAAGCTATCGATGATCAATTAACTATCAAAAGATACGCTGCGTCGCACACGGAACTAACGTCTAGTATTTGTGGGAAGAAATAGTTCATAGTTTGCGGAAAACTAGCCGGGCGTTTGCGGTTGTTCTTGGAACCGTTCCAATTCTAGGTTTGATTCTTTACCGTCAACTTCTTGCACTGGCTCAAGGCTGGGCATTTTGATTGAGTTATCCACTATGATGACGATATTTATCGTTGACCTTCGTCGGGAAAAGTGAGTGATGCCAGCAAAGGCCCTACCAAGCAACTAATCTCAGCTATTAGTCTGTCTCATAGGTCCATTACGTGTTCATTAAATACGTGACTAAAGCGTGTTCGTAAAATTCAAGCGTCATTTGTGTTGCACTTTGTGGTTTTTGACGCCAAAATAAATATAAATCAGACGCAGGAATTATGCCAAAACACTGTGACCTCATGTCAATTATTGCTTCTTCAATAGTGCATACCCGTGCTCTTTGAAAGGTAACCGAATAGCGCCGAACAAGTAACGGAGGTCTGTCGGAAACCTCCGAATATTTCGGAGACCTCACCCCCCCCATTCAGGCTCTGACCAAACTGGCATTGACTCGGCGACATAGGACAGCCCCGTGTGTACTCAGAATCGGGCCTGGATAAAACATCTGTGGACCTTATATCAACACGCTGAAGTGGCGTCTATGGTGTGTGTGTGTTATCTGACAATTAGCGCGTCGGTCCGTCTCAGAAATGTTTGACAGCAGGAGCTGGAAGACCTAGTGTGTGTTTGATAGGTAGGTTTTATATGGGAAGCTGCTGTCCTACACGTTTAGTGATTTATGCTGGTCGTATCTTAAGTGACAACTGCTGATTTTTGTACGCATTTTAATCACACTTAGGGGGGCGAAATTGCTAATTAGTCGAGGTGCCCTAAAGCCTAAACAACGGCAACTTGTTAGGGCCCGGCTGAAAATTACTAAAAAGCACTCAACATTTTGCAACGAAATGTTGACTAGTTATTGCCTGGAAGACCTGTTTTGATTATTACATCATCACGAAAGGTAACGAATTGTAGCTTTACGGTGCCATCAACGTCATTCAAAATGATCCCAGTTCTAAGACGGTCTACTGGAGACAGGTGCCATCCATCAATCCAGTCGTAATTAGTGAGGGCTGCATTCCGAAGAGCAGCACGCGCGGCTTACCTTCTCATTCCTCTGTTGTCTCTGTCCAACGGCTCCATGGCCCCGAGTGAGATATCCGACCGCCGTCTGAGAGCCCCTGACTGACTGGAGCCGTCGTCGGCCGGCAGTCACGTGGTGCGGTGGCTGGAGGCGCAGGAGGCGCGCCAGCCGGACTGTGCCGCGCCGGCAGCCGCCGCGCTGGTCCGCGAGCTCATGCTTCACGTCCGCTTCCCCATGATGACGCCCCGGCAGCTGGCTGAACTCCTGCTGGTGCCGCTCACCAGCTGCCACAAGGACTTCTTCGTCGAGCGCATGGCCATGGGCATGTCTTTCCACTCAGGTGAGCCTGAGGACGTGGTTACGGTTGTTTTGCGGGGGAGGCAGCTGCTCAATCTGAAGACGACCGGGGAGAGCGTGGAATGGTAGACGAGGTCAAAAGGTAATAGCTGCCTCGGAGGGCAGTATCAGTGCAGTTTATTCAAAACTGATTTGGGAACAATTGCATAAGTGCATGTTGATAAGTGAAAGAAAAGCCGAGAATGAGTAACGAAATTTCTGGGTACTGCCGATGTTGAGGGCATGAGCGTTGGAGAAAATTTTAGGGGTGTGTTGCGTGATCCCATAGATATTCCCAGATATCCAAGTTATAATTAGCTGACATACAGTGAAGTACTGTACCAGATATCAAGGGAGCTACAGTGGTGTGTTCTAAATTAATTTTTTCTCACGATTTTTGCCTAGAGTACCGTGAGGAGCTGAAGACGGTTTTGGCAGGAGGGATCACGTAGATTTCGACAGGTAGGAACATGGCTTTTGATCGGTTTCTCGGCTAGTTCAAATTGTCTTACGTAATTCAGCACATTTGGAAGGCAGAGCAGTGCCGTCCCTTCTAGTGAGCTGCTATGCAGGCTGCCAGTACTTTTGCTGGAATTCCTAAACTTCGAATTGTGGAAATGCCTAAGACGTTAATCTCCTAAGTCTGGTTTATAAGGAGGATTTGTGGCCTTGGCCATGACTTAAGACATTTATTCCCTGTCGCTGTCTTCCAATTATAATTGTCGGTGGTGTTCGTTGTGGAGGGTGAGTTCGTCACCATCTATCTTTGTATCAGAACTCAGGTCTTTCCGTTTTTTGTGGGGGGAGGGGGCAGATAAGAAATTAAAGGTGGCGATTGCCATGTACTTTCCTAAACCTTTCAGCGTAGGGTTAAGTTCACGTTAGCCAGGTGCAGATTGGCATGAGCTAGAAGGGATCGTGTACGGCAGAGCTATTTTCACCACCTGGCAAGTCCTCGGAATTTCAATGTACCAGTATCAAAAACATAACTGTGCTGTGGAGCTCCGGTTTGTAGTTTTCGGCTGCTCCAGTAGGTGCACACGAAGAAGCTGGAATGTTTGTGGTGATGGAGTACAAAATTAAACCTACCTCACCTGGTGTGGTGTGGTCTTGATAAAGGGCATGTATTAAAGAATTGGTGTTTTCTATCACTTCCGAAATTATGACCAATTTGTATAGTTTTCTTATGTTTAAGTCCTTGTGACTCTGTTATCTCCCAGTTCACCATAGGTAACTGTTTTAGAGGCTTTGTAGTAAGTATCGCTGGATTGTCAGCTGACTGGAATTGTCTTTGGTACGTAAGATGTTGGTGTAGCCACTGTTGTTGAATACCAGACATCGTTCGAAATATTTAGTCTTCGCAGACTAAATTTCGGAACAAGTAAATTGAGCTGACCCGGTTCCTGGAGCGCTCCTCTTCCATTTCGTTCACGGGACCGAGCTTAACTTCGCCGGGTAGACACCGAGCGCCCGGCGCACCGAGCGCGGGGTAGCTACTTAAGGATGGGGGGATGGCTGAGTGCAGAATTAGGGACAGCTGGAGCCTTGCTGTGCGGCTGCTCAAGCTTTCGTAAGGAGGGGAGTGCCGGATGGCTCATACAGCAGAGCAAGAATGCGCCCAGGGGATGGCCCTGATTGTCCCTGTGGCCGCTGAATAGATTATCCCCGGCCATATATATGATGTCGCGCCATGTTTAGGGCCGCAGAGCCGCGGGGTATTGACGAGGCCGTCTGTCTCCTCCCGGGCAGTTACGTTAGCTGATCGATCAGTATGACCGAGAGCGTAAGGGGTCCATCTAATCCCGTGTTTGCGATAAGTTTAGACCGGCGTCCGGTTCGCATGTGGCGGACGCCAGAGACCTCCGCTCGCACCATCAGAATTTGTACTGCGTACCGGCCAGCATTCGGTGACGGCAGGACAGCGCGATAGTTCGGCCGGACCTGGAGAGAGTGGAGAGGTCTGCAATAGATAGACGCCCCAGTTGTCTGTATCTTCCTTTGGGCTGAATCAAGGTGGCAGCAGATGGATCTGGGTGGCTTCAGGCGGTAGATTCGTTGGCAGTTGTTGTATTCCTGGTCCTTCTCACCAGGTCTGGAGGAGACTTGTCCGGGAGTAGCTGCTGCTAATGTTCTCTCACGGACCACTGCGTTGTCGCGTGGGTTTCTGGTGGATACTCGGAGTCCGTTCATTGTCCTGCAGACGCAGGTCGTAGTGTAGTATCGGTGTAGTGGACACTTCACGTAGGTGCTTCCTCTGCCTGTAGCCACTTGGCAAAGTGTAGGAGCGGTGCAGGGAGATGTGAGGCGGCTAGCCGTATCTGAACTATCGAAACCCTGATTGCCGATGAGCAGCACTATCTCTGATCTCGGTCAAACAAACCTCTGGCGCACAGTATGAGCGGGTCTGCTTTCTTTGGTGAGATATAGCGGACTAAACACAGTCCTGGTGATCCGTGCGAGTAGTCGGCTCAGTTCTTTGGAGCTGCTACGCTCTAGGTCCGAGTTCGTTGGAAACAAGTGGTCAGGGACGGTCACAGGGAGGAGAGACCGCGCACGGCAGCGGGGAGAACCGGGCACAGGGGCGCGGGAGGAGAGACCGGGGACGGTAGCGGAGAGAGCCGGGCACGATAGCGGAGAGAGCCGGGCACGATAGCGGAGAGAGTGGGCACGTGGGAGGAGAGAGCCGGGCACGATAGTGGAGAGAGCCGGGCACGATAGCGGAGAGAGCCGGGCACGTGGGAGGAGAGACCGGGTACGATAGCGGAGAGAGCCGGAAAGGGCAGCGGAGAGAGCCGGGCAGGGCAGCGAGGACGTCCGGACACTGGCGCGCCCTGATTGGGAACCCAGCCGCTGTGGGGTCGGGGTGTGCCAATAATGTCATTGGATACCTGCCGCTCACAAAACTGTGCCACTTATAAGGTCCATCTGCGGCCATGGAGCTTTCCGTGTCCTTTTTCCTTGCGATGTGTTGATTGGTTAATTGTTTACCCTTGCCTCCATTAGTTCACTCAGTCAGATCAGTCCTGTGTTCCTTTCTTCGCTCATTTATTCACTCGGCTTTTCGTACCGGCCTGCAGTTACGTACCCACTACTCAGCTGACCAATTCGCTCACCGACTCACTTTTATACATTCATATCATTACTAATTAGCACACTCAGCTGTGAGGTAGTTAGTTTTATTAATGAAAGAGCGGCATGTTTTATCGACATGATAGTGAACGTGAAGGAGTTCCGAGGCCTAGCCGATAAAACGCACAAGAAGCGTTATTCTAGTAAAGAAAAGGAACGAGAATAAATGAAAAACAATCCAGTATTTCAGTGTGAATTATTGTAACTTCTAACCAGGGGCTCTTCGACCATTCTCTTTTCCATGCCCACACGTCCAATATTTATAGTTGGCAACAGCATCAGTGCATATCTAAACAGTCACCCGCTCAGCACATACCCATTCAGTGACCCGGTTAGTGACCGGCGGCGTGGCACCGGTGTTGGCAGGCCACTGGGACAGGGTACGGCAGCTGATCCGACACCGCCGCGCCGAGCGGCAGCTGTTCACGCCGCGCGTCTACACCGACGAGCAGTGGTCAGCCTCACTCTCCATCGACAACTACGGCCAGCTGCCGCCCTACCTCACGCGCACGCTGGTCTTTCAGTCGCCGGCCTCGCTGAGCGAGGCGGAGCGGCGCGCGCCGGTGGAGTGGGTGGTGGACGTGTACCCGCGCGGCGTGTGGTTCCGCAAGTTCTACATGATCGTGTGGCAGGGCATGACTGAGGTGCCGGAGGTGGTGTTGCGGACGGTGCGGCTGGCGTTCTCGCCGCGGTCTCTGGCGGACGGGCCGCTGCGGTGTCGGCTGGCCGTCCTCATCGACGGCGTCACCAACGGAGTGCACCACGTGCGAACTGTGGCCTCGCGGAACTACCTGTTCACGGAGGAGGAGCGACTGGTGAACTTTGACGATTTGCTGTCGTTTGACGAGCTCAACAACACCAAGGCGCGCTCGCCCTATCTGCTGGGTAAGGACGGCGACGTGCTGCGGCTGCGGGTTGTGGTTGTGCCTGTCCATGATGTTTGCCACTCCAGCTAGCGCCGGGGCTGGGACGGTGGTCGGGAGGTTGTTTCGTGACCACCTCGCGTGGTAGGCTGATCGCAAGCCACGTATGTGATAACCTCTGTTTTAGTCAGTTTAGTCTCTGACCAAAGCGACGCTTAGGGGATGTGACTTGATAATAGACAGAGGGGGTGGCCGTGATAATAAGAGACAACGACGCCGTTCCTGTTTCGGCGAGGCGATTGTTTTATTCTTCGGCGACAAAGAGTGATCAGAAACGAAAAATGAAATGGCTGAGGTACATCCAGACTGGTTTTAGGTACCTGCGATGTCCCATGCATTGCCTTGTCGCCGAGATAAAAGCATGGGGTTCTTGCTCATACAAATCTGATATGGTCTCTGCAGGCGCATTTTCTAGTCTTCGAACGAGGGAAATGAACCTGTCACAGGGTCTTAGTCTGGAAAGTGTTGTTTTTTACTTGCGTAGACTCAAATTATTGGTCGTGTGGGGTTCTTTTTCACTAGGCGTTCCCGACACTGCTAATGGCATGCTCATGTAGAGAAGCCTAGCAGGAGTCGCAAACGACTCATCGCGATGGCCCCCAAGTCTCTCGTGTTCAAGGATCTTGTGAGATGGTGCTTTGCCGCGTGAAGTTTTTTTTGTAACGTATTTGTGCCATTTTTATTGGTGAGGGGGCAGCAGCACATCTCAATGTTGTACCGTCTTTCCGAAATCTCTACTTTCTACTGTGGTCTGGCATGAAGTTCCAAGGTGAAATCATCGTCGGAAAGTACGCTATCGTGTTTCGTAATGCCCATCGAGCCCAGTTTTTTCTTGTTATGGTGCTTCTGGTCACTACTGAGTCGTGTATTATTTAAAGTCGTCAAAAATTTGGCGTTGAGTTTGGCTAAAACGTTTCAATCCTGCTTACTGTAAGTCCTGGGCCCAGCATCGTGTTCCAGTCTGACCGAGTGGGCCTGCTGGAAGGTGCCTTCGAGATGTTATCAAATACCTACTTGTCTTCAACTCGCTTTTGCTCTTTCGAGTTTTTTTCCATGAAATCATGAATTGATTGTGAACCAATCCGAACATTTTGCCATAGTTCGCATTAGTCGCGCATGACTGGCCATTGAAACGCTACTGTTGTAATCATCACGTGAAATATAAGCTATTCAATCTCTTGCAGCTTTGCCTGGAATGGAGAAGCTATTTGTAAAGGCTTCCTCATCGTCTGGACATCATCAGTGAATGCTAATTTACCGTTGCGCTTTAAAGTTGCCCGTTCATTACCAGATGCCTATCTGTTCAGTGGGTTAACATTTCATAAGCACTCTGAAAAAATTCCCATATTTGTTTTTCTTCAGTGTACGTCGGAGATGCTGTCGGACGACACAAATATATAGGATATAATCTGACACATGACTAAGTGATACGCTTACTCGGAGAATGCGAATATATCGCATATAATTCAGCACATCATGATGACACCATACGAAGATCTTTGGTTGCAACATTATTTTGCGTTGTGTAATTGAGTGGTAGGGGCATTTCACTACAAACAACCAAAACTGGCACTATCGTCTTTCGGATATGCTCCAAAATTAGTGTCCTGGGTTTTCTACTCTGTTTTAAAAAAGATTTGAAAGATTGAACTAATCGGTAGCAGAGTTATGGAGTAATGACCTGATTCAATTTGTAGGTCACTGTAAACTTCAATTGTTCTTTTATGTAGTCTTCTTGCGTGGTATTACGTTACCTACCGGTCCCGGTTCTCTGCCCTCTGGTCTGGTCTCGCGGCGCCGCAGCACAGGGAATGATGCAGCCATCAACAAGTTCTCAACGCCAGTTACGACTGCAATTGCCACCAGCTGTTCAAGCAGCTGACTACCAATTCGAACCGGTCGATAATGCTGAACTTGCCTTAGTACTGGGTGTTCCCGGGCGCCGTGAACCGGAGGCTAAGCAGTGCATGCTGGAGGGCATCGCGCAGTGGAGGTGCGTCATTTTCAGACCCTGTTCCAGGACACGCTCTGCCAGTTCTGCACGCCTTACTGGTGCGTGCCAGAGACCGACGAGGTGGTCAAACTCTAAGGCACCGGGCCTTAAAAGACAATGTCAAAATGTGTGACAAATATTTCAAATATAACTTGGGGGCCGGAAAACGTTCAACCAGATTCACACCAAGCCGCTGTCGCTGGCAATAGATGTCTTCGCCATGCACGACGCCCTGCGGCAGGACCAACGGCCCAGCCTACTCAGTAAAAGAACGCGGCACTGGTGACGTGATTGTGGCGTCATGGCCACATGCTCTTTCACTGCATTCCTGTTTGTGATGACGCCACGGATTGGTTGAGATTGTGCCGATTGTATGACACTGGTAATATATATATATATATATATATATATGTTACAGGGAGAGTGTGAAATCCGGGAGTTCGCGAACTCCCCTAGGGATTTCGCGAAATCACTGACCAGCCAGGAGTTTGCGAAATCCCTAGGAGTTCGCGAAATCCCTGGACTTAGAAGTCAGGGAGTTCGCGAAATCCCGGATAAACACTCAGGGAGTTCGCGAATTCCCTGACGTTTAGTCAGCTCAAGGATGACTAGCTAGGATTGCGGACTATTGTTCTTATGATTTATTTCAAACAGTAACCGGACATTTTCCGTAAAAATCACGTATAAGGGAGGTTTTAAGCTAAATATAAGGAAGGTCATAATTGTATTGTTGAGGTCGTAGCGATACATTTATCGAGTTTCGCTTATCAATATTGTACTGCAATGTAAAAGTTCAGTTGCTGCTGATTGCAAATGTGGATCACGGGAGAGAAAGACACAGGCTCCTGGCGGTTCCAAAACGCCCTGGTCCACTCCTGAAATTTGGTTCCCACACACTCCCCCACAGAATACACCTTCGCCTTCACTGTGATTTGGTACTTGGTTATTTTATATTCATGATATATTTTATACGCGGATTTAGGGGGACAAAGGGGGGCAGGTGCCCCCCCGATCGACCCTCGGCGCCCCCTAAAATGGTCACGGCGCCACTCTAAAATGTCGCTTTCCATCCCCCGTCCATAGGGATGTAAAAATCGGCGCCCACCGATAGGATTTTGCGCCCACCTGATAGGTTTTTTCGGTCAAAAAAGGCACTCCCTGGTCCGGATGGCGCCCCGCCATCTCCCCCTCCTGGGAAGATGCCCCCCCGATCGGCAATCTTGGATCCACCTATGATAGATCTGTATATTTAATATTATACATATGCAGTGCATGGAGTCAGCATAACTACCCAAGTATTCAATAAAAAGTGATCTACGCTATCACCACCTTTCATAATTATGTGACGCTACGGTTATTTGATGTCAAATCTACATCACAGAATAGCGTTACGATATTTTATGTAGGTTGCATTATTATGGAATTTTATCTACGGATACGATAAAGAAAGTGGTACGAAATCCATGGCTTGATCACTAGAATAAATCTGGGTGTAACACAGTTCAAGAAATGGCAGAAATATTTGCGCTACTGAAAAATGGTATAAATACTCGGCAATGGCGCAACGCACTTACTTTTGAGCAAACCACGCCATCCGAAAAAGATGTGCCCAACGCTCACATTTTTTGAAAACTCATCACGTGTCTTTTGGCTGGTGGTGTCGATGAGGTGCCGGTCACCGAGAGCAATTGCGAAGTCTCTTATGACTATGTCTTTTGATAGCTTAAAATCATCACAGTCAAAAACGTTTGGTATGAGTCTCAAACTAGTTTCGCGGGATGCAATTTTTAAGACGTGCAATGCCAGGGGTCTGAGCCACCTTCAGCCTGACGAGGGGGTGGGCTACGCCCCCCCCGCCTAAAATCTAAAAACTACGCTAGTTAGCGAAAAAGTAAATGGCGTTAAGTAGCACAACCTAAGATTTAAAGGAAGTGTTCTATGCATTCTTTTGTCGGGTAAAATCTGAGGGCATTGAAAGCCAAACAATGTCACAATATGGATATGGTGATATAACTGAAATACAGTTCTTCAGTCCTACCATCTGATGTAGAAGAGATACAATATATAAGGATTCACTATCTGAGGCTTTTCTGCAAGCGACGTCGAATGATTAATAATGTGACTATTCTAGGTCAAAGCTAAGATTTGACCTGACCTTGGATCAGGTTAATATCGAATTGGGTCAGAATGCATATCATTAGAACTGCAGAAACAAGACAACCCCAATGATGCCAAAATATACAATTTAGCTCCGTTCCCAACAAAATTATGATGTTTAAACCATTTTACCGATACTTTTCCAACGGTGTTATCATGACTCATAATTGACCTTAGGTCATCGACTTCAGAAATAAAAAAACTGTGTATTCAGTCGGCCCTTTATTCAGTACGAATTTTAGATTGATAAATTAAGCTGTTCCTTGCTTATGTTGTTTTCTTCTTTTTTGGAGATGATATCACTTGACCTGCACGGATGTACTGACCTGAAATGACCTGAACCGAAAATGTTGACAGGAGTTGTAAAAGCTACAGAAAAAACTGTACTGGGTACAGCAGGCTGCGCGTAGCCGTTTTCAAGACTGCGAAAAACCCAAGGGGTATGGTTACCCAACCCCCGCCCCAGCCATGCACGTACTCGGTACGAAGTCGGTCAGGTGCACCAACTGTGAGTAGCATTAGAGACAAAATTCTGAAGCGCTTCTTTCCAACTCACTTATCCAGCATCTGCAGAGAGATCATTATCATATCACAATCCTCATTACTACACAAAAGAGAAATGCTGCATATCTGATGGCCATTTCGTATTACTTTCTGGGTAAGGAAAATACAATAATGCTATATTATTTTTTGCATTAAGTTCATTAATGTATTCCAAAACTTTGGCCAATCTTTACAGGTACGGTTCGGCTATACTAAGATAAATTTTCAGAGCTGGAACATCGAAATAACTATTCTGCAAATTAACTTAGACCATATCTCTGTTTTCAGTTTATCAGTATATCAGAAGTGTTATACAGTTTCAGCTACAGCTGAACATAAGCCGACAACTATAGTTGTCGGTATAAGCAGGACACGGAATAATACAATTGTTACGCATATTTGCAATGTGCTATCTCATTGCCTATTGTCATGACAGTGGCTGGAGCACCTAAGCTTGAAGTGCATTTGCTAGCCCGCCGGAATCGACAATAAAATTTCTGAAAGCCTTGGCAATGGTCAAACGATGACAGGCGTGCCGCTTCTTACACCGAGAGCTTTTTCGAGGTCGACACTTCCTCCTGTATCAAAGTATTGTTATTGGAAAATTTGTGGACGTCCGTAGTACATTCCAACATAGACATAGCTAAAATAGACCTTTGTGAAAGTATATAAGTTCTTTGTCCGTTTCTTACGGCACAATACTTCCCATCAGGAGTCTGCTTTGTTAAGAAATCAAGATATTCATTACAGATGATAATGAAAAAAAGTAGTGACATCTCTAGTTTGTTTTGAGCCCCCCCTCCACACCTACGGTTCATATTGCATAAACCATGCACCTCGAGGAAGGCTAGTGACTCGAATAGTTCGTCAGCGGGCACAAGGACCCGGTGTGAGGTAGAGCTGAGGGTGTAAAATTAATTTTCAAAAAATAAATATCAGGCTGACATACATAAAATCAAGCAAAATACAACATAGAAAGAGAAAACATGGACGGGGAGTGTAAAACCAGATCACTGAAGGATCATTCTTCGGATTTAAGCTATATGACATATTGGCATGTTAGGGATTTCGCGAAATCCCTGAAAAAACATTCAGGTAGTTCGCGAAATCACTGAAGTTTCAGTGAGTTCGCGAAATCCCTAGGGAGTTCGCGAAATCCTGGTCGGCCAGTGATTTCGCGAACTCCCTAGGGATTTCGCGAACTCCCTGAGCTGGTCAGTGATTTCGCGAAATCCCTAGGGAGTTCGCGAAATCCCGGATTTCGCACTTTCCCTGTAACATATATATATATATATATATATATATATATATATATATATATAACTGAAATAAAAATATTGATATCGCTGGGTTAAAGTGATGTAACATAAACGTCTTGACATCGATAGAATCATAATAATCATAAATAAGTACGCTTTGTTTTTATATTTCGACGCGGTGACTTGATCACGTGACGTTCTGCGATCCGTATAGTCCGTTTAATCCAAGAAAACCTATCCTCCAAAGTAGTGAGATTTACTAATACGCGTGATTTGTGGTTTGTAACTGTTGAGACGCCAGATTTTCCTGCTGGAATTCTGCTTTTTACCTTTGTTCACCAAACAAGCCTTGAAAATAATCTGAGAAGCCAAATCCGCGTGCATTTTTTAGCTTTTGGACCTTGGACGGTGGTTTTCCTTAGATTAAACGGACTTACACTGGAAACTGCGTTTTTGTGTACATACAGATGAAGTTTGAAAATTCATGAAACTAATTCTCTTTCCATAGGAAGCATATCAAAATCTGTTTTGTTATGAATAAGCCAAAATATCCTTATTCTCGTTGAAGTTTTTGAAATACGTTCGACTCTTGTATAACGGACGCCTTACGGGCCCCGATCGACGGAGAATCAAGTTTAGTGTGTTTAATCTCGTGCATTTGGTCATCCTGGGTTGAAACATACAAATCTTGGGTAATCAAAAAGTCTCTATGGCTTAAAAGTGACATTTGGATATATATTTATAGATCAATTGTAGTCAGCGTTGCGGATATCTTCTAATTTGGCCACACATATTGGTTGTCATAAGAGCTTGCGTTTTGTATCCAACATGATGACCTTGGAACAAGTCATCTACCAAAGATGGGTAAACATGGTCATTTGTAAGCCGGAGGCGCCTTACGGACCAAAGAGCATACCTTATAAAGCAGTTCTCAAGAAAAACAAGGACAAGGCATGACTACACTTGTATTGCTGTAGTCTGGCAGGGGCGCCGTCATGGGGGTCGTGCCACGATCTCGGAAAGTGGGAGCCGGGAGCACACTTGTATCTGACGGGAGCACACTTGTATCTGATAACAGTTTTGTTAAAAATGTATTGCACCGAAATAATCGAAAATCTGCCGCTGACGATTTTTGAGCAATGACTTGAAAACGCCACACGCCTTCCTTCAGTGTGCGTTAATGCCAGAGTCTTCTCCAGCGTGGCTGGCAATTCCAAGGCCAGGGCTCAGCACGGGCCGATGCTTTAGCGCTGTGAAGAGCGGATGTCACAGGCTGAACCGACCAGGACAAGACTCCCGTTTTGGTGTCTCGACCCAAATTCGTGCACTTATTGCTATTCAAATATGCATGTTGGGAGGGTTTTATTTAATCAGTCGGGACATCTACATCCCGAAAATACTAAACTAGCAGCCACCTGTGCAACCGGGCTAAGGAACACACTCAGCGCTCAGCAACTCCGACGTCCAATTCCGACGAATATTACATCCGCGTGATCTCATTCAATCGGCATATCTAGCGGATGCCATCATGTGCAGATAGTCGGTGCATGCGCAAGAGAATGTCGCCCGTGCTGCATATGGAAACATTGTTGAGGCGCTTCCTTTAGTGCCAATCGTGTGCCCGAGATTATGTTTTGCGGTGAAATGCAGGTTTTGACGCCGAGTTTTCCGTCAATTACTGCACCTGCTGTCTCGTATTTTAGTGGCTATAATGGTCTTCATTTGTGACGTTTACGTGTTATGATCCACCACAAGAAATGCATCTGAGCGTGAGCTACACCGTAAAGTTAGAAGTCGTGTCCAGGAATTGAATTCGATCTCCTGCGGTCGATCCGATCATTATCTTCTGGGAAATCTGCTGCGTCCGCAAGCGACACTGGCGACCAAATAAGGCCGGTCCAGGGACTGGAACTCGGGCACGGGGATGGCTCCAGTTCCCTGCAGGCTGGATTATTTGGTATTGAAGTCCGGTTCGGCTGATTTTAGGCTTGGTTCCAGTTTTTTACCATCTGATGAAAAACTGCATCATGCTCTATAACAATCAATCGCAACTTACTTTAAAAATATATGTTTATAATCACTGCAAGCGAGAGTTTAATCATCATAATTTCTAACTAAGCAGTTGTTTTGGTTAACAGGATAAAAGTATGTCATTGCATCTCGTAGCCAGTTATTCTGTTATTGCCTGTGTGAATATAGTGACTTATTACCGATTTTCCCGCCCAAGCCACCGGTTTTATATCTACAAAAACAGTTATAAGTATAAAAGGTGAATAAGTAAGTACAATAAGTAAATAAGTGCAAGTGGGGTTGGCAAGACTAATTAATATTTCCTTATACAGGGTGTTTCAGAAAGAATGATATTTTTTAAATGGTCACCCAAGTACTAAAAATCCTTCAAATCCGCCCACAAAACACTCATTTTAGTGGTAAATTGTAGGACATTTTTATATAAATATGTTTCATTTGCATCACATGTTTTCTTTCGTCTTAAATGTACCCGGAAAATGGTGCAAGAAACATATTATATGCCCGCTTATATTTGAGAAAACGGAACTTAAAGCACTCTAAAAAGGCTTCAGCACACACAAATGGTACGTGAGCATGCACATCAAGAGCAAAAGTCTCAGTAATATTACAAGTTAAAAGTTTTTGGCTCAAGCTCCGTATGGCTCATTGGTTTACCTTCCATATGAATGACTGGATGCGGCGGACACAGAGCAAAAGACCCCACTGTTCACCGCAGACCAAGGGACATGGACCAATTGGGGGACTGCTTGCTTGGACCCGAGCTTTCCTAAGCTTGAGAGGTGTTTTTATAGAATTAATTTCCAGAGGCAATGTGCATGTGGACTGAAACGTACCATAGTGACGATATCACGTTTGCAGTGCCATTGGCGTGATACTTGTCACGTGATACGCACGTGATTTCTACGAACATTTTCGATGAAGGCAAGATAGACAGTATTTTTCAAGTCATTTTTAAGACTACTTTTTACTAGCAAAAATATCAAAACAGCTATCAAAATACGAATAATCGTAAATGTCCCAAAATCATCTTTCGATTGATATGTAAATCATACCACAGCAACCAATTTACAACCGCATTATGATCAATTCAAAAATATCATTCTTTATGAAACACCCTGTAGTTCCTAAATACTGTCTATTTAACTTGTATTCGATTTTGTCTACCAGTTCGACTACCAGTGAACCACTGGATGGCGATGGCCTAGAAGCTCATCCGTAAGAAGAGCGGTGACTTAGTTGGTGTACGATGCATGGATCTCAAATACTTTCTGATATTAATGTCATATTTAAACCTGTTATCTGAACGACATGAGCGAAGCGAAACAAGGGAGTGTTGAATTTGACAGCGCTCGACCAGTGGGTTTAGGCCCTCCTGACACTGTACCTCCTTTTGAGCAGTCAGATGAGACTTACCTCCGTCTCAAAAAAATCGTTCGAGAGAGAATGCTTCAGACATTGCTTGAAGAAGTTGGCCGGCCGCAAATCGATTTCTTAGCATCATATTCGCAAGCAAGTTAATATATTATATATTTGCGGTAATGTTTTGATGGTAAAAATGTCCCCACTGACTGTGAATGGTTTAATTTACACGTTGTCCAGTCGTTGTTTCTGTGCATGTCATTCAAACATTCTTTTCGAAGCATGCAATAACATGAACACATGTAAATGTGTCGACTGAGCCAGACTAGCTTGACGAAAACTATAATGCTTAGGGTCGCAGGTCTTCATTGCCACTGTTCAGTGACCCCGTGACCTTAAGTGGGGCCACTGCGCACCGCTTGCTAAACTCGCTTTAAACGTATCCTACTCATAGTTGTGCCTTAGCCCAAGCCTGTTTGTGGTCGTCTTCCATCCTTGTTTGGTACTCGTGCCAGGGAGGGCTGAATGCCGGGTAGCCGAGTCATGGGATCTAAGGGATATGCGCGTGCTGGGTAAATTCTGGCGGATGTTTTTGACGTTCGAATGCATATTGTTGCTAGGAATGGTGTAGGACTTACCACGCGTTCGTGACGTTAAACTAATGTGGAACAATGTCTGAGAATCGAGATATGATGGACAAGTTAATTGGCTGTTCTCAAAATGCTTCTAATGGAAGTTTAAGTATCCTGGCGGGGTGAAAGTGTGTTGACCTTCGGGCCTATTTCGGTTTTCGCAGCCTTCACCCTGACAGGTGTTGCTGTAACTCCACTCCCCTCTCCCACCCCCTCCTCACCGGACCCTACGCTTGGGTCCTAATGGAGGTAGAGCTTTGCGAAAAACAGCGAGTTGCTTGTCAAAAGAGCTCGCGATTGACGTCATTTATTTTGGCCATTTACCTTAGGTCATCAAATATCTTTCCAAATCAGTTAAAAGACCTGATTTTGGACCTGATTTTGGCTTTTCATGGTCAATGTTGTTGCTCTGTTTTATATTTGGGAATAGTCACATACATCACAATAGCCTAGCCATCAGAGCGATCCTAAGACATTCTCGCTTCGATTTTTATACCTGAAAATTCTGTGACCGATTAAGGGAATCCAGAGGCGTGGTAAAAAAAGAATATCCCCAGGCCCCCGATTTTCTTCCATTTTCTTTTAAAAAAATTTCCGTCATTTTGGATCCTTTTCACCCCCACCCAACTATGGACCCGGACCCGACGCAGCTGTTGTGATGTGAAGAACTGGGGTTCGGACTGTAAGAGTGTACTTACAAAGAATCGTTTAAGTTTAAATAGTACCGGAGGGTGGTGCCGGATGGGTCACATGGGTAGTGACTGATGCAGTCAGCTGCTGGCGGAGACGGCCGGCACGTGCTGTCCCACGTCACGCCTTTGTCCACGCCTGCCATCCTGGTCCAGCGCTCCACTTGCGCTTCCACATAAGGCACTGCCAGAGAATGCATGATACGGGTTCAAATATCGCATACAGCTTAATACCAATGAATAGTTTGGATGCTTTATGCAGAATCAGTGCTTGAAATTACCCAAAAATTGTTTCTTTGTTCCAAAAATTTGATTTTATTTCCAAAACACCGCCTGCATCAGTTAAACCCCCTTCATCAGTGGTTCTTCAGGTAGGGTATAAAATTTTACCATCCAAATGTAAGAGCATTACATTAGCCCTCTGGTGGTCACATTCCAGACAAGGTGCTGCATTGAAAATACTTCCCTAGGGCCTGTAGAAGGAATTCGTGATTTAGCAATTATTGTTGAGCCGAAACGGAATTTTTCATCGGACATTTCTGGCGTAACACGGTAGGCTTCAAAGTATTACGACTTCTAATGCTATATTTTCAAACCGGCCTTTGATCATCCAAATTCAATGCCAAGATATTGCTCACAACATACAGCTCGAATGTGCGGTATAACTATTTTAGAGTATAGTATTAGTGTCTGGGCTGGTGTGGCCAAATCCCGTGCTGAATGGGTTGAACGGGTGCAACATGAATGTTTGATGTGACTAAACTGTATACTTTCTTGTGTCTCTTTAGCCCGCCATTCACTTATTCAACATTTTGGCATCCAGTCTCTCACTGCAAGACGAGTTCAGCATGATCATCTCTTTCCGAAAGCTATGTTTTATCTGAAAATCTCATCTGGAATTCCGCTGAACTGTTTTGCCCTTCATGTTCCCTCTCCCGTTCGACCCGAAGCCAGTGACCTTTCGCCGGGCCACGCTGCTGTCGTGTATGCGCAGTCGCCTCAGGGCTTCTGTGCCGGGTACCAAGATCTGTGAACACGTTTTTGGCCACGTGTAGCTTTGGTTTATTTATGATTTTAGCATGCTTGTTAAGTATATGAAGGACCTGAGAATGTGACACCACCAATTTATTCCAACCTGGAAATGGAGAAGGGTCCATATTTTCTTTAACTTGATTCATGGAGAGTTTGTCTTAGTTATTTGCGTTTCTCTTAGTCCGTTTTGTATTTGTTTTGTTTTGTTCTTGAAATGCTGACTAGTGATTTTTTACCAGTTGACTTCACCTGCCAGTGGACGTAAGACTGTCGATAATAATCATGAATAAATGAAATAGATAAACAAGTGCTGAAATAGATGGTAGGTACAGTAGGCAAAGCCGCCACGGAAAGCACCAGAGGTCACCGAAGACTAGCCGATACTAAGTTGATAATGGCTACAAAAGGTCACCGAAATTCACCGGTGAGCTGAGGCCATAGCACGGATTACATGTAAGCTACTTCCAATGGAAGTCAGCACGAAGCCTAAAAGCCGAATGTCTATCTTACATGCTTTCGGAAGTGACGTCATTTCTTAAAGGGAATGTGGCACCTTCACAACGTGATTTTAACTGAGATAGCCAAGTTGTAAAGCAGGTCGGAAAACCCGGTACTCCATATTTCATTTGTCTCGGAACTCGATATTTTCGTAGAAAAAAGCTAAAACCTACCTGACACCAGCCCCCCTCAGCCCCCCGTCGCCGGCGGCCATTGTTGTGAGCTACTGGTGTGACGACATATGCCGACGTCACGATGAGCATCAGCCAATTGAATCCCTTGAAGCGTTTCAAGTATGGTAGTGGCTGCCAGATCGTGACATCATCCACAGGCTGATATTTATTTCTTTTTCTAGAGGAGTATTTTTAAAAACCAAATATTGAGCTCATTGTACATTTTTGAGAGAAATCGTGAGTGGTTTCATTATTTTTTACTAAAAGTACGCCTAATAACACTAAGTTCCAGGATTCGACCAAGGTGCCACACTCCCTTTAACACGCGCATTGACAGGGGGCGGGTACCCGCCCCCTCGGGCTTTTCGGAGATAGCAGAAAAACGGCGGCGCGTAGCGCCGCCGTACTTGGCATACCATTTCCCTCATCATTTTACAACTTCTGTGAAAATTTTAAGGTTAGGTCATCTCAGGTCAGGTCACCAGTACAGGTCAAGTGACCCGACCTCAAAAAAAGTTTAAGATAGCATAAGTCGGAGCAGGGTGAACTTATCCAATTCAAACTCATATCACATAATGGCCCCACCGAGTTCTCTAAAATATGTTCCGGTATTTTTTATATCGATGACCTAAGGTCAGGTACGGGGCATGACCTCTCCATTGGAAATACATGGGAAAAATGGTTTTTATGGAATAACTCAGTAAAGGATGGTGATAGAACGTTTATTTTAGCTCCATTAGACTCGCCTGGGCTTTGCGGTTCTAATGATATGCATTTTACACAATTTGACCGTGGCCTGACCTCAGGTCAGGTCAAATCCTTGATTTGACCTAGCAAGGTCAAATTATATATCATTCGATTTGGCTTGCTGAGAGGATTCATATAGTTCAAGTTGTTTTGTTCTATCTTTATGTGTTCAGATGTAAGGGCCGAAAAACTTAATTTACATGTTATTCCTATGACGGCATGTTTTGACCTCTTGTGACCTTAAATGTGGCCTAAACAAAAAATGGTTCAAATGTTTTCGATGGAGAAGTGGATGGGCAGCCCAACGCCGTTTACTGTTTTTCGCTACCTACCGTGGTTCTCGAGATCTTGGGGGGCGGGTACCCGCCCCTTCAAAGCGAAGGTGGCTCAGACCCCCGTCAATGCGCGTGTGAATGACCCGCTTTGACTCGGTAAAAATGTTTTATCTTCAAAGGAAGTGCAATGAAAACCCCAGAAGGTGGGCAAAAGTGTCACCACAGCTTTTTTCGGCAATAGTCAAAATGTCAAAGAGAGGGTTGGTACAACAAACCAAGGGCGAGGGTTAGAGGTTGTACTGGGTCATTTCCGTGTTATTGTAATCTCACCAGTGATCCACCTGTTTCATCTCAACTGTGTTGAGTCTGCGTTCACCGTATCCTAACTTTGACAGGCACTAACGGTATATTCTCGGTGGCACTAACGGTGAATGTTCCAATCTGTCAAAATTAAATGACTTTAATAACAGCAGAGCTCTCGATAGAGATGCAATAAGATCACCGCACTACCGTTCTTCGCATAGGATGAAGACCCAACCACGACCTTGGCGTGGCGGGTATAAGTCTGGAGCTTATGTAATTTTGTAAAACGTGACTCCACATCCTAGACTCACTCCTCCCGTGCTTGGCAGTTGATGATTCAGAGGTTCGATCGATTTTTTAAAGAGGCGTATCCGCAACTACATAAAATACTGGACAACCAGTCAGGATCCACCGGTGATGTCAGCACTGGCCGTTTCTTTATACTGTGAGAGCATACAAGCGAACTCAAGGATTGGATAAAAGGTGTTGCCAATGGTGCCAGTGTGAAGCGGTACTCTTTAGACCTTTTCATTTCTATCCAGAGCACTGTTGCCGTGACCGATGGTGAGATGTTGCGCAATAAGTCGTGCGGTAACACCTGCACTGACCACGAGCGCTAACCCACAGACTCACCCCGCGTAATCGACCGGCCAGGGCGCCTCAAACAGGATGCAGACTGTACTAATCCCCGAATACCAGTTGGACCTAATTAATTTCCATTGGCGTGCAGAAACTCAGAAGCACGTAGCGGTTCCCGTGGGAACGAGAGTGCCACTGCTCTGACCAGGTCGTGGTTGTGTCAAACTCATGGATGGAAGTCCATAAAAGCGGCGCTCCGCGGCGCCAGGAAGCCTGTAATGTGGAAAAGTGTGTCGAATCCGATGATGAAAATCCACGCGACAATTTGGACTCGAAAGGTCAGCCACGAGAACTCCTTACTTTAAATGTGGCTTCAGAAGGAACTTGCATCCCAGGGTGGGAAATAAGAAAGGATGACTCATGTGGTGGAAAACGTTCGGTGCAGGATTTTTTCGGTCTAGAAATTCGGAAGTGCCTCCATGCAACCAAGTCAAGTAGCTCGTCAAATTGTACTCAACTGTTTGGAACCACCTGGTAGCGCGTAGGAGTACATGCAGTTGCGGGTCCAGAAATTCGTTTCGGGGGGGCTATGTGATTATGCACACGGCATTTTTTTAATTTTCCTGTCGACCAGGGGACGATAAGGACTATCAGGGCTCAAGGAGTACATTTAAACAGCTGGAGGGCACTGTTTTTTCTATATCGGACACCTCGGCTTCCTTCTTTACCCAGTAACCCTAGTTATGGGCCCATAACGACACTCAGCAAAGTGTACAATAGCCATTGCCGGAGAGGGATTGGATCTTCAGGTAACGAGACGGGCGCTGGTCCTCAGTGGGGGAAAATCCGGAGGGCTGGGGACCACTGGAAGGGGTTTGGGACCGAAAATGTTCTCCAGTTTGTATGGAAAAAGATGCTGTGGTCTGTCACAGATGGTCTAGCCCGTGTTTTTCCTTTTTCTGATTCACTGATCTAAATCTCTGGGGGTGTTTCGGAACTCACGTAAGGTGCTTAGGTTTTTATTGTTTTTTTTTGGGGGGGGAGGAAATTTGGAAAAGAGGCAAAAATGAAAACTTGTATTTACTAGTAGAAGAGATGGTGACAAGACGGGCATGGTAGGTAAAACGGACACAGGCTCTGTGGACCAAACCAACACTGGTACGAAGGCCTAATTACTCACTCGAGTGCATCTTGTGGTGCTTTCTTACGAGTCAGAATCACGGATCCTTAAGCTGTTTTTAAGCTTTGTTCATAAGATTACCACATACAAAAGCCCGTCTTACCCCACCCATTGGGGCAAGATAGGTTTTTGCAGCATTCTTCGCCAAGCGTTGTTGCTCCAAGGGATAACACCGAGCACAATGTGTTTGAGGGTATGGACACATAAGTCTTCACAGAAGCTTCAGGCAAAATTGCATCACCTTTGCATCGAAAGCAAGTGAGATATAGAGCCTCAAGCAAAGCCATGCCCGTCTTACCACCCTCTCCACTAGTTGGAGGGTGGACACCTGCTTTCCTTCACTTGATTTCTAAAGGACCTGTGGTACCCATTTGCTTTGCTATGCTAGATTTGCTTTTCCATTGACACTAGTTCCTGCATAGGCGGATCTAGGATCTCTGAGGGGGGGTCACATGGTCGGGGAGTGCCATTCGGGTCAGGGGGCGCTACTTTTGGCGGAAACTTTATTTGATGGGCACGGAATCCTGTCAAGGGGACGCCAATAATCGTATCCTGTGTGGGAAGCGACATTTCCGAGGACGCCATGACCATTTCAGAGGGCGCCGAGGGCTGATCTGGAGGAGAGGGGCGTGTCCTCCTTGCCCCCTGGTTCGGCTATGATTTCCCTTACAAAGTTCCTTAACTTGACCGTGGGATCTCTTCCCCGTGCGGGAGGATCTAGTGAGCTGAACTGCAATACACATTTTGTGAAGGCTCGAAGCGTAAGGGATCTGGCCAGACCCAAACCACCGGAGTCTCTACCTGTGGTGTGAATATATATTGTTGAAGAGTGTACCAGATGGTCGAACTTGGCCTACCTCTGGGCTGGCCGGCTGGTTCGTAGGCAGGTTGCATGTCAGAGCCACATTTATTAAGTCTCTGATATACCCGCACGCCATGTGGTCGGGTTGGCACGAAATGTTTCTAAGCCCGAGCTCAGTGAGAATTAGGGTATGGCGAGGGATTATCGGTGACTGTTTCAATCGTAGCAGCTGTCCAATCGTAGGTGACTGTTTCAAGAAACAGCCGAAACCACACAGTTTCCAACACCATATCCTATTACATCGGGGGCTCATAAAATTGCATTTTTATGAACCTACACTGCGTGAGATCGAACCGTGGATGAAATTTTGAATTTGACGTCGGTATTGCAAAGTTATACATCTGTTTCTCAATAATTTCATTGTCACAAGTAATAAGTCTACTCAAAGATGCAGCCATAGGACTCTTGTACAGTTACAGCAGATTCTTCTTGTTTCTTTTTTGCAATCATATATTAGTTTTCGTGTTACCCCCGGCCATGGGCATCGAAAGCGGGGTGAGAGTACAGGGGGACGTGTCCCTACTGGCGAATGCGGGGGACGCTCCCCCCAACATTTTGGACTTTGATCCAATTTGTTTTTAATTCTCTCCCTGTTACTGGCGGGAAACCGCCTTCCGTGTCCGATCTGACCCGGTGGAGAGGATCCTTAAACACCCACGCCAATACTCCTTGTAATTGGGCATGTGAGCCTGTTGGGAGTAGCCCTAATAAAAATATGGAAGCGTTTTGCGTCATTCCCACGCTCAGCCCCGGCCTAAACTTGTCCCCTCCCCTTCCCAGAGAAATGCTGGCGACGCCGGTAATACGATCTATACCATGACAGGCCATTTCGCAGCTGGTATGCACTAACCATGGTAAGCCACAGTTCAGATACGGCACCGGGTGACTGACGACACGGTGAACCTGGTGGAGACTGGTACCACCGCGCTCGCGTGCCCTTCCAGCACGAACGTCTTCCGGGGCGCTGCCGGCTTCCGTGGGCCGGCGGTATTTTTAGCCTCCCATTGCCAACCTTTTTTGGAAAAGCTGCTATGGGTCCTAGCGCTTCTTTCTGTGAAGAACTGGGTAAGGCAAGACGCTCAATGGTAAATCAAGCATTGGCTGTTACCTTCTCACTTAAAGTTGTTGGAAATTTTACCCGATTTGTAGCTGGCTTTCAACTTTTACTTTAGGCCCTGGGGTTCGGAACCACTCCATGTCAATGGCACTCCCATTCATGAAGGGAGCGGGAGTGCGGTGCGCTCGCGGGCCGATGGCTGCACCGGTCGTGTGGCTCTGCACTGCCACTCGTGGAGACGCCCTGGGGTGGCTTGGGGGCCCCGCGTCTTCTGGCGGCTGCGAGTGCGGGGCGTTTCCTGGGACGGGGTGCTCGTGAGGAGTTCGGGGCACATTATTACGCGCACGTACTCACGCCGGGTGCCCTGGGATTTATAAACTGGGCCTTTTTAGGATTTATGAAAACTGGCGTGTAAGTTTTTCACCCGCGTTCTCACACAGCACATTCACCTCACAGCAAACAGTTATAGCCAGTAACGAACTTCGGGTGGGGGATACTCTTGGTGAACCGGTTCCATTGACTCTCAATCTGGAATGTGAGATGGGTTGCGTCTTATTGGTAATACATGAATAGCGATGTACGTACATAAATTGGAGTTATGGAGTGAAAAAAATCGCCTGACCGTTCATTAGCATGTTTCTTTGCTGCACGTAACCTTGCCTAACTCAGAAGTGAAATAATTCTCAAAATCGGGCCACGGGAACATCAACAATTCTTAACATTTATTCGTAAAGGTGTCGGAAGCTTTTCAGCGTTTAGGGGTGTAGCCAAGGAGGAGGCGCGGCAAGAGCGCCCCCCCCGAGGGCTCCTGAAGGCTCCGGTCGCTATTCGCGCGGCCCGCCCGCACTATGCTCTATGACACCCGAGGAACTTCATATCAGACAGGGCTCTCTTAAGCCCACTTGAGTACTCCATTCTGTGGCAAGCAGGGCCCTTTTTACTCATTAGAACCGTCCGTAAAAAGGTGCCCTTTGAACCACAGGGGCCCGGCCCCTTGTCCACAATAGGGCCCGCCCTGGTCAGCTGGGCCCTCTTTAACCGATGGGGCCACGAGATGGCCAGCATGGCCTTGAGTGGCAGGGTCACATCAAAGCCGTCATGGTCCTGCCTGAACAGCTAGGTTCTCTTTAAATGAGGAGGCCATTGTAACTAGCAGGGACCATTTTAGCGTACGGTGCCCACTCTGCCTATCAGGACCCTTTTTAACTAGAGAAGCTTCTGAACTAGTATGGCCGACTGTTCCCCGCAGGCCTCTCTGTTGCCAGCAGGGCTCGCTATGGTTAGCTGGGCCTCCTAAAGAGGCGTTGCCAAGGAGAGGCGGCTGGAGTGGCGGCCCCCTTGAGGCCACACTGGCCCAGGAGCCCAAGGGGGACTATAACCCCATAGTCCCCCATATCCACCCCTGGGTCACGAGAACGTGCACCGTGACGCCCGACGTGCTCCGATTATCACGAGTGTGGTGGGGCTCAGCCGGATCTAGCAGCACGGCGAATGCGATAATCTCCCAACAATATCGTGACCACTGGGACTCACCCATCCACAAGCAAATGCACGTGCTTGCCGGCATCCCTTTGACAGCTTCATTGCATCATAGCTCTGACATACAAAACTAGACTCATATCGGGTGTGAAGTGCACGCCGTCACTGGGTGTTGAGGATAGGCATGGAACAGTACGACCTGCAGGCGTGGCCAGTTGTTTTTTCTCATGGTCTCGCCATGAAACGCGTAGTTTCGGTGCCCTCCACACATCCGGTCGGCACCAGGGCTACATCGGCATCTTCCTTCCGCACGGCCGCGGGGTTTGCCCTTCAATCTTTCAACTGGCCTGGCCGTTTCGGCGCCACATATACGATGGGTGACTGCAATATTTTAGTACAAAATCATAACACTCTGCCGTGGTAGGAGACAAGAACCTGAAACAGTGTAATGTCACTAATCCTCCAGTAGGAATATTCTTCATTAGCATTGGCGGATCCAGGAGCAACTTTTGGAGCGGGCCAAGCCAACGTTTGGGGGGGCTATATTTAGAAAAATCGCGAAAACATAGAACTTTTAAAGGAAGCAGCTAAAATTTGATTCTTTTGGGGGTAGAATATACTATTTTAGGCTTTGGAGGGGCCACGGCCCCTTTGCCCCTCCCTTGGGTCCGCCAGTGTTCATTAGTATACTTCACTTTAACTCTTCATTCATTCCGAAAATAGTTATGCACTTATTACGCTCTTGGATAAGCGTGCATGCACCTGATGGCAGTCCCGGGTCAAACGCCGCCATGTTGTGACGTCTTCTCGGCGCAGATCACCCCTTCACTAATCTTCAGCACAGAAACCTCTCCCAAGCTTGGAAGTGTTCTGCAAGCACACAAAAATAGCATTCACAAAACATGTTTGTGCTCGCCACCAAATTATTGATTTGTCTTATAATGACCATATTCGGTCCATTCAAGAGTACATATGCGTGGTATTGCCGGGAGCTGCTGTAACCCACCTAAACATTTAGAACGGGTATGGCATGCATTTTTTGTCTGGCTAGTCTTTTTCTGTGATTGTTCACTGGCCAGCATGGACCACTATTCTCTGTTAGCAGAGTTGAAGGTGCTTATCCGAAAATCTCGTCTGACTGCACGACCCGAATTTTTTTCACAATCTCCATCATGGGAGATACATTGTCCCGGCTTGCTTCAATTGCTCGTCCTGTCTGTACCGTGGTGACGCTAAAGTGCCCTCTTCTTGTGGGTCGTGCTCCGAGCTCGTGCCAATACTGTTCAGCGTAGCCTTTTTTCCCCGGTGCGTTATGTGTGCAATGACATTCCTAATTCCTGTGGACATGTCAATTTTTCAACTATACAACGTTTTCTTAAAGAGTGAATGTAATTAAATTATCATCCCTAGGTTGCCAGTTGTACTTATGGATAAATAAAACCACATGAGGCTTGATGACTTTGTGACGACTCCACTGGACTTTTATTTGTGCAAATGCTAACATATTTACAGCTTATCAACTGGATTTTTATTTGTGCAAATACTAACATATTCAGGGGCGTAGCCAGGATTTCGCTCAGGGAGGGGGTAGGGGCGGCGCCCCTAAAAGGGACCCTGCGACAGCGCCAAAAGGGCCCTGATGGGTAAAAAATGCCCTGCTTGTTACAAAATCGTGTCCTCAGGAGGGCCCCTTGGGCCCTCAGGAGGGGCGGCTGTACCTGCCGCCCCCTCTTGGCTACGCCCCCGCGCCTGAACATATTTGCAGCTCATCGACGGCACCTGTAACTGACCCCAAATTTGGTGTTTGACCCAATAAAATAATTTATTTCATAAGGTAATCAATATACCCAGTGCAAAATGATTTATTTCGCAATAATATTTCATATAAAGTATTTTTCTGGAGAATGCCTTTAATTAGCCTATCGAGTTCTGACTTTTTGACATTTGATTCGCCTTCGAAAAGACCGTGCAAGGGAAAAGATGAGATTCCCTTCGTGAAAATGATATTTTTTGGGACAATGCAGTTTGTTCTATAACACGAGAGGAATATTGCAGCCACTGACGGAAATTATTCATTTGTTGCGCTAAGTGTGAACTGTGGTGTTAATGTTTGAATGAACAAAGAGCCTGAATTTAAAATATCATATGAATATCGGTACGAAATTTATTTGATCGAAAGAAATCTGGGTTTGTTAATTAATTGTTGTTAAATAGGTAAAATAAATAATACGTTTCCGAAAAGCCTGCTGAAGCTAGGGTGCCATAAATCGCATAACGTCTCGCGGGGGTGTTCAAGACCCTAACAAGATTATTAAACAGAAGACACTTGAGGAAAAATGTATTTTAGTCCTTTGGCCATCTCCATTCAGTCTTTGCCTGACGGCGCTCCATGACCGAAACTTTGTGTTTACATTTCCCTACGCCTTTACCTCAATGTCTTCTCTTACCTATGATGGTTTCTTTAGGTTACGAGAAGGGCTCTAAAGCATCTTCTTTTCTTTTTGTTTGCCCCGAGGCGTATTTAGAGTATTTTATATCCTGATTTCCGTATTATTTCCTATTTATTGACTGATGTTTTGTCTGAAGAGTGGGTATTTTATGCTTTTTGCTGTCTTCTTCTCTATCATCCTTTTGGGGTCTTAAATCCACGGAACTTAAAAAGGAAATTAAACACAAGCCTTTTAATTCTCCTGCACCTGGCTTGAAAGCCTAAATGCTATCAAGCGTGAACCCCTGGGCTATCGGCGAAAGTACTTTGTCTTGCAATAATATATCTTACGATACCGCAAGACCAGTTTGCACGTTGATTCTTCTTCAACTGATGGATTATTGGAGGAAGATATAAATATTATACCCCTTGAATAGTTTGCCTATGAATTAAATAAACGTTAAAACTATGACAAGTAACCCAACAGACCACTTAACACGTTAACCATTGGTAAACATCCCAACCCCGATGCCAATTTTTGTCTCTATCGTAGGGATGATCTTTCCCTTCGCACGTCAACGTGTAAGATTTAGAAGGCATCATTTGCACTATCCACTGCTGGAATTTCCACGTGCCGCTGCGAGTGTTTTCCACCCAAAATTCAACGTTTATTCGAAATAGGTCCACATGCGAGGTTTGGTTTTTCACTTTTTCACGTCAATATTTAAAATGGAAAAGGGCCACTAAAAGATAAACACATCTATGACGTTCCATGCAGTCATATTTTTCCACGCACATACAAAAAACGGGCTAAAAGGCTGAAACAAAAATGTAAGAAGTCTCAAAGCAGGTCAGCAGCAATCAGTCGATGAGTAACAGGTCAATACAATAGATATACGGACTGCTCTCGCTAAAACATGTCTGGTGCCAGTGATCTTAGTCGAGTTTTGAAATGTGCAGTCCCTGGTTCTATGTCACGCGAGTTTAAAATCGCTACACCTCGATAGCACAGCCTATGGCGACCAGCTTCAGTGCGGATCGGCGGTTGGGCCGACCCCCGAGTGTTAATGCCATGCCATGCCAAGTAAGTCATGTCGTGCCGCCCCCTCCCTCCCCACTCCTTCACGCCAAGAAATCGTGCCCTGCTTTCCACGTGGCTGACCCGGGTTTTTCAACACGCGCATTGACGGTGGTAAGAGCCACCTTCGCTTTGACGGGAGGAGGCGGCCGCCCCCCCCCACCCCTAAGATCTCGAGAACCACGCTAGATGGCGAAAAACGTGAAAAACGTAAGGTGAATGGTTCATCCAAATTTATATAGAAAATATTTGAACCTTTTTCAGATCACATTGCAGGTCACTTAAAAGTCAGGGCATAGGGATAACATGCAGATAAAGGTTTCAGTCATTACATCTGCGCTAGTAAAGCTAAAGGAAAACAATGTGGACCATCGGAATCCTCGCAGCAAGCTGAATTGAATGGTATATAATGTGATCTTGTTTGGTCAAATCAGGTCAAATCTAGGATTTGACCTGACCTAAGGTCATGTCAAGGTCAAATTAGGGCAAAAGGTTTACCATTAGAAGGGCAAGTATGAGGCAAATCTGATGCCGTTAAAATAAGCGATCCATCACCATCCATTACTAAGTTATTCAGTTTAAACCATTTTGTCACATATCTCCAATGCTGACGGCTCGTACCTGACCTTATGTCATCGATATAAACATAACGGAAAATATTTTGAAGAACTCTGTAGGCCCAGTATCTGATGTCGGTTTCAATTGGATAAGTTGACGTATGCTTTTTAAACGTGTTTTGAGGTTAGGTCACTTGACCTGTACTGGTGACCTGACCTGTGATGACCTAACATTAAAATTTTGGAAAAGTTGTAAGATTATCAGAGAAAAGTACGGTGGCGCTAGGCGCCGCCGTTCTTATTCTCTCTCCAAAAGACCCGAGGGGGCGGGTACACGCCCCCGTCAATGCGTGTGTTAAGGCCCGGCGCAAACCTTCCTCAGCAAGCAGAAATATGACTACGCCTAAGCCCTTCCAACAGGGAAAAGGTTGGTGACGCTACTGGGCCTTGGCAGATGGTGCGTTGATTAGCCACGCAAATGAAAATTAATAAAGCTTGGTCCCATTTCCCCTCCCCTCAGCTTGGGTCCTGGGTCCGCCATTGGCGCTGTCTCAGCCGCCGGGCCTGAGGCTGAAGCCGACGGCTGTGATGTTCGCGCCTGATACACAGCTTGCAGTTGATTTAGAATGATATGAATCGTCAGTGACCGGTGACGCAGTGAGTGACGACCAGCAGCCCTGCGTGCTGCGGCTCCGTGCCGGTCCTGGATCCAAATGTTCCTCACCAGAGCTGTCTCTATATTACGGCAGAGCTTCCTTCCATAGGGATTTTCAGATAGAAGACAGTCATAGTTCAAATTTAGCGGGATCTTTGAACTCTGAAATTCCTTTGTATTGTTAGGTTTTTGCCCAGATCAATTCATACTAAGGCTGCTTACCTATCTAGTATGGATGTGGAGTTATATTTCATTGGGGGTGCCCCTAATGAAACGTCAAAATAGTGTTGAAGTATCATTTGTACTTGTTTTTGGTTTAAAGACTTTTAATTTGTCCTTTGCAGTCCAACAGGCCTGGAAGAGGGCCACAGTACCCATTATATTTTACTATCACCGTGTATGTGGTGTTTTTAGCAAGTGGTTATCTTTCAGGTTTAGTACAAAATATGTTGCGATTAATTTGCGGACGAGTTAATCACGCATAACTTTTTCTGCTGGTTGCCGTTGTTAACGAGGTTTTTTCAGGCACGTTCGTTTACACGCGCCCCGCTGGGGGGGCGAAATTCGCCCCCCTCCTGGTTTTCCCCAGATAGCTCAAAAACGAAGAGACGCAGAGCAACGAAACTTACAGTAACTTATTCCTAATCAATTGTACATATCTGAACAAATTTTTTAGTTAACGTCATGCCAGGTCAAGGAGCTATTCAAGGTCAAGTGACCTGACCTCAAAACCTAAAACCACGAGTTTGAACCGGCGCCCAGGGAACATCAGCGAACCGATCAGTTTGAAACTTTTGCAATATGATAAGGTCATTAGGGCCTATAAGTCTGCGATTTTGGAATTTTGATACTGTTGACCTAAGGTGGGGTCAATTTTTTGGTCACCCCATTATAAGTCTATGGTGAAAAATAGAATTGGCTTGTTTTTCGTAAATACTGGATAGATAAAGCTGAAAATTCTCAAACCGTGTATTCTTACCACGATCTTGACCATAAAATTGAGTTTTTGAGCATCTGACCTCTCAAAGATCATATCAGGTCACGGGAGTACAGAGTGATTTTTTTACCAATAACTTCTCACTGAATTGAGATAAAGGTCCCATTTTGCTTGCATTGTGCTTATATTGTCACGGGGAGTCGATTGATATGCAACATGACCATACCAGGTCACTTTGTGACCCTGACCTAGCTCGAGGTCCGGTCATTTTTACTATTTGACCTAGCAAGGTCATATTATGCATCATTCGATTCGCTGCGATGAGAGGAATCCAATGATGCATCTCTAGCTACCCTGAGGGCAGATCTAGAGGGTGAGACGTACACTGCTCTGTTGTAAGCCTATGGAACCTTCTTTGACCTTTACTAACATCAATATTGACCTGACATAAACATTATTTGCATAAAATCTCTTCGTCTTGTCAAGAACTTTCGAACGCCGCCTGTAATTTTCCTTTAGATTTCATGGGGAACGAGATTTAGGGGTGAAAAACGTCCCCCAGCGGGCGCGTGTTAAAGGGAATGTGGCATCTTTATAACGTGATTTTAACTGAGATAGCCAAGTTGTAAAGCGTACCAGAAAACCCGGTACTCTATATATCATTTGTCTTGAACCTCAAAATGTCCGTAGAGAAAAGCTAAAAGCTAACTGAAATATATGTACATACCTCACATGTACCCTTAGCAGCAGGCCACAGTTGTCAGCTGCTGATGTGACGACATATGCTGACGTCACGGTCAGTATCAGCAAATCGAAGCCCTTGAAGCCTGTTGAATATGGTAGTGGTTGCCAGGTCATGACATCATCCACAGGCATTTATTTATTTATTTCCTTAGAGGAGCATTTTAAAAATAAAGATATTGAGCTTATTGTACATTTTTCAGAGAAATAATGGACGCTTCCATTATTTTTGGCTAAAAGATCCCCTAATTAGACAAAATTCCAGGATTCGACCAGGGTTCTACATTCCCTTTAAATGAGCTTTTTTCGTACCCGCCACCGCCTACGTGGTCCGACCGGATTTCCGTACGATCTCGGGAACCGGTGGTGATAAGGATAACATTGAATCGGTGCTGAAAGTGACTTACCGTCGTTTGATTTGGGGTCAAGTTTACGTCCTATCTGCTAACCCATGACGTCGCAGTGGGCCAAAATGGGCCAAAGTTAGGCCCATTCAGGAAATTCCTTACAGTTCGGAAAATAAGATCTGAAACAAAGCCAAAGTCTTCAATGTGTTCGGCTTGACCCAAAGATTCAAACGTTATGCGGCATGGCCTTGTTAAGTCCCGTTGTAGCTTTAAGCCGACCTTGACCTTAGTTCAAGATAAAATTATGACATTTGAAGGTCATGCTGCACATCATTGAGTTCCTCGGATCATGTCTGTCCCAAATAAACCAAATTTATTACTGTCTCTTGTTTCGTTCATAAGATATAAATACAAACAATTTCAAAAGTGTGACCATTGGTAACCTCTGTGTTACCAATGGTCACTTTGTTATTGATCACCTTGTTATTGATCTAATCTGACAATAGATTGCAGCATCCCGATTTATGTTGTCAATAGCTTTAAAATGAACTTTAAAAACTTGATCTAGCTATTCTAGAAGCCGAGCTACACTGTGGTTTTGTTGGCCTCATTTTAAAAGAATAAAGTTTCCTTACTTGGGTCTAGAAATGATATCATATGTCGTTCACCTGGCCTGGCCTGAAATAGGTTAGAAGCCTGGACTGAAGCATTTGAGTTAGATTTGGTGTCTTCCCGACTCTGACGCAACTCCGACCCAAGCATGTTTTTGTTCTATAAAACAATTTACTAAATTTAATGCAACTTGACTGAGGCGCTTTGTATGTATGCACACTTTAGTCAGCTAGGCCCATTTTACCCCATATTACCATGGCTTACCAGGCACCATACCCATAATTGCTTTAAAAAATATTCAAGAATGCCCAACGTCTTTATACTTCTCACGTTTTAGGCTTTTCATCTCCACAACAATGCCTACCTGAGCTATGGGAAAACGTTTCATACAATCAAGTTAGTTCGTCTTGAGATAAAATGACACGAATGCTTGACAAAAAATTGATTTATGGTATCAAAATCAATATTTCTTAGCTTCGTCTCCACAGCCTGGGCAATGCTGAAGCTGCATCGGAAAGAGTGTAGTTATTTCAATGAAAAACCGTGAGATTAGCTTCATATAATGGCGTATTTCAGCTTTATATAAGAGATGGTGATACTTTCATCTAAGCTGATCTTATTTTTTCTGTCTGGCATGCGTGCATCGCTAAATACCTACCTCAATGAATGGTATAAGCCTCACCTTGACTTAAGTTCTATAATCTGGGAAGTCAGCTGCTAACGCCGTCATGCGGTTGAAAATTCAAAAATGCAGATGGCTAAGCTAGCGGTAACGCACCGATAGTTATCGTATTGTATCCAGATTGTACCAGCATTACCGTTCTGTATATGGATCGGGAAACCCACATGAAGAGGCGGGTATCATATTTACCATCCAGATGAGCATGATTTCTTCTGTGTTTTTGGTGGGGGAGAGACCACGATGGTAAGAAATGCGGCTGATAAAGTCGGCCAGTCTGGGAGAAATCGCTTCGCCTTCTTGCGCCTACACTTTTTAATTTTTTGACCGGTTGAAACTGGAATCTGGCATAACCCTAGTTTGGGCTGACGAAGTTCATAATATGAAACAAGCAAAGTTCAAGTCACACAAATTCAAACGGTAAAAACCAGCTTGTGGAACTCCGACCCATTTAGTCCAAACGCTATTTCCCACGGTTTGTTATTTGCTTTTGTGAGCTCAGAAAATATCATGGAGGTTCTTTTTCTGTGTTCCTGGATTTTGAAGAATTTTCTGTGACGGTTAAATTATGATCTATTTTTCCCCTAACCTTACATCGCCCTCAAACTGAGTGGTGAATATCTTATCCGTCCATACCAAAGTCTTCATGGAACTTTTCCAGCTTCTCTACGTCCTCTGAGTGAATGCTTGGCTTTGTGCTGGCGAGGGCTCTCAACATATCACTGATGACCACTGGTGGCTCTAGTAGCCGCTCTTCCGGCACCTGCCACAGTGTCATCTCCATGGCGTTGGGATCTCCTGGTGAGCACGGTGTCAGCATGTCCTCCCTCATCACGTCCGGATCTGAGAAGGACGTGCCGTGCGCCAGCTTGAAATGCGTGGCTGTCTGTAGCTTTCGCAGCGGCTGCAAGAGTGCTTCCCGCACTGCCAGGCTGATGTCGGCTCCAGAGAAGCCCTCCGTGCGCTCCGCCAAGTTTCGCCAGTCCTGCTCCGTCAACTCATGTTTAACCTCACTCATGTGACTGCGAAACAAGACCGCTCGCACGTGTTTGTCTGGAAGTGGAATATAGATACGCCTCTCGAACCGCCTTCTGATGCCAGCGTCTAGAAGCCAGGGCATATTTGTAGCCGCCAAGACCAGGACCCCTTCCAAGTCGTGTCCAACTCCCTGCAGCTGCACCAGCAGCTCGGTTTTGATGCGCCGTGCGGACTCGGACTCAGTCTCTGAACGAGCCGAACATAGTGAGTCGACCTCGTCTATGAAAATAATCGACGGGGATAGCTCTTTGGCAAGTTGGAACAAGTTGCGCACGAGCCTTTCTGACTCTCCCAGCCACTTGGATACCAGGTCTGATGAGGAGACTGAAAAGAAGGTAGAATTCGGTGTCTCCGTTGCAACTGCCTGGGCGAGATATGACTTGCCCGTACCAGGAGGCCCAAACAACAGAATGCCCCTCCATGGCTTTCGGCTGCCCGTGAACATCTGTGGAAATTTCAGTGGCATTACGACGGCTTCTTGAATTGCTTCCTTAGCCGCATCCAAACCGGCTACATCTTCCCATCGCACTCTAACGTTTCTCTCAACGACTATGGCACCCTCCAATCTTGAAATCAGTGCCTTCTTGTCGAAGTCCTCGTCCTCGTCGGAATCAGAAGCTGCTGATGTCATGGTTCGATTATTTCTGGATCCTCCCGCCTTTTGCCATGCCTTTGTCTTATTTAAGAAATTCTTTAACTTCTCTGCCCGTTCAAGATATTGGGCGCATTTTGATCGAAGTTTTTGTTTGTCCACTTCCGATTGTGCCTCAAACTTCAGTGACTGTAAAAGATATTCAATTCCATGCTCATAGAGCTGACGGGCCTCCGAAAAGTTTCTCCTTTTGTCCTCATCAGTAGCCTTAGAAATTAGGTCTCTTGCCTTTTGGATAGCTGTTTGTCCCAGCATTATGCTATTCGTGAACTATAATTTCCGATAAAGTTGTGTCTATTCGCACGATTTGGCAAGAAATGTGTAATGGCAGGCCCCCCTAACTTGTATGGCACCTAGCGTGCGTGTCATTGTGGGGCTTGTACCCTCACCTCCTGTTACCAGGCAGTTATAGAGACAGGATGAGATTTACGCTGTTTTCATTTTTCCAGTTGTCATTTTGTCTCGCGTCCACAGCTAATAGTAAATGTGTGTTTTGGTGAGGATTTTGAACTGCGTTCCTGATTTATAGATCATAAATCACCTGCTACTAAAGAGGTCAATTGGACTTTTTGCGTGACATGCTCTTAGTGAGGACTCGGATAACTTTTACATTTATCTTGGATCTGCACGTGACAAACATCGTAAAACGCACAATGCACTCGACAAACGATGTCTTAACCTATAAATAAAGCGTGATTTAGGCCATAGTGCTCTCTTTAGAGGCGGGCAAAGGTACCATGCACAGAACGCCTTATTAAAAGTATTAATCAATCAATCATTAGGCTGCGCTGCGTTAGGTGGTGGCAGAAATGGCATGCGATGCAATAACGGTGTTGAGCAGCTCTTCACATTCTTAGAGTAAAATTACCAACCACCTGGCAACAGATAACATGATAGACTGGCTTAGCTCAAACCCCAAACACGATAGACAGATGTCTCTCAAAAGTTGTGTTTTTTGGGAGGCTGCTACTTTGCTTGAGTCAGTGGGCACCTACCTGCTAAATATGGTATGTCACCGTCAGAACTCCGTCCGATCCAGCTCACCTCCGAAGTGTGCTGGCAAATCCATACAAACCCAACTCTATGGCTATCACTTCGAATCGAGTTCATATTTCATGTGTTCTACTAAATTGAGAGAAAGAAATCAAAACACATTGCCGTGGAGGCTTTACTAGCAGCAACTGCCGAGGTTGAACGGCATCGCCTACTCTCATCCTGTTGGGACGGTATTTTTGGGAATCAGGAAGTCTGTTCAGTACTCCCACACGCATTTCAACCCGGGTCATCAGCGTTAAAATTATAATATAAATCCACACTCATATCCGAAACGGCCCGTTTTCTGGCGAGTCCAATTCAGTTGTTTAATCGTTGCACAGTTAGTTAGTTGTGTCGCCAAGAATGTTGTTTAATTACCATATAAGTGGATGTCCTTGCTTCTAGGGTGCCAAAATGGGATGTAAGGCTGCTGTGGGATGTTTGCATACATACATAACTGTGTAGGTGGAATTAGAAAGTTAATTATTTCGCCGAGACGTTTCCACACAAGAAATAGATTATTTGACTGACATCAGTGACCGTGTCAATGTTTGTAGACATTTTCCTTATATTTTTGAAAGCAGATGTTTGACTAACTTCGTAGATATTTCGCTAGACTTCCCAGTAGAGTCCTCCACGTGCGGATTCTAGGGGGGGGCAAAGAGGTCGTGACCTCCTCCAAAGCATAAAATAGTATCTTTTGGTCCCCAAAAATATGTAATTTTAGCCGTTTTTTAAATACCATTTTTTCCACATTTTTTTCAACTTAGGTCCCCAAAACGTTTGTCTGGCCCCCTCCAAAAGTTGTTCCTAGATCTGCCAATGGATTCATCAGTGTAATATGTCAAATATAAAATGCATATTCAGTGCGCATGCACTTTGGATATACATTCCATTATGGATTCAATGACAAACTCTGCTGCAAAGTTTGGGAAGAGAGCCTCATCTGAAAAGTTGGGGAACTTGTCTTGCTTTGAAAACTAGTCATGTAACACACTTAATTAGGCTAGAAGTTCGAAGCATACCTCTTTGAGGGATATGGGGATGAGGACAATATCGCTCAAGGTAACGAAAGCCTCAGATGAACCTCAGACACGGAGCAATAGCGCTTCCAGTACTTTGGTGATGCTGAGCCACGGCTAAAACATAACTGTCTTAAAGGACTTGAAAATCTGAGGCTTTGTCGGGAGCCAGTATCCCGTTATGATGCGCATCTGCCAGACTAAATTCGTAAGTGCCAGGGCTGTCCCAGTGTCATGCGTGCAAAGCTAAATTCCAGCCTATCTGCCGTAGACGATCCCACTCTCTGGTAAGGGCTCGAAAAAAGTCTGCGTAATACGCCTGACTGCGGGCAGATTTGCAGGGTTTCATGTCACGGAGCAATTAACGCTGGCGTTGCCGTATATAGGAACTCGATTTATTAAGCTTCTGTGTGGTTTCAAACAAATTTAGGAGTGCGGTGCTGATACTGTGATGAAAAGACTTTAGCTATTAGCTGCAGATAATAATGGTAGTTATGATCATAAGATGAGGATGGAGGAAAATAATTGCAGTAGGCATATAGTTGTTGGGTTTTTCTCACTAAGGTACAACTCCCGCAATCCTTAATCCTTTTTCGTGGTGACATATGGAAAAAGACAGTGACGTGCATAGGCGCGGGAATGTTTTCCAAGTTGGGGGCGGGGGTAAAAGCTATCACCGCTAATGGGGTCAAATATGATTCGGCATATCACTTGATTTTTCAACGGAAAAAGTCCGAAATCAGCTCCGAGTAGAGGGGGAGGGCACTGCTGCATCCGCCTCCTCTGGGTCGTCCGGGAGGGGAGTACGGCAGTGGGGCCGCCTCTAAGCCGGCTGGGAGGGGTCTACAGGGGAGTACGGCTGTGGCTGGGATGGGTGTGCAGGAGAGTACGGCTGTGGCGGCCACCTCCGGGCCAGCTGGGAGGGGTGTGCAGGGGAGTACGACTGTGGCTGGGAGGGGTGTGCAGGGGAGTACGGCTGTGGGGCCACCTCCGGGTCTGCAGGGAAGTGCGGCTGTGGGGTCACCTCGGGGTCGGTGGGGAGGGATCTGCAGGGGAGTACGGCTGTGGCTGGGAGGGGTCTGCAGGGGAGTATGGTTTTGGGGCCACCTCCGGGTCTGCAGGGAAGTACGGCTGTGGCGGCCACCTTGGGGTCGGCTGGAAGGGGTTTGCAGGGGAGTACGGCTGTGTGTACATCAGGCAGTGGATTTCTCAGGAATAATGCATTTGAAATGACAAAGTGATATTTTGAGTTCAATCAATAAGGACAGAACTGCCTCATAAAACAGAGGGTGGGCTCACTGACACGTTACACGAGGCTGCGTTTTGCGTTTTGTGGGGGCCGGGACCGTTCTCAATAGTCTCCGGTGTCGTTAGCTTCCTTGAATAACTTTATGATCCAGGATTTTCGCTCTAGAGTAGGGGTGCTTCTAAGGAGGCGCTACACGAGCAGCAGGGTGCCATGCTGTGGCGACGTGTCATAGAGAAGTTTCTTTCTGGGGGGGATGAGAAGAACTTCGTGATGTGCACTTTTCCACTCAGCGACTGGTGACCGTGAAGACGCGATCAGCATGACATTCCTTTCGTACATGATGGTGAAGGACTTATCCGCCTCATTAACGTCCGTGTGGTTCTTCGATCCACCTTCGCCACAATGGGGGGGGCGGGCTCGAACACTCCCCCTGGATCTCGGCTCCCGTGCGGGATAGAGAAAAACACGAACAGTGGTAGAGAGCCCATAGGAAATGGTGACGAAACTATACTGGTCATTTTTTGGCTCAAGTCAACATTGAGGTCATTCCAGGTCAAAGAATGTGATACGTTAGAACATATTTTGTGGACTCTAGCGCTCACTGGGCTGAGCTTGAGTCAATACTTAGGCATTATTCGGCCCTTGTTACGCAAATCGAGTGCTGTATGGCATGACCGTAGTAAGTCAAAATGTAAAAATGACTTGAGCTAAGGACAGGCTGAGGCCAATATCTGACCTAACATATTCATTGTGTATATTGATAGACTGGCACTGATCATCCATGCACTGGATCATGCTGGTGACATACTAAGCATTCTGAAGATAGTTGCACCGTTTTGTTTATTCGTGGTGGTATTTAAGCGCGTTAGAAGAGCCATTGTACTGCGACTTTCCAAAATTTCGAGGCTATAACTCAAGAACCGTTACTCAGATCGCACCAAATAGGCAAATTCAGAGCACCTTGTAACTCCCTACACCAGTTTACATGAAAATCAGAAGAGGGGCCGAAACTATTTTGCACCTTTCACCAGTTGGCTTATCGTGCTCTTAAGTCACGACAACCCCACGAGTCAAGCCCCAAAACCCAAGGCGGCACGAAATCATTTGGTGAATACTGCATCTGCTCCAGTTACAACAGCTGACCGGTGAAGTGTGGGTTCCGTTCACGTGTGCCGTGCGTGCCTCCAGCAGTCGCATCTGATAACAGCCGCTCGAGGGAGACTTTCCTTTGCTGATCCTAGCTTTGGGCTCAACTAGACCAAGTTTAGGGGAAATATTTTAAGACCAGATGAGCGCGGCTTACTAAGAAGGATTAAAGTCATGCTCCTGGTTTTTTTGCTCATTACAGGGCAGATAGATACAACGCGCACGTAAGGGTGGCCATCCTTCAAAGAATACCTTCCTGTCGCCCTTTGGCCCACCCCAGTTCAGGCTGGGGTCCCATTTCATACTCAGCTTTAACTGGAATACCACACCCCGGTAGATTAATAGGGAAAACAGCTCTCGCTTCGGAAATTTCCAATTTCGCTGGCTGACCAGACCACTTTCTCTATGGTCTACTGGTTTCTCCAATGTGCATGAATACATATTTAGTTATTAATAGTGTTATGTATTATTTACTCACAAGTTATTCGTTTTTATGTACATACCTATGGTCTGCCCGCTTAGTTGCAGAAGAACAATGAAAAACGCTTCCAGAGGCATCTTGAGTGTTCAGGGCGTACCTCTGTACGCGTATGTTTTAACATAAAGATTAGTTATCCATCACATAATCCTCTTACTGTAGCCTCGATAATCGAGCATCCAATTCAGGTGCAGTAACAACGTTTTCTTATACTTTTGACAAACCTGAAGCAGTTAACTGGCAAACGTTTCTGGGGAGCCACTTCGATCTGGTGATGCTGGACTTCTTGTCACATCGGGTTGGGTTCTTGTCACATTGCTAGGAATAAGGTCCTGGCCTGAAGTGAACGGAAACAAAATCAGGTAAGAAACAACAATTTTTTTTAAAGAATAAGGCTCCACATTAGACGTTGTTCTGCGGTATGTACTTGTTCATGCCTCGTTCAGTAAAAAATATTGACGGTGAGAATTTCCCGCCACTGTTTCATTTCACCGCCGCTTCAGCAAGTTCAATAGTGTAGGTATAGGTCCTGATGATGCTAAGACACTGTATTCCAAAACAGTTTCAAATAGTAATAGAACGGATTGAGGGATGTTTTGCATCAACGGTCAATATAAGCCAAAATTCCTGCTGATTTCCAGGCTGTAGTGCTTTTTGGGGTAATTGTTGTGGAAAATAATGGATATGGCCTTATGTTTGCTGAAAAATGGTTAAAAAGCCAAATAAATCGTTTTTACTTATTATTCATCTGCTTAAATTGAGAAAAAATATATGTTTAACGATTGTACGACGTCAAATCGGCGTACGCCTTGTTCCAGATTGAACCTCTTTTATTTTTGCCACAAATGGTTAGGAATATAAATGAAGTGTGTTTAGTTAAAAGCTTAATCGGATACAATTACTCACTTATTATTATTATTACTACTTATTTACATACTATTTATTATTATACTTATTACTTATAATACTTGATGTGATCAACTGTTTGCTGACCTCTAGCGAGCTACCAACGGAATGGAAGATTGTGACAGTTGTCCCGCTTCATAAATCGGGAAACTTTGCTGAGCCTACAAATTACCGTCCTGTTTTTATTATCAGCACGGTAGCTAAAATAAGTGAGATTGTCGTATGCTCGTATGCGTACAGTTAGTTAACTACCTGGAGTCACATGCAATTCTCAGTGATGTCCAGCATGGATTCAGGCCGGGACGATCAACAGAGGCGGCAATGCTGGACGCAATCGGATGGTTGATGAGGGGCATGCACCAAGGCTTTTTGGGGTCAATCACAACTGCGGATACTTCCAAAGCATTCGATTCCGTAGAGCGATCCTGACTCATAGAAAAACTAGGCTAGTACGGTGTAGATAGTTATTGGTTTCAGGGCTGGCTTAGTAGGTGCAGGCAAAAAGTCAAGAGAGGGAAAAAGTATAGTATAGTATAGTATCCACCTCTTACCCATGGTGTGGTCCAGGGGTCACTTCTTGGCCCAGTTTTGTTCTTGATCTTTACAAATGACTTGATGTCTCACGTGGATTCTAAAATTGTCATGTACGCTGACGATGCACAATTTTTTGCATCGCGGACTTTCTTAAGAACACGTTTGAACATCAAGGAAAGGTAGAAGCTACGTTTAAGCAAGCTCACACATGGTTTACTCAAAGTAGCTTAAAAATCAACCCAACAAAAACCGATTTTGTGCTTGTTAGACCACGCCAAAGAAGATCATCACTCAAGTTCTCTGTGCGGTTTGAAAATACTGATGTTGAGCCGTGGCCAACCGTTAAGATTTTGGGCCTCGTTGTGGACGATGGTTTAAATTTTGATGCACATGTCACGGTAGTAATTAAGCGTTGCTATGCTACTCTTGGTGGCCTAGCAAAATTATCTTACCTCCAGACCCCCAGAGGAGGTAAAGAAAATTATTTTAGAAGCCCTCATATTCCCACATTTTAATTACTATTTGTCAGTCTGGTCCGGATGCAACAAACTTCAGCGCAGTCGCATATAAAAAGTCATCAAACATTGTGCACGTGTCGTAAAAGGGGCAAGGAAGTATGACCATCTGACACACTTACTAACCGATTTAAATTGGCCACAATTCAACGAGATCGTACAGGAGCATGACCTGACCACTATGCACTATATATTACGCTCTCAAAACGCGCCATGCAGTTTGCGTGGCCGTTGCACATATTGCGGGGAGGTATCGGGCAGACAAACCAGAGCCGCCAACGTGGGAATCTTCACCTACCGCGTGTGCGAACCGAGCATGCACGGCAGTTTTTCGGCTATCGGGTCACCTCATTGTGGAACCTAGCCCCATCTAACGTGAAAAGCACGAGGAGACCAGCCACATGTCGCAAACATGATAGACGCTGGATTGAGGAGAAACGTAGAGAGTAGGGCCAGTGTTTAGAAAACAGTCGTTAGATACTGTTTAAAGTATTCGTGTACTTTTTTCAAAATTGTTCATTGCTCGGTTGGCCGGAAGAGCCATTTGATGTGGAGGTCAATACATGAAATGATGATGATGATGATACTTATTACTTACTTATATACTTTCTTACTTGGAACCGAAGTGGCACTAATCGATTTTGGGAATTTTTATATAGCTAAGCATATGTCACGTTTCAAAGTAGACATTGAAGAAACCTATACGTATTTATAGCCACCAGTACCGAGGAAAAGCTTAGCATCTAGGTTTTAAAGAGCAACAAGCAATAAATATCTGTCAGTGTAATGGGCCTGACCATTACATCACGCTCCCAAGTTCGAGTCGTGCCATGTGAACACCGGGGGAGAAAGGGGTCGGTAGGCGGTGAATTTTCACATTTTTCTTTGCGAACAGAAAGTTCTAAGGCAACTGGAATTTAGATCAAGTGGTTTCTCGGCGTAATTAATCACATGGCTATATCAGTTCAAATCGCATTATGAAGGTGCCGCCTTCCCTTTAAGGATGCATGGCATCCCACTCAGACAATGTGAACGAGAGAATATACACATTGGCTTCCCTACCATCAGTAGAGCATTGTGCATAGCGTGCTGCTCACCGATGAGCTAGCTGTGCTTAGCGGCTTGTAAATACTAGCCACAGCTACCGGGCTCCACAAGCTGGATATTTACGTCCCACCCGCCCGAGAACCAACGCAGGAAAACAACCTCTAGGTCGAGTTAAAGAAGGAACATGGAAAGCCTTCTATCTTGTCTGAGGATGGTCCGAAATACATTGAAATCTAAAGCTGAAAAATTAATTTCACCGCTTATACTCCACCCTGCCTGCAATATCAAACTCACTGCCGCATTTCCGGAAATCTAGATTTTGAGCACATATGATCATCAAGACATGGAGGATGTGAAAACTTAATGAAGCGTGCGAATCGAATCAAAAAGTCAAACTGAGATGGAGGTCAGTTTTTTGATAAGCTGGACCCCAAAGCCCGAATAACTAGCTAACTGACTTGTTCATACATGTTGGGCACCTTCGGTGCCCAGCATGTGCGCCTGGTGTGGACGGACCTCTGTACCGTCTGTGGACCTCAAGGAGTGAAGGAATGAACTTGACCTATGACGAATTCAATGCCTTGAGAGGCATTGAATTCGACTCTTGGCTGTATCGCTCGGCAGAGGCAGTGCTTTCTTGAGAGGTTTGCAGGTGAGAGGCACAACCGGTGAGTCACTCGTCGGCCCCATCAGCCCCGTACACCCGCAGCAGTGATGCTGGCCGGTGGAAACCTGAGGATTTTGCAGAGCCACGTAAAGAGCCAATCACAGCAAAAGTTATCAGGTCCTCAGCCGCTTCTACCAGCTCATGAAAATCTGCTTCCAGGCACTTGAAAGGCCAACGCGTCTGCGGACGTGCTTGCGACAAACACAGATACACACATCGGGGCGTTTCACAGTAGCTGTGATTTGGCAGGAATAATTTGAACGAAAGCCTTAACCCTCGCCCCGTTGTGTGTGTGTGGGGGGGGGGTGTTTGAATACCTCCCGCCCCTATGGGTTTTTTTCCGGCGGCATTAAAAACGGCGGCGCGACGCACCGTCGTACTGGGCACACCTCATCCCTGATCAACTTTGCAAATTTTCGGGAGAGAAAAGTTAAGGTTGGTTCATCTCAGGTCAGGTCACCAGTGCACGGCAAGTGGCATCTCACCTCCAAAAAACTTAAAGACAACAGAAGTAAAAACATGGTGAACGTATCCAACTACAACTCGTAGCACATAATGGGCCCATCGAGTACTACGAAATACATTCCGTTTTTCGTCATATAGGGTCAGGCATGGATCATGACCTCTCCATTGGAAATGCTCGGGGAAAAAGAAGATTGGTGGAAAAATGGTTATTTTCTGTAGATACAGCTTCGAGTACCTTCCTCTTCTCCAAATCGTAGTACCCTAGGCATATTTCCAGGTTCATGTTACAAGTTTAAACCTCTGACCTATGAGAGGTCATCTGGAACTACTGAAGCAGTTTTTCAGACTTGGGTCAATTGGGTGAATAACATCGCAATAAATTTTTGTAGCACTTTTGTTTTGATATCATTACATTGGGATTATTTTTGTGAGTCGATTGATTTGTATATTGACTCTGCCAGATCATATGGTGAATTTGACCTGGCCTTAGGCCACGCCATTACTATGTTTTGACGTAGACTAGCCATAATATATATAATTCGATTCGCCGTAACAAGGGGAGGTGAATGGTGCCTACAAATTTAATCTAACACAACTATGTTAGCCGCTAGAGCCCAGATACTCTTCTTTAACCTGTCGCCTTGTTTGGCCGGTCATGACCTTAATATTGACCGGAGTCAAAAAGTGACTAATGTAGCTTATTTATCAATTCTTATGAGTCGTCCACCAGCTCCGCGTTTTTTTTTGCTTCCTCTCATAGGAGCCGGTATCGAGGGGGTGTTTGAAATGCGCCCCCCTTCCGCGGAGAAGGAGATTAGGAGGCCCACTGGAGTGAGTGTTAAAACAAAGTCCGGTTTGAAAGTGAATTGGGCAGCCGAGGGCACGTAAACCCGTGACATAAATTAGTCCAGATTCAGCGGATTGCTGCGGCCGCTCGCTCCGTCGAGGATCAACATGTGCAGCTCTGCCGCTTCCGCATGCCAATTCCGGTCCAGTTGGCATCTCATTACCAAGGTGGCTGTTCTGCTGCCAGCTTTCATTGGCATTCTCGCTGGCTATTGTGCTGGATTGTCAGTGTAGAACAATTTCTTGCGGAACTCAGAAAACCCAGCATGCATATGAACACATACATGCGAAAAGCATACTATCAAGATGTGTCGAAATGAGTATGGATATTCGAGTGCTGCACCCGACAGAGTAATTTAAAAGATTCCTGTTAAAATTTAGAAAACGCATGAGTGATAAGCGACCATTGTCCTGGTTCCGAAGTAGTCGTGATCGGGGGGCAGATAAGCTTAAATGGGGACTAATAATGGTCTGAGAGCCATGCATCATCGCCGATTGATGAGGCTGCTGAACAGGGCCGCTCACATACCATAAAGGCTTAAAAACCTGGGCTGCTGTAAACAGCATACAGTCTGTTGTCTTAGACAGGTAAAAAGCTGTGGTCTGATCAAGGTCTGTGTTATCCAGTGAAAACCAAAAGCAGTGGCTGTGGTGTGTGGTTGCAGCCGGACCATTTGTTTTTAAATGATTGGTGTGTCGATGTGCCATCAGGGGCCACGTTGGCTTTTATTCTGAAAGCCTTACAGAAGATAAAAACACCGCGTTTTCATAAATAAGAGCTTAACTTATGCATGATGTTTTGTCCAGTATTAACCATCATAAGCGGATATAGGGTTTTTGATCAGGGGGTGCATGGTAGGAGGCGCCACTTTTGGGCGGAAATACCTATCGGATGCGCGCCAAACCCTATCGTGGGGGTGCTGATTTTCAAATCCTGGGGCGGAATGGAATGGGAATCCACGTCTCAGTTCGTGCTATCGACCTTTAAGTGGGTGACATTACCATTTCAGGGGGCGCTGAGGGTTCATCGCGGGAGGAATGTGCCCCTGCCCCCTCTCGTCGATGCACCTAAGTCACCGAGAGCAAATTAGTTTCTTGTCCTTTAGGTAATATCAAATACACGATGCTTTGATATTTCCACCATCGCCTTCTCCTTGAATCGAAAAGCTCACCTTTTGGGAGTTTTATTTTACTTCTTTAAGGAAGAGCTTCATTGATGTTTTTGTTCCTAATTTGTTGTTGATTTAATTTGATATGATAACTATACATAAAATTTTTTGCTCTGGAATTGGCACTCTTTTGTGTAAGTGTAGCATGTGTGACCCGATTAGAGTGTGAATGAATCAGAGTGCTTACATTTAGCGGACGAATTGGTACCCTTCTGTAATATGATAAACAGAAGGGCACCAATTCGTCAGCTCATCACAAGTACTCTGCTTCATTCACATCCTAATCGGGTCACACGTGCTACACTCATACCACAGTAATAAATGATATAACAAGTGGATTGTTTTATATTTAAATGCAAACATTTGTAGTCAAAATGATGTGTCAGAGGTGAAAGGGCCGGCCAAAGGTGGTATGAACATTTTACATGTTTTGTTTGGTTATTCGAAGCAAAGACAATGATTTAATCGATAGTATAACAGTGATGAGTTATTTTTACAGTTTTGAATTTCACGGAATGCAAGTGAGAATTGTGTACATCATCTTGCGTTGTGTGTAATAATCAGATGCTACCACCTTCCTCAGCACATATATTCCGCCATTTTTTTAACTTTTTGATGGCTGGATGTAACGTTCGTAGGTACTGGTCTGTAGCGAACTGTGGCCTGATGGCTTCGTCAGACAAGCGAGTGAACGACAGAACACCCACAGATATCAAACAAGCAAAATTAGTGTCGTATATGAACCGGCTTTCACCGGTAGGTATTACATGTCCATATAAGAACAGAAATTTTTCCTTATATATCCGCCGTCAAAATCGCCCGTCCTCTACGTCCAATAAGAGTCTAGGTCGTGCACCCAGTGTCATAACGCGCTGTTGGTGTCTATACGTTAGGCAAACATTGAAAAACCTATTGTCACTAATAGGTTTAAAACAATTTAAAATTGTCCTTTTCAAATTATCCTTTAGTGCCGAGAGCAGTGCGAGGAAGCACCTTATACCCTTCTGGAGTGGGGCGTAACCTGTTAAGGGCAAGGGAAAGGTCCCGGCAGCTGGGACCTTGCCGGGACCACGTCGTGCCTGCCGGACCGGGCACGTCAGGCTTCCCGGGGACATGCAGGACTAGTCGGAGCTGAGACCGGTGCTGCGACCAAACAAGGAAAGGGTAGCTTCTGCAGGGTAAATTATGAAGAGTCTCGTGCTTGGAAACAACATCATTTCGGCTCTAACTTTTTCTCTTTATGATGCAAATTTCCTCATCGTATTCCATTCGCATCTGGCATCCGCGTGCGATGAAAAGTGTTGAATCTTACGGCCTCACTTTCACGGTTGGTGCATTACTTTTAATCCGACCGGCAGGCTGACCACAGGAGTACTGCTCGCTCCAGTTGAGAAAATCCCCTCCGAATAACCTTGGCTGATGTCGGGGCCTGGCACGTGGAGGTGAAAAAGTGGCGACAAACCGTCTTCAGTTACGACAGGAAATTGCAACTCCTAGTCAATATGTTCTTTGAATTAGTACCTGATTATTTGTGTGATTGGTTTTATTTTGATATAGCGCTGCTCTGCTATGAAAAATATCCACGCTTTATTAAGTGTCGGTTAAGATCGATCATAGGCATACGAAAACGGAATTCTCTTTATACTTGTTTTCCCATAGAATTCGTAAGCTGGGCTATGGATACGCAGACCTTGGCCGCTGATACTCTTCATCTGTGGGATTAACGGTGCGGCTTCACCTCACCGCAGCTCGGCGTGGGTGCTCTGCTCTGCAACAGCGCGCGGCACATCACGTGACGGGCCGATCTGGATGTTCCGTGCCTGGAGGATTATTGGACGGATTTGTAGGGATGGGGGGCAGGGAGAGCACAGCGGTGTCGGCGTGCCACAGGCAGCCGGTATTTTTCGATAGGAGGTCATTATAAATCCGAACTACGTTAGCCAGCGGCTGCAATCGGGTCCTTGCCGCAGCCATGAAGGTGTCGGGTCTGTGGCTGGTGTTGGTACTGGGACTTGCGCGAGCGAATGATGGACCGGTCGACGGTGAGTGATTAGTGCGCATGCAGGTCTTGTTGTTGTTTCTATATTTTCATATTTTTATTATTATATACACTTTTATATTTATTTTCTTATTAAGTTTGCACCCCTTTCATAATCATTTGTTGGGCATTATTTCACTTCAAGGTTTACTCGTGTGTCGGGGTAAAAATCATTGGCTTCGTTTTTTTCTGGATGGGTGGGAAGCAGTGTTTCACAGCTCCTTTGTACTTGTTGTAGCCGTCTCTTTTATCATTGTGTCACATATTCTTGAAATCTGATGTCACCTGACCACACCGAGTTCGATGAAGAGCTGTACTACACTTTAAGCACTTTTAGCAGTCAACAATCACCCATCAGTATTTTTTAGTAGGAATTCCCTAGAGTAGGATTTCGGGTTCTTTGGAAAACGAAACTTTAACAGTTTTGAATTCCTTTGTTTACGGTTAACTCTTCCAGCCCTAGAATGTCTATATAGTTAAAACTCTCCTCGCATCTTGGCTTTTGCGGAGTTTGAATAAATAAAATGGTCTTTGTTCAACAAAAATCAAATACATTTATTTTCCCCTTTTTGACACCAATAAAATCTGTTACATTCGCAAAAACATTCGCAAAAATCTAAAAGTTACATTCGCAAAAACAATCATGCTTTTTAACATATTTTTCAGGAAATTAAAAAAAGTTCGAAAAATATATTCTTAAAATATAGAGAAGACCCAGCTGATAGCCCTCTTTCCTTTTAGGTAGCGCCTATACCATCAAAACTTCTACAAATTCTGACAGCTCCTTTAGGTAATTCTAACGTTTTGCAAGAGAGTCGAAATGATGCGCATTTTTCAAAGTGTTTTTTTAAGTTTTATTAGGTATCAAAGATACGTTTTAAACCCACTTCGAGACAAATAAAAAGTAATTTTGACATATTTCAAGCAAAGGAATCTGTGGAAAAAATTCCAGTTCCATATCTATAAGGAAAGCTATAAGCTATAAGCTTCAAACATTGTTAACTCCTAAAAATAATTTAATTATTCACCGATGGAAAGAAATAATGAAAATTTACAAATCATCCGTGCCTAAAACAGGGTCTCAGATATAGAGCACATTTATGTCTCATGCCTGTCAGGAAAATCTGGAAGCCTACTAAAAACTTAGATAAAATATAGTATTGTACCAAGTTACTCTTCAGTTCACCAGCTTTCTAACGATATATAGCACCAAGGGCTAGATCAAAAGGAACTTGCCTTAAACTATTTAAGAATCCCAAAAATCACCTAAAATTTGCAATTCTGCTTACCAATTTGTTTACTCAGTCAACTTTCTTTTGATATTGAGACCATTTTGATAATGAGACCTTGTTCTTTAGGAATATAGTGATTTGCCCTGGAATTTTTCTTTAAAATGAGCGAATGAGAAGTCATGAAGGGTTGAAATTGTCGGAATTACAGGCAAGCAGAGATATCCGACAGCTTACCACGGAAATCGTGCAAAAACCTGAGGTTTTGTTAAAAGCTAAAATATATCTCTCCAGAAATTTATCGGTGATTTTCTAGCTTCACCATCGCAAAGACGGGATGAATACCATTCTGAATATGAAGATAACTCATAGCAACATTTGACGGATAAACATAAGAAATTAAAGGGAATGTGGCACCTTCATAATGTGATTTTAACTGAGATAGCCAAGGTGTACAGCAAGTCGGAAAACCCCGGTACTCAATATATCATTTGTCTTGGAACTCGAGATTTCCGTAGAAAAAAGCTAAAACCTACGTGCAATTTACCCCTCATGTACCCTTAGCAGCAGGCCACAGTTGTCATGGCTGTTGGTGTGACGACATAAGCTGACGTCATGATGAGCATCAGTCAATCGAAGCCCTTGAAGCGTTTCTAGTATGGTAGTGGTTGCCAGACCATGACATCATCGACAGGCAGATATTTATTTCTTTTCCTGGAGGAGTATTTTGAAAATCATAATATTGAGCTTATTGTACATTTTTCAGAGAAATCATGAGTGGTTTCATTATTTTCGGCTAAAAAGTACGCCTAATTACACTTAATTCCAGGATTCGATCAAGGTGCCATATTCCCTTTAAGGAGAATTAAGGTCATGCACTCAAATTTACTCATGTCACGAAAATAAGGCCGGTGTTGCCAAGTCAAGAACGATTCTCCACAACGTCTCAGAGCTAAATCGCGGCATGAAATTCTCGGGATCTCATTCTGTAAATTCTTGGCATCTCGTTCTGTAAATTCTCGGGATATCGTCGCATGCAATTCTCGGTTGTTTGTATGTAGGGATTAAGCCTACTATCAAAGTTGAAGGGATGCCTAATTTGGCAACATAGCCACAACAGAGGAAATAAACGAGTCATCCCAGCATTACTTTGGTGTTTGAACACTCCCTTAATCTCAGTTTCCGTACGATTTGGAAAAAAACGCCAACGTCGGTGGAAAGCCCATCAAAAATTATGAGCAAGTGGTTTGTGGCACTTTTCTGTTAAGGTCAATATTGAGTTCACGACAGGTGAACGAAGTTGAAAGTTTGACATTAACACGCGCATTGACGGGGGCGGGTACCCACCCCTCGGGTTTTTCGAAGATCGCATAAAAACGGCGGCGCGCAGCGCCGCCGTATTTGGCATACCTTTTTTCTCATCATTTAAACAACTTCTGTGAAAATTTTAAGGTTAGGTCATCTCAGGTCCGGTCACCAATACAGGTCAAGTGACCTGAACTAAAAAAAGTTCAAGATAGCATAAATCGGAACAGGCTGAACTTATCCCATTGAAACTCATATCGCATAATGGGCTCACCGAGTTTTCCAAAATATGTTCCGTTATTTTGTATATCGATGACCTAAGGTCAGGTACGAGCCTTCACCTCTCCGTTGGAAATACATGGGATAAATGGTTTTAACTAAATAACTTTGTAATGGATGGCGATAGAGCGTTTATTTTAACTGCATTAGATTCGCCTTGTCATTGCGATTTTAATTAAGACACACTAAATAACATTATCAAAGTTACACTTAAAAAACGCAATCCTCTTCCTCTACCATATTTTTACTCCTATAGGTTTCAGAGCTTTTCCACAGATACTGTGGCCTGAGGTACCTTGCCAGCTCAGGGTCTGACATAGGGTCCCGTGAGCACTGGGAAGTCAACTCTGATGCCGGCTCACTCTCCTTCCTCGGGACCTACCGGCCATGTCCCTGAACATGGCGCGGTATCTAGCAGGCGGTTTGCCGGGGCCAAGGTACTGATGTTTTTAGTTTGGAAGGCGGATCTGACCTTCCTTTCCAGCTAGGGTTATGGAGGTGGAGTTGCCTCGTATGACAGCTACGGAGATTCGCTGCGTCAGCCATTCCGACTGCGCTTGTCGCCCGTTTCACGGACCAGACGGTGCCCTAGTTCTCGAAGGAAGGCTGCTCCTGCCTTACCGATCGTACCACCCGTTTCACGGCGGGCACGAAGTGATATCGGTAGCTAATGCTGGCATACCGTCGAATTTTGCGGCTCTCGGCAGCGGCTGCGGCAGCCCCAGCCTCGACGCTGAAGTGCTCACTATGGAGGGGGCGTTGTATCAACACACGTCGCGTCCCATATTAAACACCCTCCGAGAAGGGGGTGTCGCCCGTCTGGTCTTCTGCCGTACCAGGTCGAGCCCTGCGGTTCCGATGATGAGTCCCTGACCGTCAGTTAATTATGTCGTTTAATTATGTGCATTTTGTTTGTTAATTTAATTTAGTTAACTCGTCGTTTTAATTATGTGCATTTTGTTCAATTTTACCTTGACCTGACAGGCCAGGTCAAATCCTTAATTTGACCTTATATCATTCGATTTGGCTTGTTGCGAGGATTCATATGTGTAGTTTAAATTTTTTGCTCTATCTTTACTTGTTCAGATGTAATAACCGAAAACCTTCATATACATGTTATCCCTATGACGGTGTATTCTGACCTCTAGTGGCCTTAAATGTGACCTGACAAAAAATGGTACGAATATTTTCGATGGAGAAGTGGATGGGATACCCAACGTCGTTTACCGCTTTTCGCTACCTGTGTGGTTCTTGAGATCTAGGGGGCGGGTACCCCCTCCGTCAAGGCGAAGGTGACGCAGACCCCTGTCAATGTGCCTGTTAAATCCCGGGATGGGTGTCAAACAGCCCAACGGGGGCGAGGGATATGACTGTACTGTGAGATGTGACGAATGCAAAATTGTGCATGAATTTGCCTAAATATGTATCAAGGATTACCATAGAAAGTTGAAACATTTGTTTCGAGGTGTTTTGGAGACCTTTGAACTATAGGTCCCATGGGATTGAAATATGCTCTCTATCTCAGGGTGTCAGAAAAGATACTACCAGTGTTAAAGGTGATCCTCCTGGCCAGTGATTGATCAGTTAAACTTCTCGATTCTGCAGGTGCTGTGGCCTTGGCTGACTTAAAGGCTACTGACCGACTTCGCTGTATTTGCACTGAAGATACTTCGGTCACGCTATGCCCAAATGCAACAGTTCTGTCAATCTCTTGCATACGGTTGCTGAGGTCGATGGATGGATAGTTTGATCTTCCAAGCAGGAAAGCGAAATTTATTGTGCGAGAGGCGGCCAGGAACGTTGCAGAGACCAGCATAAACCCTCTCAGGGGAGAGCCGGTGCTTTCGCCGCGAGAATTCAAACCAAAACAACAAATATTTTCCGAGTCAGCAAAAGTTATATGAACTTAAACACTACATCTTAACACACGCCTTGACTGGGGTCTAAGCCACCTTCGCTATGGGGGGGGTGGTACTCGCCCCCTCTAAGATCTCGAGAACCACGCCAGATAGCGAAAAACGGTAAACGGCGTTGGATAGCCCATCCAAATTTCTGTCGAAAACACTTGAACTATTTTTTAGGTCACATTTAACGTCACTAGAGGTCAAGGCTTTCCTCCATAGAGATAGCCTGTAAATGAAGGTTTTCAGTCATTACATCTGGAGTAGTAAAGATACAGTAAAACAATCTACACCATTGGGATCCTCGCAGAAAGTCAAATCAAATGATATATAATATGGCCTTTCTAGGTCACTTCAGGTCAACCCAGGGTTTAGACCTGACATGAGGTCAGGTCAAGGTAAAATTGGGTCAAATACATATCATTAGAAACGAAAGGATGAGACGAACCTAATGCTTTTAATAAATACTCTACCACCATCCATCACTAATTTTTTCAGTTCAAACCATTTTCCCATGTAATTCCAAAGGAGAGGTCATGGCTCGTACCTGACCTTAGGTCATTGATGTAAAAATACCGGAATATGTCTTGTAGAACTTTGTAGGCCCATTATGTGGTGTGAGTTTCAATCGGATAGGTTCTCCCTGTTCTGACTTATGATATCTGAAACTTTTTTGAGGTGAGGTTACTTGACCTGTACTGGCAACTTGACCTGAGATGACCCAACCTTTAAATTCTGGCTAAAGTTGTAAAGATGATCAGAAAATGTATCTTAAGTACTGTGGTGCTATGGGCCGCCGTTTTTATTCTATCTTAAAAAACCGAGGAGGCGGTTTCCCCGTCAATGCGCGTCTTAGCTAATTCACATCTGAATTTATGATATTCCATAGACAGAAAGTGCCTTGATAAGATGCGTATACTAGGGCCTCACACAATCCACACATTAGAAATGTAAAACGTATGCTTGCAAGTAACTAGTTTTTCTTTATAACATTCTTGTATTGTTTTTGTAGCCGTTTGATTGATATTTTCGTAGAATTAAAAATTTCGTCCCATCAACTAAGCGCACGCGCATTCCGGCTGCAAATATTTTGTTTTTGAAGCACGGAATATCTGCAAAATCTTTGTTCACCGAGTGTTGCAAGGCCTCGAGGCAGATACAAGAGCGCTAGAGGGCTCAAGCTTCCCCCCGCTCCCCGAAATGTCAGAGTGGCTATAGTAAACGAATAGCCTCGAGCTCCTAGCCCCCACCCCCCCGATAAAGTCCGGGATCCCCCACTGACTGCCTGGTATGTGGGCTAACGATCATGCTTGAAGCTTGCTGTATTGAATTGATTTGTGCAGCTACCGGATGGCACTAATTCCATTTCTTTACGACAGTTTCTCGCAGAGTTACAAGCTCGCCAAGAGCGTTAATACTGCTGGGCCGAGTCAGGTTGTATTTTTCTACAAAGAGGTAGACCTCGCAGCCGCTTCGCGTCGGCTCGGTAAATAAATAGGGGCACCTTGTGGACGCCTCGCGTACGCTCTGTAATGCCTATTCAGAAGCTCATTGCTCCCGGTGGGTCGATGGCCTCGGAAGAAGGTGTGTGCTGCATAAACTTATATTCTTCACTTGACCTTGACATGGATATTTTTGGTAATTTGACCTCGTTCCTGATTCCAGGAATTTGAACTTGTTCCTGAGTCCAGTAAGTTGACCTTGTTCTGAGTCTGTGTTCCTGGTTTATCGCATCGCATTATTGTTAACATCTCTTAAATGCATAAAATTTGTAGCTCGGATAGAATGCAGTTTACAATGTCATTTAAATTTTTGTATCTTTCCTCGTTTTTATTTAGACTTGGACACAGTCTAAAAGATCCTAAACTGGTTTACACGATTACACCCCAAAACAGGGTGAACGGACTCTTGTTATCCTTGCTGTGTGTATGTCAGATAGGGACGTCGAAAGCGACTGAACGAGGAACACTCACCAATGGGGCTGCTCCTCTTCCAAGGAAAGTAGGAGGGTCAAATCTATATTTTGTAATATGTGCTACCCTTCGCCAGCTGGGCCTACGTAAATGTTCCCATGTTTCGTGCTGATTTAGCCTTTTTCAAGGTTCTCCGAAACAGCTACCTATTATGTTTGGGCTTTATCTCGCACTTACCCCCGCCCCTTTGCAGTGAAAAGTTTGTGGCGACGTTCTCGTGTCAGGTTAGACTTACGTCTCTTCTGGACAAATCACCCCGATGGGTATGCTAAACTTGCCGTATCCCCAGTTTCCCCTTGCCAGTTTCCCCAGTTTCCACGGCCAGGTTTGTTTATAAATAATATAGTTCGTGCGATTTTCAGGCTTCATGGTTGATGAAATTCGACATTTTTTTCTTAAATTTATCGAACTTATTTGAAATTTGTATAAATATGGTTATCATGCTAAAAGTGGCCATCATTCTCATAGCTTCCTGTCCAGTTTTATCATTGCAACGTAGGTGTTCCATGCAGTGATAGGCTTGTTAAGTTTGAGCTTTAGTAAAACTGCGTCGGCAGCTGACAAGGCCATCTCTTCTTATCGTGACAATTGTGCTCAAAGAACCACTGGTCAATCGTTACCATTGATGCCGTTGGAAAATGTATTTTTGTGTCGAAACAAAAAGTTTGAAGGGAAGAGTGTACAATTCAGGAGCAACAACCAGCGGATTATGACTGTGCGATAAAAGCGTGATACAAAATGCTACAAACGGCTAAGGCCTGATTTTTCTCCATGTTTTCCCACGCCATCCAGCCGCGTACATATAACGGTGTTTTAGACGACAGCTCGCCTGATACAGGTCCGTGATTTGCGGTATAAGCCATTGATATCTTTGTCTTCTCATCCGCCGTTCTGAAACATCGGGCTGGATCTAAAGACTGGCCCAAAATATCGTGATGCTATCAGCTGTCATCCAGCACAAACGTCACAGCCAAAAGCTCCAGACTTTCCACAAAACATCGCCTACGCTCGCCTTGTGGATGGAAGTCGGGTTTTGCCCTTGCGTGTCTTAGTCCAGCAGGGTTTTGTGGTTTATGTCGAGATGTCTCAAACGGGAAGAAATCCCATGATCGGCGTCGTGATACGGTGGTGATGGGAGGAGTGATGGATACACGCCACTCGCTAGGGTCGGATTTAGGCCGGCGCTGGTTTGGTAGGGGAGTGGGGAGCAAGTGATAGGGGGTGGGCGCATGTGGCCTAGAATCGAGAAAACAAGTTGTTATTTAAAGACAACGAGCGAAAATCAGAGTTTGGGGAGCATATTTTATTTGCCTCATCCGCCTCCCTGAATCCGCCCTTGCTACTGGCAATCGCAGCCTGACCTCCCCTCTGTGTCGCCCCTCAGTCATCAGGGGTGACGCAGGCTGCGACATATGCTTTTACACTCCTCTTATTTATTAGCATGGCCCGTGAGTGTGCCCCGACGTCGTTGTTGACATCGACGACGTCGCTGCTTCATTTACCCGATAATCTGTGAAGATTACAGGGCATACCCATCACGAAGTTAATTTTTTCATCCATATATATATATATATATATATATATATATATAATCATCATCATCAAAACACGGTGTGTAAAACACAAGTACATGGATTAAAAAGCTCAAAACATCATAAAAAGGCAAAAACACGATGACAAGAAATGGCCAAGGGGGAGGCGCCGCATTACACAGCACGGCCAGATGAGGCGGACCTGAAAGCATGATTCGTCTGATTGTACATGGTTTCGATGTAATCAATAGTCTGGATGCAGGAAGGCTTTAGGGATTTTCCACATCCAAACACATAATAAAGGAATATTTTCTTGCCTTTAAATTACAAATATAATTAGCGAATTACTAGGTATTCTCTGCAGTGCACTCACTCTCAGTAAGAGATGCAAGGATTGGGACCAAGTGTTTTTAAGAAAAAAACGTCGTGGTACCAACGACTGCGAAAATAAAGCGAAGAGGCACTAGTGCTTTGTATACTTTTATGAGGCCTTAAGGAATCCCCGTGTTGCACCAGACACATAGAGAAAAATGCAAACTTTGTAAGAGATGACTGATCATTTTTCCTCACTTGTTCTCATAGTCTGTTACCCATGTCCTCAAGCTCAAGCTTACTTGTGTATCGGAGCATTTATTGAACAAAGTTTGGACGTATCAGAAAGTGTTAAGACAATTATATAAATATGCTCGTTGCTATCCACAATCCCGACACGCGACCAATATAAGGTTGAGCTAGCACAGTTGACTTGTCTGAGGCCACATGTTAGAGGAAATTGATATGAAAGCACATAAAAATGCTTCTGAAGGATTTACCTAAGCTGGAATAGTACTTTTATTTAACTGATGTCTCTTGTTTCATATTTGGCATCCAAAAGCCTGAAACATACCAGTAATAGAAGCCTGGAAAGATAATGCTCAAGTTTTTCGAAGTGTAAAAGTAATTGAAGAAGTTGAGCCTCCATACAGGTAGTTTGAAGTAGATAAGTGTCGGAAGTAGATAAAAACGGTGTTTTATATCATCCGTATAAACCCATGCCTGTTTTAATGTTTTAGTGTCAAATATACGTTATGGAATGATAAGACATGTCAGATGCAAGATAAGGAACATCAGTCAGAAACATGTTTCCAGCTTGAAACATTCAAAAATTTTCTGCTTTTGTTCTCTAAGCCTGGTATTATTTTGCTTTGTAGACCCCAGGCAATTCAATTGTGGCAACTAAGTCTGATAGCTTTCGAGGCGTCGTGATTATGAGTAGGAGCCAATGCGTGAAATAAGTGGTCTGTTAAAATTTTTGGTCTGTTAGGTCACTCTCGGCGTCAAATTTTGATTTTTTTCCTATCATAGGTCATCTGGGACTACTTACCGGGCTTCAGACTCGGCCAATAAAGCCGCAAGGAATGTAAGTGAAGTCTTTAATTGTATGTCATTGTATTCTTTTTTTCATAATCCGTCGATTGATATGCACGTCGACTTAATTGTCAGATAGTAACCTTGACGTCGCCTTAGGTCAGGCTATTGTAATACGCCGGCCTAGTATGACTATAAAACACATTCTTCGATTCGCCATAACAATACTTTAGAGGCGGGCAAAGTTGCCTTGCACAGAACGCCTTATAAAAAGCCCTTAACTAACTAACTAATGCCATAACAAGAGAAATCTAATGGTGACTTAACATTAGTCCTGTTTACTTGCAATATGCTTAAGCTGGCCAGAAGCCAGCCAACATGCACGTTGCCAGGGCTTAGTTGTCTGTGGGAAAGCCGGAAGATTGAGCTATAATACAGCACGGATAGCTGTTGTTTTCTACTGAACTCAGCCTCCTTTTTCAGAACGCCAAATCCGGTGATGTCCCTTAAATTGCTGCTTGACATGCACTTGGGTTCAGCACCGCGATGAGTGGGCTTGAAGATAATTCTCGATTTAATGTTTTAAAAAGATGGAAGGTGAGTCCGGTGAAAGCAATAGCTGTTCCTGATGTAGCCCAAACTTACAGCCTGCTCCCAAAAAGTCAACCCTGCACCGTGCATATTCGTCTCCCCTCGACTTGCAAATGCCACCGCTCGTATAACCGCATCTATCGGCTATAAATTGACCCAGTCAGCAGCTAGTAAGAAAGTTGTCGCCTGCCCATCCCATTGTTTGATCAGCCATGACAATAATATTGGCTTGAGCCATAAGTGGCTGATATAGTTTTCTCAATAATTTCTCATGAGCTATTTGCCACCGTTTACGTTTTTCACCATCTTGCACTAGACTAGAATGTCACGGTCTTTCATTGTCTTGCGCAGGACCCGAGATCGAGTGGGCGTTAGACCCCATGCCCCCGCCCACTGAGTCGAGGCTGGAACGGAGGCCTGTTGGGGCGGGGGTTAAGCGAATGATAGGCATGCATGTATGATAGGTTATTGATAAAAATGACAGGTAGGTGGCGCTTGCACAGAGCTGGATCCAGGGTTAGGACAAAAAGGCATTTTCCCCCAAATGGAAAAGTTCGGGGCAAAACAATGTATTTGTCCCCACCCCCAAATCTGTCGACCTCTTTTTTGCCCTGAATCACTTTTTAGTTTAAAAGCAAGGTTGTGTTGCTCTAATTCTCAACTTCAAACAAAACAAGTCAGCTTCAGTGTAAACATTGAGCTTTGGAAACCAAAAACGGGCATCTCGTGGCCACATTTTTCACCCCGTGAAGTGTTGTGCTTATTGAGTTTTGCGTTTACCCCCAAAACCTATCGTCCAGTTAAATTATGCTAACATTTTTCACCACGTGACCTTTTTATGCGTTTCAATTTTGGCTGCCCCCCCGAAACCTATACCGGCTAGATCCACCACTGCGCCTGCACCAACGCATTAATCAGCAAGCGATTTGGTTTCTTAGGTTGCTTGGTTTATCGAACTTTTTACTTTCACCCACTGCTAGGATTATTTTAGATCCGGTTAAGCACTGGCTCGCTCAAGCGTTTGTCATGCTGTCATACATCTCTACGGCCTAGTAAATGACAGCGTTGGATTCTGCAAGGCACATGGCTGACATTCGAACATTAACATTCATATTGAGGTTTCGTGGTAGTAATTTTTAACTGGATTCTATGTTAAACCTGGCTTGTGCTACTTTTGTCGGTCGCTGATCACATACAGCCCGAGCCTGGTCCTTACTCGCTGCCCCCGCTGTCACGTTCGCATTTTATACCATAAACCTTCGTCCCACCGGGCCATCGATGGCCCTCCTAAGGTTTTTTCGGAATAACAGAAAAACGCCGAGCCGCAGCACCGTGGTTGAGTGATCTACTTATCACCCCATATTTTTCCCACCATCCCTGAATTTTTTTACGCCGGGTTACACTAGGTCAGGTCACCAGGCGGCATCAAACAAGGTCACCTCACTTCAACTTTTGAGCTCTGCCAAAGCTTGAATCATTAGCCATTAATCATGGCCGATCGATTTGAAACTTTTTGCACTTGGTGACTCCTCTGGAATCTACAAAAGGTGTATCCAGAATTTTTCGATTTGGTGACCTAAGGTCAGGTCACGAGGTGACCTCTCCATAGAAAAAGCATAGAGAAAAGCTATCTTAAGATCTAAAAGTCACAAAATAATTGCAAATGATCAGATTGTCAAAAAATTATTGGCTACTCTTTCACGGATTTCAGGGATATATTTTCCATTTGACCTGTCTGAGGTCATCATAGATTACCAGGGGTAAAACAGTATGTTGACGATAACTTTTGACCTAATCTAGCTAGAGCGCTGAATTCAACATCATCGTGTATGTCTTGTCACTGGATTTCATTTGGTATAGGCAAGGTCACTGTGTGACCTTTCGTGACCTCAGGTCATTTTAGATCAATAGGTGCTCTCTGGAGGTCAGACCACTAAGGGGAAGTCATTATTTTCCACATAGCAGATAAAGCCCTGGATTTTTTCTAGCATAGATACTTTACCACATATCAATAGCTTTAATGGCGTGAGAGATATCCCCAGGTTTCTTAAGCATTGTAAATTTTAGTGGAAATAGCCTTACAAGACACAACTCGACCTCTGGAGGTCAAACCATTGACCTGAGCGTATAAACATTCGCATACAATCATGTTGAATTCACACCTGCTTTCTAATGCATTTTGCAGATTTGCGCTAAACTCCATATTTTCGGTGTTAGAGGGGAGCATCGATGGCCCCCGTGTGGGTCATCGATGGCCAGGTTCCTAGACATGAATTAAAAAAATGAATATACATTATTCAGAGGTCGGCAATGTTCTAGGAACCCCTCCCCCCAATATGCCTTTGGCGAACTGTCGTATAAGCACTCTAGGCTCCTCGAGTGCATCATTCAATGACCCCGCATAGGCTAGCTTCTGGGCTGCGGCATCAAGCCAGGGCCAGTTCGGTCAGCTGCACTAGCACGCTGAAACGCCAAGTGACATTGACATCTAACGGCGGAAGGCGAATCGTGTTCGCTCAGCCACAATAACAGCCTAGTGACACCTTCAGGGGCGGGACGGCTATGGAGGGTGGACTCTCTTCCGAAATACCTATTTGACGTGGCTGTGAAAAGAAAAGGGTGCATAACATGACATATGTTATTATGCGCTGAAATAAATTCAGATTTTCTTTGCAGCGAAGGCAAAAGTTTAACACGCGCATTGACGAAGACGCGGGTACCCGCCTCGGTACCCGCCTGCAGGGCCCCTCGGGTTTTCGGCGACAGAATAAAAACGGCGGCGCGTAGCGCCGCCGTACTTGGCATACCTTTTTTCTCACTATTTTTACAACTTATGTCAAAATTTTAAGGTTAGGTCATCTCAGGTCAGGTCACCAGTATAGGTCCTCACCTCAAAAAGTTTAAGATAGCATAAGTCGGAACAGGGCGAACTTATCCGATTGAAACTCATATCACATAATGGTCCCATTGAGTTCTCTAAAATATGGTCCAGTATTTTTGTTATAGATGACCTAAGGTCAAGTACGAACCATGACCTCTGCATTGGAAGTACATGGGAAAATGGTTTTAACTGAATAACTTAGTAACGGATGGCGATAGAGCGTTTATTTTAATTGTATTAGATTCTCCGCCTTGTCTTTGCGGTTCTAATGATATGTATATTACCTAAATCGACCTTGACCTGACCTCAGGTCAGGTCAAATCCTTGATTTGGCCTAGCAAGGTCATATAATATATCATTCGATTCGGCTTCCTGCGAGGATTCATACAGTTCAAATCGTTTTGCTCTATATTTACTTGTTCAGATGGAATGACCGAAAACCTTCATTCACATGTTATTCCTATGACGGCATGTTTTGACCTCTAGTGACCTTAAATGTGGCCTGACAAAAAAACGGTCCGAATAATTTCGATGGAGAAGTGGATGGGTTACCCAACGCCGTTTACCGTGTTTCGCTATCTAGCGTGGTTCTCGAGATCTTAGCGGGGGAGGGGGCGGGTACCCCCGTCAAAGCGAAGGTGGCTCAGACCCCCGTCAATGTGCGTGCCAACAAGGGGATGGGTGGCTTAGTGGAGGGCTTCGAAATCTCCTATGCCACTGGTCCCTGGTTCAAGTCCCGGCGGAGCCTCTGAATAAGTCGATCTGATCCCCTAAATCCCTCCCACCAGGGTGAGAGTTGGTGACGCCGTATGACGTTGGAAGTTGGTGCGTCGTTAAGCCCCAATAATTATTAAAAGCTTAACACGCGCATTGACGGGGGTCCGAGCCACCCTCGCATTGACGGGGGCGGGTACCCGCCCCCCCTAAGATCTCGAGAACCACGGTAGGTAGCGAAAAACGGTAAACGGCGTTGGGCTGCCCATCCACTTCTCCATCGAAAACATTTGTACCATTTTTTGTCAGGTCACATTTAAGGTCACGAGAGGTCAAAACATGCCGTCATAAGGATAACATGTAAATTCAGTTTTTCGGCCATTTCATCTGAACAAGTAAAGATAGAGTAAAACGACTTGAAACTACATGAATCCTCTCAGCAAGCCGAATCGAATGATATATAATTTGATCTTGCTAGGTCAAATCAAGGATTTGACCTGACCTGAGGTCAGGTCAGGGTCAAATTATATAGAATGCATATCATTAGAACGGCAAAGCCCAGGCGAGTCTAATGCAGCTAAAATAAATTCTCTATCCCCATCCGCTACTGAGTTATTCCGTAAAAACCATTTTTCCCATGTATTTCCAATGGAGAGGTCATGCCTCGTACCTGACCTTAGGTCAACGATATCAAAAATACCGGACCATATTTTAGAGAACTCGGTGGGGCCATTTTGTGATATGAGTTTCAATCGGATAAGTTCAACCTGCTCCGACTTATGCTATCTTAAACTTTTTTTGAGGTCTGGTCACTTGACCTGTACTGGTGACCTGACCTGACATGACCTAACCTTAAAATTTTCACAGAAGTTGTAAAATGATGAGGGAAAAGGTATACCAAGTACGGCGACGCTACGCGCCGCATGTTTTTCTGCTATCTCCGAAAAACCCCAGGGGGCGGGTACCCGCCCCCCGTCAATGCGCGTGTTAATTAGTGGACAGAAAGCAAGATAGCAAGCTCATTCATCCGCTTTGGCTTACTTATAATTTTGTTTTATTGTAAGAAATAAGTAAATACTGAAGCTGATTTCTTATAGCAAGCGTCACTCAAACCGAAAACAAAAACTGAAAAAGTGCACCCACTTTCTGTACATGGACAAATGTTCATGTTTCTCCTTTTACGGATTTTGCGTGTGTTGTCCAATATGTTTTTTGCTATCTGCTATCCCGCTTCAAAATGTTTTACTTTTTTCAAAACGGTATTTGTTACTACAAAAATATTACCGTGTTTGTTTATTCCTGTTTTCTTATTGAGGCCGTCCCTGGGAACAGGTTTTGAGGGCGAGAAGTGTGGTAGGGTAGGAGGCTTAACGGGAAGTGAGAAAAAGTGAAACAGCAATGGGATGCCTTTTTCATTGGCGTTATCCACGGCAAGGAAATGCTATTTTAAGGAAAGACTATTATCCTCCTCGACCTATTTAGCTGCAACTCGGGGGCCCTTGGTTACCACTCGGCCAAGTGTTTATGTGTGAGGGGGGGGGATTCGGGAGGACTGCTCGAATACCTCCTCGAGGTTTTCCAAGGCGATTCGAAAAAGGTTGCCCCGAGCGTCGCCTTCGGGAGATGGCAAGTTCCTCGGCCTGCCAGTGAGTTTGCAAAATTCTAAGGAAGTTCTCGAAGACCCTGGCCGAAGAGGGAGTTTGCTAACTCCATAGCTTTAATAGTCAGAGTTCGCGAACCTCCGGATAAGGTCAGCGGGGGTTCGTGAATTTCCTATCGTCTGGTCAGGTCATGTATGACAAGTCAGTTACCCTAACACTCCGAATTATACGAGTTGGTAAATTCGTTCCTGTGGTCGTACGTAAGCAGAGTGTGCTGAAACTGTCCATGTGCATCCGGGTAAGTATTGCGTTGCCTAACAGACTCCTAGTTACGGACAATTTATTCGACACAGCATCCGAAAATGGTTCTGACAAGCTCTGTCTGCAATGACCAACGTCCCCCCAACGGCAAAGCTCGGGGCAACATTTTTGTTTTTCCCAAAGCTGTCGACCTCCTTTTGCGCGGCCTTTTTTAGTTTATAAGCAAGGTTTTGGTGCTTCAACTCTCAACTTCAAGCAGAACCAACCAACTTCAGTGGGCCTTGGATAGCAGAAACAAACATCTTGCGGGCACATCTTTCAGCCGGTGATGTTTTATTTTGCTTTTCGACTTGGGTTTAGGTACCCCGAAAACGTACCGTGTAGTTCATTTGTTGCAAAATCTTTCACCGTGAGGCGTTTTTTTTGCTGCCTTTCTCTTTGGCTTGCCCCCCCCCAACCGACCGGCTAGATCCACCACGGAATGCTAGTAATAATAATTATTGGGGCTTATCGACGCACCAACTGCCAGGGTCATATGGCGTCGCCAACTCTTTCCTGTTGGAAGGGTTTCTCGGGAGCCAGCTTGCTCCTTGTTCGGGAAATGCTAGTATTTCGAGTCCGGCTTAAATCAAGCACACACATGGTAGAGCTAATGCAAAAACCATCGAAAGTGGAATGATGTGACCAGGGCACGCCCGTTCCTGACTTACATTGTGGAAAGTGGGCTTACTACAATGAGATGAGTCTAGCTACCGGGCTTATTTCCGGTTGTCGCAATGTCATCGACCAGGTAATTGGCAATGCTCACGCTCGGGTGAGGCCGGCCAACATCCACGTTGCCAGTCCACCCACGCCGCAGAAGGAGCGCGCAGGAGTGGTGCCGAGTCTGACTTGGGGAACGGGGTGTCCTGTAAGATTGGGATTCAGCATGAAAAGCTATTGCTTTCTTCTGTGCTGAACTTCCATCTTTTTAGAAGACGAATTCGAGTATCGTCCTTTTACCCCACTCATCACAAAGCTGAGCACACGCTTGGCTTCCTATAAAGGAAACCGCGAACCGCCATGAAGGATACGTTCAGATTGCCGGGTCAAGAACCGATTGAGTGCTGACTTCCGTCCGGTCTTGCCTTTACATCCAAGAATGGCCGAGCTCCTCGAGTACGGGGCGTGGGAATTACCAAGGAGCTGGTAAACGTCGTAGCGTGTAATAAAGACTTTAGATTGGCTAAGCTGCAATGCTGCCAGTTTCCAAAGAACGCCAGGATCAACGATCGCGCACACATATGTATCGCTATTGCTTTGAAATAAAGCAAAGGTGGGACCTAAACAAGTGTTTACTCTATCGATTTCCAAGCTTTTGACCTTGACCTCAATTTGCAGAGTGTAACCCAGTTTCTCGCTGTTTCAGTTTGCTCGCTAGTGCAGTGCGGCGCTGGAGAGGAGTGTCGGGTGAAGCAGGACTGCGGCCCCGTCGACATCTCGCGGTACCTGCCACCCTGCAGCAGTGAGGGGGTCTGCGTGGAGGTGGTCAGCTGTGAGACGACCGTCTGCGAGGAGGGCCACCACTGCGTGCTGCGGCCGGACCCCTCGCCTGAGGCGGCCCTGTTCCAGCCGCCGCTGCAGCAGGCTGTCTGCCAGAGGACCACCTCCTGCAGTCAGCTCAGCTGCCGGCCCGGGTACCAGTGCGGCACCAAGGAGGTGTGCACATCCAGCCTGGACCTGCCGCCCTGCAGCACCCTCTATCTGTGCAAGATCATCCCTGTCGCAGATGGCTACCTCCCGCCACCCGGCGAGCCGACGCCTGTCACGCGTGACGGCACGGGGCTAGGTACATTAGCTTTCTTGCTTCCAGTGAAATCTTCCTCAACTACGACCACAACAACAACGAGCACTACAACAACGGATGCCACCACGGTAACAACTACAACAACGGCAAAACCCACCCCAACCACAGCGAGTACGAAAACGACTAAATCTACCACAACTACAACGACTACTACCACAACTGCACCAACAACAGCAAAGCCTACCACAGCGAGTACGACAACGACAAAAGCCACCACACCTACAACTACTACCACAACTCCGTCAACAACAACCAAATCCACTACAACCACAACGAGTACTACAACAACGACAAAACCCACCACAACTACAACGACTTCTACCACAACTCCGACAACAACGACAAAGCCTACCACAACCGCAACAAGTACTACAACGGCAAAACCCACCACAACTACTACTACCACAACTCCGACAACAACGACAAAGCCTACCACAACCGCAACAAGTACTACAACGGCAAAACCCACCACAACTACTACTACCACAACTCCGACAACAACGACAAAGCCTACCACAAGTCCAGCTCCCACGTGCCTCGACATTCAATGCGGTGATGATTCAAAATGTGAGATGAAAGATGGAAGCCCCACATGTATCAAACTCACGTGCGAGAGTATCACGTGCAAGTCTGATGAAGATTGCATCACGACCGGGGGACGTCCAGAGTGTAGGAAGAAGCCAACTTGTGAGGGAGTAGCGTGTGCAAAAATGAGAAGTGTGAGGTGATTATTGGCCGACCTATTTGCAGCGCCTTAAAATCGTGCGATAGTTTCGTGTGTGACTCAGGAGAAGTGTGCAAAGTTACCAGAGGCAGACCCGCCTGTGAGCAGAAGGACCCGTGCAGCAGGAGGAGATGCCGGCCGGACCAGAAATGTATTGTCAGACAGGGACGGGCCCGATGTGTCAGTGATTCCCCTCCTGCTAAGCCATCAGTCAGAACTTCGTCCGTAAAACAGCCAGTTCGTCCCACTAAGCCGAAAACCACCAAGCGTCCAAGAACACCATCCAGAGGCCGGCCAAAGTCGGCTGCTTGTAAAGCAGCCGGCTGTGCCTACAACGAGGAATGCCGCACCGTCTTCGGCAAAGTAGTGTGCAGGAAGTCGACCAGCTGCCGCCGCGTGCGGTGCCCGAAGGAGGAACAGGTGTGCACCATGCGTCAGGGCAAGCCCATGTGTCTGTCAGGCAGCGACCTGAACTGTAACGACATCAGCTGTCAGCCCGACGAGGACTGTCGTCAGGCTGCTGGCGAGACGCCCCACTGCGACAAACGGCGGACCTGCGCTGATGTCACCTGCAGGCGCGGGCAGTTCTGTCATGAAACGGACGAAGGGCCAGCGTGCGGCCAACCCACCTGCGAGGACATCACCTGCAGTGATAAACAGACCTGTGAGGTCAGATTCGGCCGGGCTCAGTGCCGCAACCTGCCGCCTCCGCCTCCTGGAAGAGATCCAATATGCGAGGACTTCAAATGTGAAGATGCTAACACGAAATGCACTGTCGTCAACGGCAAGCCGCGCTGTTTGCGTGTGCGGTCGTGCGACTCCCTGAACTGCCGCTATGACCAGGAGTGCATCCTCCGGGGCGGCCGGCGACCCAGCTGCGTGATTAGGAGGTCGTGCGACGGAATCTCCTGCGCCGACGGTAAAGTCTGCATGCTGATTGGACGACTACCTCGCTGCGTTATCGCCCCTACCTGCGAAGAGATCAACTGTGGCTATAACGAGCGCTGCATCACCTTGAAGGGAGTGCCCACGTGTTTGAATGTACCGCCCTGCTACGACAAGCGGTGCCCGGCGAGAGAGGAATGTCGCATTGTCAACGGCGACCATATATGCGTGGAGAAAGCGACCTGTAAGGAGCTCACCTGTGGCCCAGGACGCATCTGTCAGGACTACGCCGGCTCCGCCAAGTGTATAACGGCCCGCACCTGCGAGAGCACCAGGTGCAGGATAGACCAGATGTGTGAGCTTCGCAACAACATTGCCAAGTGCGTGTCTCTCGACGGTGCGCCCTGTCGCTCCGATAGCGATTGCGCCAAGGACCTGATGTGCCGTGCATTCAGCGGCAGGTCCATATGTGTGAGGGAGGCCTCGTGCAAGGACGTCTCCTGTGAGGCGGGGCAGGTATGTAAGGTGGTCTCGGGTACACCATCTTGTCTTCCCTCCTGTGATACACTGACCTGCCCTGAAGATCAGTTCTGCCGCAAGATGGTAGGAAAGGCTGTCTGCGTGGAATGCCTGATGGAGTGTCCCAAAAACCAGGTCTGCCGCCTCGTCAATCCGCGGGAGTACGCCGACGCATACGTACCGATCACTTCACGGATTCCGGCCTGCGTTGCGCAGTAGGTGGCGTCTGTACGGATGTCAACGCCCCTGGTGGCGAGAGAGGGTATTTCATATGATTGCACATGACGCTGCTTGATTGAGGTGATTGAGGTTTCATGGAGCGTGATGCATCCCCGTCAGCTGAAACTGCGCCATCCTTCAATGTAGTTAACGCGATGTTTGGGTACATCATGTGTCTGTCTGTGCGAGTGACGCACGAAGATCACAACAAAGACGCATTTGTCTGTGCGGTGATAATGATCTTGGAAATATATTTTCTGAGGTGTGTATACCCATTGGGTACATCGAAGTTCGATGAGTATCTTGCTTGCTTGCATGCAGAGGGAAATGTGAGTGCCGGAACCTGGTGATAATTGGTTCCCGCGCATATCCATAGTATGAGTACTTGGGCATTACTTGTATATTCAGGTAGCAATTGAATGTGAATGTGCCCCGGTTTTTCCCCAATACAAATGACGAATCAACCAGATTCTATGAACCGAACCAAGCGTGTGTTTCAGAAGCACGCACAAGACATACGGTCGAGTCAGGACCCAAACTGCATGAATCTGATCTGCAATTGAAATATGTTGACGGTGAACAACGCTAGGTGGTGGTCGCGCAAAAGAATCAGCATAGTTTTACGTGACACTACCTAGGAACGTTTCTCATGGCACTTCTGGCAATTCCGTTTGAACTGGAGGCTTTGCAAGTTCCGGAATTCACAAACCAAGTAATGATCCTGACTCCAATTTTCATTGTTCCTAGGATCCCAAAAAATGACCCACCGGGTCATTTCGAAAAAAACAAGCATGCACTGAAACAACAGATGAACTGCCAATGGAGCACCGCTTGTGGTAAAAGAACACTTACAAGCCCACACGCGCAGATTTTCAACAAACAGCTAAGATCTGGTCGAATCAACAATGCGCTGGAACGTTCCTTTGGATGATTGATTTGACGCTTCCATACCAAAGTATCCAATTATAAGTCGTGGACAGTATTCGTGAGTAATTTTCAAAAGCCAATTTCACGCATACTTCTTCAAATGTTCCTGACGGACATTTGTTCCCATAGTTCATTTGTTCATTTGTTCCCATAATCATAGTTTCCGCATTGTCTGTTTCTTGGTTTTTTGGAACAGTAAGCAATGCCAGCAGTCATATACGGACAATGGAGCTCTAGCAATACTCAATTCACCAGACGAACCACACATACAGTAATAGCATAAACACTCCGGACATTCATCGAAGTTTATTACAGTTGATTGGCCGCCCGACGGGCAGTGCTTGTGTCGGCGCCCGCCCGTAGCGACATCTATAGTTGTACCACAGGCATCATTTACACGTGCAGCCGACTGCACCGGAACTCATCCAACGACGATCGAGCCTCAGAATCGGAAACAATGCAGCTAAGACCATATTCAACACAAGATGAGCTCAAGCATCGGGGAATTTAATTTTCAGAGCAGGCACCGCTAAATAGCCGACCATACAAGAGGTAAAACAAACAAAAGTCGGACCAGTACGTACCTACCCACAAAGAAACACTGATGTAAATAACAAAATGCAGTGACTGCATCGTTCAATCATGAGAGCGATCAAAATTACAGGATACACTTGCGAAACAATCATTTCACCGACTTCTTCTTGCTGGTCGCAGCACAGTCCGGGCAAAACCACTTGCCTTTGGGCGCAATGACAATGCCAACGCACTCAAAGTGGAACCACTCGTGTTTGCAAGTGTCACTATCACAGCCGATCATTTCGCTGACCTCATCGTACGGGGAGCGGCAGTAGCAGTACAGCTCGGCGCCCGTCTTGTCGGCCCCGTCCGCCTCCTCAGACGCCTCTTCGCGGTACCGTCGCGACGAGTTGACGTACTTCTTTTTGTAGGAGTCGTTCTCAGCGGAGGACTTGTTCCGACTGGCTCTGCCAGACGATTTGGTGCCGTTGGCGGTGACTCTGCCATCACCGGCAGAGGTTTTAGCGGGAACGAAGGACTGCTTCTTTACACTGCCCGCCGCCTGTCGAGCGCTTGACACGACTTTAGCTGCAGGCAGCTTGTGTTTACCAATCGACGCCGGTGCTTTGGCGTGCGAAGAGTTGTTTCTCGAAGCAGAAGACGGGGCTTTGGCGGCGGAGTGAGCTTTGCTGACAGAGCCGTTGGCCGGCGGCATTTTCCGCCGTTTGACGCCCTCCGGTACCTTGGTTGTGCTGGGCGCGCGCCGCTTCTCCGCGCCTCGAACTCGGGCCGAGTCCAGCAGAGCCGCGTCGTGGTCCTCCTGTGTCTCAGCCGCAGTGCTGCTGGCCGCGCCGTCCGGTCGGAAGTCACCGTTGCCCACACTCTCCTCTCTCGCCTTTGCTGACAACGCCGGCTTCGGGACATACGTGACGACCACCTCGAAGCGCGGCAAGTCCGCGTCCGGGTGCGCGATGTACGTGTGCGTCACCAGGTCGTCGTAGGAGCCGGAGAGGTCGTCGCAGCTGAGGCACTTCCAGCGCCGTTTCTCCACACAGTTGGGCGGCGGCTGTACTTTGGCGGGCGCAGGCGGCGGCGGGGTGGGAAGGCGGCTGGCTGGGGACGTCCCCGGTGGCACGCCGGAGCCGGCAGACTGCGACTCGGCAGAGACGCCGTCCGGCGGGCTGCCGACGACAGGTGATGACCACGCCGAACCGGCCGCAGGAGACGCCGCGGCGCTGTCCGCTTTCCGAGGCCGACCGCGCTTACGCGGCGCGTTGGGATCGACCGGAGGTCGCGGCTTTCGATCCTCCAGTGGGTTCTTCCTGGGCCGTCCGCGGCGAGGCAGGTCGTCGCCATACGCCGCGATCCGCGCCTGCCGCTTCGCCTCCAGCTTCAGCTCGCGCTTGGCCGTCTTGGCGTTGCGTTTGATCTCCTTGAGGAAGTCCTGTTTACTAGCGGCGCTAGTGTCCTTGTCGTCGTGCAGCACGGGGCGCACGCTGGCGCCCGGGTGTTTCAATGTGATGTGGGCACGCACGCCCCACAGCTTGGTGAAGAACGCCTTGCAGACGGGGCAGCTCCAAATGGAGAACGTGTTCTTGTCTTTTGTTTTGTACAGCTCCTCTTTGGCTTGAATATCTTCTTGGTCTCGCTTCTCCTCTTCATCACTAGACGTTTCCAGATCAGACAGCGTCAGAGAATCGGATGGTCCCGTCCACGTCGCCTTGTACCGCTCGAACAGCTGGCGCAGCTCGGCCGGCGTCAGAGCGCTCCCCGTCCAGTCGGGGCGTGCCCTCCCCAGCACTGTGCGACAGCGGCGACTTCTTGAGCTCCGGCGTGGTGGGCGTGAGGCAGCTACCACTCCGCACTGGAGATCCGTCCTTCGCTTCAGTGCCAGAGACTGCCGCCGCCCCATGCTTCAGCTTGTGCTTGCGCAACAGGTTTCTGGAGTAGAAGCTCTGGTCGCACTCGGCACACTTGTGCGGCGTTTCGGCCGTGTGGCTTCGTTTGTGTACGCGCAGCTGCGAGGCGGTCATCACGCGGAAGTGACACACGTCGCACATGTGCATCATGTGCTTCAGGTGCATGTGCTCCTCATGCGCCTGCCGCGCGGTAGCCGACGTGAACGGGCGCCCGCAAAAGCGGCACGGGCCCTGCGAGTGCTTCCACTTGTTGTGCATAGCCAGCATGCCGGTGGTCATGAACTTCTTACCACACTTGGGGCACTCTACATTTTTGTCCTTGAAGTGGAAGCGTCGATGTCCGAGGATCTGCTCCCGTTTCGGGAATTTGCTATCACACTGGTCGCAAGCGTACTTGCCGTCAGGCCCGCGGAGATGCTCCACCTCATGCCACTTGACTTGGTCGCTGCTCTCAAATTTGGCGCTGCAGAAGCGGCAGTTGAGCGTGAGAGACCGACAGCGCACCTCGTGGGCGCCGTAAGTCGCCGGGTCGTCAAACTTTCGCCGACACAGACCGCACGTCCACTGGGTGGCGTAGAGATCGACACCTTTCAGGCGACCCACATCGTCGACATGCCTTAGATAGTGTTCGATAAGTCCGTCCACCTCAGCAGCCGGATCAACACTCAGCACTAGAGACATGGCGCAGCCCATACAGCGGAACTGGCGACCGACGATCATGTGCTGCCGAATCTCGTGGTATAGCTGCTCGGAGAGCGACGCCAGGTGCGCGGGACAGCAGTTACACACGAACACCATCGGCTGCGGGGAGGTCTGTTTGGAGGCGCTCCCCGACAGCGCCGCCGTGACCGGTGTGGCGGCGCCACTGGCACTGCCTGGCGACACAGATGTCTGCCGCAGAGATGTCGACGTCTGCCGTGGCGATGTGGATATCTGTCGAGGCGATAACGGCGTCTGTCTTGGCGACATGGACGTCTGCCGCGGCGAGACGGGCGTCATCCGCGGCGACATGGGCGCAGAGGGCGCCTCTGAGCCGGCCCGTGACGGAGTGCCGCTGCTGGCGGGCGCGCGGCCGCGCTGCTCGGAGGCCGCTGGCGACACTGAGCCGTCAGTGCGTGACGCCGGGCTGAGGTTGGCACTGCGCTGGTCCCCGGCTCTCGCGGGCGCCATCTGCACCGTTACTGGCGCCATCACACTCAGCGGAGCGGTGGACACAAAGGCACCGCTGGGAGAGGCGGCCGAGGTCGGGCAGCGGACCTGCCAGGCGGCGAGAGGCGGCGATGCCATCACGGACACGCCAGCAGGAGACATCGGTACCGGTCTGCCAGCAGGGGAAGCTGCCGCCCATTCAGGACCAGCCGGCCACAGGGGAAATTCCGGAGACTGCCAGTCGGCCAGGCTGCCCCACGCCGCCGCCGGGAGGTCACCAGCTGACACTCCCGGTGTCGCTGAGCCGGCGGTCCCAAAGTCGCCGCCGACACGACGGAGCCGGGCCGACTCCGGCAGCGGCGTACGAGACACCAGCACAATCCGCTGGTCCATGGGGTCCGGCTGGAACTCCACCGACGCCAGCAGGCCGGAGGAGCAGATCCTCCGGTACCGCGACACACGCGCCGTGTCCAGGAACTCCTTCAGCTTGGCGGTGGGCATGGTGCGCGGCGGCGGAGAGCCGTCGGGAGGCTCGGGAACTCGCCATCGCCCTCGTCGTCAGCCAGCGGCACGTCTGAGAGCGTGGCTCCGGCTGAGTACGCCAGGCCGGACATGCGCACCAGCCGCGGAGGGCGCCCGTCGCGGCGTCGCCGGTGTCGCACTCGCACCAGCATCCGCGTCGGCTCTGGCGGCGCGCAGCCACCGTCTGCCACCCCTGTCGGCGGCCACGCGAACCCCTGCTGCTGCGCTGCCATCTGCAGCTGGGCCGAGTACGCACGGCTGGCCTCCGCGTGTTGCTGCTCCAGCAGGTCGCTCACAAACCGGGCGGACAGCTCGGCCTTCAGCTCCTTCAGCCGCGCAGGCGTAGGCTGTTCCGGAGCGGCGTGAGCTGCAGTCGCAGCAGCAGGTCCGCCAGTGCCGGGACTGCGCTGGGCCGGAGAAGCCGGAGGCAGCTGCTTCGGTGGCGAAGGCTTGGGAGGTGTCGCGGCCACAGCGTATCGCGGCACCGCCGACAGCTGCGGCTCCCGCTGTTTCTTCAGCTTCAGCTTGGGCACAAGTGGCGGTGCTGGTGCCGTAGAAGCATCATTTGACACGCACGAGGTGTCGCGGTCACCCTCAGTATCAGCAAGTACGGTGGCAATGGCCTCCTCCATGTGCTTCATGTTCTCGGACGTCAGCGGCCGCACAGTGTACGGCCGCTTCACACGAGTCGGGAACGAAGCCCCTTTCATTCCAACCAGCTTGTTCTTCCAGTAGTCACTCATGTCCTTCCGCTTCTTTATGAGGGTTGCCTTCTGTGCGAGGCGTTTCTTCTTCAACGCGGCCATTGCACCGGCGTCCATCAAGTTTTTGTATCATTTGCTCCTGAAGTTTTTCTAGGTTATGCATTGGAGCGTTAACATCGTTACCGAAGTCATCGTCACTCGAGGTATCGATCAGCAGATCCTTATCGTCGCTATCCGGAGAACGTTCCAGAGATTTCTCTGATTTCACCGGTGATGGTGTAGAAGGAGGCTTGGGCTCGTTCTTTGGCACAATCTTTACTGTTTTGACGGAGGACGCTTTTTCCAGTGACTTCTTGATAACCGCCCAATCCTGGTCAATGTGCTCAAACAGTGGTGTGGCCTCGGTCTTTATAGCATCCGCAGCGCCACCGCCGGACATTTTCCGCTGTTTGGGAGGTGACTGGCGCGGCGCTGCCTCCGGACCAGTGGACACCGACTGTGACGACGGAGCCAGAGTCGGCTTCACCAGAGGACCGCTGAACTTTGTCGGCGACGCCGGCGGTGGGTGCTCTTCTTTGACACGCCACCCTCCCATGCCAGGCCCGGGTGGTGCCAAGGCTGTGTCCTCACAGCGCGCAGACAGCTTCTCTTTTCGCCGCCGTCGCTTTTGAGCCACCTTCCCCAGCTCGTTCTTCAACCGCCCCTTGCCACCGTTCCACTTTGGCTTAGCCACGCCGTCTGGGTACGGCAGCGCACTCCCATTGGCCAACGCCAGCTGTGCCAGCAGCGTCTGCTGCGGCTGTAGCAACTGCTTCCGCTTGGTGTACTTGCGCTTCACTCTCGTCTCCCCGGGCACCGCCAGCTTTGACCCCTGCTTTTCCTTGGTCTTCGGCCGAGACTGCGCCAACAGCTGTCTGCCACTCGCTGCGGAACCCACCGCCTTGAGTCCGCCGCGACCCTCGGGCAGGTCCGGCAGCAGCTCTGACCGCGACACGGACCGCCCCGGCGGTGTCGGCGGCGGCGCCTGAGGGAATAGCTGCCGGGCTGCCGCCATCGGACCAGCTGTCTTCAGACCGCCGCGGCCCTCCGGCAGGTCAGGCAGCGGCTCCGGACGCGGCCGACCTCTGAACTTGTCGGTGACAAAGGTGGGAGACTGCTCCAGATCGGACGCGCTGGCGTAGCCGGCAGCGGCGGCTGCGGCGTCCGTCTCCTCGGTCAGCAGGTCCAGGTCCCAGGACATGCGGGGCTTGGGCGCCGACAGAGACGGCCGCGGCCGGACAGCCTCTGCAGAGAGCCGCGGTTTGGCCGTTCGACCAGAGCCGGTGTCGCCCGAGGCAGCTCTCGCCCGCGGTGCGGTCGCTGACATCCTCGGCCGCGCGCCGCTGAGTAGGGAGGTACCCGGCATCGAAGCAGGTGCCGGGGGGCGGAGGCGGCGGTGGCGGAGGCGGCCGCACCTTCTTCACCACGCTGAAGAACTGTTCGTGAGACGGCGCGGCAGCCGGCGGCGGCCAGCGGCTCCATGTGCCGGTGGAGCCTAGGTGGAGCGGGCGGTCCGTGCCGTCCTGGGGCATGCCGGTCCCAGACTGCCTCCGCTGCCAATCAGCTCACCAGATCTGCGAACAAGAGAGATACGGATATGAACAGCTCACGGGCCCAGAGGAGGACAAGAATCAGGTGCTCTAAGTATATAGAGTAATGGTCAAACCAAAAATGTGTGTACCACTTAACCCGCGCCCCACCGGGGGTCCGGCGCCACCTTCGCCCCACCGGGGGCCATCGATGGCCCCCTCTAACTCCGAAAATATGGGCGTTAGCGCAAATCTGCAAAGTGCAATAGAAAGCTCGCGTGAATTCAGTAAGAAATTACTTCGCATGTTTTAGTGCTCAGGTCAATGGTTTGACCTCCAGAGGTCAAATTAGGTCAAGATCGGCTATTTTCACTCAAATATGCAATGATTAAGCCAACTGGGCATAACTCTTATATCATTAGAGCTATTGAGGCCTGGTAAAGTACATTTGATAGCAAATTGCCAGTACTTTTCCGCTATGTGGAACGTAAAGACCTCCCGCCAGTGGTTTGACCGCCAGAGGTCACCTCGTGACCTAATATGACCTGAGGTCACGAAAGGTCAAAAAGTGACCTTGCCGTATATCAAATGAAAGCTAGTGACAAGACAAACACGATGGTGTTTGTTTCACCGCTCTAGCTCAATTAGGTCAAAAGTTATTGTCAAAATACTGTTTTTGACCTCTGGTGACCTTGGATGACCTTGGAAAAGTCAAAGGGCAAATATGACCCCTGGGATCCGTGAAAGGGTGTCCAAAAACGTTGTTCTGAGCAGTCTGAGTATTTGCAATCATTTTTGTGGCTTTTATATCATGAAATAGCTTTTCCCCATGCTTTTCCAATGGGAGAGGTCGCCTCGTGACCTGACCTCAGGGCACGAAATCGAAAAATCCCGGACATCACCTTGTAGACCCTGGAGGGGTCATGATGTATAGTAAGTTTCAAATCGATCGACTTTGAAATGTAGCTCTTACAGAGCTCTAAAGGTGAAGTGAGGTGACCTTGGTTGACCTCGTCTGGTGACCTGACCTTGGGTGACCCGGGGTAAAAATTTCAGGGATGATGTGAAAATGATGCAGTGAGAGGTAGAGCCCTCAACCGCGGTGCTGCGCCTCGTCGTTTTCTGCTATCCCGGAAAACCTTAGGGGGCCATGTGCCCCCGGTGGCGAGGGTTAAGGAACATGATCAGGACCCATAGTAGAGGGGGATGATAATATGCCAAAGTCGGAATTTCGAACAAAGCACTTAGGAAAGCATTCAGTGGACAGTTTTAGGCTACTTGACACTTTGGACCGATTTATTTCTTCTAAAAACCCTCTATCAAGCAAGAATTACAAAAACACTGTTTTCGCGGGATAATCCTTCACCGCCTGGTGAGTCTAATTGGGTTTCCCTTGTTTTTCACAAATAAATTCAAGCGTATTTAAATAAGAGGCACGTCGCTGTCCATACTCCCAGAAGGATCAATTTCACGGCTTCTGGTCAAAAATTGACGTCAGTTATAGTCAGGTCATTCAGTTATGACGTCATTTAACACCCATGTAAGGGAATTTTCTTCTGCTACAATGAGGGTGACGAAACCAGGGCGTATATCGGTATCTAGAAGAGCTGTGCCAATTTTTAGCCATCATTGGAAAGCCCTTTAAAACATAATTCGGCATGCTGTCATTTCTTAAGCCAGGTCAACAGCAAGGGCCAAGGTCACAGTTTTTAGTTTGTATTCTTTCCCTTATGATTATGACAGGAACAAACCATACATTTGTATCATAGTTAGGATTATGGTCATGAGTTGAACTATATGGAGGAAGGCATTGCAAGGTCATTATTTGACATTGATCCTAGGTCAGCGTCAGGTCAAGATTACAATGTGGCTTTACAAGGTCATGCGGCGTATCGTTCAAATCCTTGGACCAAGATCAACTTATCGATGCTGTGGGTTTTGTCCTTGATTAATTGTCCCCTTGTCATACAGATGGTCTAAAAGTGTACTGTTTAATTTTCCCATCCTGATCTACTATAACGCTATGGTTTTATGGAGTTGTTTCAAACTCGACTCCAAGAAGAGGGAGGACAATTACTTGCGAAGTTAGTAATTTTTATCCATTCACTTGGAATCGTATTCAGCTTTTTTTGGTGCTTAGTCTTTTTGAGTCTTGTTATTTTGGCGAAAGAAACTGTCTTAGCCACAATAACTGAGACAAACTTATCTCAGCACTTATGTTATATCCCAACGTTAACTCCGTTGTTGTAGTCGCTCTCTGGCGTGAATCTCCGGAGAGGGGTCTGAACAGGCCGCAGTCGACAGTCGTGGTCTCGGCCTTTTTGCCCAGGGAAAGCCATCAGTAACCGGCGAACTCCCTGGAAGTCTTTTCTCGCCTCCTGTTATTGGGAAGAGTAATCTGGATCCTGAAAAGTGGATCGACGCTGGGCAGGGTGGTGGATCTCTCCCTCGCAAACTGTAACTCTTTCTTCATCCTTTTTTGCTTCTCCTTCTCCTCCATGTCCTGCGTACATGTCCCATCTTCAGTATGTCCAGCCTCTTCATCTCCTTTGCCTGGGCGACCAGCTGCCGCTCCTCGGCACCCATGACGGGCTTCTCTTTGGACTGCTCCTGCCATTCCAGCTTCACTTACTTCTTTCTCTGCACCAAGTGCTTAAAAGACCTAAACTTGGATACTTTGCCCTCCCGCAGCTTCCCTGCTCTCGCAAGGATCCTCGAGCGGCAGAGTCTGAAACTCCCTGAGCCTGTAATCTACTCTCCCGCACTGTCGCTCCATCGCCAGGTTGTCCAGGTATAGATCTTTTGCTCCATCGTCAGCATCAATAGGTTCGTCTTGGTTCAAGGATTCGAACGATACGTGGCATGACCTTGTAAGGCCACATTGTAATCTTGACCTGACGCTGACCTAGGGTCAAGGTCAAATAATGAAATTTCAATTTATTCTTCCATATGGTTCAAATCAGACCATGATCCTAACTATGATACAAATGTATGGTTTTCTCCTGTCATGCTCATAAGGTAAAGAAAATATAAACTCGAAAACTGCGACGTTTGAAGACCTCTAGTGACCTTGCTGTTGACCTGGCCAAAGAAATGACAGCATGCCGAATTATGTTTTAAAGGGCTTTCCAATGATTGCAAAAAATTGGCATAGCTCTTCTAGAAACCGAGATACACCCTGGTTTCATCACCCTCCTTGTAGCAGAAGAAAATTCCCTCTACATGAGTTTTAAATGATGTCATAGCTCAATGACGTGACTTTAACTGATGTTAATTTTTGACCAGAAGCCGTGAAATTGATCCTTCTAGAAGCATGGAAAGCGATGCACCTCTTATTTAAATACGCTTGAATTTATTTGTGAAAAACAAGGGAAGCCCAATTGGACTCACCAGGCGGTGAAGGATTATGCCGCGAAAACATTGTTTTTGTAATTCTTGCTTGGTACGGGGGTTTTGGATGAAATAAATCGGCCCAAAGTATCAAGTGGCCTAAAACTGTCCACTGAATGCTTTCCCAAGTGATTTGTTCGAAATTCCGACTTTGGCATATTATCATCCCTATCTACCCATAGGGAATTATCAAGCCTAACGAGCGAAACACGACGGAATCATTTGGTCCCTTTCCCTCATCGTTAGCAGGGTTGATAAATGGCGTACATTGAGAGTCACTAAGTGAGTGAGCTAAATTGTATGTCACTGGCAAAGCGAAGTTATAGAAAATATATAAGCATCACTTGAATTCTCTGTCAAGCCAGATGAAATGGTGTATTGTATATGGCCGTGCGATGTCGAATCCTAATATTGAGCTGATTAAACGGAATGTGGCACCTTCATAACGTAATTTTAACTGAAATAGCCAGGTTGTAAAGCAAGTCGGAAAACCAGGTACTCCATATATCATTTGTCTTGGAACTCGATATTTCCGTAGAAAAAAAGCTAAAACCTACCTGACACCAGCCCCCTCATCAGCCCCTCGCCGAGCGACCATTGTTGTGAGCTGCTGTTGTGACGACATATGCTGACGTCACGATGAGCATCAGCCAATCGAAGCCCTTGAAGCTTTTCAAGTATGGTAGTGGTTGCCAGATCGTGACATCATCCACAGGCTGATATTTATATCTTTTTCTAAGAGTATTTTAAAAATCAAAATATTGAGCTTATTGTAAATTTTTCAGAGAAATCATGAGTGGTTTCATTATTTTCGGCTAAAAGTACGCCTTATTGCACTAAATTCCTAGATTCGACCAAGGTGCCACATTCCCTTTAATGGTCGGGTCGGTGTAAGATAGGTCACAGCGTAGTCATTGATGTTATCTTCCTTGGAGTAATATACGTTATAATGCATATTCAAATTGCAGCGGCAAGCCAAACACAAGGACGTCAAAATAAATCATCTACCGCCACTCTCTGCGATATTACAAAACTTAGCCCAATCTCTCCATGCATTTCTCTATGCACCAGGGGCGGATCGAGGGGGAGACAAAAAGGCATTTACCCCAAACTCCCTGATTTTCGTCCATTGATGCCGGTTTTCTTTATAACCACGTTTTCCACCCCCCCCCAACCACTGGCCTGGAACCAGCCCTGTGCCCAATAAGGAAGGCATAGACCTAACTTGACCCCAGGCTATCTATATAAATCATCCCGTAAGCACAAGTTTTTATACTCGGTAACCTTAATATGTAATGGGCCCTAGATCGATAAATTGAGTGCTGTTGCAGCTGCACATCTAAAAAATGTAATCTATGTAACTTGACCCGGACTGGTGACCTGACCTGTCAAGACTTAGACCTAAAATTGTGTCAGAAGTTGCAAAAAAGACCAGTTAAGAGGTATAACAGGTTTGGCAACGCTATGCATAACCGTGTTTTTCTGTCCGTGAAAAACTTTAAGGCAAGGGTGGGGGAGGAGGCGGGGTAGGTGGGTGTCCGCCCGCCGTCACGGGCATGTGACAATTCGGAATCAGGGCCATAAGCTTATTTGATGAGAGATATGCGCACACCAAGCTCATTTTGGCTCCTCATTAAAGCTGCATCGAAATATACAACAAGGTAGTTATAAGATTTTACAATTGTCAAGGAGAGGGTATTTCAAAGATAAAAATCCCATCTAACGGCATTTCCCTAACTATCCAAGGAATACCACAGACTGCACAATTTTGACTTTTGTCATTTATCACTCCTGCTACTGAGCTCATGTAGTAATGGGGTATTCCATATATATAAACTATCTTGATGTACAATCACAACCCGCACGATAGTCGTGTCCCAGAGGGGGACAGATAAAACACTTTGTGTTTGAACCTTTCTTCTATATAATATTAGGTGTTTTGCATCCCTTCCTTCACTGGATTTAAGAGAACTAAACAACTTTATCCACTCAATCGCTGCTGGAGGGCTGCTTTAAGGGAATGTGGCACCTTGGTTGAATCCTGGAATTAATTGTAATTAGGGGTACTTTTAGCTGAAAATCATCGAAGCGTCCATTATTTCTCCACAAAATGTACAATAAGCTCAATATTTTTTTTATTCTTGAAACGTTCCTCTAGGGACAGAAATAAGTATCTGCCTGTGGATGATGTCATGATCTGGCAACCACTACCATATTCAACAGGCTTCAAAGGGCTTCGATTGGCTGACACTCACCGTGACGTCAGCATATGTCGTCACACTAACAGCCGTCAACTGTGGCCTACTGCTAAGGATACATGTAGGGTACATTTCAGGTACGTTTTTAGCTTTTCTCTACGGAAATTTTGAGTTTCAAGACAACTGATAAATTTTCCGGTATGCCTTACAACTTGGCTATCGCAGTTAAAATCACGTTATAAAGATGCCACGTTCCATTTAAGCAAAACGCCAGGGGCGGCTCCGGTCCTTCACGACAGGGTAAGCAAAAGTTTCCGGCTTGTATGACCTTCATCACCTGCCCTTCTACACTGCCTAGGCGGCTGCTGAACGCACGACAGCTCCGTCCCCGCCACACCACCCACAGCCGGCCGCCCAAGACCTCCGCTACAGCCTGCAGTCCGCAGACATCTCATCACGGCCAAATAACGCCAAACGGGCGGCCCTCCTCCCCCTTGCTTAAGTTCCAGCTTGGGATCAACAATGCAAAACAATCAACAATTCGCTTCCCTCTACGGATTTCGTCATGCGGTTCTGACAGTTTCAATAAGAGAAGGCCAAATACCCTGCTTGTTTACCAGTTTCAAAAGCAGATGTCAGTGTTGTATATGACTTTGTGATCAGTGGTCGTTTTGATACCCTGGGTGTGGACAATCTAATCTGTAGACAGAGTGTTTGTAGAGGAATTGAATTTACCCTGAAGGCATTCTGTTGGCTTTTTGATCCATAAACAACTATATTTTATTTCCTGTTTTAATGTATTTATGCTACGCTTGATTCTGCAGAGAAAACTGGGTCAACATTGCTTACTCTGCCCAAACCCCAAAGCCACCCCTGCGAAACGTGACATAACAGCAGACGCAAGTCAGGACATATCGATCCATTGATAACGTCCTCATGTCATGAATTTGAATAAGCGTGAGAGAAGTACGTTCACACCAGAGAACGTTAATGAAGCGTTGTTGCTTCGTAGAAGGCGAGTTCTACTCATTAGAGAAGTGAAATATGAAATCAGGTCTGTTTTGGTAGGGATGCCCTGTACCCCCTGAATGCTCAGTTCAGGTCCTGTGAGGGTATCCTATTTCATTTGCTACAAGCTTTCACATTTTCCTTCTTTTGGAAGTCCTCATTTTATTTCACCGGAAGGGCCATGCTTATCCAAATGCTTCACAATGTCAAATATGCAAACAGTCTTCTCTTCTTACATTAAATAACTCATCCAAGAAGCAACTCAGCTTTTGAAACTAACCAAGTTCCAGGGGAAAATAATATTTGGGTAGGGCACGGATTCTTACGCAGTGGGATTTGAGACAGTTTTGAATTTTCCGCTGTACGCCATATCAGAAAATTTACGCAGTGTAAGAAACCCGTGGAATTTTTACGCATTTTCGTAATTAAAATTTAATCTTCGTAAATAAACTCTGCTTATACATGTTTATTATTTACAATTCTTTAACACTTTCCAACAGAACCATTGGCGTCCTTTGATGGCAAAGTGCAAAGAGGAGATTTGGCCCCCTCTTACCGAAATCCTAGATCCATCACTGCCTAAAATCAGTCACATGGTTCGCTACGATTTTTAAGGCCATTAAATGGTTTTCTACTGTTTAAGCCCGATGCTGTGTGCTGTGGCGGAGTGTTGTGATTTTGCAGCATCGTACGCAATAGCATGTGTTATGTGCATGAAAGCAGGGCATTTTTTAAAGGGAGATGCGCGAAAAATTATTATTGTGGTTTCTTGCTATTTGAAAAATCCTGCTAACTAAACTATCAATTGTTTTTGCATCTCCGGCAAAATTTTGGGAGGCCACTTACTTATTATCGAAATAGGTTAACAGTTTCGATAAAACGCCCATCACTTACCCATGCCCATACCCATCACTTACTTTTCGAAAACTATTTAAAGTTGAAAAGTAATGTTTTTGTATAATACAAATCTCTGTTCTCCTGTATTTGTATTTGAATTAATTTTAAAAAGCTTTTAAAAACTACAAAATTAATTAGTTTGCCCTAGAAACGGAAAAAAACATAATTGCTCAAGTCTTCAGCGGTTTCGTACCCCTCGGATCTTGAGTCATTTTCTGCTTCGGCCCCAGGTTGACAAAACTTTTGCGTCAGATAGGTCACGTGACCCCGGTTTGAGAATTCCTAGACTTCTGATTGGTTAATTGTGATTTCTTTTAAACCCTATATTTCTGTTTCAAAAGAGTTTTGGAATGTTGTTTTTCTTAAGTAATTTTTTCTGTAGTAGTCCAAAGTTCTACATCACTGTTTAGGATAGATATGACCTAATTCTTAGAGAAATTGATAGCCTTAGCCGTGTGTACGTCATATACATCGATATGAGGTGTACCGCTAAATTCGTCTAGAAATGTTGACTTTGAGAGCAATTTTAAGATATTTGCAAGCCGAATTCGCAAAAATGAGAATAGTACTTCTGAAATAACTTTTTGTAACCTTTTGATATAGCCAATAAAATTTTTTTCGCGTATCTCACTTTAAGGAAAAGTCAGTGGGGGGGCATTCCTTGTGCTGGCCTTTATAGTGTCTTCAAGGGATCAATACCCAATTTTGAGGGGGTTTAATAAAACTTAAACGTGTTAGTGTCAATAAAATGTTTCTAAATTGTTGTTTAATTCCATTTCATTCCAGATTATAGTTGCTGCCCAGGGCCGCCAATTCTTTTCGGCGGAAAAGGCCAAACCGAGTTAAAAAAGGGCCAAAGAGGGAAAAATTTCATTTTCACTAAAATAGTCAAATAAATACCGAAAAAGCTAAATTTGATGCTAAAATAACCCCTAGCGGTAGTCATAAGTCCACAGAAAAAGCGACTCGTATCACTGTTTAAAACTGATTGTTGACAATTTGATATTGACTTCACGCAATACTTTTTAAGCACACTACCCAGGGGGGAAAATGGCCCTCCAGTTAACATGTTAAAAAATGGCCTGCATGAAAGGCTACCTCCACTAGAGACGATTTACGAATTGTGAGACCTTTCGTCCCATGCCATAAGCGGCACTCGCCGATGAAGGCGATGTCCCCGTTCTGCTCTGTCCGTATATTTACGCTTATGTATACTGTGGTCGAAAACTTACGCATTTAGCCAAAAGTTCTCCAATTTTACGCCGTGGTTTCTCGGCGCAAATCAACTTTTATTTCCCCCTGCCAAGTTCCAACATGCTGACTTAGGCTGGGTCACAAATGCTTCTTGCCAGGAATGCTCAACACTTCAAATAAATTCAACTACTATAAAAAGTGTAGCGGCATGAGAAAATTTAGCCCTCACAGAGAAGGCTCAATGTAGAGGCTACAGATGTAGAGGCTGTGGATGTAGGGGCTGCTGGAAAGACACTAATGCAATCAGTGCAGACATTTACGCTGTTTTTGGTTTTCACAGATGACCTCCACGTAGCAAACTCTAGTAGCAAAATACAACTCTGCCGTCCAAAGGTGAAAGAAACCACATATGTAATTTGTTGGCCAAAAATGTTGTATATCATTCGATTCGCCTAGTCAAGGCGCACTTCACGGTAAACTTATTTTTTGGGATCTGAAGTATCGTCGATACAAAATAATCAAAAGCCAGATTTCAAAACACATATGTCACAAAAATTAGCAGTAATACAAAGGCCAAGCACGTATGTCACAAATGTAGAGGAAAACTCACATATATTGGGCATGCATTATTTTATCATGCGCAGCGAATTCATTTGTGTTCAACAAACACCGGTATACAGAACGTGCATGTTTCAATCTTCTAGAATAATTATTATAGTACAGGACATATGAAAACGGAACTCGGGTCATCAAGAAAAAAATCATGTCGCATTAAGTTGTGGCACCTGGAGACCAAAAAGATCGGCTTAGAAGGCAGTCAGTCAGACTCAGAACCTCCATATCCGGACCCCGAGCCGCCGAGCGGCGAGTTCAGAAAGAGATCGGCCGCGCTTAGGCCTTTTCGGGCCCGAACCTTCGGCAACCAGTTGCAGAAGAAATTGTCTGGACTCAGAACTTGCATGTTCAGACCTGGAGCCCTCGACGATGGGCTTTGTATATATCGGCCGGGCTCTAAACCTGCATGTTCAGGCCTTGAACTCTCGACGATGGGCTTTGTATATAACGGCCGGGCTCTAAACCTGCATGTTCAGACCTCAACCCTCGACGGGGTTCGAAGAGGTCATACTAAAATTGCCTCAAACTCTCGACGGTAGGCTTTGGAAGAGGCCGGGCGAGCTCAGAACCTGCATGCTTGTACCCAGCTCGTCGGTTAAGAGCTCAACAAAAGACAGCCACACTAAAGTACTGGCTACACTGCGCACTTTTTAATGACATTTTTTTCGTTTTCTAAGTACCGACGTATTTTCGTTTTTCGTCACCGCAAACAAGTTCATGCCAATGCAAGACATTGGGCAAGATACATTGCGCAAAACGAGAAAACGAGAAAGAGAAAAAACGAAAAAACGACATAAAAATAAACAATCGTCCGTAAAAAAGTCTTCGAGAAATGATAACACGTAGTTAAAAAGCAAGAACGCGAAAAACGATAACGTTTAAATATTTGAACTTTATTTCGTTTATTCGCTTTATGATCAGTGTTTACGAGTGTGGGGAAATTTTTGTAATCATTACTGGAGTAGCAGACGGCGGTAAGGGATGTTGTTTTTTATTTTTTAAATTAAATATTGAAGCCATTTTTATAATGATTTTGTGTGCCAGGAAGAGCTCATTGTGGCATTTGGCAATATACATGCACGGAAGCAGTGACAGATTCAGGAATTCATTGGGGGGGGCTAGGGGCTCAATCACCCGAACACCATCCACCAACACCTCAGATCAGCTTCCGCCTATGCATTAATGTAGGCACCCAAACATTTGGGGGAGAGGCTTGAAGCTTCTAGCCCCCCCGCCTTAGATCCGCAACTGCACGGAAGTTATCAACGAGTAATGAGAGGATATGGCACGCAGATGGTATCTATGGTATGTTGATGTTGGGGATGTGATCAAATCGCAGGTGCCTAGACTTTTGCATTCTAGTTGACATAGGCAAATCCAGAGGGGCCACATGGGCAGCTGCCCCCCCTCTGATTGGATCCTGGCACCCTGAAATGTTCATGGCACCCCCTGAAATGTCGCTTTCCACCCCCTCCCCTCCTCCCGGATGCCGATACCCCCGAGTATCGACATCCCGATTATAGGATTAGCGCCCTTGATAAGTTGTGTCGTCCAAAATTGGCGCCCATTGGTCCGAATGGCGCCCCCTGACCGGGTTCCCCTCCCCACCTCCCCCTCTGGAAATCCGGGATCCGTCCATGGCTCGGATGAGCGCAGTTCGGTGGGGCGCCAGGTCAATTCAGGGAGAAGGTGGGATGACCTGTTCCACATTCCCAGAATCTACCTCCTGAATCCACCCAGGGGCCATGGGCGGCCGTCGCTGCTACGCCACTTTTGCTATTTATTTCGCTCAATTCTACAATAAAATCTCATATGGCATTGATATTTTTCAAACAGGCCCAGAAATAGAAGCCATAAAGAAAGTAAACAATAACCAAAACGATAAAACAAAAACATGTAGTTAAAAAACGAAAACGTCAGTAAAAAGTGAAAAAACGACAAACGCAAGAACGGTCAGTGTAGCTCGACCTTTAGAACTTACATGTTCAGATCTCGGGTCGTCAGACAAGAGTTTGACACGAGGTCGGCCGGGCTCAAAACATGCGTGGTTTTTACTCGGGGTGTTTGATTATAAGCTCGACAAGAGCTCAAATGGACTTATATTTCATAAGCCCCGATCCCGGGCCGTCGATTAAAAGTTCAGCAATAGTTCGAACACAGGGCCGTCGACTGTGAGCTCGAGGGAGGCCAGCTGGGTTTAGAACTGAAACGGTGATACTGCAGACTGTCGACGGCCAGCTACTCCAGAGGCGGTCGGCGTGGTAGAAAGACCTTGGCAGATCTGGAGTCGTCCGTGAATAGTTGTGGAGAAGATTGTCTATGAACAGGAAATACTGCAGTCTCGGACACTACGAAAGTGTCGTCCAGCTCATAGAAATTGGGCCAATATCATAGAAGTCACAGCTTCAAATAGAAAATCGCTTTCTGATTTTTTTTACGTTCCTGTGGTACCACCACACTTAAATGTATCTTTATAATCTTATCATATCATGTATCATAAATCTTTGGATGGGAGATCTAGGGCAAATCTCTTTGAATATGAAAAATAATATTTGATTTGCAAAGTCAAGCATGACTATCCTTGTTCATTAGCATGCATGGGTGGGTTTTATGGATAATCATTTTTCCCCAAAGCTGATGCTCCTTATCTTGCCTGTTTACAACACAATAACTTTCAAAGTAATGTCATATATGTTAACCAGACTGGATAACTTTTCCTCTAACTTTGATCACTACAATGATCACAAGCAGACCAATTTTTTCCAGACAAACTCTCACCTAAAAATCCTTTGAAGGATTCAGTTACTCCTATTGTTTACAACCTAAGAATACTAGTTAAAACATTTTTGTTTAATACATTACAAACCCCCCACGATTTTTGGGGGACCTATCTCCACTGATATGTAAATGACCTACAAATCTGGCTCTTTAGCTCAAATTTTCTGAAGATGAAAAACTGACCCAGTCATGTAAATCCCAATGTCAGCTATTTAACAAAGTTACTGTCAGGGAAGTCAACATTGTCTGAAGTGTCTCTCAATATCCAAACAAAAATGTCTGACTCCTCTCCACATAGCTGTAAAACATATGTAGGGTACACCTGGTTACTTCACCAGCTCTGTGAGCCCAGAAAATTGGAGAAACATTCCTGAGCAAGTATGGTCACTTAATCAGGGGCTCTCTATGGGTAGGTATCACTAAGGGATGTGGCCGATCTATAACACAACTGCCACCCTGTCTTGGCCATTTCCTGTAGAGGAAACAGAACAGTATGCAAAATATGGCTAGGGGCTCAACGAAGTTATAAGGGTACATTGAATCCTACCCAAATGAGGAAGAAACTTTGCTGATGGGGCAGACATCTATATCAAATGGAGGCAGGGAGTTATTCCATATCTGTTGCCATAATCCTAAAAAGGAATACTGCAAAACGGTTTGCTGCAAATTTTCTTTCTTTGATATCATGCATACTTTGATCTTTAATACATGTGTGGCTACCCTCTTCAACCATCCCGCCTAAATAGCAAAAACACTGACTTAGTTTCCAAGGGAGAAATATTATTAGGACAGAATTGCTACTCAGAATAATAATGGAGTCTTTGACTACTTAACTTGCTATTTCACCATCACTTTAGCATATATTGTGCTACAGTACTTGTACTGGGGAAACAGCCCTTGATGGAGTGGATTGACAGTCAAATATGGATAGCGTTTGGCCATGGAGCTGAGGTCACTGTCACATAAAAGGAAGCCTGAAAACAGGCTATGCCCGCAAGGTCTCATCAATATACACTTTGCTTTGATACTGGACCCGAGTAGTTACGAACTATGGGAGATGTGGTAATGTTGAAGCTGGCAGTCTGGCATCAGAAAATGAAAAAAAACTATGCTTTACCTTGAGCTGCTTTTTGTGCATCTTTGATGAGTCAAACAGTCTTTCCCAAGGCTTTAGCTTGCAAGCTTGTAGCACATCAACCAATATACTAGCCCAAAAATTCAAGCCTTTAAGAAGAAAACTTCCTCACCCAAACACAGAGGTAGGTAGCAACGCAAGTACCTATCTGCCAAGGAGCTTTCAGCACACTAAAATGTTAAATACAGCTAGTGTATTATTCTACCAGTATTCAATTCTGTTGGAAATATACACTAATATTGAGCTATCTCCTCTCCTCTTAAATCAAAGCACCTTGATCAAGGAACATCAAGATAGGTTCAAGAACACCGACACTTAGCATTTTTATGCACCAGTAATGTTACAAAAGTCCACCAAAACAATGATATTTCTGGTAAGAGTCCATTAAACATACTTTCTTCTTTTTCAATACCAGCAGTCAAAACTTTGGGATGCAAGGGAATCAACCTCAACCTGAAAAATAATACGCAACGCGTCAGACAACATGGCGGCCGAATGGCTTCAACATGTCTCAAATTTTCACTGGAGGAAGCAGCCCGAGCCGGTTCAAGCTTCGGTGGTGACTCCGGGGAGGCGCTTTATCGTGAGGTATGAAAAACAAAATAGGAAGAGGCACACAGTAAAAATATAGTTTTCTTACCTGCGTAAAATTCGGGATATATTACGTATTCCACTCCTAAGAACACAGTACATGTGACGCATCGCTCGGACCACAATTCTTCAATCAATCCCAAGCTCTCATACTGCAAATCGCCGTTTGTGACTGTTCTGCGCACGCTTGGAAGATCCATTTGTAGACCATGGCTGTTCAACCGGTCAGTAAAATTTCGATATTTTATTGGCTTAAAGTTACAGTACCAGAAACTTTGACAAATAACTGAACCCAGTTCCAGCTACCTTACCTCTCTTCTTCTAAAAGCTGTTTCTGAGCAGAACTGGAAATATATTATGACGTCATTAGCTTTTAGTCTAACCAATCAGTACCAAATGAGGGAGATAGTTGCACCAAAATCGAAAGTATGATGTCATACATGGTTGTCGATACGTCCATAGCCGCCGCGAGTGAGGCCTTTATGAGGGCTGTAGTCCCTTTAGTTTGTTTTGCCTTAGCCCCGGGAACGTGCCCCCGTAATACTGCAGTGCGCGTTGATGGGTTGGTCGGAGATTTCTGGACGAACGTGGCCAGCGGTGCGAAACGTTTTGGGGGAGCGGGTGTGCAGTGGCGGCGGATAAAGGGGAGCAATTCCCCCAATTATCAGAAGAGCCCCCTGGAAAAACACACAATTTTAGCTTGGTTCTTTTTTGAAAGTTCATAAACGATCTGACTGAGCACTCAACAGTTTCTCGATTTGTACAGTGTCCGAGCTTTATCTCAGGGGCCCTGAGCTTGGGCTCGGGGCCCCTCTAGCTCCATAGGCGGATCCAGGGGGGCAAGGGGGGCACGTGCCCCCCCCATCGACCATCGGCGCCCCCTGAAAGGTCGATGGCGCTCCCTGAAATGTCGCTTCCCACCCCCCCCAGGATGCGAAAGTCGGCGCCCACCGATAGGATTTGGCGCCCACCTGATAGCTTTTGCCGGTCATAAGTGGCGCCCCCTTGGTCCGGATGGCGCCCCCCGGTCCGGATGGCGCCCCCGGGAAGGTGCCCCCCCGATCGGCAATCCTGGATCCGCCTATGTCTAGCTCAGGACATTTTTTAAGGAAAAGTCAGTGGGGGGAGCATTTCTTGTGCTGGTCATTATAGTGTCTTCAAGGGGTCAAGACCCCATTTTGAGGGGGTTTGATAAAACTTAGGCTTGTTAGTGTTAAAAAATGTTTCTCAATTTTTTTGTTATTCCAAGTCTAGAGATTATAGATGCTGCCCAGGGCTGCCAGGTTTTTTTCAGCGGAAAAGGTCAAACCGAGTTAGAAAAAGGGCCAAAGAGGGGCAAAATGCTATTTCCACTAAAATAGCCAAATAAACACCACAAAAGCCAGATTTGAGGCTAAAACGACCCCTAGTGGTATTCATAAAATCACAGAAAAGGTGACTTGTATTAGTTAATGTTTAAAACTAATGTTTAAAACTAATTGTTAGCAGTTTGATATTGGCTTGACGCAGGGCGCCGCCACGGAATTTTCACAGGGGGACGGACCCGGGCTGGTGCTGACCGGGGAGTCGAATTTTGAGCATATTCGGTACCTAACAGCATTAATGACGATTGACCAAAAATTTTTGGGGACGTCCCCTGGTTGCCAGCAGGGGGAAGCGTCCCCCGTCCCCCGCTTTCGGGCCCATGGCTTGACGCAATATTTTTGGCACACTGCCCATCTAATAGGAAGCCAGGAGTGCCCCTCCAACCCCGCGTGGGCATCTAATTATTTTATCCATATAACCAGAACATTTTTTTAGATCATCAATCACCGCTACCCCCAACTTTTTGACGAACAATTTCCTGATCTCAGTCAAAATGGGAGTAAACCGGAAATTTGTATAACCAGCCGCTGCGGAAGGCAACGAGGAGCCCAAATTCAAAAACGTTTTTGGTACTAACGTGGAAAGTTCGCTGTCTGCATCAGGTTGAAGTTTAGCTGGCCCGCCTGGCCCCCTCACTTTTTCCGGTGGCGACGCTTATGTATGCTACCACCACAATAATAAACAAAAAGGCTAAGGACTTCATACCGCCACACCAGCAACCAGTCTTACGCACTTTGACTACACCGTATCCCGTCTAATCCACGGACAAGCTCTTAGCGCTGACAACTGACTGCGTGTGAAATGTAAGCATCATGCAATGTCACGGTACTGGCTGGGACGTGGGCTTCCGGTCGGATAGAACAGGATGTTTGATTGGTTGTAGGCCAGCGTTGTGGTAAGTTGATGCTGAGGCTGCTTTGCCGGGATTTCCTGTAACTACGCGCTTTGTTTCGTCTCCGCACGATGGAGTAGACAGCCACGGGTGGAAATTGTTTTAACTTTCGCTCGGGTGGGGGTCTTTTTAGACCCCTCCCTCGGGTTTTTCCAAAGTGACCAAAAAACGGCGGCGCGCAGCGCCGCCAAACTTGGTCTGGCTGTTCCTTCATCATTTTTACATCTTTCCTGAAAATTTTGGCTCAAGGTCATATCAGGTCAGGTCACTAGGCCAGGTGAAGTGACCTCACCTCAAAAAATACTTAGGACCGCATAACTAAAAGAAGGGTTAATCGATCAAGTTGAAACTCATACCACATATTGGGCCCACCAGGAGCTACAACATTTATTCCGGGATTTTTTATATTGGTGACCTAACGTCATGTGCAGAGCATGACCTCTCCATTGTCAATACATGGGGAAAATCACGAAATGAGCTTTTCTCAGTAAGTATGGATGAAATCAACTTCAAACATCGGTTGCGACTTGCTCTTAGCCCATTTCTGAAGCTGATGCCAAAATTTTTACTCGTGACCTTTAAAAGGTCACCTTAGGTCAAATAAGCATTTTTGTGTTTTTCTATATAAATTTTGAATAAACTAAGATAGAGCTTTTATTTTGTCACCAAAGTGTTTGTATAGTCACTGGAAGTCAAATGATATACATCATGACTATACTAGGCCAAGTTGGGTCAGACCGTTGACCTGGGTCGGGTCAAATTCTTAAATTTGACCTGGCATAGCAATATCATATATCATTCGATTCGTATTGACGAGAGGATTGCAATGGTGCATAAACTATGGCTGTATCTTGTTTGGTTTGGAAGCTATTAGCGAAAAAGTAAACGCCCTTATTAGGGTGTTTCAGCCCACTATAGTAAAAATTTTGTTTGTTTGGAACGAAGCCATATCGACTTTCCCCAGCTCTATACCTAAAACTGAATCGATTGGCACCCTTAAAAGCAAAATAAAAGGACATTTAGAGGTCGCGCACTTTTATCACCAAAAACCATTACACTTGAAAGAGGCGCATTCATTCTTGCTGCGCTTGGGTAGAGCCCTCCGATGAAGTTCCACCAGCTGGAGCAGGGACTGCTTCGCTTCTCGTCCTTGACGAATCCGTTGAACCTCTTGATGAGGGCGATCTCTTTTCCCGCTGTTTTTGTCTTGAGTCGAAAGTTAAAGCCATTGTGGCGTCCCATTTGATATAATGATCTTTCCCATATGCAGAAGGAGTATCGCAACAGATTCGACGCATATGTTCTAAATTCAACGTAAGAACATATTTTAAGCCACATCAAACGATGAAACAATCACTGGTCAAACCAAAGGACAGGATAGACAACCGGAAAAACCAGGCCCAGTATACAAGATGGAATGTAATGACTGTCCAAAAATATACAGTGGAGAAAGCAAAAGGATGATGGAAGTCCGACAAGACGAACACCGAAAATCTCGACAAAAACTAATCTGAGGATCAATTGACAGAGAGTAGCGGAGGCCACAGCGGAACATTCATTCAAGAAGGATCATTATATCAAATGGGACGCCACAACGACTTTAACTTTCGACTCAAGACAAAAACAGCGGGAAATAAAAGAGACAATTTACATCCAAACCACCACGGAACCAAAAATGAATAGAAATATCGGCAAAGTTATCTTCTATTCATTTTCTCCTGGATTTTTGAACCTCTTAAAACGCCAGCCAAACAAGAGATTGAATTGAAAAATAACACGTGTTTAGAGCTAATAGTTCTAAAATGATTTGTCATGTTCATAGCTAAGATTGTTCTTTCAAAGTGCACCCATTGCTAAGTGTCTCTATTGCTTTGAGTGTACCCTGTCTTCGTGTTTTTCGCTTAGTTAGGTTCATGTCATAGTGTTATCTTCATCTCCCTTAAAAACGGGGGCGGGATGCTCCCAAAATCGGTAGGGTTTTATACTCAGGCTAGTCATTGTGCAGTAATAAATGTTTTACTTAATTTGAAGAATATTTCAGATGTGAAATAGAAAACCAAGCAAAAGAAAAGCAGCGCCAGTATCAGTGTGGAAATGTGTACATACATTCATAGGCGTAGGAACAGGGGGGCAGAGGGGCCATGCCCCTAATTTATTGATTCTTAACCCTTAACCCTATGGCGTTGACTGGAAAGAAATGAGTTCCAATGCACCGTGGCCTCCCAATACTCTGGACGTTCCTACGGTTATGTGTACATTTTAATACATTTGATAAAAAGCTGCAAAAGTGCGCGACCTCTAAATATCATCGAAATACATGGAAATTTCGCACAGAAGCTTGTAAGCAGATGAGGTTTGAGGGGAACATCGATATGCGTCGAAATATTGCACTTTGAACAATGAAACACCCTAGCCCTTATGCATGGGTGGCTATGGACATTCCTAAGAATATGCACAATATTTAGTGACCTGTAGCTCCCTAGGCTTTGACCTGACACGAAAATGAATGTCACTGTAATGAAAGCGCATCTCAAGAGCTTTCGAATGGTGTGAGAAAAATGTTTCTAGCTATCATAGTTCCTGAGATATAGGAGGTTTTCTTAGTACACCTCATATTAGCGATTTTGACCTATTTTGACCTCTGGTGACCTTGATATTGACCTGACAAGAAAAATGACCAAAGTATTTTCGATATCATTTTTGAAGAGCTTTGGATTGCCGTTTTGCGCTTTTTTCTAGCTCTCTTAGTTTTTGAGATCGTGGGGGTCTTTTTTAGCCCCCCCACCAGGGCGAAGGTGGCTCGTACCCGCCACCGGGGCAAGGGTTAACACAATTGTTGTGGATTGCCAATTTGGGGCCAGAAATAGAACAAAGTTATAATTATCTAGTGGTGTTCTCTCTTATTTTCTTTAGGCGAGTCTGTATTTGGTCAATTTTAAGTCATCGGCCTATTTCACTGGGGGCCAATTTCCGGGCACTGGGGGGGCATTTCGGCTGACTGGGGGGGCAAATGGCCCCCCAGTTAACATGTTAAAAATGGCCTGCTCTAGCTTGGGTTTGGGACCCTCTATCTTGGCCTTCAGGGGCCCCAAGCTTAGCCTAAAGAGTCCCCTCGAGCCTGGTCTCAGGGGGCCCAGATCTTGGTCTAAAGGGCCCCGAGCCTGGTATCAGGGCCCTACTCTGTCTCAGGGGCCCCCGAGCTGTTCATCGCCCCCCCAGCTTCGTCTCAGGGACCCCCAAGATTGGTCTAAGGGGCCAAAGGGTGGAGAAACTTGCCAACTCGGCTACTGGTGTTTGTGACACATTTACAAAAATCGAGGTGCATAATTGTGACAAAATAGCGATCCTGGGTATATGGTTCAAACCCAAACCACATATTTTCGAAATACAGAATGAAGCGTGCACCACATATTTTAATTTAGCAGCTCTGTTCTTCAATTGCACAGCGTACCATTAGTGATACAATATTGGTACTGTGTTCAGTTTCTACTAAAACCAGGTACCCCGCTGCAGAAAACCCGGAAACCGCTGTCACAGTTGCCAGATTTTAACATGCAGCCCAAGGCCTTTAAGTGCAGCCCAATGGTGCCGATTGTTATAGTAGTTTGCAGAAAGTTTGCGCCTAGATACCCGAAATGTGAGTCAATTTTTTTCGAGAAATACACTATTGTGGGCATATTTAAGGCATTAACGATAACGCAGATATTTTATCAAGTAATTCTCTGTCCATTTTTTCGCGCCGCCTGGTGTCGACCGGAGTGGATTTCCAACTAGCGACATTATCTGCAAATAGGGAGTACTTAACTCCAGGCGGTAGCTTTTTGGAAAAAAATGTCATTGATCATGACTAGGAAGAGGGTCGGAGATAAAACGATACCCTGGGGTGTGCCCTGGTCTTGAGATGTCAGATAGGAAAAGGTGGTGCCGCAGCGCACTTTGAATTTTCTGTCCCTAAGAAAGTTGTCAATGAATCTAGCAAGGTGGCCATGGACTCCCAGTTTACAAAGTTTATACGAAAGGACGTCTTTTTGTACACGATCAAAGGCCGACTTGATATCTAAGAATGCAGTAATTGTGACTTGCTTCTTGTAAAAGCCATTTTGGACGTCACTGACCAGTTTGATCAGATTGTCAGTGGTGGCTCGCCCTCGCCGGAAACCCGATTGCATAGCATCGAGTTTCTTTTCGAGAATTTCGTGAAGTCTTACGTTGACCATGCGCTCTACAAGCTTGCTAGCACAGCTAGTAAGCGAAATGGGGCGATAACCTTTAGGGTCCGTTTTTTTCTTTGCCAGAATTTGGAATGGGAATGATGACACTCTCCCGCCACATAGTGGGGAACGAGTCGCTAAGAAACATGTTGTTAATGGCCGAGAGAAGATATTTTAGTGCTGTCTGGCTGAGGTGCCTGAAGAAAGAGTAGTGAATTACATCCGGGCCCACTGCAGTGTTTCCACACTTGCTAATGGAGTAATTTAGTTCGGTCATTGTAAAAGGTACGTTATAGTAATCCTGATTACTAGAATTGAAGAATGTGGGGCGTTTGCACCATTCGGCCTGGTCTTTTGAGCGCTGGTTGTAGGAACTGTTGGCTGCAACGCCATTGTAATGATCAGCAAAGGCGTCCATGACTTCCTTGGGTGCCGTGATGTTTTGGCCGGAGATTGTCAGTTGAGGGAAGGGTCCACAGGGCGGTCGTTTCGCAGAGAAAGCTCCAATGGTTTTCCAGATTTGAGAAATGGGTGTGAAGCTGTTGAATTTAGATACGAAGGCGTTGAAACTATCTTTTTGGACACGCTTGCACGTGTTTTGGAAGTGGGCTTTGGCTGCCCGGAGGGCATTGCGAGTAGGGCTGTGTGCCCTCCTCTCGTAGGCTTTCCTGGCTCTAATCATTTGAGCTTTGGCGTGTGCCGTCTCTGCATTCCACCATGGGGCTCCTTTTTTCTGTCGGGGGCCTTGACTTTTTGGTATTGTTAAATGTGCTGCTGAGCTGATGGCTCTTAGTACCGAGTCAATGTCTGCCGAGTGGGGTCACCTCCGGTGACAAGTGTGAGGTCGACCTCTGCCTCAAACTTGTTCCAGTCGGCACGTTTTAGATTCCATGAGGGTGTAAAAAGAGTAACATGGTCGATTGAGCCTGTGGGAATACCAATTGTTATTGGGAGGTGATCGCTCATTCCTGGGTTGTCTTCGACTTCCCAGGTGAACAGTGACGCAATTCTAGGAGAGCAGCACGAGATGTCAATGGCAGTGTCAGAATGGCCACCGCGCATTGCTTGGTGGGTCGGAGCGCCGTTATTTAAGATAACTAGATTTTGAGAGTCTATTGCGTCATAGATGATTTCGCCTCTGCGAGTGGTGGTGGCGCTGCCCCATGAGGGATGATGACCGTTCAAGTCTCCAAGTAGTAGCAAAGGGCCGGGAATTTGTGCCAAAAGTAGGGCGAGGTCCCGAGCCGACGGGTCAGGTTCGCTTGGAGAGATGTACAGTGAAATCACCGTCAATTTGACGTGCTGAATTTCTACATTAATAGCGACACAGTCGAGTGGCGTAAACAAAGGCACTTGGCTGTGAGGGATGCTATTTTCAATAAGGATGGCAGTCCCCCTTTACGGACAGTAGCATTTACATTATGGCGGTACCAAGAGTAACCCGAGATTTTGAATTTGTTATTATCATTATCATTAAAGAGGGTTTCTTGGAGTGCTGCTACTGCCGGCTTTTTCTCAGCAAAGATTGATTTAAATAAGGGGAACTGCAATCGGCCGCACAGTGGGATGGACTAAAATTGTGAAAATCATAGTGTTTTGAATGTTGGTGAATATAAAAGATTTTGGGAAACCGTTTCTTTTGTCTCTACCCATTTCCTCCTCCGTCTCCCTGACTTTTTGACTGATGCTCAATGAACATTCAACAAGTAATCGTAATATCCAGCATACATATGAAAAGTTTTGGAAACGCAATCCGTTATCTCCCCCAAGCGGTGTATATTAGCTCGATTAATCTCCAAATCCCCAAACGGGTCCATTTCCATCTTTCCAACTGTTCTTTGGGGCAAGTAGCGCGCTCAATAGTTGCATCAATGTGAACCTCCACATTTCAAGGCAGGCCGCTGGTCATTGTAACGCCGGTCAGCGCATCATCTTTCTCATCCTCATGACTAATATATTTTTGTGATGGAATAATTATGATGTCCACCTGATCCGCTCCGTTATCTCCGCTATCTTGCCGCCCCGGTAGCTCAGTTGGTAGAGGTTGGGCTCCGGCCCGCTGCTCAGACACATGCAGTGGCACTGCATGTCCAGGCTTGGGATCGGTTCCCCTGAGACGCTCCGGCGCTCAATAGTTTGCCCGACGTAGGTCGGCTGGCAACTGACTGGTGGGAGGGTGACCTGAGCGAGGCGGCCGTCCCTGTGCTTTGTGGGACGTTAAACTTTGGCTTCTAAATTAACCCTCCATTGAGGTAGTTGCTCGTTCGGGTGGCGGGGTCGGGGTCTCCGTGACAAGTCCCTTGATGACTTTAGTGAGACTTCGACTCCAGCAACCGTACTAGGAACAACTTGAATAAAATTTATATAAAAAATTAAAACAACTTATTTTTCTTCTTTTCTTGCAAAAACATTTGATCTGTGCATTGCTAACAACTATGCTTTCGACATATTTATGTCTCCAAGGCTGTATATTACTTCTCAATGCAGGAGGGTTTCTGGATGGTTTAACCCTATTTCCGGCAGGGGGGCTAATATTGCCCCCTCAGGTTTTTCAAGAATATCTCCGAAACGGCTGCGATAGAACTTTGAAACTTCCTGACTTTTCCTAAAACTAGTACAGGCAGGTTTTCTGAAATTTTCAATATTATATATTTACCAGGGGCAGAGTTGGCTGGGTTTTGGGGAGGTTCTATCCACAAACCAGTATTATCGTATGCGATGGGTTCTTTGTAGAAGGAAGCCGTCTCTGCTGATCCTGATACCAGTTATATGGTTTTATTATATCATTTTTATGTGAGATGATAGTGCATTCACAATTGTCACTATTTGTATTCATCAGGGCGGTTACAGCAGTTCAAAATGGGGGAATGTTATCAAGAAGGACTAAACGTTAGTAAGTGAGAAGACTGCTTACAGCCGTGCCAGGGCGAATACAATTGGGTATATGAAAATTCAAAATAGTTATAACCAAATTCTAGATTACCAGAGGCGTGTCCAGTCACTACACATTTTCAAAATGCATATTCCCAGCCAGTATCACCGCCGCGACTCAATATCGTTGTATATTAAAAATGTGTTTCCAATCACCCCACCCGCCCCCCACGACGAGAGTCCTTGATCCGCCTATGTCCCCTCTTTCCCAGGCTGCCATGGGAGGGTAAAAATTATCGAAATAAATTTCAACTAGTCGAGGGACTAATATACTCATGCATACCACTCGCATATTGTTGGTATGTATTTTCCCACTGTTTTACCTTCTGCATCCGCCCCTGATGGGTTTTTCCTTTTTTCATTTATTTATGTGTCAAAGATGCCAGCAGTATATCCGGCTTCTAATCCGCGTAACAAAAACTTTTAGGTTGTTATATTTCCCTCATAGTCCTGGTCCTGGAACTGCCATTGAATTTCGAATTTTGCGTAACTCGAGTATATGACAATTTTGGGTCAATTATTTGTAAATCTGAACTAGTTTTGTGAAAATCGTACAACAGAGACAAGGGTTATGGAAAATCTAAAAATACACAAAATTGTATATTTTGCGACCTTCTCCTTAAAAATCAAATTTTGAAATTTTCTTTTTCAAAATAAGTTTAGCGTCAGGGAATCTATAGCACTTTGAATTTTCAAAATCGGCCGGTTAGATTACGAGATCTTAGGGGGGCCGATATTGCCCCCTGCCGGAAATAGGGGTAGCCGGGGCCTGACGGAAATAGGGTTAACACTGGCACTGCAATACAAGCGCTAGACAAATTCTGTGGGAGACCAAAAATCCAGGCGGGTCTTGACCCCTCCCCTAACCCCCGGGATGTTCACTCATGGTTGTTTCACTTGACTAGAACCAAGCTGCGACAGTTCTAATTGCGTTTTAGACAGAAGTTCTAGAACTTCTCATGCCTTCCCCTCTTTTATCCTGCACCGGACGTTTTACACTGTGTCTTCTTGTCACAACAAACCAGCACGGCGGCCGCGATAATTCCCAACTCATTTTGTCAGCTCATCATTGGCTTACAATCAGTGGTGGACAGGGGGACTAGGAAGGCTCAAGCCCCCCATCCCACCCCCACCGAAATTTCAGTGAACCTATAGTAAATGCGTAGCTGAGGGCTGTTCCGAAGCAATGGTGGGGCAGGCTCGAGACCCTCACCCCCCCTTCCACCCAATGAAGTCCTCAATCCGCCACTGTTCCCTATCCTCTATATCCACTACACACAATCCACCAAGGGGAAAAGACAAGGCTCTGCTAGTTTCACAGTGAAGTCAGTGCTAATATTTCGATAAGTTTTCAAAACGCCGGAAAATTGTCTTTGATAACGCTTTCAGAACACACCGGAACCATCTTGCATTTTTTTGTCAAAGGTATTTGATAATCATTCCAAAAATACGACAGACCCTGAAAACGTTGGGCAGCATTTCATGAACTTCAAAGTTCCCAGAGGTATCGGCAATGCACTAAAAAATCTTCGGATTAGATGAAAAACCTCTAAACTGGTAACCCTAAATTCGCAGGCCCCATAATGCCTCCCTCCCCTCTAGGTAACATTATTCACCTAACCCACCAGACGGGAGAACAGGACACATCCTTTTCCTCTAGACATTAACTAGTAGTAATAGTTAATCTCTATGGATCTAACCAATTCCATTCTTTCCAGGTGTAAGACTGAACCTGTTTTTTATTTTCTCGACTGAGCATTTTTCAAATCATGAGCAAGATATTCCACTCAACATTGTGAGTACCTCCTATCGCAGGTGTTGAAAAGGCAACAGATAATTCAGCGACTACGTGTGGGAGTGTTTGAGCCAATAGTTTGAGAGACTGTTGTGTGGTCTCTCGACCCCGAGGTCTCTTGCTGCGATAGTGCCGAAAATGATAGAAGCTAGTAAGAGCGCTGTGCATTTTGTCACTACGTGTGTATCATGATAATGACAAAGGCTTTTCCAAGACAGAGCTTACTTGGTACTGATTTATCCGAATGTTGTGGCTGCATAATAACTCAGAAAACTTTTATATGGGTGCAGCATTTCGGCATCCATGTGTAAAACTATTGCTGATGGAATGCATGCCGTGGTTGAAAACATGCTCGGTGATTTTGTGTTAAACTCGTGAACGAACATAAATACAGAAATGCTCACCAACCATTACTTTTACGACCGACTGGATGGAGAAAGGGGTCGCAAGAAAAGGATGCTAAGATGCGGGGTCAAGTGAGGAGTCAACCACCTCCCATAAGACGGCATCAATACATATGTATTGACACCCTGATTTAGAGTACTTCGCAAGAAAAACACCGTAAAGCAGTGTCAGGTACCCTTGAAATGGTGGCCAGGTAAGGAATCAGATGGGGGTCGTGGCTCCTTTTGATGAGGGTCGTGACTCATTTTGATTGGAATCATCTCTTCTCCCAAACCTACAAAAACTCTCAAATACGGTGTCTGACCCTGTATTGACACCGGATTCGGTGGTAGTGACGCTGCTTGGCGGGGTTGGCCTAACTTCCCTCCAGTGGGGACTTTTTGACGGTGTCACGAAATGGCAAAAAGGTGTCATTTTTTCTATCAGTGTAACGCAATGCACTCTGCTCTATCACCAGACATGGTGACGTCATCGCTTGCACTGCAGTGCAAAATAACTTGTGCGGCAGCGCAGTTGTGGTGGTCCCAGAATACGTCTGTGCTGATATCTGAGAGGTAAGATTTCAGATATCAGATATCTGATGGGTAAGATGGATAAGATAAGTGGTTGTTATCTGCTTGGAAGCAGTAGACCGGAAGAGTAAATTGTGTTGTGTATCGTTCCAGGCCCAGAATTAAGATAAAATTATGTTGTGTATCGAAGGCACGATCTCAGGAGCATTTTTAGGCCCAGTATCGATCATACGAGTACGCGTTAACCTCTGTTACGGTTCTCCGATTCCAGCATCACGCGCAGCAAAGATTGGGCGTGTCTACCGGAGCGATATAAACGCTTCTAATGTACGGGAGGATGTAGTATCTGATACCTATTCTGTTCTTTCAGGCATAAGAAGGGCACAGTGAGTTGGCGGTTTCCTGGATGGTGAATACAGCCTTGTAGTTTGAAGTTAGTGTCTCTCAACGATCCTAGGGACACTACAAGGAGCTTTTGCGGAATGTCAGAGTAACCAACTACCTGGCCGAGAGGTGCTGCGGCACCATCACAAAGAACAGCAAGATACTTGCCAGAGAAGACCAGCTTAGAAAAAACTGCTGCAGGGCGTGGAGAAGTTCCAGAAACTGCATCCCAACTTCACCAAAAAGACACTAAACAACAAAAATTACTGGTAGTTGAAGTTCAAAGGTTTGCACCGTATTAAACACTTGAGATCTGGACTGAGAATCTAGGGCCAACAGTGCCGGTGGCGTCGGCAGCTTTGGAGGTGCTTTGAAGGAAGAATCATCAATGATTTTTGCGATTGACTGTGATTGAAGCCCCACGAATGAAGCCCCACGAGGCTTCATTCGTAATCTATGAATCGCAGTAGGTAAATAAGTGTTTCTATAAAATCGATAATCTTTTTGCAAGGCATATTTGAAAGTTTGTAGGTTTTATGGCCTAGTTTAGAGTATCGCATAGTGATCAGGGGCGCCGCCACGGAATTTTTTTCAGGGGGGACGGACCTGGGCTGGTGCTGACCGGGGGAGACAAATTTTGAGCATATTAGGTACCTGACGGCATTAACGACCATTGATAAAAAATGGTGGACGTCCCCCCTGGTTGGCCAACAGAGGGGGGGGGCGCGTCTCCCGGTCCCCCTTTCGATTTTGGCGCCCATGATAGTGATGCAGCGAGCCTAAACAACAGGATGAAGCCCTTACAAGTGACTTTTTTAGGAAAATATCAAATGGATATGATACGTTTAAGAATTCATTGGAACACTGCAAACCTTGCTTACTTCCTTCATCTACCGTGCCACATCGATTTCACGGTTGCTGAAACATGGAAATTTGTCTATGTCAATACATACCGGAATCTTATTAAAACAATGGCATGATTCCAAACGAGAATCGCAAATGCTAACACCTAGCCGTCGATGGCAAAAGTATGCTATTGGTACCTTTGCGATTTGTGTGACCTTCTGGTCACATAAATATGGCTCTGGCTGGTCCCAACAACATAGTGACACCATTTTGATAACAATATGTTGTGAAAATAAGATTACCACACAAATCACGTTTTCTTAAGCCGGTAGAAAATGCACTTTCAGGATCAGCTTCAAAATTATAGCGAATAATTGAGGTGTGTCTTCTATAGTCTTTAAATGGTGGAATTATTAGGTTGGCTTCCGGCGACCGAAAAAAAGCTATGATGGTTTTAGTCCTACTGATAATTAGCGGGTGGCTAAAATCTTCGTTATTTGCTTTCGGTCGTTCGATGCCAGCCTGATGATTGCACCATTTAGATACTATAAAGGATAAAAACTGGCAATTTTACACATATGTGTACTTAATAGCACGGAACATGGCGTTAGCTGCGGCTGTCGATATGCTCCAAACCAAACACGTTTTGGTATAAATCGTAAGTTTTACTCAGCTTATTGCTTTTGGTCCTATTTCCCGGCCTTGTAGTCATTTGAGTCAATCTTACTGAGCATCAGAGTCATCAAATACCATCAATAGTCTCTGTGATGGAACTGAAAATGACCGTCAGCAAAGCAAAACTGTGTTTTTTTCACGCGTGACCAAAGTGTGATTTCACGGAAACCTAAATTCAAAGCACAAGTATGTTTTGTGTTTGTTTGACCCATTCAACAAAAAGCCTTCTAGTTAAAGGGAATGTGGCACCTTGGTAAAATGCTGGAATGTAGTGTAATTAGGGGAACTTTTAGCCGAAAATCATGGAAGAGTCCATGATTTCTCTGAAAATGTACAATAAGCTCAATATTTTGATTTTTAAAATGCTCCTCTAGGGAAAGAAATCACTATCTGCCTGTGGATGATGTCATGATCTGGCAGCCATTACCATACTCAATACGCTTCAAGGGCTTCGATTGGCTGATACTCACTGTGACGTCAGCATATGTTGTTACACCAACAGCTATGACAACTGAGGCCTGCTGCTAAGGGTACATGTAGGGTAGGTACATTTCAGGTAGTTTTTAGCCTTTCTCTACGGAAATTTTGAGTTTCAAAACAAATTATATTAAGAGTACCGGGTTTTCCGGCATGCTTTACAACTTGGCTATTCCAGTTAAAATCACGTAATAAAGGTGCCACATTCCCTTTAATTGAAAAATATGTTTTATCATTTTAAACCCCTGATTAAGAAGGACCGTTACCCCTAGTCGGATTAAGGATTAAGGGATGGGGGTTGCCATCCGGACCAAGGTTGCACTCTTTTGGCCGGAAAATCCTATCAGGTGGGTGCCAATTCCTGTCGGGTCACCGATTTTCCCACCGGGGGGTTGGGGGGGAGGAAGCGACATATTTCGAGGGGGAGCATCATCGACCCTTCAGATGAGCGCCTTGGCCATTTTAGGGGGCGCCGACGGTCGGTCGGGAGAGGGCACCTGCACCTCTTTGCCCCCCCCCCACTGGATCTGCTAATGGTATTACCAACGTGTAGTGACATTTTTATGCCATCACTATGTTCTAATTTCTCGAGATCTGGAATCGAAAACTGATATTTTGTATGTCTATTCAAACCACATAACCACCAGCTACCAATTCAACTAGAAATAATCATTCTGTCGTCATAAGTTCTTAATTAAAGTGGTTATCTACAATACACAATTATGATATTCTGCTGACATCACTAAATGGTCATTTGTCGAAAGCCCAATACCGAAAGCCAGCATTGCCCGTGCTTCATGAACCACCCAATAAAAAGCCTTCATTTGAAGCAAAAACCAACGTTCCATCGTAATTGGTTTTTGAGCTAGTGGTTCCATACCGTTTTCTTCTGGCATCCTGCGCCGCTGTGTATTGGCACGATATAGGGGCTATGCTTATCCCCGCTGCGCATGGTCAGTTTTTGAGTCTCGAGGAAACCAAAACCAGTTCTGAGTAGCATTTAAGCCAAATAATGGGAATCTGGTGGACTATTTTGCAAACCTGGGGGTGCCAGTAAAATGGGCAGCCCTACACGCCCCCTGTTGGGGGACTGTGCCAAAAACGAAAGTGAATACATATCATTGCCAGATCAGAGCCGATAGTTGGGGGGGATGGGGGTGCAGTGCCTAGTGGGGACTAAAGCTGTAAAGCTCAGTTTTTTTTACAGAAAAATTGGGGGATTGAGGATAAATAGTAGCAGATAAAAGGGAGCTAGAGGTCTTCAGCCCTTCCCCCGGAAATTGTGCCCATAATAACCACATGGTAAGAGGTTATTAGAGGTAAAGGTGAGGTAGGTTTGGGCTCCTTAGGCCCCACCACCGAAATGAAAGTCTGGACCCGCTACTGCGAATGTTGTCAATCTCCCCTCCTCCCCAGCTCCGCGCCTCGTATAGAACACCTTTTATCTCATCCAGGCCAGGCCGCATCACCATAGATGTCGCCGCGACCTAAAACAGCAATATATCTCAACCAGGCAATGATCAAGACCCGAGTGACACTTATCATCCTTTGTTATTTCTCTTGATGTATCAAAACATATGTCATATTTGATTCTGGCCATTGAGATAGGTTATAAGCACTGACAATCACCAGTATCAAAAGTCACGCCTAGCACAGAGGTCACGAGGAGGTCAAGGCAAGAAAGACCTGTCCTCTCAACGGGGCGTGAACATTTCGTCACGTTATCATAGTTACTAGTGGTCTCCTGCTGCCATGTGACCACCCGGGGAGGACGGGGTCGACAGGGGGTGGATTTTGTTTTGCTTTGTTTTGGAACGATTATTCTGGGTCAATAAAAAATATGAGGGTCAGGACTAATCTGAAAATTGCATTAGAAAGTTCGTGTAAATTCAGTAAGAAATTCAGTAAGCGTTCAGGTCAATGGTTTGACCTCCAGAGGTCAGGTTAGGTCACGATAGGCTATTTCCACTAAAATATGCAATGCTTAAGCAAACTGGGCCTAGCTCTCATGCCGTTAGAGTTATTGTAATCTGACAAACACATTTGATAGGAAAATACTAGACCTATTTCCGCTATGTGGAACATAATGACCTTCCGCCAGTGATTTGACCTCCAGAGGTCACCTCGGGACCTAATGTGACCTGAGGTCACAAAAGGTTAGCAAGTAACCTTGCCGTATATCAAATGAAACCCAGGGACAAGACATACATGAAGACGTTTATTTCAGCGCTCTAGCTTGATTAGGCCAAAAGTTATCGTTAAAATAATATTTTTGACCCCTGGTGACCTGTGATGACCTCAGATAGGTCAAAGGGAAAATATCACCCCTGGGATCCGTGAAACGGTGTTCAAGAACGCTTTTATGAACAATATGAGCATTTGCAATCATTTTTTTGTGAATTTTAGATCATAAGACAGCCTTTCTCCATGTTTTTGCTACGAGAGAGGTCACCTCGTGACCCGACCTCAAGTCACGAAATCGAAAAATCTCGGTTATATATTTTGTAGACCCTTGAGAGGTCATAAAATTTAGGAAGTTTCAAATCGATCGGTTCCAAAAAGTAGCTATGGTAGAGCTCAAAAGTTGAAGTGGGGTGACCTTGGTTGACCTCACCTGGTGACCTGATCTTGCGTGACCGGGGTAAAAAATTTCAGGGATGGTAGGAAACTGATAGGGTGAGAGATGGAGCCTTCAACCGCGGTGCTGCGTCTCGTTTTCCTGCTATTCCGAAAAAAACCTTAGGGGCCATCGATGGCCCCTCGGTGGGGCGAGGGTTAAGTGATTTCTCGACATACTATATCAAATATCTATATCAATTCAAATTCAATTTTAAATGTGTGAAGTTCCATCTAAGACGTCTCAGAGCTTGTCTTTCAAATAAGCGTGTTTCTATTTTTCGGAGGATGTATGTACATACCTATGTGATGGCCTCGGTCCACCTGTTCCAAGTATCTGCTGCTGTCTTTGCATCGGGAATCAAATAATGAGGGGAAATATACTCCAAGAGATATGCAAAAGAATATATTCAGAAAAATAGGACTGAGCTTAGGTATCACAATTTCTTCGAAACAACTGCGGCGTGTGCGTGACATAAGTTCTGCGGTTATCAAAGACATCTCACTCGTGTAATCCTGTGTTACACTCGCCCGTCATCAAACGCCATTCAGGGATTGTGTTTTTGGCGCCTCAGTGTTTTGTCCGGTGTCTTCTCTTTCTGTAAACATTGCCAGCCTCGCAAGTGTAATAAATAATGCCGAGGTCTTGTCTACGCAGTATAACATACAGTGCACATCGCCATGATAGCCCGGCGCGTTAACTGCTTGAACATAGGCGGATCCAGGAGGCATGGTGGGGCAGGTCGTCACCATCTACACAGCCGGACCCTCACACCGCGCTCTAGAGCCCCCTGGACCGCTCGGCGTCACTAGAAACGTTTTGCTTCTCCCTTACCTAGGATGCACGTATTGGCGCCCTCGCAATGCAGTTTGGCAGCCCTCTGATAGGCCACATCTGAAGAATTGAAACCTCCCTCCAGGGCACCCAAGGCCAAGGTGCCCCTCCCATCAGAAGTCCTGGATCCGCTTATGTGCATGAACAAGTTAAAACAGTATTCTACATATAGCCTGAAACATCTACATAACCATATAGCACAGTCTGTATAGCTCTCAAAACCAAAACAAGGCAATTTTTACATTCAAAAATTCACTGACAAGGAACGATAGGGAATGTCTTATCTTTCTTCATGCTTCAGATGACAGGTTCAGAGAGAAGTGTTTAGATAAGAACACTAACTCCTCGTCGTGGGGCACCACATTTTGATTTAATCCCTTTTTCGTTTTGTTTCTACTTTCTTCCGCTGATCCGCTTGATATGTTCTTGGAACTTGTGTAGCTCGTCTGCTCGCATCAGCCCCTGTAGGCATCCCGCAAAGTAGGCCGTCGTGAAGCACTCGGACCTGTCACCCAATCATCCGGCGTTAGCTCTCATCGCGTCTTATTAAATCGTTTCAAGTGGCGCCAAGGGCCTATCTTACAGTCTTGTCTGATCAAACATGCCAAAAGCTTGGAGCTCTATTTACATTTATGTGTCTCCCTATGAATTTCCGTGTCAGAAACGCCGCCTAAACCGGAATGACCGAGTAAAATACCATATAGACAAAACATATAGTAAAACACAAAACATAGACAAAGGTATTTAAATACCGGAACGAATTGGCATTAGCTACAAATGATATTCCTTCCAGCCAACATAACCCACAGAGTTTATGCATTTCACACATTGATCAAATTTTGATTGACCAACGCAGCGCGACGAGCAGAAGCGTGCGGCACGTCATCCTCGCCAGATGATGGCGAGTTTACGGCCTGAGGGGTCTCCGACTACATACCTGCACAGCCCATGGAGCTCAGGCTCTCTGTAGACGGTGAAGCACTCCTGGCAGACTGATTCCAGCTCGCCGAAAACGGCCTTGTCGAATACACCCCGACACTGGAGTTGGTAAAAGGAGCGCTTGTTGGCAGGCCTGTACCAGCGACCACCGCCTGACATCGGAGCACCAGGGCACAGGCAGGCCAGCAGGCACCCAGCCAGCAAAGCCACCCGCATCTGCTTCGACGACATTCTGGAACGACAGCAACGCCACCGATACCTCTGGTACTAACTCGGCTTCAAGGCAAACTGAAAGGCGGCAATCGGGATCAACAGAGACCCATGTCCCAAACACTGCATGCCTACAGTGTTCAGAGTCCCCAAGGAGGTTAACTCCCAAGAGAGAGAGAGAGAGAGAGAGAGAGAGAGAGAGAGAGAGAGAGATAGAGAGAGAGAGAGAGAGAGAGAGAGAGAGAGAGAGAGAGAGAGAGGGAGAGGACACTAAAGCTTCAGCTAAATTAGAAATATCAAGAAGTTGTGTGACCAGTATGTGGGCAGGTATACAAGGACCCCGATTTCGAAGAGCTATTTTTTAGAGGCTAAGTCTCTTGTCCACAGTATGCTGAAGATTGACCAGCCCCTCACGTTTTTAGTCGTCGGCGGAGAGGCTTATACAATACAGGAGACTGAAGAAAAGCGGAAATGGTCGGGGTACCTGGAACATTGCTATTTGAGCATATCTGCTACATATTTTTTTGTAATGTGAGTAGCGTTTCATCCGGAGTTCACCCACCCGCTTTACCGTGGTACATCGGTAATGCAGGCATATGCAAGCAAGAGAAATAATTTTCACCACTTGCGTTCATAAGCGCAATTTCAGGTGCCGTCATTTCATCGATGAGGTTTCTTCATAAGCACAGCTCAAGAAGTGAGACTTCCAGGAAACCTCCGTGCCTATACACATTAAGTTTTGGTACGCGTATCTGACCTGGGTGCCACTTTGAGTGTGTGTCAATTTACACCCGCCTCGGCGGGCCTCCGAGCCACCTTCGCCCTTCGGAGGGAGGGGGCAGTGTTCAAACACCCCTCTCTCGAACTCGGCTACTCTGCGGGATAGCAAAAAAACGCGAAGATTGGAGGGTAATTGATGAAAGTGCATGAAGAAACTACATCAGTCACTTTTAGCCCAGGTCAATATTGAGGTCATAACAGGTCAAAGAAGGTGACATATAAAGACGAGTTTCCGGGCTCTAGCGTCTGACAAAGTTGAGTTAGAACTATGTATACGTTAGAACTTGAATAAGTTAGAACTTGAAGTATGTATAAGTTAGAACTTGTTAGTATGAGTTAAAATTTGAATGTATAATATAGGCACCATTTGCTTTCCCTGGTTACAGAGAATTTAATGATGTATAATATGCATAATTAGGTCAAAACATAATAATTACATGACCTAAGGGCAGGCCAAGGTCACCATCTAGCCTAGCAAAGTCAATATGCATATCAATCGACTCGCAATAACAATCCAAACGTAATGGTATCAGAATAAAAGCTTCATCATAATTGCCTGTAAATTTATATACCCAAGTCTGAAAACCTGCTTAATATTTCCAGATGACCTCGCAGGGGTTAAAGGTCTTAACTTGCGGCCTAAGTCTGGAAAGGGGCCTACGGTGATATTATTTGGAGAATAGGAAGGCACACTAACACCAAGAGTTTTTTCACCGGAAAAAATCTATTTAATAAAACACGGCAGCAAACTTTGCAGAACAACCATTGAACAAGCCTCCTTTACACCCTGACGCCCGTGTCACCCCAGTACCCCCGTCGCTACAACGTACCACTGTTTCCAACACCAAACCCACCTCACCCCATCCCACTGATCCCTACTTGTCTACAGTGTGTAATCATGCTGTATCCAAACACTTTACAGATACCACGAAACCTTCCTTAACCGCAGGCAGCTCGCCGATGTGGGTCCAGATTATGCAAACTAAATGTTAAGCTCAAAGTATTCATTGGAGAATGGTAGTCATTTCTCGTTAGTGTTGTCAGTTTTTTTCGGTCCTCTTCGCAATGCACCGTTCCATTTGAAATCATTTTTCCAAATTTGTTTTTTAAAAGACGCCCACTCTTGTTTCTTCCTCCTTAACATGGCGAAATTTGCCCCCCTGGTTTTCCCCAGATAACGCAAAAAACTAAGAAACGCAGAGCAATGAAACTTACAGTAACTTATTTCTGATCAATTTTACGCATCTGACCAAATTTTTAAGGTCAGGCCATGTCAGGTCAACGAGCTATCCAAGGTCAAGTGACCCGACCTCAAAACCTAAAATCACGAGTTTGAAGCGGCGCCTAAGGAACATCTGCCAACCGATCAGTTTGAAACTTTCGCAGTATAATGAGGTTATTAGGAACTGCTATCTCGGAATGTTTATATTTTTACCTTAGGTGGGGCCAATTTTTTGGTCACCCCATTATTAGTCTATGGTGAAAAATTGAAACTGCTTGTTTTCAGTAAATACCGCATAGATAAAGCTAACAACTCTTAAACCACTATCTTGACCATAAAGTTGAGTTTTTGACCATCTGACCTCTCAAAGGTCATGTCAGGTCACAGGAGCATGCAGTGATTGTTTTGCCAATCACTTTTCACTGAATTGAGATAAAGCTCCTACTTTGCTTGCATTGTGCTTATATTATCACGGGCAGTCGATTGATATACAACATGACCATACCAGGTCACCCTGTGGCCCTGACCTAGCTCAAGGTCAGGTCATTTTCACAATTTGACCTAGAAAGGTTATATTATACATCATTCGATTTCCCACGACGAGAGGAATCCAGTGATGTATAACTATTTTCTCTAGCTTTGCTGGGTAAATATCTAGAGGTGGAAACGTACACTGTCCTGTTGTAGGCCTATGGAACCTTCTTTGACCTATGCTGACCTCAATATTGACCTGACATAAAAATGTTACATATAATGTCGTTTCGTTTTGCCAAGAGCTTTCGAACACCCTCCGTAATTTTCTTTTTGCTTTCCTGGGAAATGAGATACGGAGGGGGCGAAAAACACCCCAGCGAGGCGCGTCATACCAGGGACCCCAGCGGGGCGCGTGTTAAACCTCTGATTCACAATGAACTGTTCTGCAGCCAAGACTATAAGATTGACAACATTAAACGTTTCATATAATCCAAAGAGATTGTTTGCAGCAGTGCCAGTGAGCTGTTTTGCTGTGGCAAGCTTGGAGTTAATTTTTTCAACTAGATCATCCCAAAATCCTCTTGCCTCTTCACACTACAAAGAAATGCTCAATTGCTTCTATGTAACTGCAACTATCACAGAATAGTTCATCTCTCGCATTTCGTATGCACAAGAATCTTTGAGTTGGAAAAGCCCATGAACAATCCCATATTATAAGTTTTCAAGATTTGTAGATTTCGTGATGCTAAATGGAAGTAAGTATACTTTACGCTAGTCTTCTCCCTATTTAGCTGCTTCGTTTATCCATTTTATTTGCGCCCTGGGAGTTATTTCATTTTTTGTGAAAAATATTTTAATCTAATCCACTGAACCGGGACATGTTTTTCTTTTACCTATATGCCGCAGCCAAGTACCTTCTCCTGAACGGTTAGTGTTTCCATTGTCAACGGCAAGTCGTCTCCATATCGCAGGAATGGCCCGATACCAGCCCATGTAAACAAGAGGATCCAGTCGTGTCAAGTTATTGCTTTCCTTAAACGAATTATAATCCAAAGTTTGTCCCTGATGATTGAAAAATAAATCAAGAAACAATATACTGTTTTTGTTCAATGCGGGATTGAAAATAATTTTCCCAATCCCCGAATAGCTTCACTATTACACACTATCTGTTTACAGAGTTCCTTGCCACTAGTGGGTTTTTGGATGAGGACCACTTCTCTGAACCAACCTTTCCTGAACAAAATCTTTGTGTAAAACACAGCTACTCTCCTGTCATTAACCCACGCTAAACTCTACTGCATGTGCAATATGTGCTCTAACTTCACACGAATCCTTCCCTGAAATTTTTTATCAAACCCTGTATCCATACTCCTCAAGAATCTGCTTATCCAAGAGCAACGCAGCCCTTTATAAAGATTTATCACATTGGGTGCGTTTAAGCCACTGTTCTGAACTTCTTGACACAGCACATCTCTAGTAACTTTTTGGCGGACGCCCCCTCAAAATGAAACGCATAATTTTACTTTGGATTCAGATTCAGATTTATTTGAACAAGGTCCACAAAAGAGGGCTTTTCACTCGTTCACGTCAAATATTTAAGAGTAAAATGAGTAAAAAGGATCACAGTCAAAACACCCTAATACCTGGTCTAAAATCACATCTAAAAACTGACAACAATATGCATCACACAACTACTCAATCACACGTCCTTCTCTGCGTCTGATTAGCGCCGCTCTCAGCCGGTGTCTCAAGTCAGGTACTCCGGGCTGTAACCCCATATTGTTAATCATCGATACGCCCCTGTAGCACAAACGTCGGCGGCCAGCCTCTGACCGTATCGGCGGGAGAGTCAGGGTATTAGCGCTCCGCGTGTTATGGTTGTACACTTCACTCACTCGCGGTTCCAATTGACTGCCGGATGTATCCCGGCAGTCCCGTTGTTATAACTCTGTTCACAGCGGTTACAGTATGGTAGTGGGTAAGCTGCTCAGCAGTGAGCCAGCCAAGCTGGTTAAAACATCCGAAATGTGATCATATCGCCATATGGATTATGTCTAGATGTCTCTGTTGAAAAATAGCTGCGGAGATCATGTCGATTAGTTGAGAAATAACGAGAGCTTTCGCTATTATTTTCCTTTAAGAGTGAGATTTTGCTGGGACCACTGATTTAAAATATTTGGAATCTATCATAGCTGGCGGAATGTTAATGTTGCTACAGTCTTGCAAGGCACTAAATGTGACGCCTAAAATCGTAACTCGCACATTAAGTACTTGTCCACAATTACGTTCATTTGGGCGCTTTTTGGGAGCCTAACCACATAAGTTTACATTTATTTAGGGTTAATTGCAAGTCAGAGTACATTCTGAGTTCCCTCTCTAGCTCCGAAGCATTTTCGGCTGAGTCAATATCTTTTACAGACAAAGTTGTATGGTCTATATATTATGATATTCTTATCTCCTCATTAGAAACTATCACACTGTTTACCCTAGGCGTTGCACGAATCTTAATGGATAAAATTGTGAAAACTAAGCAAAATATGAGACTGGAAGCAGAGCAGCCCTGTTGCAGACCACGTGATGGCTTAAACCATGAAAAAGTAAATCCATTGTTTATGATAGCAAGCTCCATATCCCTATGTAGTATCTAAATCCATTAAAAAAATTCAGGATGGTTCTCTAAGCTGTATCTACATAAATATATTTCCTCTTTCCCTTATGCGTTTCCAATAGAGAGGTCATGATCCATACCTGACCCTAAGTCATCGATATGAAAAATCCCGGAATATTTGTTTTAATAACCGATGGGTCATTATGTGATATAAGAAGTTTAATTCGATATATTCACCCTTGTCTTACTTATGCCACCTTAAAATTTTTGGAGGTGATGTCACTTGACCTGCACATGGTACCTGAACTGAGATGAACTAACCTTACAATTTTTGGGGAAAGTTACGCAATAGCTCAGAGATTAGGTGTGCCAAGAACGGCGGTGCTTCCCGCCGCCATTTTTTCGTGCCCCGGGAAAAAACCGAGCGGGGTATTCAAACACCTCCCTTCCGGGCGAGGGCTAACAATGTCAGAAGGGAAAGCCTCCATATGAGATGTTTGTATATGTCTTATGTCCAGGGCTGGAGAACACTTTTCGATCCCATTAAGCAAGGGGGGGAGAAGTGGAGGTCAGAACAACATCAATCTTGCTAGCATAGTTACAGAAAATCTCGGGGAACACAAATATTGAATATATTTAAAACTGAGACTGGTACCCATTGAGGTGAAAATAATCCCTTCAATGTAGTATTGTGTTACAATCTCGTATCTAGGGTACTCATCCTGTGTTTTGAGAAAAATTATGTTCTCTGTTGTAAGTGTTTTAAACCATTTTCACCGGGGAAGCTTTTGTGTCTTGGGGAAAAACCAGTCTCTGTTAGAAGAATTAAATAATAGTTCTGACCTCTGTGGGAGGCCTGAATAGGGTAACACGAGCACTCTAACGCAAAGCCCATACAAACCCCATCGGAGACCCAAAGTCCAGGGTGAGAGACCTGGCCACCCCTTCCCCGCGGACTTCGTCCCATGCACATGACTATGTTATCAAACACAGCGATTGTCTTTTTGCCAGCCGACTGGTCTTTCCGTCGCGCAACATACCAGCATAGCTGGAAATGGTAATAGGATGTGAATTAGGGTAATATATGCCCTTCTAAACTTCCCATCGGATCCATTTCTATCAAAGGACAACTGGCTTGGAGAAAAGCATAAAACCTTCTTCCTCTTGGTTACACTTTTAAGTGCCCTTTATGATTATTGGATGTCCCGACTGGCATTATACGAGAACCGAGGCTTCTAAAAAAATGTAGCGGAAGTAATTGCATTCGGCACTGCAACCTCCAGAACAACAATTGAGTCCACTGAAATGTCCGTCCAGGTCCAGTCCCTACCACCAATCCGGGGTCGCCTTTACTGTGATTTGTCGTTTCAAGAGCTTTTGAATGTTTAGAAACTTTATATAGCTCTTCTGGAAGCCGAATTATATTCTGGTTTTGTCCGCCTCATTTTAGAAGAACAGAATGCTGTAGGTAGTACATGGTTTTAGTAATGAAAATAATAAGTCCTCGCTAGGTCTGCTGTAGATAGGGTGCCATAGGACGCACGGTTGGTGGTTATCCCAACACCTCCTGGGCTCTTTTTGTACCCACCACCGTCTGAGGGGTCTGATCGGACCCCCTACAATCTCGGGAACCGGAAGTGATGCGGGAAAAATTGAAACGGCACTGGAAGTGCCATATCGTCTTATACTCTCAAGCCGAGTTTGAACCATATCCGTTGCCCATTGACGTCACAGAGGGCCAAAATGGGTCGAATTTTGACCCATTTGGGAGATCCTTTATAACTCGGGAACCATAAGACCTAGAACAAAGCCAAATACATCAATGTGTTCGTCTTGGTCCAATAATGTGAATGTTATACAACATGACCGTGAAAGGCTGCATCATGACCTTGACTTTGGGTCAAGGTCAAATAATGACCTTTCAGGACCATGCTGCACATCATTCGATCCCTTGAGCCATGCTCGTCACTATGATACCAAATTTATTTATGTATCTTATATCGTTCCCCTAAGGTATTAACATAAACAGTTTCGAAAACCGTGACATTTGGGGATTCCTGGTGGCCTTGTTATTGACCTGACCTGAAAATGAATGCTAGAGTGTGGATTTCTTCTTTCAAGAGCTTTCGAATGGTGTTTAGAAACTTGATCTAGCTCTTCTAGAAGCCGAGTTACACCTTGGTTTTTGTCAGCCTCATTTTAGAAGACCACAATCGCCCTATATGGGTTTAGAAATTACGTCATAACTCATTGAAATGACCTGAACTGATGCCAATTTTGGTCATAAGTTGTCAAATTGATACTTGAGAGGTGTAAAAAGAGACGCACCTTTCATTAAAATCGTATCGGAATCATTTGGAAAAGCTGAAAGGAGGGGGTCCGATTGGATCCCCAGGCGGTGAAGGGTAATTACCTAACCAGGAAATGGGTTGCTACTTGCCAGCACAATACATATCCACATAGTGTAGATAGCCGGAGACTCTTCAGGCTATCACAGTCCTCTGCAAGTGGGATAATAGATTTCAATTAAAAATGATAATTTTATCCGGCTTATGCTTCTCTGACACCACTTCCAAACCAGGTAATACCTACCTATAGGAAATGGACGGATGATTGCCTCAGCTCAGAGCTCTGGGTGTCCCTGCAGATCTCAGGAGCCAGTGAGGAGCGTTTGCGGTGTTCTGTCTCCAGAGCAAATACTGCAGGCTTGGGACTGCCCTGGGATGGCATTTATACACCCGGCTGACTGCAGTCCCGCACCGGCTGCGCACACGCGGCGTGTGAGAAACAGCCGCCGCAACCGACGCGTCGACGACGCGCCGCCCCAGCACAGACGCCCGTACCTGGCCCGTGATTAGTCGAGATCACCGTCTGCAGGCTGGTGCCGATCAACCATTGTTTCACAGATATTATATTTTTTGAACTTAAAACTTTATTAAATCTCTCTGTGCGCTCGTCCACAACGTCGGAAAAGTGCACTTGGCTTGACAACTTGACCCCCACAGTGAAACCTCTTCATCAAATTCCCTTGTCCGACATGCGTGTGGGCACTAGGGTTAGGGCAGGTAAGAGCAGGTCATTTTTTAACATGTTAACTGGGGAGCCATTTGCCCCTCCTCCCAGTCGGCCGAAATTCCCCCCCAGTGCCCGGAAATTGGCCCCTAGTGAAATTGACAGATGATCTAAAACTGAACAAGGGGATGAGGTGGCTTAGTGGATAGCACCCTTGTCTTCTAAGCCACTGGTCCCGGATTCAAGTCCCGGCGAAACCTCTGAATAAGTCGATCTGATCCCCAAAATCCCTTCCAACAGGGTGAGAGTTGGCAACACCGTATGACCCAGGCAGTTGGTGAGTCGCTAAGCCCCAAACATTATTATTATACTAAAATTGAGCAAACTCAACCTGAAGAAAAAGAGACAGAACACCACTTGACAGTAAAAGTTTTGTTCTATTGCTCATCCCAAATTGGCAATGCGCAAATATTGTGTTAGAACTTCCCACCAGTAGCTGTCTACTCCATCGTGCAAAAACTAAACAAAGCGCGTAGTTACGGGAAATTCCGGCAAAACAGACTCAGCACCAACTAATCACAACGCTGGAGATAGCCCACAACCAATCAAACATCGTGTTCTAACCGACCGGAAGCCCAGCTAGTACCGGGGGATTGCAAGACGCTCTCATTTCACACGGGGTCAGTAGTCAGCGCTCAGAGCTCTTTCGTGGATTAAGCGGAACCCGATGTAGTCACATCGCGTCAGACTGGTTGCTGGCGTGGTGTTGCAAAGTGCTTAGCTTATTTATTTATTATTGTGGTGGTAGCATAGGTAAAAGTTATAGTGAAACTGCTGCATGTTTTTTTCGGTAAGTTGATAAGTTGTTAGTTAGCCTTTCTCATTGATTCCTTGATGTTTTAAATTGGGAAAGCCAGCCCTTCGTCAGAATCAATAAGCTGGCTCCCGAGAAACCCTTCTAATAGGGAAAGAATTGGAGAAACGGTATGACCCTGACAGTTGGTGCGTCGATAAGCCACAAAAATTAGTAACTGGTTTTTGCACTAAATTTCCTAGATGATTTGGACAGCAACAGCCACACATCATAGTATGTATGTACATAAAACTTATCTCGACCTAGAGTATAAATCATAGGCGGATCCAGGATTGCCGATCGGGGGGGGCACCTCCCGGGGGGGCGCCATCCGGACCAGGGGGGCGCCACTTTTGACTGGCAAAACCTATCAGGTGGGCGCCAAATCCTATCGATGGGCGCAGATTTTTGCATCCTGGGGGGGGTGGGAGGCGACATTTGACATTTCAGGGGGGCGCCATCGACCTTTCAGGGGGCGCCGAGGGTCGATCGGGGGTGCACGTGCCCCATTTCCCCCCTGGATCCGCCTATGGTATAAATCGCATGTGTTCGATACTTCAGGAATTTGCTTACCTTGCTATACTCTTAAAGAAAAATAAGAAAATAGTTTATTCATTTGTTAAAAATTTTTGCCTAATTTTTGTGCCTTTCCATCTGCTAGAGATTAAATATACTGTCGAGGGCTGCCAAGTTTTTCAGCAGAAAAGGGCCAAAGCGAGTTAGAAGCAGGGCCAAAAAGGGACCAAATTTTATTTTTACTTAAAGAGCCAAATAAATATAACAGAAATCAAATTGGAGACTAAAATGACCCCCGCAGTTAGCATAAACTCACAGAAGTACAACTTGTATCACTGTTTTAAACAAGTTTTTGACTGTTTGATCTTGGCTTGACGCAATATTTTTTAGTGCGCAGCCCATTTAACCTTCATCCCACCGGGGAACAATGATGCCCCCTAAGGTATTTCAGAATAACAGAAATACGACGAGGTGCACCACTGTGGTTGAGGCGTCTACTACTCAGCCCATCGTTTTTCCACCCTCGCTAAATTGTTTTTACCCCGGGTCACAATAGGTCAGGTCACCAGGCAAAGGTCAACCAAGGTAACCTTACTTCAACTTTTGAGTTCTACATTATCTACATTTCTAATCTGATCGATTTGAAACTATTAACACTTGTTGACTCTTCCAGGTTCTACAAATTGTATATCCTGATTTTTTATATTTTTGACCTGCGCTCAGGTCACAAGGGGACCTCTCCCATACAAAATAGCATGGGGAAAGCTGTCTTATAATCTAAAAGTCGCAAAAATGGTTGCAAATTCTCAGATTTCTCAGAAAAGCGTTCTTGGTTACCCTTTCACGGATTTCAGGGGTAATATTTTCCCTTTGACCTATCTGAGGTCATCACAGGTCACCAGGGGTAAAAAACAGTATTCTGACAATAACTTTCAACCTCGTCAAGCTAGAGCGCTGATCGTCATCGTCAGCTGAACGTCATCTTGTATGTCTCATCAATGGCTTCCGTTTGATATACGGCAAGGTTACTTTCTGACCTTTTGTATCCTCAGGTCATGTTAGGTCAAGAGGTACTCTTTGGAGTTTAAACCTTTGGCGGGAGGCCATTATGCTCCACAGAGCAGAGAAAGCACTGGCACTTTCCTATCAAGCGTACTATAGTAGATTTCAATAGCTCTAATGGCATGAGATCCATGCCCAGGTGCAGCAGGTTCACTGCATGAACATAAGGCAGACGCCCGTCGGATTGGTTTAGATGTATTACATTTCTCGCACACGGGATTATTCCCCGGGAATATATTTATCGTTTCAGCTTTGTAATCCATAGAAGTGCATGCACCGTCACACCTACATATTTAAACTGCATTCTTGTTTCGGTCGCCCATGGTGAAGGACGAGTGGTCGACGTAGCTGCTGCTGCAGGTCATGCAGTCCTCTAAATGTGATTAAAGACTGCTTCAGGGAACCGTGCGAATTAAATTTTGCAAGATTTAAATTGATATATTGTAGAAGGCTCCGGAAACGTCACTTTACTGGCAGAATTATGAAGTATACCAACGCCAGCCTGGGCAGGGTAATCTGCTGCCATCACACCATTTTCCCGGCTGGCGTGCTTGTTCCGAGGGAATGACGGGTGGCAGTACCCCGCGAGCGCGCAGAACGGTTCAACCAAGTTCAGAGGAGATCAGGCAGCAAGAATGGACTCAGATGGGGTCTGTTTGATCTGCGGTGAGCATCCGACTTGGTTGATTGCTACTCGACCAGTGTCCGATCCAGGCGAATAGGTGGGGGGGGTAAAATCGTGAAAACACATGCTTTGAAGAAGAGAATCGGTGAAAGTTGGTTTTTATGGGGAAGGGCAAATGCCTTTCCTCCTAGATTCGCCGGTGTGCTCGACTTCGCGGTCAGTCACAGTGACCCAGTTTCCATGGCGCAAGTTGTATTCGGATTGGACTGTAGACCTGGGTAAGGGGGAGTGGGGTAAGATGCCCCATCGGGTAAGACGCCCCATCCCCTCTTTTGGCAATCCGGGTCACCACTGGTGAATAATATTGTTCTTGGTCGAAAGCAGAGGCTTTGATTGCTTCTTGCGCAAAAATTCAGTTCCCTCCTGTAAGTTACGTGAAGCTGGTAGGCAAGTCTCTGTTTCGATGCTTTTCTAATAAAAAATTGCCCACATAGGTTGCAGATATCTCGAAGAATATTAAATCCGTGCTTTGTTTGACTTCACATTACGAATGATGGCATATTTGACTCATTAACTGAGCATTTCTCTTGAGTGAATTAATTATATGATTTTTGCCATTCAGATTTTATCTACTTTGGGTACTGATGGGAAAGATGCCCCCTCAACGAATGGGGAAAGATGCCCCATGGGCAACTTTCCCGGTGGAAAGGGGGCGTCTTTCCCCAGAGCAATATAATGTCATTTGTTAGAGTAAACAACTATGTGTTAAACTTGGGATTAGTCCAAACTTTACCCACGGGCAGCGCCACGGAATTATTACTGGGGGCTACTGACCCTGGACTGGTGATGGTGGGGGGCGGGGACGTGAACTTTAAATTGACCGTCTTTGAAAAAGCTAATGACCATGAAGCTCATGAGCAAATTTACGTAGGTCAACGTAAGTAGGTAGTAGGGAGACAATAAAAACCTAGGTCGATTTCCAAGACTTATCGGGAGACGTCCTCACAGATTGGCGAGTTAGGGAATCTGTCCTCCCGTTCCTGTCCTTTACTTTCGACGCGCATGACCGTACGTGTTAAATAAGAGCACACTTCAATCTGTCGCTTTGTGACTAACCTTTCCAATTGAAGGCCTCGCACCTGAACCCAGGCCACTAATGCAAGGAATCCCATAACAGCCAAATTTTGTGGTTGGTGCTCTCATTCGATAAAGCGAATCCCAGCTCAATCATTAAAACCTTAAGACAATTATTTTGGAGTTCACCCGACCTGGCCTGATGCCCCAACTGGAGATGACCTCAAGGCGCTTTCAGATCAAACTGGTGTGGTGGAAGTACAAAGCAGTTAAATTAAAATGGACAAAACCGTAAAACATATTTTAAAAACAAAACTGACCAAAATCGGTCAATTTTGGCCAATTAGGAAGGGGCTATGGCTGTGCTGTTTACCCTGGATTCGCCTATGAATGTGCTAGACCTGATCATATTCCACATGGATAATCCTGCAAAGCTCCGTACCTGATCTCTTACGTCGTCCCTACATTTGCCATCCCGGTAGCTTAGTTGGTAGAGCGTTGGGCTCCGGCCCGCTGGTCGGGAACATGCAGTGGCAATGCATGTCCAGGCTTGGGATCGGTTCTTCTGAAACGCTCCGTCGCTCAATAGTTTACCCGACGTAGGTCAGCTGGCAACTGACTGGTGAGAGGGTGACCTGAGCGGGTCGGCCGTCCCTGTGATTTGTGGGACGTTTAACTTTGGCTTTTAGATTAAATCTTCATTGCAGGAGTTGCTCGCTCCGATGGTAGGGCTAGGGATTCCGCGACAAGTCCATTGGTGACCTTAGAGGAGACTCCGATTCCAAAAGCCGAACCTGCAACAACATGCATTTAAAAAGGCTCTGGAATACAGACTAGTTAAAGGGGTTGTGAAAGCAAATGTAACTAAAAAGCCGTGGACGGGGCAGGCAAAAGATGTTAAAGGGAAGAAAGTGGGCATGACGATACCAGATATCTCATTTGCGGATTGAGTTTTGTTCTCCCGTGCAAAGAATGGATCGAGTGCAATGTCTGCGAAGGCTGGGCCTGTGTGCCTTAAAGGGAATGTGGCACCTTGGTCGAATCCTGGAATTTAGTGTAATTAGGCGTACTTTTAGTCAAAAATAATGAAACCACTCATGATTTCGCTGAAAAATGTACAATAAGCTCCATACTTGGTTTTTTTTAAAATACTCCTCTAGAAAAAGAAATAAATATCAGACTGTGGATGATGTCACGATCTGGCAACTACTACCATACTTAAAACGCTTCAAGGGCTTCGATTGGCTGATGCTCATCGTGACGTCAGCACATGTCGTCACACCAGTAGCTCACAACAATGGCCGCCGGCGACGAGGGGGCTGAGGGGGGTTGGTGTCAGGTAGGTTTTAGCTTTTTCTACGGAAATATCGAGTTCCAAGTCAAATGAAATATGGAGTACCGGGTTTCCCGACCTGCTTTACAACTTGGCTATCTCAGTTAAAATCACGTTGTGAAGGTGCCACATTCCCTTTAACGAGAAGGCTAAGGTGGCTGTGCGCCATAAATGATAGACTGGGAGCCTGTGATGGTTAGTGTGAGGAAGCTTCGAGTCGCTACAAACCATTTTTACTGTCTGAAGTGAATGTTTTTGTCCTTAACAACTTCTGGCCCATATTTCTTTTTAAAATATGGAATTGAAACAAAGGGAACACAGAAAAGACAAAGTAGGGGATTTAGGGGAGCTTCTCAGAAACCTTGTACCAGTTTACCTACTTCGTTTCGTACTTCGTTGTTTGTGTGTTTGTGTGGTTTAATATTACTTTTATGATATGTTTTTATCCTTGGTTTTTATCGTTTGTTTTACGTAACTTTTTTATCATTTGACGTGGAAACGTGAAAACCACCTACATGTATTATCAATCTGTGTGGACGCTTCTAAATACATTCTGACTTCTGAATAATACTTTAATGATTACCAATGAAGCTAAGAACTACGAAAAAGCTACTTCATCAACATTGGACCAAAATGGGGTAAGATGCCCAGGGGTGGGGCATCTTACCAAGCCCCAGGGGCGTCTTACCCACCTGATGGGGTAAGACGCCCCTTTGCAAGCCTCTAGTAAAACCATAATAGTTAGAAAATATGATAATTATCAACAATTTCATCGACACTATAAAGGAAGATAAATGATAATGCTACGCCTTGACATCTACAGCAGCACTGTTGGTACCACGGTTATTTCCTAATCCGGATTTCCCTAAACCCTGGGCATCTTACCCCACTTTCCCCTACATCAAGTACTGAGCCGTGGTAGACTGCCGGAAAATTATTATGCAATTTATATCGTCAAAACATCCACGAAGCTGCAGACTTGCACAATAGTCTAGGCAAAGCACACCCCGATTGCAGTAAATACGTCTTTGCTAGGTCACAGCTACGTGATTCACTTACCCCGGCTACATGTGTAGTTTCAGTACGCTCTATTTACGCAGCGAGCACGGGAACAGACTTAACACGCGCATTGACGGGGGTCTGAGCCACCTTCGGATTGACGAGGGGGGCGGGTACCCGCCCCTAAGATCTCGAGAACCACGGTAGGTAGCAAAAAAAAACGGTAAACGGCGTTGGGTAGCCCATCCGCTTCTCCATCGAAAATATTTGAACCATTTTTTGTCAGGTCTCATTTAAGGTCACCAGAGGTCAAAAACATGCCGTCACATGCCGTCATAGGGATAACATGTAAATTAAGTTCTTCGGCCATTACATCTGAACAAGTAAAGATAGAGCAAAACGACTTGAACTCTATGAATCCTCGCAGCAAGCCGAATCGAATGATATATGATTTGACCTTGCTAGGTCAAATCAAGATTTGACCTGACCTGAGCTCAGGTCAGGGTCAAATTATATAAAATGCATATCATTAGAATAACAAAGCCAAGGCGAGTCTAATAGAGCTAAAATAAACGCTCTATCACCATCTGTTACTGAGTTATTCAGTAAAACCATATTTCCATGTATTACCAATGGAGAGGTCATGCTTCGTATCTGAACTTAGGTCATCGATATCAAAATACCGGAACATAGTTTAGAGAACTCGGTGAGCCCATTATGTGATATGAGTTTCAATTGGATAAGTTCACCCTGCTCCGACTTATGCTATCTTAAACTTTTTTGAGGTCGGGTCCTTGACCTGTACTGGTGACCTGACCTGAGATGACCTATCCTTTAAATTTTCACAGAAGTTGCAAAATGATGAGGGAAAAGGTATACCGTACAGCGGGCTGCGCGCCGCCGTTTTCTCCTGTCTCCGAAAACCCGAGGGGCGGTACCCCCCGTAATTGTTAAGGACCCGTGTAACCGAGAGTCCGCTTTTGGGACTCGGTTAAGCAAGTCCATTCCCATTGCTGATACCTAAATCGGGCGTACTAAAACTGCTCATGAATCTGGGTTAGCTTGTTTGTCCGCGCCGCCTGCCCGGCACCAACACCATGGTCGGTCCACCGCAGAATGCCCCCAGGCACAGTCACGTGACTATGCATCGAACCGGCCACACGGCTCAAGGGTCGGGCTGACACCGAGGTCAACACCTAGTACCAGCAACTTCAGCTTAGCGATGGTCTGTGAGAAAGCAAGAAGATTGCGTATTGCGATGACATCAGCATATCGTCATCCTACCAACACAGCGGTCAAGGTTGAAGCTAATCTCTTGACGACCAGGAATCACAGATCCAGTTTACTGTGGTGGAGTATCCGGAATTTATATTGATCCCTGCAGGTGATCTAGATGCATGCCTCTTGAAGTCAGCCAACACGATAAACGCGCCGAGTCATAAACTGCGGGGAAAATCACGACATACTGGCTGCACGTGTGCTATCAGGCTACAGCGACGTACCAACAGGCTGGATCGCTTATAGGCGTGGTCATCACACACTAACCGGAGGCGATCTGAGGCATGCATTTTGTATACAGAGCTTCTAGCCCTCTAGCCCTTTAATCATGCCCCGACACCATCCACGCCAAGCTCTGCATTGAAAGAGTCCTTTCGTGATACGTGAGCGAAAAATCAGCCACAATGCAGAGATATGTTTGTCCGATTCTCTCATATCAAAGTTGTGATGTGATCCCGTGTGATAACCCGAGCGTCATTATCAAACAGCGGCGCCCTCAGCGGGACTCAGGGGTACATGCCGTATCATTGCGTATCCTCGTGTCGCTGAAGTGTGCTGCTCTCTCCCTTGCCCTTCCCGCCATTTTCACCCACACATCGCCATCGCCCGCTGTATGCTCTCTCGCCTTCCCTAGAATTCCTCTCATATACTGTGCCCCCGCCTTTGCATGCTCTGCCCTCCCACGTCTTCCGCGAAATCCCTCAAGTTTGTTCAGCCCTCGCCTTAGTGAGCCGCTATTCCCTCGTCTGATCTGTCCCTCTTTGTCTGCCATGTCCTTCTCGGTCTAACCTGAAATCCCATTTATATGCCGCACCCTGAGCTTTGCGTACCTTGCTCTCCCTCATCCCCACTGCAATCCCTCTTGTCCGCCAAGCCCTCACCTTTGTGTACTTTCCCCTTCCTCGTTTACATTGAAACCCTTATTGAGCCGTCAAAATCATGTGCTTTGCCTTCCTCTCACCTACCCTCCCCTCCCTGGAATTTGTCCTGAAATCCCACACAACTGTCCTGCCCACGGGAGGATATCTAACGTCAAGTGAATAAATTTGGCATCCACACCAAAGGCAACAGTCAGCAAATGACACACAGAGCTGTTGCCACGAAAAAGAGCTCGCCTTTTGTACCAGTCCTGGTGAGGTTGAGTAAGTATGAGGTAAGCCGCAGAGGAAACGCACAGTCACCGTTCAAAAGTTTATTTTGGTTGTACAACTAAATAGAACCAACTCGCTTGTACTGACCACTAATAAGTTATAAACTGATCAGTGTTCACGCAGTGCCTCCCTTAACTAGGGACGCTCGCGTCGACAAGCCAACACAATATGCATACACTGGTGCGGCACCTTCTCTGGCCGCGTTCGCATCGAATCTCCAACTCTCCAAACCCGCCAGCCGCGAGTGTCACCGGCGCCAGAACGAGCCACCCCATCGCTAAGGCTCCCCGGTTCGGCGGTCTTTGTCCAGGCTGTAGGGTACACAGCCGTTTATGGTACGTCTAGCCGTAGAGATCGTCTTCTCCGTCGTCCTGGAAGTTACCGCCGCCGCCCTGACCACCGGCGCCGCCCGCCGCAGGCTGGGAGGATCCACCCTGGCTGCTGGGGAACCTGCCGCAGCACAAACACAGGTCACACGAGGCTCAGTCCCGGGATTCCCGGCTGGGAGGATCCACCCTGGCTGCTGGGGAACTAGCCGCAGTACAAACACAGGTCACACACGGCTCAGTCCCGGGATTCCCGGCTGGGAGGATCCACCTAGGCTGCTGGGGAACCTACCGCAGCACAAACACAGGTCACACACGGCTCCGGCTGGGAGGATCCGCAATGACTGCTGGGCAACTTGCTCAGATGCTACCTTGGCTGCTTGCATAGGTAAGCTCCTGAGCCCCTAATAATGTCCTATTTTTCGAGCCTGGACCTGTAAAACACCTCTCGATTCTGCAGCGTCTCTGGAGCAAGGGTCTGTCACCCAGGTAAATGCAGTGGCAGTGCATGTACAGGCTCGGGATCGATTCTCCAGAGTCGCTCCGGCGCAAAATATTTACCCGATGTAGGTCGACTGGCAACTGACTGGTGAGAGGTGGTCTTAGCGGGGCAGCCGTCCCTGTGCTTTGTGGGACGTTAAACTTTGGATTCTAAATTAACCCAAGAGTTGCTTGTTGGGATGGTGGGGTTGGGGTCTCCGTGACAATCCCTTGATGACTTCAGTGAGCCTCCGACTCCAAAAGCCGAATTTGGACAAAATTTATTATAAAAAGGTACGCATGAACTGCATCATCAGAAAGTGACCGGGACCATCATTCTGCACCATCACTACCAGCATCATCTTTGTGTTCTGCTCATCCGGCGTCTGGAGCGCATCGCAAATCAAACTGTTTCCCTTCTCCCGGTAAGATACCCAGCGGGAGGATACGGGAGGCGCTGAACATCACCTGTGTGGGAGTTTGTTGTGATGTGAGTGGCGAGTTCTATGAGAACGGGACAGGGGATATAGTGGAATCAGGGGATCTATAGGGGAAGGGGATCATTGTCCGGAAATTGGGATTTTTACGTTGAAAACCATACCAAGACTTGATGAATTTTGACATTCTAAATCTTTCATTTTGACCTTCTAAACAAAATCAATAAATAGGAAAGATTATCCATTTCGTTGTTCCAGAAGTTGAGGATTGGAAGCAGGTCCAGAAGAGTAATTGAATCCAACACAGCACTGGATTAAGATCCTGCAACAATAGCTTTGTGAGCCTGTTACGTTCACACGTTATGCAGCATTCTTTAACCCGCGCCCCGGCGGGCCTCCAAGCCACCTTCACCCTGGGGGGCGGGGGGCGGATATTTGAACACCCCCTCGAACTCAGCCCCTATGCGGGATAGCGAAAAAAACGGGAAGCTGGTGGATAGCTGATAAAAATTCATAAACAAACTAAAACAGTCACATTTTGGCTCAGGTCAATATTGAGGTCATGACAAGTAAAAAAGTGGGATTTTGAGTAGTTTTTGGGCTTTAGCGTCTGACAGAGTTGAGTTAGAATCATTTTGTAGACATAATTCGCTTCCTCTCGTCACAGCGAAACGAAGGATATATAATATGACCGTACTAGGCAAGACAAAAATGACCTGATCTCAGGTCAGATCAAGGTCACTTTTACCCTAGCATGGACAACATGCATATCAATCGACTCGCAATAGCAATCCAAACGTTCAGCCAGAAGTTAACTCTAAAGTGGGTGGCCCTTTAATTTCGCGCTTACCTGACAGCAATTCCTCTCGGTAAAATTATGGGTAATAATACAGAGACACTAAATAAGTGTACAAAACATTTAATAAGTTTCTTAAAGCCAACATGAAAGCTCCCATCGTCGCTCGCGAATATAAATTCCATCCAACATGGTGAGTTACCTTTTTTCCTCTGCAATTTCCGAGGCGGTGGGCCAAATCCATAAAGAAAAAAACAGAACTACTTAACCTTTCTCCGTTGTGAACTCCACCACTTCAGATCAAAAATGCAAGTTACCCTGTTTTGCCAAAATGTATTCGAAAATATATTATTTGTATGTGGTTTACAATTGTGACCTTGGTATTATCGGATGCGTAATGAGAAGGCCTTTCGAATGATATAAAAAACAAAAATCCATATTTTCTTTTTCTTCCTTTGCACGGCAGTGGGGGGGAGGGAGGCGGGCAGACTCAGGTTCGCAGGTTTTTACCAGGTCTGAAGACTCAGCGTCGACCCAAAACAGTACTAATGCCGGGCTTAGCTCATTTCAGGATCAAAAACTCAAAATTTTCGGCAAAATAAAAATATTAATACATGCCAGTTGAAGGATATTAACAAAAAGAGGTTTCCAATATGTTCCATCACTCAAAATAACGCACAATCATTTAAATTGTCATTTCAAACATCGATTGGAAGAGCTGCACAATCGGAGCTGGGCTATCGCTGGGGGTGCTGTGCGAGGCGCTTTCTCGGCCTTTAGCCTCAGCGATACAACACGCTACCGCCAGCTTATATGGCACGCTTCCACGCACACAGCTGAGGAGAAGCCGTATGTTTTAACAACACACGTACACAACAGACTGTGAAGTAAACCGTAATACGGTGGAGGTGCAGATTGACTTCTTTCATCAGTGCCCGGTGCTGGTGTATGCGTATTGGCGGAAGTTATCGTCAATATTGTGGCACCGATTTTTTATTTGGTGCCTGTGTTTTATTGTGTTTGCGTGTGTGTATGTGTAACTATATGTTCCTGCGGACGGCTTGTAAGCCAAGCTTTAACTTGCGACGAGGCTCGGCATAACCAGGCGATTCAGTGGTGGAACAGTCCTGAGAGATTAAATATAAAAATAATGTATTGTACAAGATCTTGTATCTAGGCCAGGAGGCTAGTTGAACTTCTACTCGTGCATAAATATATGGACACAAATTTCATTAACTTTCCGATCCTGAGCTAATGTCCGACAACAAAATAATACGCTCAGCACGTTACTAGAACAACAGTTACTAGAATAACTGTCATGAGAAAATGCCGATACCCAAAGGTCAGGCTCGTAGAATCCGGCTCAGCACGTTACTAGAACAACAGCCACTAGAATAACTGTCATGAGAAAAATGCCGATACCCAAAGGTCAGGCTCGCTAGAATCTGGCTATTGAACTATGAGTGCAAAAACGTTTAGATCGTTACTACGACAGCTACTAGAATAACAGCCATGAGAAAAATGCTGATACCCAAAGGTTGAGCTCAATAGAATCCGGCTCCCCAAAAATAAGTAAAAACATACAAATAGCGCAATAACATGTTGCATTTTGAAAATGACCGAGAACTATTGTCCATACCCGGGCACTCTGCTACTTCAATTATCTACTCTGCTACTTGCTGACTCTCCGAATGGTAGCCGAGTAGCAGCTTCTATAACCAAACAGTAGCGGAATAGAGAGTAGCAAACTCAATTCAAAAGCACTACCGCTACCGACAGCTTGTTAATAGGACCACCACCCTGAAACATTTGGAGATAGAAGGTTCTCTCCATCAGAAAAATTACCATACGACTGTTAGTTTTGCAACATGCAAACAAGCAGAAGTTTTCCTTGAAATTTATTATAAAAACAAAAATGGGTAGCGCTTTCGTAGCGTTTTGTGCCAAAAGGTAGCGATGGTGGGGCAGAAGGTGGCGGATTCACGATTTTGAAGAAAAAAAACAGCGCTGGTAGCGTCAGCGATTTCAGCCAGCCAAGGAAGCGGAAGCAGTGGTAACGGTTTCTAACATTTGGTAACGGTGCCCTCTCGTCTACGTACACGCAATAAAAAACAAGAACAATGTTTAATTTTTAATGCGATAATACATTAGTACAAAAACAAAACCAAGTATCGAAGGATAGTGCGGATCAGAATTCAGAGTGATGTTTTGAAAGGCAGCTCGCCGAGTTGGTGAAAAATAGGACACATTACGAACGTATAACTGTATAGACTAAAGGGAACAGAAAAGTATATACAGGCCCAGAAATACAAAATCATCGCCGGCATTAAACATTTCACGAGCTTTACGAGCCCACCCACCTCGGAATTTAGCGACACGCACATCACCAAGGTTCTACGGCAACTAGGCTACCTTTAACAGCCACCGAGAGCGGCTTCACCAGCTGACTTCACTCACCTGAAGTTCTGTCCGAAGCCACGCGACTGCTGCAGCGTCTGGGAGAACATCTCGTACTTGCGGATGTCATTATCGGAGACGGAGCGGCGCGCGAACTTCATCGCCTCCTCGAAATGGGCACGCGTGATCTCCGGCACCGGGTCCTCATCGTCCATCTGCGCAGTCCAGTGTCAATGTTGGTTTTTATGTTTTACCACTTCTAAAGCGATACTTCAAGTGACGTTGACCTTGCTCCACATTTTTCGACGGTTGAACGCACAAACAGTTTAAAAAGGACGAAATGAATTCAAAGCAAAAACTTTGGCAGAACTATCGACTCTGTCACAGCCATAGCACCACGCTCACTCCCAATTTGTTTTTCCATCTCCGACCCTACCTTATTTCCATCCCGCACTCACAACCATGGTTTCTTCAGAGTGAGCTGAAACGGCACAACTCGAACGTCCTGCATTAAACCCGCATGTTTGTGAGATCAAGTATTTGGACTGTCATTGTTTCAGAATGTTACCGGTTCCCAACCTACTGCCAGTGATTTTCTGTACGTTTGCAGGGCCTTTGAACCTCCACCGAATGAGCCGAAACAAGTTTTTGCATCACTTTAGCAATTCAGATTCACACCATGTGTAGAGAGCACCGAGAGACCACCGCAGCCCAGTGCCTCGGGGTCAACAGCGACCGTAGCCACTGACCTCCATGTCCATGTCGGGGTTCTGCAGGCGCTGGCGCTCGCGCGCGATGTCTGTCTCGATCGCCTGCCGGATAGCCAGCTTGCAGGCTCGCTGGCAGATCTCGGTCAGGTCGGCGCCGGAGAAACCGTGTGTCATCTTGGCCATGTAGTCCAGGTCAACGTCCTGCCGACCTCACCCAGCATAAGCACAGGCACAGGGCAGACACTCAACGTGCTAAAAAACTCAGCGATATCAAGCCCATGGATATCAGACCAGTTCCGTAAAAGAGCAAGCTAGAACAGGCAGCAAGAACAGGGTGCAGGTCCCAGTACTCTTCAGAATCATGTACGACCTACAAAACGCTGGTCACATCGAGCCAGACAGCCGGGTGGCAAGACAAGGCGATCTCCATGCTTGTCACTAGCCTTTGCGATGGGCGACTTGCGCAGATTAGCCTTGAGGATGGATATGCGGGAGGCGTCATCGGGCAGTGGAATGTAGATGAGCTGGTCCAGTCGGCCGGGGCGCAGAATGGCCGGGTCGATGATGTCTGCAGGGTAACAACACCGTCACACGGCTAAACAACAATGGCACCAACACTGTCACAGGAGCCAAAACAGTGGCACAAACACCGTCACACAGGCCAAACAACGGTGGCATCAACACCGTAACACGATCCAAACAGCAGTGACAACAACACCGTCACACGAGCCAAACAACAGTGACACCAACACTGTCCGGAGTCAACAGTGGCACAAACATCGTCACACGAGCCAAAAAAAACAGTGACACCAACACCGTCACACGAGCCAAACAACAGTGACACCAACACCGCCACACGAGCCAAACAACGATGGCACCAACACCGTCACACGTGCCAACAAACGGGCACCAACACCGTCATACGAGCATAACAGTGGTACCAACACCGTCCGCCAAACAGAGTGGCACAAACACCGTCACACGAGCTAAACAACAGTGACACCAACACCGTCACCAAGCCAAACAATAGGGGCACCAACACCGTCATACGAGCATAACAGTGGTACGAACACCGTCACCCGAGCCGAACAGAGTGGCACAAACACCGTATAAGCCAAACAACAGTGACACCAACGCCGTCAAACGAGCCAAACAACAGGAGTAGCACCATCCAGTCGGGGTCCGGTGTTAGATCTATGCGCGGAAAATTGTTGTGTTTCCTGGGAACTGCACGCTGAATAGGAAATAAATTGAATATATCGCTGCCACAAGCAATGACTGTCCCGAGGTTCGGGCATCAATCTCAAACAGACGGGGCCTGATCAACTGAGCTCAACCAGTTGGGTTGCGATAGCAAAACCTTAACCTGAGAAACGACACTACTTGTTTTCAATCAGCCAATTACATACAAAAGGAGATATGACGTCAACGGTTAACCGGTTATTAAAAGCGAAATCCCCAAAACGCGTGGCGAATTGCGGGGCGCTAGTTCCACTCCCGAGACAGTAGTTCCACTCCTAAAACATTGGTTCCAATCCCGAGACACTGATTCCACTCCCGAGTCACTGGTTCCCCCCAAGACACTGGTTCCACCCGAGACAGTAGTTCCTCTAAACATTGGTTCAATCCCAGACACTGATTCCTCCCGAGACACTGATTCCACTCCCGAGTCACTGTTTCCACTCCCAAGACACTGGTTCCACTCCTGAGACACTAAATCCACTCCTGAGCCACTGGTTCCAAGGCCCAGAACAGCGCGAAAACGGAACGATATCAGCTGGAGCCAGCCCTGTTCTGGCAGATAGCGCAGGAGTATGCCCCATGGCACGCCCGCGCCTGTGCTATTCTGGGTTTCACGGCAATGTCAGCTGCTATTGGCTAGGTGTACGGTGCCAAGGAGTCAATGGTCGAGTTATATGCCGGCTAACTTTTAATGTCAGTATGATCAGGTTATGGAAAGTTGTGTCGAATATATCACAAACACAGAAACCTAGCACAGCCAGAAACACTAGGATCACCCACTCACAGGTCTAGGATTTCGCCAAAGGCCATCACAGCCTCAGGACCATGCCAGTACACCATTGGGGAGGGGGCTTTGGAAATATCGGAGAGCGCACTCATAGCCTTCAGCAGCTAATTCACAATCAAACCCGTCAAACATGATGACACTATTCTATCGATACTTTTAGGGGAAAAGGCTCATTAGAACAAGACGCCTCGCTTTGTCGTGGGATGCCTCAGACAGCAAGGAGACACTGTAGGTAACTCACCTGGCCGGTTGGTGGCGCCGATGATGAAGACGTTCTTCTTGGAGCCCATGCCGTCCATCTCGGTGAGCACCTGGTTGATGACGCGGTCAGCCGCACCGCCGGCATCGCCCAAGTTGCCGCCGCGCGCCTTGGCGATCGAGTCCAGCTCGTCGAAGAAGAGCACGCAGGGCGCTGCGGCGCGGGCCTTGTCGAAAACGTCGCGGACGTTGGCCTCCGACTCGCCGAACCACATGGTCAGCAGCTCGGGGCCCTTGATCGAGATGAAGTTGGCCTGACATTCGTTGGCGATCGCCTTGGCCAGCAGGGTTTTGCCGCAGCCGGGCGGGCCGTAGAAGAGCACGCCGCGGGACGGAGTCATGCCGAACTTGAGGAACTTTTCCGGGTGCTCAACGGGGTACTGTACCAGCTCCTGCAGCTCCTTCTTGACGTTCTGCAGGCCGCCGATGTCGTCCCAGGAGACGTTCGGCACCTCCACCACCGTCTCGCGCAGCGCACTCGGCGTGCTCTTGCCCATGGCGAACTGGCAACAGCAGCAGAAGGGGATCAGCACATTGCTCCTGTCTTCAGCATTATTGCGCAGCACGTCACGCGAAAAGGATAGTACATATTGTGGAGATGGGGGTACATTGAAAAAGTAAGTAAATAAAACAACGTGAGGCCAAGAGGAAACGGTTTCCCATTGGTATTTCATTAAGGCCAAAGCGAGATACTATAAGCAGTGAGGGTAAAAATTCATAACATTAAAAATATATGCACATTTAATTTCATAATTAAAATCTATTTACAGCCTGAGTTTTAAACTCCATACTTCCCACCATAGTCCACCAAGCGTAGTCCTCCGTACTCACTCTGAAGTTCTCCATCGAGACGGCGAGCGATCCCAGCACCTCGGCGTCGATCTGATCGTCCTCCAGGTCGATCAGATCCATCTTCTCGCGGATCTGCTGCAGTGCCGCCTCGGAGCAGAGCGCTGCCAGATCGGCGCCGACGTGGCCATGGCTCTCGGCCGCCACCTGCTCCAGGTCCACGTCCTCGCCCAGCTTCATGTTCTTGGTGTGGATGCGCAGCACCTCCAGTCGGCCGGTGGCGTCGGGGATGCCGATGTCGACCTCGCGGTCGAAGCGGCCGAAGCGGCGCAGCGCGGGGTCGATGGAGTTGGGCCGGTTGGTGGCCGCCATGACGATGACGTGCGCGCGCTGCTTCAGGCCGTCCATCAGTGTCAGCAGCTGGGAGACGATGCGCCGCTCCACCTCGCCGTGCGTCTTCTCGCGCTTCGGCGCGATCGCGTCCAGCTCGTCGATGAAGATGATGGCCGGCGAGTTCTTCTCGGCCTCCTCGAACGCCTTGCGCAGATTCGACTCGGACTCACCGGCCAGCTTGCTCATGATCTCGGGTCCTGTCGGTGCACAGCGGTGGTTGGTGACACCCTTGGACACCAGCACAGGTGTTAATACATAATTCAGATACACACGGACGAGAAAGTCACTTTTTAAAAATGCCTTCATATAAACCTACCACACATATCTTTGGAAAAAGCAGCGCAAGAGCGTCATGCTTGCGCAATATATTTTTGTAATCACATTTCAATAGTTCATTCAGCACCATCCCGTGCACAAAATACGTTGCTAAATCAAGACCAAGTTTAGCGTTTCCGAAAACGGAGTAGGAATTTACAGTTTTACCTCCACTCATGCACAAACTTATATCCACACTGATATTTAGGTCCAATCAATTAGCTCAAGCATCAGGGGATGCAGAGGCACCGTGGAAGTACAATGGACGTCCATGCCTGTGACCTGGGATCAAATCTCGGGCGAAATACTGAATAAGGACCGAGTAAATGATTGACCCTCTTCCATCTTCGTCAGAAATTTCCCGACTCCTCTCGTCAGCAAGACTGATGTCCACCTCAAAAACACTAGTGAAAAACGCATGGGTGTGTATGTATATATTTTTGGCGTGTTCGGGCGCACCCAATGCAACCTTGAAGTGCTATCGACATATTGTTTACATTTTTGTGTTTTTCATTTTAAATATTCTTAATTTGTTTTATCGGATGAGGCAGCTATGTGAGAAAACTAAAATACACTACGTTGTATTATCCCTTTTAATATGGTGGTTATTGACATTGTTTCAAAAGTTTGGCCCTCCAAATCCTTTATCAAAATACACGCTTCTAGAAAGCCCCCAAATATTGAACAAGTAAAAGGCAAAAAAGAGACTCAGACATTTACTCCAGCCGTATTATACCGTCACTGACAATTCCAGGCAGCGCGGGGAAACGCCCCAGGCTAAAAACTCGAGTCGGCGTCTGCTAAAAACACCGCCGCTAGTCACGTGCGACAGACTTACGACGACCCACACACAAAGACACGCCCCCACTACGCGGTTTGGCACGAAACGGGACCCAACTACTCGTAGATAGTTGAAAAACCAGTCTACGAAGCGTTGTATACAACGCAACGCCTGCCCCACTTTCGCCCCGGTGGCGAAGGGGGAGGGCGCTGTACAATCCCCTTGCTTGATATCAACTCCTATGCCGGAAACCGAAAAAAACACTAACGGTGGCAGATCACCCATAGGAAACTATTAAGAAACTAATTCAGTTTTTTGTGGTTCCGGTCAAAATTGGCGTGGAAATCTTTATCACAACTTCCCGCGAGGTTATTGACCCAAATCCTAAAACCTGCTTCATGCCCTTTCAGGGGTAACAGGTCAAAAGCTACGCATGACGCAAAGGAAATTATCATCAGGTGTCTACAGAAACTGGCCTGATGACCTGGCCCTAGATAATGTCAAATTTAAATTGAGAAAAAAGTTGTGCAATCAATCACGAATAAGGTGTGGCAAGAGCGGCCACGCTTCGCGCAGCGATTTTCTGGGGTCGTCGGAAAACTCCAAAAGGGTGTTCAAACACCACCCTTCCAACACGACGAAGGTTTATAAAATGGTAAAGTCCTCTAGTACCCTTGGGAAATGCAACTAAAATACTACTGGAAATGGGACATAAAAATTGCTGATGGTTAGCTTTTTCAATTTCAGGCAGAGCTTCCCTTCCCTCTTATATATTTTATCATATATACATATACACATATACATATACATTTATATTTATATTATATATATATATATATATATATATATATATATATATATATATATATATATATTCATTTAAGCATATTCCATTGAAGATTGTTGCGTTCTTTGCTTTCACCAGTTTCTTTTGAAGTCTTAGTATTTTGTTGATCGTTAATTTAATATTGGACGGAATTGAGTTGATGAGCTCACCAAAGTTCATAAAGTCACAATAAATCGACGTTTCGAATCTATTAGTTGATTCATTATTCAAGATAACATGTACAAAAACCTGTCGCCGGTCGATTGAGTTCCAAGATAAATACATCGCATTTGGAAAACATTGAGCACATTGCGAGGCGTGTGACCGGCAGAATTAACACTTACAGTACGAAGATTCATTTTGCTATTGTTACGTTAAACACTATCATTATTACATATACCAGTTAGCAATCATTTTGCACACATCATTCAATACAGTTCCCTAACTAAATGAAACAGATACAAGTTTAGGAGTCAATTTGACATCATCAACAATACAACCTGCCTAATTCCCCCATAGTGCCATGGATGTGTGTGTGTGCTAATCTGTGCATTGATGAATGGTTTATGTCTGTGGATGTAAAGTGCTTCTTTAATGAAGAGTCTGTATGGATCGTTGTGAGTGTCAATGATGAATGTGTTTTCTGCTAGCATTTTGTGTGTGACTTGTGTGTTGTGTGTATTGGCCATGTGATCCTTGGGTCCCCCTTCTTTGGCGTGTATGGTGAGGCGTCGTGAAAGGGTGGTGGTGGTGGCACCAATGTAGCAAGTATTACGAGGCCTGCAATCCTCGTGTGGGCATACGAATTGGTATACTACATTGGTGCGGTTCAGTGTCTTTGTTTTGATCGGATTGTTTCGCATAATGAAGTGTTTAGATTTGCTGTTTTGGTAGTATATGTGGACTTTCACTTCCTTGTCGTCCTTAGGCTTAACGTTCTTTTTTATGATGTCCTTTAAGATCTTTTCATCAGTTTTATGCTCTGTGTTCATGAAGTTTCGATAGCACAAATCATGATTTGTTTTTTGTTCGGATGTTTTTTCTCCCTTATCCATATCAAGTTGTTTGCGAATTTCTTGATCAATCTCAGTGTTGGTATAACCATTGTTAACCAGCAGCTGTTTAAGTCTACAAAATTCCTGGTGTAGCAGCTCATAAGTGGAGCTGGTTTTTATAGCCCGTCGGATGAAGGCTCTCAAAGCGTTTTTCTTGTATCTAGCTGGGCACTCACTTTTAGCGTTAAGTGTATGACCGATGTTAGTTGGTTTTCTATAGACACTTGTAACATATGAGTTGGGGGTAGCCTCGATGAGTATGTCAAAAAAAGGCAGGCAGTTGTGGCTGTTTTTTTTCGTAGGTAAACTTAAGTACCGAGTTTTGTTCTAGTGCCTTAATAATAGTTTCGAGGTGTTGTTGGTTTCGTACTTCTAAGCATATGTCATCAACATATCGGTAGAGCATTGACGGGCATATCTCAGGATCTGAGAACACAACGTTTTCAAGGTGGGCCATGTAAAAGTTTGCAAGGAGTGCAACAATCTTCAATGGAATATGCTTAAATGAAAATATTTTGCCCAGATATACAGTATATATATATATATATATATATATATATATATATATATATATATATATATATATATTATTGTTCTTTGTACGGAGAACGCAGCTCTTGCGATCCACGCGTTTAAAACAAAATTATGACTCGTTGTAGCCTGCTATATGCTCACATACCGATGAAGCTTTAATAAAAGCGAAAGCTCTAACTCGCTGATTTTAATAAATTTATATATATATATATATATATATATATATATATATATATATATATATACATCACTCGCTCTTATAATATGTTCTTTTCTGATAGCAAATGTTGAAAATGGTTACAGCAAAATTTAAAAAAACTTTACAACATTTGCTATCATAGAAGCAGCCTCATTTCTGTTTAATTTCGCCTTCTGCTTCAAAGCCCGTCCCCATCTTCCACTCGTCTTGCTCTTTTTGTATATAAATAGAAGTAACTTAGAAACTAATCTTAGCTTCACCAAGCCGCAACATTTTCCCAATGCAATATCTTCAATAATCACCAATATCTCGTTGACACCTGCCGTATTTCAAGTTTGCATACTGGTGAGAGACGGTTTGGACATTCACAAATAATAACTACCTACCTACAACTCAAAACATGGACACGCACTGTTAGCACATGGAGGAACCGTAGAAAATACTTGAGAAGCAGCCACTTAACGACAAAAGAAGAAACTAAATAAAAGAGAACTGTAGCTAATAGCATAAATGATTCCGTGAAACCAATAAAAAACACATAAAATCGCAACGATAGCGCACGGCTCCTGGTTATTTTAATTAGTGAAAAAGAGCCACGAGCTGCAGCCATTTGTGGTTTAACGCGGTATGAAAGTACGTGGCCAGCATAACTTCTAGAATATTCTTAGCATATTAAGCTTAAACTGGTCCCATACTATAGTTCTACTATATTTGGTTACGAAACTTTGACGTAGCCGCTCTTCAATGGCCCAGGGCTTGCGCAGTTCTCGCTCGATAAAATTCCCCAACAGCCCATGATTTTCCCTCCCACCCTTGTCACAAATCGTCAGAAAAAGTCAGACCCTCACCATTTTGTCAGAGCGTCAGAAAATACCAGACCCTTCCCCCTCCGGTTGCTGACCCCGTATGTGAACAGTCCATTACTTGAGTACATACAAATCTGGAGAGATATGAACCACTGTGGTTCATAACCTGGAGCCGAATTATGAACTGAGAACTCTGTGTACAACAGGGCTGGAAACATTACCAGCAATGGGGGTTTTGTATCTGCCGGCTTTAAGGCAGTGGGAGCATTCCAGGACAAAACGGCCAAAAATATTTCAATTTGACACCACCATGTCTAGAAAAAATCTGAAACTTTGTCTACGGGGTAGTTTTGGGCCAGAAACACGCCTGTGAGAATCTTAGCCCCCTCCGACCAACGGTGACCGAGTTATAGCCCGGTGCATTTTCGGGAGGTCACCTTGTAGACTCATCTTTGATGCTTCATAACTCAACAACGCATTGCCCGATTAACAAGTTTTGTATATCATTGAACTTGTCTTGAACCATAGATTATTTTGAAAAGACAAAATTTTAAAATTTTTAAAATTTTGACTTTTAATTCGTTTGACCTTTTCTTAGATGACCTAGCTTGACCTTTTCGATGTTGAAATTGACCTTTTAGACACCTCAACAATTTTGCCTGATAAATTATCTCTCGATAAAAAAATTTAAAAAATGCGTTCTTGCTATAAATGCCAAATTTTTAGCTACCTAATGTAGGTATGCAGACGGTTTTTGACCACTGCAGTAGTACAGTCTTATGTTTAACACCGCAAACAAAGCGATTGCTTTTGGAATCGGTTGCTTGCAATGATATTGCATTGTCTTTACAAAATTTTCGTCGTGAAGTGTCAGAGCTTATGAGAATTAACACGCGCCCACACGAGGGGGCGGGTAACCGGCCTCCTCAGGTATCCACAGGTAGTAGAAAAAACACCATCGCGCAGCGCCACCGCACTTCATCTACCTCTAACCCGACATTTTTGCACCTTCTGGCAAAACAATTTAGGTAAACTGGCAGGTGGAAGGTATCGTAAATACCATAGGTCAGCTGGCAACTGACTGGTGAGAGGGTGACCTGAGGTAGGCAGCCGGCGTTATGCTTTGAGGGACGTTCAACTTTGGTTCCTTAATTAACCCTTCATCGTGGGAGTTGCTCGTTTGGGTGGTGGGGTCGGAGTCTCCGTGAAAAGTCCCTTGATGACTCTAATGAGGCTCCGACTCCTAAAACTGAACTGGCAACAACTTGGACAAGATTTATAATAAATAAAAATAGCAGCTATTAAAAGTGATAGAAAAATATCCATTGTTTCGAGGGAGACGAGGGCAAAGGAACTTATTAGTAATGGGTTATTTAGCCTTGCACCCTTAAACGAAAATTTACAAAGATGCCGCAAATTTATCAATAATTGAAATGAGTATAACTTATCCTATCAGCACCACAAACTCACACAATTACGTCCTTCCCGGACATGGAAAAATGGTATCGATACAAGGTGACCGAGTGCAGAACAGCATACGTGGGCAATTCCAGCACCAATCGACCAGGCAAATGACAAATCTACACGGTACCTCTTCGATTTTCTTCAAAATAATTTTATAGGGTTCTCATGGGCCCTAAAGACGAATCTGAAAGTTTTAGCTCCATTGGAGTAAAACTTTAGAAGTTATTGCCTCAGGCATTTTTTGAAAATCTGCTTACTCACCCACAGAGACTGATGAACTATGCATTAAATATATATTTTCCTGCCTGGAATGAGCCGAAGAACTCGAATCTGAAGTCCGTTTGACCCTAGGTCACTTGTAAAAAAGTTGTGATTTGACCTTGACCTAAGGTCACATTCAAAATTTGCTGGTACACTTTTTGTTCAAAATGGCATATTCCAAATTAAAGATTGAACTTTTATCCTTCCATTAAAATAGGTTAGAACATCCGTTTTTTATATCTACTAGTGTTTTTAACACACTTAGTGGCGGGTAGCCTGGCGTCAACACGTAATGAAGGGGTCCCGAAATGCCTCCCCTGAGATTTCACCAATTAAGAGGGTTAGGAAAACGCGTGTTGCGGATTTTGTGAGGGCTGTAGAATGTGTTTTTTAAGCTAGATTTCATGGACCTAGACCAGTATCCTCAAGGTCAAATAAGGTCATAGAGGTCAAATGTAGGCCGTACCTGACACTTAGCGAAATGCCGTTATTGTGCGAAACAAAGTCGCGAATACACTTTGAGCGAGCAAATTTCATAAAGAGAAGATATAAATTGTTCTCTGGAATATTTAGGTCGAGGTCGGTCAAGGTAATTGACCAATGGCACCACAACGTGAGATATTTCCATAATGGATGCACATACGTTGAAGCTTGCAAAGAAGCAACCATTAAGCAATCAATGAGTTTGACCTTGACCCACGGTCTTTGGCCTGTGACCTGGAACTTAGCATTCTGTAACCTCGGCTGTAACATCAAAACATCATACACGTATTGCCAGGGAACGTCATGTGACCGAAAGCTGTGGGATCAACAATTGCGATAATGTTTATATGACCTTGGTCTGTAACCTATGATCTATCTAGTGAAATGATCTTAACATACAACTATCTTGGAGTTGGATTTACCTGGCCCCAATTCCAGCGCAAATCAGGTAGTTGTATGATACTGGTGACATTTCTAGTCTCCGTCTTGGTATATATCGGGTGGCCACCCACATCCAACGAACCAATCACTTATCAGCGGCCGGCGGTTTTTGCAAGTTCCGGCAGTTGATCTGACCTTGGTTACTGAAGTTGTGTCTTCCCGATAACATGGTTACGGACCGGAAAACACGCATTAACACGGGGGATAAGGGGCAGTTCAAGATACTACGTTTTCATCGCACAGCTAGGTCTGCAATGCATTTGAACTGGTGTGACCGCACATAGGCGTCGGAAAAGAAGGCCAGGGGCCTGGCCCCCACTTTTTGGCCCAAAATTTCCTTATCTCAGTCAAAATTGGAGAAAACCTGAAATTTTCATAAACAGTAACTGTGGAAGGCAACGAAGAGACCAAATTTGAACAGTTTTTGGTCATATCGTGGAAAGGTTTTTGTCAGCATCAGGTTGAAGTTTGACTGGCCCCCCACTTTTTTCCGGTGGCGATGCTTATGTCACCGCAGGTTATGGCTATTTAGGAATATACATCTGATTTTGTAAGCCTATAGGTCAGTCAGTGCGTAAACATAGAGGACAGATTTTCAAAGTTCTTTCCAAAATTAACTCGCTCATCGATGTTGTTTTTCTGCCACGAAGGGTTTCCGGCCACCTCGGGTAATTATGCTTAAGCCCTGTCCGACTGCGTGTTAATGCTCATTCCAGTGCTTTAAAGGATGACAATAAATCGTCGCTGGGGCTTCCACAGTACCTATATTGGAAATGTAGTGGGACGAAATGGTGATACAATAGGACCAGTGCTAGAAGTCTGGTGAAAGCCAAATAAGGCAATCGTGGTTTCCCGTGTTCATAAATAGAGCTCGCCTATCGCGTCAATTCAAATAAGTTTTTTTCTGCATCGGACCGAAGCAAGCATTTCCCACTTGCGAGTTAGAACTATAGCAATACTCTCTCCTTGACGATATCTTTGCGCGATTTTACTCTCCTTGAAGTTAAAGGAAACAAGCATTTGTCACCACGTGGAAAATATAAGTGTATGTACACCGGACACCGGTTTGCAACAATGCACCGAAATACGGGAGATGACGCATCCATGAGCTGTCTTTGTGCTGAGCTGACCTTACGCTGTCACAGTAGGCAGCTCTGTTCCGTCCAGTGGCGGATACAGGGGGAAGCAAAAATGGCATGTCCCCCCAAATGGAAAGCTAGGGGCAAAACTATATTTTTGCCCCCCTCCCTCCCCCAAGCGGTCGACCTCCTTTATGCCCCGACTAAGCCCATACTTTTTTCACCCCGTGACGTTTTTTTTTTCCTTTTGGCTCAAATATCCCAAATCCTACTGTCAAATCATATTATTGTAGCACAATTTTTCACTGCATGACGTTTTTTTCTCTTTTTTCCTTTTTGACTTTGGTTTGCTCCTCCCAAACCGACCGGCTAGATCTGCCACTGGTTCCGTCGATGTCTTCAGAGAGCTCTCGCACCTGCATGGTGTTCAGGTTTACGGGTGTGAAACGATGAAACCGTTGGGTGCCCTTGATCTTCAACGTCGAGCTGTACCGCTGTATCAGTCGTTTTGACATTTCAAAGACCTCTTCTCTACTGACAAACGCGAAATGGATTGTGGTGTCGAAGTATTGCGACAGAAAAGAGAACATCAATAGATGATCCAAGATCTGATCATTTTCTCCTCTCCTTAAGCTTACATTGGCTGTTCTTCTTCTAACTTTACCGCCAACTCCGTCACAGGCGTTCTTCCCGTGGCTGGTAGCAAAGAAGTGTCATTCACATGGTATTTGAAAGTCTATCTGGATGATAACACACATTGGTAAAGTGAAAATTGTTTTTGTATTGGCCACCGCACCCGTCTGATACGTAATGTATTTTCTTCAAACTCGGCATGTGGGTGCGTAGCCAAGGTACGAGTTTGTGCTGCAAGGTATGAGCCATGACGTGAGAGTGCTTTAAGTCGTCACTTAAAAAAAAACAACTTCTACTGCACCGGACTGCATCCTCAATCCAGTATGGAACAAAGGGGTGTACAGTAGGGTGTAGTGAATCTGAAAAATTGTTTCAGATCAAAACTGTACGCTGTTTTTTTGTTGTTTCAGACCTTTATGAACATAGCTATGCCCATTTTATGTAGATAAAATTGGGGTTAAGGTCTTGCTTTTTTATTCAAAATAGGCATGCAAGGGTGCTGAAAGTGGGCATGCAGATGCTTCATTTAGGTGATGTTACACAAGCATATCTCAGAGACGTGAGTTATTTTCGATGCTCCAACACCTACCGGGGCTGAACATTAGAGTTACCAAGTAGAAGATGAAAAAATTATCATTTCAGGGCAGTGGCGGATACAAGTGGGTGGGCTAGGGGCTGAAGCCCCCACCCGAAATGACGAAATGCCTTTATTTAATGGAAAAAGCCGGGGGCTGTTCCGAGGTAATAGCAGTAGCCCTCCCCGAAATAAGGTTCTGGATCCGCCACTGATTCGGGGTAATTCTGGTCAGTTCTTTCTTTATCCTAATAATCATTTTATTCCTGTATTTCTTGGCTCCCTCTACATTTTCAAATGAGATGCTTCGTGTCTGCACTACATATTTCATGTCACACTACATACGAAAGGTATATTTGGATAGGCTTTCAGAGTTAAATGACATTTAGGAGTTTCAGATAATGCTGATCTTTCATTCAAAATCATGGGGAACGCGTCAGATTTTCTTTGCCCCCAGAGGAGAAGTTTTTCCTTGCACAGCGTTGTTCCCATATCAATAGCTAACGTTAATATGAATCCTCTTACGGATGTTTAACTGAAAACACGTCGTTGTTCCCTTTAAATGAAAAGGGACGTTGTGTTTGCTCACATGAGTCTTGACCACAAATGGCGACTACTGTAAGAGCATGCAAGCATTTGTCGTTAATAGAAGTAATTGGCAAGGCGGAGGATTAAAACGCAAGCTGCCATCCCACTAACAGGGGCGTCCCCAGACAAGCTCTGTTAATACGGGATTTAAACATGCAAAGCACAGGAGCTGCATTTGCATGGGAAGTCGCGCACATCATTGGACGAATGGTGATGGAAGTTTGGCTGACGATAAGCGAGTGCATGAAACCAGCTATCGTGAAAGATCTCGGAGTCGCAAACAGGGTGATGAGGCTTTGCCAACAGCTTGAGGAGGTCACCTATGGCGGGAAATTTAATGAAACTTAAAGGCAGAATGGCCAGAATAAATAATCCAAGGCAAAGTTGAAAGCTAGTCTGGACAAGCTGTCCGACATATATCTATACGTCACTGCCCGATTCGTTAATGTGCTGTTTTCTCATCGAGCTGCAAGCAAGCGACGTTACCTGCAGCTACCCAAGAGAAAGGAAAATCCCGGTGATGGAGTTGGGATTCATTCAGGACCGGCGAACAAAAAAGGGAGAACGCGGAAAGCTCCAGGTTGGAGGAAAAGACAAAGCAACTTCAGCCAGATTAGAAAAGAGGATGCAACGACAAGCAGACGAGAAGAGCAATACGAAGGCAAGCACTAGAGCCCGAGAGGAAAAGCAAGCAGAACGCAGCAGAATGGAAGTGCAAAGAGAGTGTAACTCTGCGAGGGAATATGATGTCTCTGAAGTTTCAGATCGCCCATTTATCCCCATATATGAGAGAGTATGCTGACCAGCGCTCTTTCGGATACTCCATGGCGCATGGCAGTCCTCACAGTGAGTGGGAAGTCCTCCCTGTTTTGACCTTTTCCCCTTCCTTTCCGATTCGGAGGTGAGCAAAGCTGAGGTGACCTGAGAGGATATATATGGGCGATCTGAATCTTCAGAGACATCATATTCACTCGCAGAGTTGCACTCCCCTTGCGCTTCCATTCTGCTGCGTTCTGCTTGCTTTTCCTCTGGGCTCTAGCGCTCGACTGCGTATTGCTCTTCTCCTTTGCTTATCGTGGCATCCTCTTTTCTAATCTGGCTGAAGTTGTTTAGTTGTTTTCTCCCAATCTGGAGCTTTTCACGCTCTTCCTTCTTTGTTCTGTTTTCCTGGATGAGCCCCAACTCCATCACTGGGATTTTCCTTTCTCTTGGGTAGCTACAGGTAGCGTTGCTTGCTTGCAACTCGATGAGAAAACACAGTCAGCACATTAAAGAATCGGGCAATGACATATAGACCTATGTCGGACAGCCTGTCCAGACTAACTTCCAACTCTGCTTTGGTTTGTCTGTTCTGGCCATACTGCCTTTTTTAAATTCCCTTAACTTTCCCGCCACAGGAGTCCTCCTCAAGCTATTGCCGACGCCCCACCGCCCTATTTGCGACGCCTAGATCTTTCACAATGGCTGGTTCCATGCACTCGCTTACCATCAGTCAAATATCCTTCACCATTCGTCCAATGATGTGTGCAACTTCCCATGATAATTCAGGTTCTGTGCTTTTCATGTTTAAATCCCGTATTTTAAGAGCCTGGCTGAGGACACCCTGCTAGTAGGAAGGTCAGCTTGCGGTAGATCCTCCGCCGTGCCAATTACTTCTATTGACAAATGCTTGCTTGCCCTTGCAGCAGCCATTTGTGGTCAAGACTCATGTGAGCAAAAACAACGTTCCCTTCATTGAGTTAAAAATCTATAAGATGATTCCCATTAACTTTAGCCAATGATATGGGAACAACGCTGTGCAAGTAAAAACTGCCCCTCTGGAGCAAAGAAAATCTGAAGCGTTCCCCATGATTTTAAATGAAAGATCAGCATTATCTGAAAGTCCTAAATGTCATTTACTCTGAAAGCCTATCCAAATATACCTTTCGTATGTAGTGTGACATGAAATATGTAGTGCAGACACGAAACATCTCATTTGAAAAGGCAGAGGGCGCCAAGAAATACAGGAATAAAATGATTCGTAGGATCTCGTTCGGACTTCCTCCACAAGAAGATATTGGGGGTCGGAGCTTTCATACTGTATTACAGTGCTTCGTCAGCGATGATCGTTCGGAATATAAGGGGGATAAAAAGGCACAAGAGAACACACTTATACGTGTGTTCTGTGCCTTTATCTTATATTCGAACGATCATTGACAGTTATTAGCTCCACATATTTTTGTGGAAGTCCAAGATCTATCATTTTTCTGTTTTTTGCCCTCTGCCTTTTCAATGATGTTTCGTGTCTCTTATTTATCTTTTTTGGATTAGTAAATGACATTTAGGACTTTCAGATAATGCTGATCTTTCATTTAAAATCATGGGGAACGCTCAAAATCATACGAAAGCTCCGACCCCCAATATCTTCTTGTGGAGGAAGTCCGAACGAGATCCTACGAAAATCGACTCCATAGTATGGCCTTTAAAGAATAAAATGATTATTAGGATAAAGAAAGAACTGACCAGAATTACCCCGAATCAGTGGCGGATCCAGAACCTTATTTTGGGGGAGGGCTACTGCTATTACCTCGGAACAGCCTCCGGCTTCTTCCATTAACTTAAGGCATTTCGTCATTTCGGGTGGGGGGGCTTCAGCCCCTAGCCCGCCCACATGTATCCGCCACTGCCCTGGATGATAATTTTTCATCTTCTACTTGGTAACTCTGATGTTCAGCCCCGGTAGGTGTTGGAGCATCGAAAATAATCCATGTCTCTGAGATATGCTCGTGTAACATCACCTAAATGACGCATTTGCATGCCCACTTTCAGCACTCTTGCATGCCTATTTTGAATTAAAAAAGCAAGACCTTAACCCCAATTTTATCTACATAAAATGGGCATAGTCATGTTCAGAAAGGTCTGAAACAAGAAAAAAACAGGGTACAGTTTTGATCTGAAACAATTTTTCAGATTCACTACACCCTAGTGTACAGTCACGTGCTTTGCAGACCAGTGATACGACTGAGCAGCATTTTGCGCAGTAAATGTATTTATTTTCTGATGAGCCATCGATGACTACGGCTTCCCCCGTTGGTGCCTTTTCCTTCCAGTTTGCTATGTAATGTCCTTGAGCCATAGAGATGTAGTGGTGACGGGTTAGGTTACATACCTTCTCACTCAGGGAATCAACAAATCGCTCTATATGATTCACGCAATCCGAAAGCGTCGATTCTCTCTCTGATTTTGACCATTCTTTGAACGTAATATCTCCAGAAGCCATTTGAACGGAGTCAAAAGAGTATAAATACTACCTAACCTCCTCCTCTCCAGGGTTCCGTTGACGTGAGGGTGTCCACTGTCACCGTACTGTTATATTTTTCAATATCACTGTTTCAATATATCACTGTTATATGTTTCAAACGTTTCGCGACTTTTTCCGTATAATCACGGCACTTCACTAAAGGTGTCCGGTATGACGCACATACACTTGACATTTATGACCTGATTTGACCTTAAAGATATAGATATAAGTCCATACAATTGAGCTCAAATAAAAGAGTTTACAGGCCTCACAAATCCCGGAACATGCGTTTTCCTAACCCTCTTAATTGGCGAGATCTCAGGGAAGGCATTTCGGGGCCCCCTTCATTACGTGTTGACACCAGCCCACCCTCCACTGTGCGTGTTAAAAACACTAGTAGATATAAAAAACGGATGTTCTAACCTATTTTATTGGACTGAAAAAGTTATATCTTCAATTTGAGATATTCCATTTTGAAAAAAGGTGTACCAGCAAATTTGGGACATGACCTTAGGTCAAGGTCAAATCATAGATTTTTTCACAAGTGACGGACTTCAGATTCGAGTTTTTCGGTTCATTTCAGACAGGAAAATGTATATCTAATGTTTAGTTCATCAGTCTCTGTGGGTTGTATGGTCACCTAAAAAATGCACTGTAAGCAGATTTTCAAAAAATACCTGAGGCAATAACTTCTAAAGTTTTACTCCGATTGAGCTGAAACTCTCAGATTCGGCTTTGGGGCCCATGGGAACCCCATATGCCAATTTTAAAGAAAATCAGAGAGGTACCGTGTAGGCCTTGGTCGATTGGTGCTGGAATTGCCCACGTTTGGGAGGAACGTGTCTGAAGGGCTTTTATTCCCAGGGGGTAATTTGGATCTGTTCATATATGCGAAACCATTTTTTTGAAATCATAACGCATTCGACTTGGTCACTTGAACAGGTTGCCTCACATGATATTTTTTAAAAGGTGATCATTTCATAGCCGACACGGACACGTTCAAACGCCACTTCAAAAGGATTTTGATAAAGGGTTTTTAATGATTGGGGCTGCTAAATTTGAAACAATATCAAGAGCTACTACGTGAAAATAAATAGCAAAATGTATCATGTGTTTAGCCCTCTCACAGGCGGGTTGAACTGCATTGAACCAAGAAGTAGTATTTTAAATGCAAAAAGAGAAAATTCAAAGGATGTTTTACCACTTTTACCACTGTTTCCACGTTTCATTGGAGGTGGTCGGGCACCCACAAATAGATATAGTTCCACAACCCTGGTGCCTTGCATTATCATTGAAGAATAAGGGAATACACTGAGATGACTTCAACACTGACACTGACTTTTTCCTGCACAACCACATTCATTCACCTGAAATGATGGCCGTCAGATCACTCATTACTTAAGCCAAATAATTTATACCAGTATATTTAATATTTCCTTTGTATTGGCCATTCGTCATGACTAAATTTGCGATCATTCACGCAGCACCCATAAAAGAAAGTCCACTTGCACAACACGACACTGTTTGGTTCGAACATAGGTATACGAAACCCGAACCTCTCTTCCTTTGTATAGATTACATGAACAGTGATGGATGTCTTATTTACCGCTGGTATTCTATGGAACTTGTTATTCATTTTTGCGTAATCGCATTGGCGAACAGACTTTGGAGCTGTCTGGCAACATTGGCTATGCTTGATTGTGAAATGCACAAGAACTTAATTGTGCCGAAAAATGTATGCGTAAGAAAAGCATGCGTACCTTTGGCATCACGTATTTGATTCTTCACTGCTTTTAAACCATCGTGATATGACCGGTTGAGCCGTGCTCTCGATATAGTCGCAGGCGCCCTTGCTGTGAGGCGTAGTGAAAACGCTTCATTCACATAACTGAATTTTGCTTCGTTATAACTTTTGCAATGGAATCAAACATTTGCATTGTTTTAAAATCGTGTGCATGTTGGCACAATTTGATAAAGTTAATGTTTTTGCATTGTACAGCACAGCTCTCCGTCAGATGTACATTCTTCAGTCATTTCTCTCACTTTCATGCTCCAGGCATAAGTTCTGAAAAAACACGAGTCATCGCAGTGCTGTGTTTGGAGTCATCTGATATCACACAGGCTCCGTGGCCTAATTGTTGGCTATCTCTGCTGTTCAGCAAACCATGTAGAATGAACAGTGCACTGGGAACGACGGCGCTAAATGGCCCGTTTTAATCTCTACCGACAATGTTACATACAAGCGTTTGTTCGGGTCACCTTTGAGGTTACTCGAGGTGAAAGTATTCCTTACAGGAACAAAGTGGAAACCAAAATTTTGTGGCATAATAGCTGACAGAGCAGAGCCTTAGAAACATTTTCAGCACCATTGGAATACTCTTGTCGAGCTCTATCTGATTATATATCTTATAATCTTGTCTAGTCAAATTTCAAACTGAATCTGCTTTGACCTAGAGCCGGGCTTAGGTCTGTATGGTAGAAAGAATATTCATCGAACTGTAGTGGCAAGTCAGACGCGGCAACGTAAAAATAAAACCTCCATCGCAATTCTCGACAATTCTCAATTCTCGCCAGTGATCAAAATTTACCAATTGCCCCATGCATTTCTCATGGAAATATCATGACCCCGACCGTGTCCCAGGTTATCGATATGAAATCCTGCTGCGTACAATTATCTTGCTCGGTGACCTTAATATGTGATGTGAATCTAAGGACGATATGTTAAATTTGATCTTACTGATGCACCTCCAAAGTTTTTTTTCGAGGCTGGGTCTCTTGACCTGGGTTGGCGGTCTGACCTGATATGACCCAGACCTAAAATTTTGCCAGAAGTTGCAAAAATGTCGACTTAAAGGTAGATGAAGTGTGTTGGCGCTGCGTGGTGGTGTTTTTTCTACTACCTGTGGAAACCTGAGGAGGCCGGTTGCCCGCCCCCTCGTGTGGGAGCGTGTTAATTCTCATAAGCTCTGACACTTACACGACGAAAATTTTTGTAAAGACAACGCAATATCATTGCAAGCAACCGATCCCAAAAGCAATCACTTTGTTTGCGGTGTTAAACATAAGACTGTACTACTGCAGTGGTCAAAAACCGTCTGCATACCTACATTAGGTGCTAAAAATTTGGCAATTTATAGCAGGAACGCATTTTTTTAATTTTTTTATCGAGAGATAATTTATCAAGCAAAATTGTTGAAGTGTCTAAAAGGTCAATTTCAACATCGAAAAGGTCAAGCTTGGTCATCTAAGAAAAGGTCAAACGAATTAAAGTCAAAATTTTTAAAATTTTAAAATTGTTTTTTCCAAAATAATCTATGGTTCAAGACAAGTTCAATGACATACAAAACTTGTTAATCGGGCAATGCGTTGTTGAGTTATGAAGCATCAAAGATGAGTCTACAAGGTGACCTCCCGAAAATGCCTCTGGCTATAACGGCTAAAATCTAAAACTTTGTCTCCGGTGTAGTTTTGGGACTAAGATTCTAACAGGCGTGTATTCTTAGCCCCCACCGATCACCGGAGACAAAATTTTAAAATTTTTCTAGACATGGTGGTGTCAAGCCTTGGTCGATCTGTCCTGGAATCCCCCAGTGATAACAAGGGCAAAACAACTATGCTAAGCCTCACTCACAGATTTTCGATGCAGAAATATTTTAATATGTAAATTTTCAGAACAATATCCAAACACAAGCAATAATGCTTAGTTTAAACGATGGATTTAATGGGAACGGTAGGCCGACATTTGCCAGGCTGTACTTCGAAGCTTTGGAAAATTGCTCCTAAGTCTGGACTCTGTGTGTATTGGGGTTTATAGGGCGCTTTCAGCATCTAGGCTATATCGCCTAAGTCTGGACTCGAACCAAGGGTATCTGCATTTCCGGTTCATTACCTAACATGGTACCATATCACTGGGCTTCTGGTGCCTCCCGCCTCCAGCAACGGTAAGACGGAATTCACCAGGCGCAAATTACAGCCTGGCCAATGCCGTCTCGCCGTTGTTGGAGGTACCAAAAACGTAGTGACAAAATAATGATCAGTACAATTCCTTTCTTTTCATCTCGCAAAAAGCTGGGAAATTACCAAGAACACCAATGGTTGCACCAGGAATCATAGTCCAAGACGAACACTATGGGCAACTTATTTGACTGCTTTAGTAGAACCACATGGACCTCAGATATTTACCCAGCCATACACTGCAGCCACCTCTTCTTCCTTTGCCCTATTTACGTACGCATTTAATCACATCCTAATCTTTGTCAAGAACACAGCATCTGGCGCTTATTCGCACTTCTCTTTGCCAGCAAAAGAGGCATTAGGGGCGAACACAGCTGCCAACTGCACACCCCAGTTAGCGGACAAAGGCTAATTCTGACGACGAACTGTGGACACAACGCATGATAACAGTGACAGCTAACCATACAAGACGTTCATGTTGTGCTATGTAGCGATTGTGTGTTTCGACTAACATTGTTGATGCTATCACACAACCGTCCGCAAAATGACGTATTGACCAAAAACATATACGTAACCTGTATGATTAACGTGACGTAAAGACCAGATTACACTGAAAGTGTTAGTAGATAGTGCACTGCTGTCATAGCTTGTTAGTGAAATAATTTTCTTCACAATGCCACAAAATGCATTCCAAAAAGCGTAGGGATATCATTTTTCTTTATTTTTTAAATGTTTTTGCGTTCCCAGCCCGGGAATATTTTTGCACATTTGCACCACACACACGCAGACACACAATGTACACGGCAGCGTGGCTTACGCTTATCGGCACCCTTGCGGGACAGTCATGTCCGCACGCTCCATGTCACGCGCCCCACTGCACCAGGCAGTGGAGCTATCCCGATTTCTCGGGCCCGGCGGAACAGAGGACTGCTCCGGTGACATGCGGCGAGGCCGTGCCCTCGGGTGGTGCCACCGGACCGGTGGATCTACTTAAAGGCTGATCAGACCCGTGCTCCCAATAGCAAGGGCGCTGGTTGGTCAGCGGAAGTCCCTGGTCAAGACGGGCACTACCCAGTGAACTGTCATCTCCTGGGTAGGAGGCAGTCGAGGAAAAGTCTGCCAGAGGTCAGCTTTGATCCAGGGACCTCCCACACTGGACCGGGGAGCCTTAACCAACAGCGTGGGGATATCTTATCATTGTTTCCCTGGAAAGATAGTCTCTCAAGTTTTCGAGAGAAGATGAGAATACATCTACTGAGAAAAATTCCGAGAAAACCCCCATGCTGGATGTGGTTCCCGACCATTTTCTGTTTCGGCATGTTACGGAAGCAACTAGGGTCCGAAATGGGGAAAATAACTTATCTATTAGGTATTTTACCAATAAGAGCATATAACCACCTTCGAATACATGTCAGGAACATGCCAGTACTACCCGTAAGTTAGCAAAGTTAGCCTCTACGAAGTGACTAATGCGTGTTAACAAATCAGCAGAATCAAAATATTCCATGTTCCATGCAATGCCACAGAGACTTGGAGGATCTTGACATCGTTCCCGCAAATTTTGAACTTTTGAGACATGAGCTCTAGCGCTAACTAGGACTTCCAGTCAGAGCAGAGATCGGAAAATGCATACATGTCTTTTTAATGAAATTTTGGATAGCATGATGAATTCATGTATTCATTCATTCCTTCCTGTACTACACACACTGCAACACTATTGAGGTGGCTTTTAAAGTGTTGTGATGAGTATGAAGTGATAAAAACTATGGGAGACAGTAACGATGAGGAAAGGCGAGGTTTCGAAGCGAATTGTCAGGCCCGATGATAACGTTTTACGTTGAAATATTGTCTAATTTCTGTGTAATTTTGATAAAAAGACTAGTCGGCATCCGTACGATCAACTGAACTCAATTTTAATCGTGTTCGTACTCATTAAGACGCCAATGGACCGGTTCAACCTGGCAGAAAACGTTGCCACATGATGTCAATACGCGGAAATGAAGACTTAACATCTAGGAAAGGAATATCAAATACGAAATATTGTGATCTTTTCCGTTTTTTTCTCAGCAGTAATAAGTATAAATCCATTAGCTTAAAAAATGGCCCAACGGCCACTGGTCTGAAATTGTACCGATGTGCCACCTTCCCTTTAAAGGTAATTGATCAGCCTGTCAAAATTCCAATAATAACAATTAATAGATAACGTACGCCTGGAAATCCAAATACCACATTTTGTTTCCACGTTCAATCGCTAAAAACAAATATAGCCCTTTTCTTAAAATTTAAAGAGGCATCAAAACAGAGTGTGGCTTCCTTGGGGTTGACCAAGCATGGCGTGCAATTAGGACACTGGTCAGTACAGTGCCGCTCGCAGCGTGTCAACGTTGCGACAGCGATGCCATTGTAAACATTTATTGCGTGACATTCGTGGCAGTTGCGCACCTAGGACTTGGACCAATCAAATTGTCGCAGCCAGATGGTCAGTGGGTTCTGCAGCATGGTTTAAATTAAGGCATTTAGTCCCCTTATGTCGAAATTTAAAGTACGCGGTAATTTACATACATAAATACAGACAGCTTTGGATGAAGTGAAATATGTCAACAATCGTTCCCGGTACGCTCTACAAAACTGCCGTCTCAGTTCACCCATTGTAGGCTTCAGAATGCTGTGTTCCTTCTCGCTACCTCTCAACCACTCATGTACACGTTCCTTCCTAACAGCGGAGCGTCGGAACAAGCCAGCAATAAACGTGTCAACCGTGATGAAGACTGCGGCTGGCGCCGGTCGGCGACTCACCGTTGATGAGGAAGAAGAAGGCGCCGGTCTCATTGGCCACCGCCCGGGCGATTAGCGTTTTGCCGGTGCCTGGCGGTCCGTAGAGCAGGATACCACGCGGAGGCTTCACTCCGATCGCCTGTCAACAACCAGAGAGACCGTCAGTCAGCCAGCCTGACACTGCCACAGCAGCTACTGCCGGATGGACTGGCACACCGACTGACACGTTAATGGATCAGGACTCATACAGCACGGATCAGAAGTAAGGATAACACACACTATCTGGAACAAACCGCTCCATTTACTAATTGATTTATTGATTCATGTATGCATGCATTTATTTACTTATGAGTCACTGATCAGCAACGTGGTTTTAATCGTGGCTTCCAATAACAGTTCATCTCGGTGTGTCATTGTTTATATTATTGCAATTGTAGGCATACCATCTTGCGTGCCTAAAAGCCGTTAGTTACTAAACTTGTGTTACTCAAGACGTGAAACAAGAGATTTCAGGATAGATTTCACAATGTACGAAAATGCCATACGGTGCAGTCGAAATAATTACGAGCTTTGGACTTCTGAGGATTTCCAAAGTTCCCTGGCGATCCCTAGGGTACTTGAGCGGTTGAAAACGCCAAATGCATATTTTCCTCCAAAACTATTTCCGTGTCCAGCAGTGTCCCGAAATACAGGATGCTGGGTGGAAAGCCACATCCACACACCTTTGGTTTTGCACCCACTTAACACACGCAGTGGAAGGAGTGCCAAAGTGCCCCCCCCACTTTTTCACAGGTGGCCGGAGAACCGTTCACGGCCTGAGAACGCTTCTTGGCTGCATTTGGAGAATTCATGATCGCGTCGATTAGTGAAGGAATTTAAAGAATCGGCAGATAATTTTTTTGGAATATAGGCTTTCAAAGTCAGACCTATATTTTAATCGGGCCCCGGCCCTTTTCCGGCAGGGGTATGCCCCTAGATTCGTAATCTACCGGCCATTTTGAAATTCAGTGTTGATTCCCTGACGCTAACTTTATTTTGAAAAAGAAAATTTAATTTTGTTTTTAGGGAGGTGTGAATTTTTTGTGTATTTTTAGTTTTTACCCTTGTTCGTGTTTTTAAAACTAGTGTTTACAATTGCCATTTTTATACTGTTGAAATCCAATATGGCGTCCGGACCGGACTGGGGAAATATTACACCTAAAGTTTTTTTAGCGGATTAAGCCGTGATATATGGTCTTTGACTAATAAATGGGGAAAGTGAAAACTATCGGGGCGGATGGGTAAAACAGTGGGGTAATACAACTTGAGTGGTTGTGGTTATTGTCCACTGTTGATTTTTTTGTATTTTACCCCATGGAGCTCTGGAAGGGGTGACATGGCGGTGGTTGTGGGGGGGGGGTGATTAACACATTTTATATAAAGATATTGTGGGGGTGATACTGGCTGGGAATATGCATTTTGAAATGTGTGTACTGACACGCTGGTATTATTGGTTTTATATTTTGATTTTCTATACCAAATGTTTGCCTGGCACGGTGTGGTTTCTTAGTTTGTTTTTGTACATTTTTGCGCTGACGCCCTGATATAATAGTGACATTGTGTGCACTATCTTCTAAAATGATATATAAGCCTTATTGTTGGATGGGGCTCTTTAAAGAACCCACGCATACGATATATTGGTTTTGGATACTCCCAAAACCGCCATGCCCTTAATATATATCTTATTACCGTGTCTGTTTTAGAGTGTTTGTTTTCCTTTATATTACCTTTGGTTAAGACCGTCACAATCGCGTGCTAGCACCAGTTCGCCTGCACTGTAGGCCGCGTGGTGAGGTTCTGAAGACCGCGTGATGAGGTTCCAGAAGATCACTGACTCCAGTATTCCGGTCGGACGACATTATTCAGTATGACGCATTTCCTGCTATGGCTTCATAGTTACGGATACTGAATGTGAAGGTCAAGGTCAAAGGTCTATCTCAAGGTCAAACCTCATTTCCCGACCAAAGGCTGCTATAGTGCCGGTTATATTGTACATCATTGGGAGTAAGTCATATTGTTACGTCACAGGTCAGTTCACAAGGTTATATTGTACATCATTGGGAGTAAGTCATATTGTTACGTCACAGGTCAGTGACCTTAGATAACCTTGACCTCAAACTTTCAGAGAACATTGTTCGGGACTTCCCCTCTATGTCTTCAGTTCACTTTAAGTGTATTCCCGGCTTTGTTCAGTAAAATCTCGGCATTTCCCAAGAAGTTTCCAGCACGGCCCAGGTCTGAAAATTACGATTTAGTTTGACATTGAAGATATTGACCTAGGTAAATGAAACCTTGCTATAATGTAGATCACCATCTCCATCGCAGTGATTGAAGTGATGATGGATATGATGATGGATATGACGATGGAGGCAGTGAAGGATGTGTTAATGGAGGTGATGATGGAGGTAGTGATGGAGGTGGTGATGGGGCGGTGATGGAGGTGATGATGGAGGTTGTGATGGATGTTTTAATGGAAGTGGTAGTCTGGTGTTGATTATTATTATGTCAAGAAAATAAATTGTAAAAAACTAAAAAAGATCAGTGGAAAACTGAAAAAAATATCAGTGAAAACTGATAAAAGATCACCATCGCCACCACACATCTCCAAACGGGCATTTTTTCAACCCACTTGGTTTTAGAGATCTCAGATGGGGGAGGGGGCACTTTAGGGACCCCTCCACTGCGCGTTGACGCCGGGCCCGTTTCCACTGCGCGTGTTGAGGGAAGAACATCACTACGGACCCTCAGTTTTGGTTCATAAAACGGAAATATAATTAAGCCGGAAGACATCATCCAAGCTGGTGTTCGTCTTCCACGCGTCAAAATACATATTTTCCCCATTTCGTATACATCCGCAAGCACAAAGTGAAAGTAAACTGCCCCATGATGCTGTGATCTAGTCCCCGAAACCTTTCCAGACATCAATTTGTCCTTGGTATCATATCCTGAAGCGGCGCAATGACTTTGCCCCTATGACAAACAGCAATCAAAAACACACAATCCCAACCATGTAAAAAGGCGTTTGCAGCTCTCAGTAAGACAGAGCTGTAGTTACCAGAACCAGCTTGATCGACGCACGGCGCGATCCATGACAGTAGGCCTGGCGATCTCGCGTAGCTTATCGTTGACGTCTTTAATGAACAACGTGTTTGCAGCGAGGAAGCTTACCTATCCAAGTCAGAGGTTACAGACTCTTGGGGAGACTGGGAGGGGGAGGGGGGGTTCGGACACATCTGCAGCTACATGATACACTACATAGTTCTTAGCTGCTGATCAGCCTTAACACGCGCAGTGGAGAGGGGTATGGCGCCAACGTGTAGTGGAAGGGGCCTTAAGTGCCCCCTCAGATCTCCAAATAAAGAGGGTTAGAAAAACGCCCGTTGGGGGGTGTGTGGGGGCGATAGTGATCTGCCTTACGACAAAGTTTCATTGACCTCAGTCAATATCTTCAAGTTCAATCGAGGTCACAAAGGTTAAATCTGGGCCGTGCTGGAGACCTATGAGGAAATGCCGTGATTATGCGAAAAACGGAAATACACTGAGGACAGACTAAAGCCACAGAGGAAAGCTCGCACAATTTTTGTTTATTTGAAAGTTTGAAGCCAAGGTCATTCAAGTTTACTGACCTATGACATAGAAATATTACATATTTCACAATAATATCCAATATAATTGTGTAATCCTCATAGCGGCCTTTGGGCGGGAAATAAGGATATGACCTTGAAAAAAGACCTTTGGCCTTGACCTTGACATTGGCTAGCCGTAACTATGAATTCATAGTATACATACGTCGTACCGGATATTGTCATCTGACCGAAACACTGGGATCAATGACCTTGACCTGTGACCCTCATGTGGTCTTGACATATAGTCCCGATTATATGACGTTATGAATTCACCACTCGGTCTCCAGTGCAGGCGAACTTGTGCAACCGCTTGACTGCGACGGTCTCAAAATATAGGTCTAACGAAAGCCTATAAGTCAAAACACTATTCACTATAACTTCACCAATCCACGCGCTCATGAATTCTCTCAAATGTGGCCAAGTAGCGCTTTCCGGCTACAAACGGTTCTCCAACCACCTCGGAAAAGTAGCTGGGGGCCACTTTAGGACCCCCTCTACTGCTCGTGTTAAGCCCCTCCCCCTCCATCAACCTAGTTTGACATATCCGACTGCGTTCATCCACAGAGCAATAGTCGTAGATGCGCCGGGCTTCCCTCGCTGATTGGTGGTGATTTCCCCTCTTATCCACCCTTCTACCGGCCCGAATTCCTGGAATGTCTTCACCTAGTATTTCTCGCCAATCACACTTGAACCCTACTTAGCGGGCCCACGTTCGGATAGACGTACCACGCAAATACGTTCTTGATATGCTAAGTAGCCAGCGCTTGCTGGACCGGATCCATATTCAACAGAGCGAGTGCATGTGTTCCATCCCTGAGCCCAGAAGCGGAACCAGGGAGACAATCCGGATATTCATCCCGCCCCCCCATGAAATGTAACGACCAAATTTTGCCAAATGTTTAAAATAAAGTGCGTTTAAAACAAACAAACTAAAATTGTCACAAAACACAAAAAACATGGCGGCTTCCTCTTGTCCCCGATACATGGGAATGAGGGGAAAATCGCAGTGAGTTGGAGGGAAGTCAGGACACTGTCTCCTCAAAAAAGTGCAGGCAACATCGGCTAAAACTTCTAACCGATCCTCTAAAATCGCCTTAAGGTGGATATAATTTAGCAGGAATTCATGTTCTCAGTTGCTTTACTTGCCTGTACTTTGACAGCCTGGGATAATTCTTTTGGAAAACTCATCTATGAAAGGAGTCTGTGACAGGGCAATGCCAGAATTTCGGTATGTTGTCTATAAAAAACTCTAATGCGTTTTCAGCTCCTTTATTTTACCCAACATATTAAGCTCAAATCAACTGAGAGAGCAGACAGTCTTTTGGTTTGGATCGAGTGTGCTGAACTGTATGGGATAATTCTGGGTGCTGCATCGGCTTGATGTAGAGCTCCATACAGTACTAACCACTCAGGCGTGGCATCAGAGCTGTCTTCAGGAACGATATGGTGTTGGTTTCACACCAGTCCCTGAGTTTTATCAAACATTTCAGAACTGGGCGGGAGACATTCAGAAATTAGTCACATGAAACCGCGGGTTTCCCCCGCAGCTCCAATGCCTAGCCATTCGTCAACGTACATACCTCAGACCAAGGTCGATGTTCATAGAAAGCTGAGAAAAGGAATTTTACAGCATTCATAAAGAAAATGGTGATCCGCCCACAGCTACGCCGTTTTTGTTGGTACTGTGCAGGCATGGGGGCTCGCAGCCTTCGACAGGCGTCTTCGGATGCATTGATATTCACAGGATTGCGCAGCTGCGCAGTGGCCGGCCGACCCTAAAAGAGCTTTAATTAATCATCGTCAAACTAATACTGCAACATGAACAAAACTTGCTGTTCAGGGTTCTCAGGTGAGCCGACAGAATTTGCGGGATTTATTTCCCGTATCTATAACCCATGCCCAGCCATTGCGAAACAATGACACGCTCAGCCAGGATGGGATACAGACCGTCAGTTTGGGAGGGGGGGACTAAAATCGTCAAAATATATGATTTTTAAAGAAAACCGGCAAAAATGGGGGGTTTGGGGATGGAAATTTCCCGGCTTGCCCCCCCCCTCCCACACCCTTTGGGTCCGCCAGTGAGCTCTGTTTGGAAAGGAGGTGTTTAAAACTGCGTTCGATCCTCGATCATAAGATAGCTAAAATAAAAACTTATTCCACCGTTTGTTAACTCATGGTAAGACAAATCGGTACGGACAAAAATACACACGGTGTAATCCATATCGCAGCCACTGCAGCTCAATGAAACACCCTTGGAATTTCCGTGGGAAGAGCCGTTCTCGTCCATAGCTAGCGACTCAATACCTGTGCCTATATGGACAATAACGGCATCACATTAATAATTGTAGTTATATAAATCACAATGATGCAAATACACCCATGTCAGTAATGGTGCGCCCTCACGGAGTTAGGTCACAACTCCCAGGGCTTCGGGTTTACAATAGGGCGCGTGTTACCTTGTCAGCGTTATTACATGCAGAATCTCTCACCCCTTGACCGAGCAGATATCTCCACGCCTTGCATTTTTATTCACATTTCAGGCCAGCTAACCTAGTACTTGGTCAAGATCACCCATTAACCTTTGTCATAACGTGAATCATTCGACTCACAAAGACGAGGCAAATACAAAAATAGGCTATATTTGAAAAACAGCTGAGAGCATTGATTCCCTGCAACCTTTCTAACCATTACATATAATATCTGGGGGTCGTTACCCTAGATGTAATGATGGAATACATATAATGTATGATAAAGACAGGATATTTAATTTCTGACGATATCTGGTCCGTCATCCCTCTGCCATTTTACTGACACCAATACAGCCATGCACAAAGTGAAACACATCCCTACGTGAAATCATTGTACCAGCCACAATATCCCAGCACACTAGAGCAAGGCACCTGATTGTACATAGTTGTATCCTGATTCAAGGTGATAATTAAAAAAACTTAAAATATATGCTGCAGAAAGATATTTCCTCCATACCTGACCCATATACAAAACGGCGTTACACCACATATTAACATATTCGCAAGACTCCGTTCTCTGAAGAAAAAAACGCGACATGGATGTTTCAGGCTGAGTCAGCAAAAAACCACTCATGGGCAAACGCGACAGTTCAAGCGATAGCAAAGCACATTCGGTAGAAAGTAGGTCTTTAGACTGTTTTTCCACAAACATTCGATACTATTTACGGTAAGAATTAAATCGCCATCGTGTTCTGCGTCCAATTTTACACTAAAGATACCCAAAAATTGAAACATTTTCAAACTATCGAAATTCGAATTACACGCACTTTTGAGGGACTGCCAGTTCACAATGCACTAGCTTGGACCGATGCGGTTGTGCACAAGGTATATGCAAAACCCTCTCGAGTGTTATTGATCTGTGCTCACTCAGGGTTTTTGGTTAATGTGTATGTTATATTTGATTGTTTTCTAACCCAGCCGCCTACCTGGCAGTCAAAATCCGGCACTGACAAATGAGGTTTTTATGTAGGATTTCCTAAGATTGGAAACTGAAACGACTTCATTGATAACATCTTACCCACAAAGGTCAGTACTGAACTGTCGTGCGTATTAAAAGCCATAAGAGACTGAACGGTGGGGGAGGGCGGGGGGCACCAGGGCACAGCACTGCGTGGACGCACTGCACGTGCTGGCGGTGCTCGCGGGCACAGCACTGTAAATTGATGAAGGATAAGAAACTGTATATCGCGTTATCTCGCAGTGGATTCATACAGCAGACTTGCTCAATTCGACACAAGCAGAAATTCTGTTTCAGTTCATGAAAGTGATTTCCGACTCATTGGTAAACCAAGAAGGCCCAAAACTTCACTGATGTGACCCTCATGCACATTACTCATGCATTTGCTTCCGAGTGGTAACGCAAGCGAATATGAATTCTAAATGTCAATAACCGGAGGTTATCACCATCGCACGCTCCAGATTCAAATCGGTAGTGTCCCGCCGCTAAACTTTGCCGAGCAGCAGGAGGGGGAGCGCACTAGCGCTGGAAGTGAGTTTCCAGTCACATTTGGCATGCATGTGTCTCCAAACAGAAAGTTAATTCAGGTACTACCGCCGATCTTCTCCGAAGCAGAGCGGCTCCTGACATCGCACGTTCGCATGCCTTCCGAGAGAAGCAAACAACTTTAATGATTTTCGGCTTGAATATCATTAAAGGGAATGCGGGACCTTCACAATGGGATTTGAACTGAGATAGCCATATCATAGAGCATGGCAAGAAACCACTTGATCCATATCTCATTTCTCCCAGAACTTCCAGAACATAGAAGATCAAGAAAATAGAAGAAATTAAATATCACTATACTTCCTTATGGTAACCTTTTTTTAGCTAAAGACGCTTCATTTGTATTTGCTGTCATCATTGCCCCAAATTAAACAGGAACAATCTGCCAAAAATAATTACCACTCATAAGAGTACGTAGATCTGAAGCTGAAGCTAAACTTGGATATTTTTTATTGCTAACAGAGGAAAAATAAAATATTCGGCTTATCATTCCTTTTCAGCCAAATACAGGTCAAATCCATTGTTTGAAAAATTGATTACCCCTAAAACCACTATAATCTGGAGTTGCAACAAAAGTGTCACATTTCCTTTAGGGGACAACTGCACGGATCGCTGCTTTCCCTGGAAACCCTGTAATGTACAATACTGGTTGCAACCCGATAGATGGAAGATAAAAATAAAGTTTTCCACAGCAAAGTGAAGGGTAGACCGGAAATCCATTAGCACGATCTGAGCCTGATGTCTCTCACATCCGCACAAAGTCCCCAGAGAATTAACTATGAATGGAAGCACAATTCTCCCCAACCTTCTGTTGGACCTCATCGTCCATAGTTCTATTCACCCAATTGACAAGAAATGGGTGAATAAAGTTTTGGCAAAATGAAGCGATGCGCTGACCAGCGAAAATCAAACGAATCATAGACGCAAAAACAATGGAGAACTGAGGCGAGGGCAATGGGCCCTCGTCAATGTTAGCATTCTTAACCACTGGCCCAATCCACATGCATGGAAATAAATGAGCTTTGGTTGTTTCGATGTTGACGGTCCCGCACATTTCGGTACAATCAAAACATTTACCAGCTTTCTCAGATGTTTCTTTTCTTTTGAAGTGAACAAGACGATACGACGCGAACTTTTCTTGGGCATGTGCATGTTGGCAGGCTTGTCTATTATGCACGGAGGTATTCTTGCGATACGCAGATTCTACTAGGCATTTCAAACTTACTTCCCGTTTAGTCTTTGTATGGTATACCATAGGCACAAAATGACCCTTAAGGGTTCGTACACAGCGTAGTCCGTCATCTAGCGCTCAATATGAATCGTGTAAAATAATAAAGAATCATGGCCTTATCAATTTTGAACTAGTCAACCCACTTTTTGCTAACTAAAGAAAAAACTGGTGCTAATGAAAAGTTAGTTTCGTAAGCAGCAGCATACCATTTCAGAACGTTCATACACACAGCTCGATCGCACACAATTTAGGAAGGCAGTGTCGACGCGTATGGGTTACCAAAGCGGAAGTCGTAAACGAAAGATCGGTGCAAGTCAATGGAGGACTGGGGGCCGGGTGGCCTAGTGGCTTCATTGCCCGTCTTCAGATCGGATAGCATGGATTAATGTGGGTTCAATCCCCACCGAGGGAAACCACCTTCCATGTCCGATCTGACCCGGTGGAGAGGATCCTTTAACACCCACGGCAATACTCCCTGTAATTGGGCATGTGTGCCCGTTGGGAGTGGCCCTAATAAAAAAATAAAGTCAAGGGATTTATTCATCATGTATTTAGAAAACCCTTGCATCCAATTTTTCGCATGCGGAAACGCCGTGAACGGACCTTCAATGACCATGAGCTGTCAACACTCGCCTTAACCCCATTATTAGCCTGTTGCTGTGCAGTTTGTCAGCAGGACCTCTACTTCCCTCCAGAAAAGTACATCGTCTATATCGCCTTTGCTGTGTAGCAAGGAACTTAATCTTTATACCATTAAAATATTGGCTGCCTTGGCTTACTATTTTATGAACTGGGCCATCGCCCGTAAGCCTCTGAACTCCCCGGGGGGCCATCTGCGTGACGCACGCGGCGTTGGTTGAACCGATTATGATGGTGAAGGTTTTACGCTGAAGGGTAGTCACCAAGGTTGTATGTTGATACGGCCAGGTGATCAATACTTCTTTGGTCATAGGCCGAAAGCCACCATCCAAAGTGTGTACAAATGACATCGCAGGGAGCTGTACCATCAATCATATTAATTCAATGCCTTTAATCCACAAGAATGGGACAAGTTTGTAGCAAAATGAAATTCTTATAAGGAAGTACCATTGAAAATCCAGCGTCAAGCGCCTCCCTGACCGCCCCTTTTGAAATCGGAAATGGTGACCCTTCCAAGAGGTCCGAGCACCATTTTCCAGAAGTTGAGGCCCTGAATGTGAACATCAACCTTTAGAGCGTCCATTATGGACAGCCGACGTAGAACACAGCGTATAAAAAATTAGGACGATTTCAAACACCAGACATTTAAAAAATTACTACTTTTAGCAATCTGCAGCACATTGAAACTCGACTTTATGCTGTAAATCCCGCATTCACAACCATAGGTCAATGGGGACCAGTATTGGGGTAGACAGGGAGGACAGTCGTTAGATTAAGCAAGACTGAACTTGTTGGCATGCGGAGTGGGCAAAATAAACCTTTCAGTGATCATGCTGCCATAATCAATCCCGACCGTCTCCAAGGTTAAATAGAAAATTATGGGAACATTAGAAGTGAAACCTTCCATTTTATATTTCCTATAGAGTCAAATCTATTTCTATAGAGTTCTCAGACCAGTTAGCAAGGACACACAAACATAGAATCCACGAATCCAGATCATCTAGGCTTCCCAGCTCGGTTCCCTCCAGATCACAGCAACATTGCAGGCGTACACCAACAACGGATTTGTATCAGCCCAAGTAAACCAAAAGGCGGTAATAGCTTCACCTTTTGACACCTTAAACCGTGCGCATCAGTACCACACCTTCAGGGTTTCCAGCGCCGCTTCATCAGCGCCGGGCTGCGGCAGCTGGGACCTACCTTGAAGAGACTGGGGTGCCGCAGGGGCAGCTCCACCATCTCCTTAATCATGGCCAGCTGCTTCCGCACGCCGCCGATGTCGTCATACCCCACCTCGTTCAGCGCCTCCTCCTCCTCCTGCCGGACCAGCGCCAACTCCGTTAGTCAATCGAGCCAACCGGCCTGTTAGCGAGCGAGCAGCCACACGCCCGGACTCGGATGGTAGGAAGACCGAGACCATCCGAGTCTGACGATGAGCTTTATCTTCGATCAAGGCAATACATGCGGATCGTGTAGCAATATCAACATCAGTGACTCTAAATTGATAATAATTTTTGTTTTTATAGATTTTGTTCAAGTTGTTCCTGGTGAGGCTGCTGGAGTCGGAGTCTCACTAAAGTCATCAAGGGACTTGTCACGGAGACCCCGACCCCACCACCCGAACGAGCAACTCCCTCAATGGAGGGTTAATTTAGAAGCCAAAGTTTAACGTCCCATAAAGCAAAGGGACGGCCGCCCCGCTCAGGTCACCCTCTCACCCAGTCAGTTGCCAGCGCCGACCTGTACGTCGGGTAAAATATTGAGCGCCGGAGCGTCTCAGGGGAACCGATCCCAAGCCTGGACATGAACTGCCACTGCATGCTTCTGAGCAGCGGGCAGGAGCCCAACGCTCTACCAGCTGAGCTCCCGGGGCGGCAATTCGAAATTGAAATGCTTTCGGAGGCCTTTTTCACATCAGAGCAGTCCATATATAAATGCATTGTGAAGAGGCTGCATGAATAAGCATTAGGCCAGCGCACCTTCCTCCGTGCGACAGCGTGCAGCCTACTGAATATTCCACACGAAGAACACACACAATCGCAACAGCTCACAGATTGAAGACAACGAAGTACCGATGAGAGCGTTGCCATGATTTTACCAGACAGGCCAAAGCATGGTCTTGAACTGCACGAACTGCAGACAAATATTAGCTTGTTCTAGCAAGTTTGAGTTTCTAATTCTTTGCAGAGGGGACCGGGTGGCCTGGTGGCCTTCGGCACCCGAATTCAGGTCAGACAGTATGGATTTATGTGGGTTCAATCCCCACGGCAGGAAAACGTCTTCAATGTCGGATCTGACCCGGTGGAGACGATCCTTAACACGCACATTGACGCATTGGACGATCCTTAACACGCGCATCTGAGCCACCTTCGTTTTGACGGGGGGGGACGGGTACCCCCTAAGATCTCGAAAACCACGCTAGATAGCGAAAAACAGTAAACGGCGTTGGGTAGCCCATCCACCTTCTCTACCGAATTTTTTGTCAGGTCACATTTGGGGTCACTAGAGGTCAATACATGCCGTCATACGGATCATATGTAAATTAAGGACTTCGGTCATTACATTTGAACAAGAAAAGTTAGAGCAAAAAAGTTGAACGCTTCGAATCCTCGCAGCAAACCGAATCGAATGATATATAGTATGACCTTGTTAGGTCAAATATTAGATTTGACTTGACCTGAGGTCAGGTCTTGACCTGACCACATTAGGTAAAATGCATATCATTAGAACTGCAAGAACACGGCGAATCTAATGCAGTTACAATAAAGGCTCTATCGCGATCCATTATTAAATAATTTAGTTAAAACCAATTTTCCCATGTATTTCCAATGGTAATGTCATGACTCGTACCTGACCTTAGGTCATCGATATAAAAAATTACGGAACATATTTTAGAGAACTCGGGGGCCCATTGTGTGATTTAAGTTTCAATTAAATAAATTCATCCTGCTCTGACGTATGCTATCTTAAAACTTGTTTGAGGTCAGGTCACTTACGTGTACTGGTGATCTGACCTGAGATGACCTAACCTTAAAATGTTGACAAAAGTTGTAAAAATGATCAGAGAAAAGGTATGCTAAGTACGGCGGCGCGTGGCGCCGCCGTTATTATGCTACCTTGAAAAAACCCGAGGGGAAGGCGGGTAACCGCCCCTGTCAATACGCGTGTTAACACCCAAGCCTACAGTCCCTGTAATTGGGCAAGTGTGCTTGCTGGGAGTGGCCCCAATGAAAAAAGTCAGCTCCGGTCACCACTTTCTTTAGGCTACCGTCACAGTTCGTTATGCCACGCTTCAGTAAGCATGCACAGTAAGGGGTTATTGACATATGACGTCAGCGACCAAAGGGGGAAGGGGTTCTGGCATTTTCTGACGAAGAGGAGGGGTCTGGCCTTTTCTTTTTCTGGCAGGGAAGGAGGGCATTACTGTCATGGAACTGTTTTATTCGGCGAGAACTGCGCATGCCCAGAGTAGTTCAAGAGCGGGTACTTCAATGTTTCGTAGCCACACCCAGTATTCACTGCTATCGCGAGGGCGTCAATACTCGCATTCTGAGGGGGGTCATTTCAGGGGGTACCGCGACCAATTCAGGTGGCGCCGAGGGTCGATCGGGGGCGCCCCCGGATCCGCCTATGTGGGTTTCAGAGCTTTAACTGTAAAAACTAACAAATGAGAGCTGAAAAACATATGTCAAATTTGAGAACTTTGAAATTTTGAACCTAATGGGCATACCTGGACACCAGTGACACCAGTAACATACTTTTCACACACAAAACTTTGAAGCCACTGGTATAAATTTCATTTCAGAGGTAGCAGAAATTTAGATTAGAGACCATTTTTCTTCGTGAACAGGTTCTAAAGTGTTCTTCATAAGTGTTTCATAGTAAAAGTAGGCGATACTTCGCCATGATTACAGTGGGTTTGCAGAATATTCACATACAACTTCCCCGCCTTCAGTGCCTGCTAAGCAGCATTGGCAAAGATACCTTATTCACAGATAGAATGCAGCGGAACAGTTGCGCAGAGTCCACACAGACTCCGTTCAAGCTGTTTGGCAGCATTACCACATCGCAACTGGACGGGCACTAAGGTAATCATGCAGCGCACCAGAGAAATCACACCGTTTCGAAGCTTTCAAAAGCCTATTTAAGCGCCACATCGACAAAAGCTAGGTGTTTGGGTGTAGAATTAAAATATTTGGATTATTGAAACCACCATGCGTTTTGCGCAAGCTCTAGCGAAAAATACTATACTTCCTCAGTTTCTCGAGAGTATCCAAGAAGCAGGAGCATCAGCACTAACAGCTACTGAAAGTCGGTCCAAAGCAGAGCTGCTGTCGATTCTGATTGTTCATGTTGCCACGGCAACGCCCGAGAACAACTACAGCAACAAAGACCAAACTTCAATCGCTGGAATCTTGGTAATCTGACAGATGATTGTGAACGTGTTTTTCCTCAGCATTTATCTAAATGCAGGGAGTTAAACATTTTGACGCCTTTTTTACTTTAACCTGCTGTTCTTCTGATGCTGATGTTGCTTATGTTGTTCTACTTTTCTTAATCCATGTCGGCGTGCATGATACAAATTTCCGCGAGTTTCCCTAGCATCCAAGATTCAGGTATTTGAATCCAATGGCAGCCCAGGCTTCGTCCTACTCAACGTTGCTCTTTCGTCTCTTCAATAAACAATCTAATAATTAGTATGCTGGTGCTGATAATTTGAATTTGCATGATAGAAGGCATCTAGAATTGGAATCGAAAAGCGATAATTGGTTTCTTTTTCGTATTTTATAGCTGATTATCTGTCTTCGTATGTTTGTCGAAATCACAGTTCATGACTGTATAATCGCACCTGAGCCTGTGTTGATCGATTAAATGCATGTCATTTCATCAAATTCTTTATCGTATTATTTTTTCACCAGATGCGTGTAAATACGCCACCCGCTGTCTGGTTCAAGGTTGCTGTTTTACGGGTGAAGGGGGCTTATGTAATTTATGCTGCCAATATACGCACAAACTTGGTAAGTTCTAGCCCATACTCCCAAAACTTGGGAAATTATCCTAGAACTTCGTAGGAAAATCCGATGACGTCGGCACGGGAGGCGTATATTTGGTAGGAAACTTGGCTGTACCCGCATTTTAAGTACCCTGAATCAACAAGAAATAAACACAGAATCAGGCCTAACGCTTACGGACGTGTAGGCGAGGCACTAAATTCGACAGTGGAGGTAGCCCGTGCCCACAGCATCCTCCGCAGCATCTGTTCCCCACTTAATAACCATCCCATGGCGGAGAAACGTCATAGTCGCAGACACAACCTTCCACGGAGTGCTAAAGCCTCCCGATGTGCGGCGAGAGAGCTATTTTGTGTAAAACATAATGATAACAGAGAAATAGACGCCGCCTGCATAGTTCAGACAGGACTACAGCCAAGGGGGGCTGGGGCGGCAGCCCCCTATTCCCCCTGAGGGCCCCATGAGGAAACGGACCACGGAAGCGCGGCCCGCCCGCACTATATCCTGTGACCAACAGTGGAACTTCATATCAGGGGCCCTCTTAAGCCTCTCCAGCACCCATTCTATGATAATCAGGACCCTTTTACCCATCAGAACCGTCAGTAAAAAGGGGTCCTTTGAACCACTGGTGCCCCAGGGCCCACTTTGGTCAGTTGGGCCCTCCTTAACCGATAAGTCATTATTATCAGCAGGGCTCCTCGGGCAGCGGCAACCACTGCGGCTGTCAGTACTAGCTATAGCCATCCGAGGCCTGCCTGACCAGCTGGGCCTTCTCGACGTGATCACCGTCACAGGACCGACCGGCTGCCGCTCCTGACGTCCGCCACATCGGACAGAACGCCTGCACTGAAGCTTATCTTCTGTTTGAAAAACGACACCTCTCACAAAAACAGCTGCCGGGGAATATTTCCCGGGCTCAGTGAGCCGAAGCTAATGCATCTGGTCACTTTTTTAGTTCCGCCAGATTCTGAAAGATGACAGGTACCCAACAATAAACTCCCAGAAGTCAGTACATGCACCCGAAATGTCCGACACCGCTGGCGGATTGAGGGCGGAGAGGGCAGGCATTAGGGTCATGTCCCCAAACGCTGTCATCAGGGACTACCATGTCTTTACCCCCCCTCCCCAAGAGGTGTAATGTTTGATTTTTCAGTGTCATATTTTACCATAAGCTTATTTTTGAATACGCCGCCACTGCCGTCGCGCCGCGCCGCTGCGGCCTGATCGTCCTTTGGTTTTGCTATCGTGGCGGTGGCGTTTCCGCCAACGTCTAATACCCTGTGTGACCCCGTCATTTATTTATGCATTATAATCTGTGTTACTTTAATCTCCTATAGTTCTTTTTACTTTTTCCTCCCTCAAACGTGGCTGGCCCACGCTCCGTCGGTGGCTCTGGGACCGCGCGTCCGGACAGACTATAGGGGCGCCGGCCTCCGACTGATCTGAACCCCACCAAACACCATCACTCCAGTCATATCATGCCCCGTCCCCATCCCTGCATTCTCCCCAGTATTATGCCTTATGACATTGGTGGAGAGTAGACTGTGACATCGGGAAACTTTTTGTCTAGAATGCAAATGATAATATAATTTTATTTTGCGCATGCCCATAAGAAAATGACGTATTCAGAAAATTTGGCCAAAAATAACAATTCAGCCTGCGCGAGCTACTTTATTACGACTAATTCCACCGTTCCTGAACCCTTCACCGCCTATGGGGTCCGATAAGACCCCATCCCTTAATTTTCCGCGAATGGCTCTGAGTCGATTTTAATGTAATGCGCGTCGCTTTGCATGCTTTTAGGATGATCAATTTGACAGCTTGTGACCAAAACTTGGCACTAGGTCAGGTCAGGTCAACGAGTTATGACGTCATTTCTAAGCCCATGTAAGGTGATTCTGTTCTTATAAAATGCGACTGACAAAACCAAGGACTAACTCTAGAAGAGCTAAATCAAGCTTCTGAACATCATTATACATCTATTAAAACAAAAAATCGGTACGATGTTATCAATTCTAAGGTTAGGTGGGTACCAGGGTCACCAGAGGTCACCAAAGGTCACGGTTTTCGAAATTATATGTGTCTATAACTTGTGAACGAAAAGAGGTACAGATTTAAGTTTGGTATCGCAGTGACGAGCATGACCCAAAAATTTGAAGGATATACAGCATGACCCTCAGAGGTCATTATTTGACCTTGACCTTAAGTCGATATCATGTGACCTCACAAGGTCATGTTGCATATCATTTGAATCCTTGGGTCAAGACGAGTGCATTCATGTATTTGATCTTGCTCTAGGTCTAATGGTTCCCAAGCCTAAATGAATTTCCTAAATGGGTATAAATTTGACCCAGTTTGGCCCACTGTGCCGCCACGGTTCAGCGGATATGGTTCAAACTCGGCTCCAGAGTAAAATACGGTAAGACGCTCTCAGCGCCGTTAATTCTTTTCCGTATCACTTCGGGTTCCCGAGATCGTAAGGGGACCCGATCGCCCCCCTCCCCGGTGTTGGGGTACGAAAGACCCCAGGTGGTGCCGGGCTAGTACACTCGTTATATGAAGCTACGGAGATATGTTGCTGATGGCGGCATGGCAAGTTGAATAACAACAATAATTGTTTAGGCTTGACGATGCACCCAACAGCCAATGTTATCCTGCGCTACCCACACGATCATGTTAGGATTTTTTTTGGGAGGGGGAGGTTCAGTTATCCTTATTCAGAGAACCCGCTGGGCCTTAAGCCCGGGACCTGTGGTTCAGGAGGCAGGTGATCTATACCTGAGCCGTGTATAACCGGCAGGGCGAGTTTATGATGGCAGAGTTTGTAATTCATATACCCAGTGGGAGAACCAGAGGGGAGGGGCAAAAATGCATTTCCCCGAACGGAAAGCTCGGGAAAAGTATGTGTTTTTTCCTCCCCACACTTAAGCCTCTCTTTACCCTGATTTTTTTCAGAATCAGTTTTCAGTGTATGATCCTTGGATAGGAAAAAGAAGCATCTTGTGGCCACATTTTTCATCCCGTGACGTTTTTCTATCTCTGCTTTTTTACTGGGGTTCACTCCCAAAACCTACCGTCTGGTTAAACTGTGGCAAAATTAAGAGTATTAACGCAAAAGCATTAAAAGGAAACAAAACAACCTTTGATCTGAGCAAGGTGAATCTTTTCTTCTTCAGAAGGAACATTAGACCAATTGCGATTACCTCCTGAAATTTAGTGTTCAGTTATATAGGCTAATAACATATAGGCTGCTTCATAGATTTTGAGCCAGAGCATAAAGACCCTACCAGTAACCATACCGCCCCTACAGAACTAATTGTTTCGAGCCGAACTGCAACCGCGATTGGTTTGTGTTGCATGGAGTGAATGCACGGGAATACCTGGGAATCCACCTCCCGGGAACCTTTAATCACCGCCACTGCACCACCAACCTAACAGATGTCTTTAAGGTTCGTCATTTACGTCGTTTGAAGTCAGTTACGTCATTTGGAATATTTCGGGCCCGAAAAATGTCAATCGTTTGCAGTAAAGTTCTCAAAATTATTTTAAAGAGACATGAAGACATTCCCCATGCTTAATGATCTACGTCCTGTTCTTTTCGTGGACGCAGGTTTGCTGAGTGATGGCACTGGAGTCTGTCGTGGTCCGGAGGCGACCGAACTAAGCTCCAAAACTGGACATGTAACAACCACAGCGACAGCTGCTGCGCAATTTTCATAACGGCATTATAGTCAAATTCACACAAAAATCGGCGCATGGCAACAATCGTGCAGCAACAATAATGTGATGACGTTAACACGCGCATTGACGGGGGGCGGGTACCCGCCCCCTCGGGTTTTTCGGAGATAGTAGAAAAACGGCGGCGCGTACGCGCCGCCGTACTTGGTATACCTTTTCCCTCATCATTTTTACAACTTCTGTGAAAATTTTAAGGTTAAGTCATCTCAGGTCAGGTCACCAGTACAGGTCAAGTGACCCGACCTCAAAAAAAGTTTAAGATAGCATAAGTCGGAGCAGGGTGAACTTATCCGATTGAAACTCATATCACATAATGGCCCCACCGAGTTCTCTAAAATATGTTCCGGTATTTTTGATATCGATGACCTAAGGTCAGGTACGACGCATGACCTCTCCATTGGAAATACATGGGAAAAATGGTTTTTACGGAATAACTCAGTAACGGATGGTGATAGAGCATTTATTTTAGCTGCATTAGACTCGCCTGGGCTTTGCGGTTCAAATTATATGCATTTTATATAAGTTGACCCTGACCTGACCTCAGGTCAGGTCAAATCCTTGATTTGACCTAGCAAGGTCAAATTATATATCATTCGATTCGGCTTGCTAAGAGGATTCATATAGTTCAAGTCGTTTTGCTCTATCTTTACTTGTTCAGATGTAATGCCCGAAAAACTGAATTTTACATGTTATCCCTATGACGGGCATGTTTTGACCTCTCGTGACCTTAAATGTGACCTGACAAAAAAATGGTTCAAATGTTTTCGATGGAGAAGTGGATGGGCAGTCCAACGCCGTTTACCGTTTTTCGCTACCTACCGTGGTTCTCGAGATCTTAGGGGGCGGGTACCCGCCCCCCCGTCAATGCGAAGGTGGCTCAGACCCCCGTCAATGCGCGTGTTAAGACGAAGTCTGTACGTGAACCAATCAAGCAGGATACGGTTTTTACTGGTACCCGGCCAACGCCCCACCACGCGAACACGTGCCTTAACGGAGATGACCGGTATCGGGGCCCACGCATTTCTGGAAAGTGCGATCGATCACGGTCTCTGACCCCTTCACCACACTGCAGTAGCGTCTGGATTTGTTTGGGACCCGATTTTGGTACCTTGCTTGGTAACCGCCAGATCACGGCACAGGCGCCGGTGGCATCCCTATGCAGACTGACATTGCCGAAAGGGCTAGGACGTAGCTCAAACAGCACCGCATGAACATGGAAAGTCAAGGCAACGTCTGTAAAATAACGCACGCAATGAACTGAGCAGGTTTCAGAGCATGCCTGAATATCCGTTTCGCGAAAATATTTTGTTTTTCATCACAGCCACGAAACAACCCATCTCGGCAAGCTGTACATGCAGACCTCTGATGACCATCAAGCTGCGATTTCTGTGAGCTGGGGCATTCCAGGACAGATCGACCAAGGCTTGACACCACCATGTCTAGAAAAATCTGAAACTTTGTCTCCGGGGTAGTTTTGGGCCAGAAACACGCCTGTGAGAATCTCAGCCCCTCCGACCAACGGTGACCGAGTTATAGCCCGAGGCACTTTCGGGAGGTCACGTTGTAGACTCATCTTTGATGCTTCATAACTCAACAACGCATCACCTGATTAACAAGTTTTGTATATCATTGAACTCGTCTTGAATTATAGTTTATTTTGAAAAAAGAAAATTTTAAAATTTGAAAATTTTTGACTTTTAATTTGTTTGACCTTTTCCTTTTGACCTAGCTTGACCTTTTCCCAGTTGAAATTGCCCTTTTAGACACCTCAAAATGTTTCTTCATAAAATATCTTTCGATAGCAAAAATAAAAAATGCGTTCTTGCTATAAGTTCCGAATATTTAGCACCTAAGGTAGGTATGTACACGGTTTTTGACCATTGCGGTAGTACAGCCTTATGTTTAACGCCGCAAATATAGCGATTGCTTTTGTAATCGGTCGCTGGAAATCATACTCCATTTTTTTTACGAAATTTTAATCGTACAAGTATCCGAATTTATGACAATTAACACGCGCCCACCCGAGGGGTGGGCAACCGGCCTCCTCAGGTTTCCACAGGTAGTAAAAAACACCTTCGCGCAGCGCCACCGTACTTCATGTACCTCTAACTCGAAATTTTTGCAGCTTCTGGCAAAATTTTAGGTCTGGGTCATACCAGATCAGACCGCCAACCCAGGTCAAGAGACCTAACCTCAAACTTTGGGAGGTGCATAAATCATATCAAATTTAGCCTATCGTGGTTAGAATCGCATTACATAGTAAGATCGCCTAGCAAGATAATTTTTCGTAGCAGGATTTCTATATCGATAACCGGGAGCAGGGCAAAGGTCATGATCTTTCCATTAGAAATGCATGGGGCGATTGGTAAATTTTGATAACTTGCGAGAATTGAGAATTGTCGAGAATTGCGATTGAGGTTGTATTTTTACATTGTCGTGTCTGACTTGCCTCTGCAGTTTGATTAATATTCTTTTTACCATACAGACCTAAGCCTGGCTCTAGGTCAAAGCAGGTTAATTTTGACATTTGACTAGGCAATATTATAAGATACATAATCCGTTTGGGCTCAACAAGAGTGTTCCAATGGTGCTGAACTTTTCTTTCTACGGCTCTTCTCTGTCACCTATTATGCCACAAAATTTAGGTTTCCACTTAGTTCCCGTAAGAAATACTGTGACCTTGAGCAACCTCAAAGGCGACACGACCAAACGATTGTATGTAACATATTCGGTAATGATTAAAACTGGCTATTTAGCGGCATCACTCCCAGTGCACTGTGTCATTATTTATCTGGGATTCTCGGATCCGTGTCAGCTATGAAATGATCACCTTGTAAAAATATCATGAGGCAACCTGTTCAAGCGACCAAGTCGAATGCGTTACAATTTCAGGACATTTTGTCGAATATATGAGCAGATTCAAATTACTTTTTGGGAATGAAAGCCTTTCAGACACGTTTGTTTACATTGCATGAATCCTCTCAAACATATGATGTGCTGCACTGGATCAGCTTGCATCGATACTATTTTCCATCTCCGGGAACGATGTAACTGTGTGAGTTAGTGGTGCTCATAGGATAAGTTATACTTGTTTCAATTATTGATAAGGTCGCGACATCTTTGTAAATTTTCGTTTAAGGCTGAAAGGTTCATTATTAATAAGCTTATTTGCCCTCGTCTCCCTCGAAACAAGGAATCCCTTTTTATCACTTTTAATGGCTGCAGTTTTTCTGTTTATAAATATTGCCCAAGTTGTTGCCAGTTCAGTTTTTTTATAAATTTTGTCCAAGTTGTTCTCAGTTCGATTGTTGGAGTCGGGGTCTCACTAAAGTCATCAATGGACTTGTCACGGAGACCCCGACCTCACCATCCGAACGAGCAACTCCCACAATGAAGGGTTGATTTTAGAAGCCAACGTTTAACGTCCCACACAGCACAGGGACGGCCGCCCCGCTCAGGTCACCCTCTCACCAGTAAGTTGCCAGCCGACCTGTACGTCGGGTAAACTATTGAGCGCCGGAGCGTCTCAGGGGAACCGATCCCAAGCCTGGACATGCACTGCCACTGCATGCTTCTGAGCCGCGGGCCGGAGCCCAACGCTCTACCAACTGAGCTACCGGGGCGGCAAGGAGGCGGTTGTAGGAGTAGGTGTCTCACTAGAGTCATCAAGGGACTTTTTACGGAGACCCTGACCCCACCACCCAAACGAACAACTCCCACGATAAAGTGTTAATCAAGGAAACAAAGTTGAAAGTCCCACAAGGCATAACGACGACCGTCTACCTCAGGTCACCCCTCACCAGTGAGTTGCCTGCTGGCCTTCAGCATTTACGGTACCTACCACCTCCCAGTTGACCTAAATTATTTTTCTAGAAGTTGCAAAATGTTGTGTTAGAGGTAGATGGAGTACGGTGGCGCTGCGCGAAGGTATTTTTTACTACCTGTAGAGACCTGAGGAGGCCGGTTGCCCACCCCCTCGGGTGGGCGCGTGTTAATTGTCAAATTCGGATACTTGTACGATTAAAATTTCGTAAAAAAAATGGAGTATGATTTCCAGCGACCGATTACAAAAGCAATCGCTATATTTGCGGCGTTAAACATAAGGCTGTACTACCGCAATGGTCAAAAACCGTGTACATACCTACCTTAGGTGCTAAATATTCGGAACTTATAGCAAGAACGCATTTTTTTTATTTTTGCTATCGAAAGATATTTTATGAAGAAACATTTTTGAGGTGTCTAAAAGGGCAATTTCAACTGGGAAAAGGTCAAGCTAGGTCAAAAAGGAAAAGGTCAAACAAATTAAAAGTCAAAAATTTTCAAATTTTAATATTTTCTTTTTCAAAATAAACTATAATTCAAGACGAGTTCAATGATATACAAAACTTGTTAATCAAGTGATGCGTTGTTGAGTTATGAAGCATCAAACATGAGTCTACAACGTGACCTCCCGAAAATGCCTCGGGCTATAACTCGGTCACCGTTGGTCGGAGGGGGCTAAGATTCTCACAGGCGTGTTTCTGGCCCAAAACTACCCCGGAGACAAAGTTTCAGATTTTTCTAGACATGGCGGTGTCAAATTGAAATATTTTTGGTCGTTTTGTCCTGGAATGCCCCAGCTCTGGAAGTGTTTTCTCTATCATTGGGAACTTTATGGCCCAGGAGACTCTCACAGGAAGCAGCTTCAAAATTTGGTCGACTGGTTTGATTATTTCGAGCGATGAGTCGTATTGTGAATGGAAATTACAAATTTCATCGTGTTTCCCAATACTATTATTACTTAAACCAACACAGCAGACAGATGAACGCGTTTCGACAAATATTTTTAAACATCTACGGCATGAGGGATCCCTCATGCCGTAGATGTTGAAAAACACTATTTGTCGAAACGCGTTCATCTGTTTGTTGTGTTGATGGCATGAGGATCCCTCATGCCATAGATGCTGAAAAAGGCTATTTGTCGAAACGCGTTCATCTGTCTGCTGTGTTGGTTTAAGAGATAATTACTGTCAACCACCGTTATACAATTGTATCCCTATACGTTTCTTAAGGAGCATTGCAATTTCTATTCTTCAGAGGCTGCAAAAATTATCTAAAAATCATTTCCGCGTATGGAGAGAAGCTGTACTTTTGCGAAGTGATGACAGTGGGGCTCGCTTGGCTCGCATTTTGATTCCTAGTGCAAGTGGCGGCATCAGATTAAAAAGTGATGATTAAGAGCGCAGATTTAAAGCGAAGGTCTAACGGGGCGGATGCAATCAGCCAGTAATACCAGATCAGGTAGACAGCAGATGCCAACATTGCGACAAGATTCAGCAAGGCTTTGAATTAAAGGCAAAAACTTTGTGGCCTTAATCGAATGAAGGGAACTGAAGGCTAAGCGCTTGATGGGTTAAAGACAGCCAAATTCGCTAATATTCAACATTTCATATTTCATTTCGCTCAGAGCTCACACTTTTACGCAGCAACGGCGTTTCATGGGCGTACTACTTAAATCGCACTCATACCAAGCGCCCCTACACCGGCCTTTTGGCTGGCTGTGGCCGTTGGGCGATAGCAGGGACCCACGCAGGGCCAGTGCGGGCCCCATTCCGCTCCAAACACACGCTATTTCACTGCACACAGAACATTCCGGGACACGTGCATTAGCAAAGTTAGGGTTTGACAGTATGCTCAATCGCATGTCCATGTCATTTCAAACATGATCGTTAAGGTGTCACATTCCCTTTAACTCGGCATTACTGGTCTAATCGAGAGCGACTGATCCCCAAGCAGTGTCCCATACGTCCAAGAAACCGGCCGTCCCGTACAGCTGTGCCCACCACTGACCTCGCGGCGTATAGGCTCGCCCTCGCAGTGGATGACGGTGTCGGGCGCCACGATGCAGTAGGGCTGGGGGTCGGTGTCCACCACTTTGAACTCGACGGCGCGCAGGCCGCCGCGCACCAGGAACAGGTCTCCCTTGTGAATGGGACGGTACGCCTCCAGGAAGTACTGCTTCAGATACACGTCGAACAAGTTCCTGCGGCCCACGCGACCGGGACACGTCACATAGGAAGGGGACTAATCAGACAGGCACCTCTTCTCAATCTAATCCCATTTTTTCAAACAAATTGCACACTCATCTGGGTCTCTACATGTCTATTCACGATGGTGTTGGGTGAACTATGAAGAGACAGTAATGATGGTGATGGGTGAGGATGAAAATTGCGCAATCCCAGCTGAGAGGGAGAGGGAGGGGTCGGGGTTGGCACTGCCAGCAGAACATCGTATGTTTAAAACTGAAGAAAAACAATCCGACTTTAAAATTGACTTGACCCGTGAACATGTACTCCATAGAGTCCTGTTTGCTTTTAATTTAACCTAAAGTTCTGCTTACATAGAAGTTACCACAGACTGCACTGCAGTAATCCTGACATTTCGAATTACTTAATGTTCTGATCTTCAAATGGATATCTGACAGGTGGTGAAATACTTTTGGATCAGTGAGATTTTGCCCATTTACATCTTTATTCTCTGATGAAATGTTGCTTGTTTCTGCACGAGGCGTTTCTGTAAAACATGACCAGATGACTGTGGGGGTACGACGAAAATTGGCGCTAAAGAAAAGGCCCACATAGGTCAAGTCAAACTGAATCTTCGCGTGTCCTGAGAATCAGGATTTTAAGTGGTATTCACACCCAGAGCGAACACTATTCGACATCCTAGACTTGAACTCTAGCATAGTATTGCACTGTTGTGGTTATGTACATTAAATGACTCACGCACTTTTTCAGCACTTGACAAAAATGGTCAATAAAAATACCAGCCTTTGTAGGATTTCAGATTTTTGCATTTTAACGGACCTAGCGTTGCATTCAGTGGACTTTCTTCTGCTTTTTGAGAATCTACCGGATCTTACAATACTTCCAGGACAAAGGGATATTGTGTGTTATTCTTCATTGTTTATTAGGTACATACGAGCAACAGGTGAACCCAAGTACAGCTCATGTCGATCGACGAGCATTCTCCATTAAAAACTCGTGGCACAAACGATTTATCGATTTTTGACAATACTTTTCCAGATTTGTTTGTAAAATTATTTTTCATGGTAAATTTTTACCTACTTTTTTTCCTTATAAACTTAACACCGTAGTCTTTGCAAAACCAGTTTCAGGGCCTGGCGTTCGGGGCGCGTTGAGACATCGAGTCAAGTGGTCATGCAGCGTATCGAAAAGATAAAGGAACGCTGGCATAAGAGCAAATAAAATAGTTTTACAGAGACTGTCCCAAATCTATAATGGGCCTTTGACTGAAATAAGCTGTGTAGACCGTGTCGAGACACTACAATTAACATATTTGATTTCACCCCACGCAGCTCTCCGTACCATATTTCTAAACATTCTATAGGTCAAAATAAAGGGCGGTGTGCCCTGGTTTCAGCTATGAACAAAATGATATCCCCGTCATCGTGATATCCCCGTCCAACTGACGATGCATATCACGTAATCAAGGTGAACGAGTGAATGCCTTTTGCAACGCTGCATGCTTCGCAATTACGCCCGATACTTAGATGAACCCCCGGGGTAGTTAGAACAGAGGCGATATTTTTGTTTTGAGAGATGCAAGGTGGAAAAGTGGACTCACAATTTTCAGCCCTATTTTGTCCATAAATAGTGTTTTCTATTTTGTACATAAATAGTATTTTTCAGAATTTTGAAAAAGGTGGGCTATTCCCGTTAATTACAAGAGATTCCTGCTAAGCACCCCCATTTTTCGAGTTTCATACACAGTTCCTAACACCACCTATCATACTCTGGGATATACCTGCGGTGCGATTTCCCGCGGACAGGTGGCAGCACTTACCCGGTGAGGCCCTCCACTGTGTCGTCGATGGGAAGAATGTGAACGCGCTTGCCGTACTTGACGTCCGGGCAGGGCTGGATGGAGACCACGTCACCCAGCCGCACCCGCAGGTTGTTGCGCACCACACGGTTCATACGCACCTGTCGCCAACAACGCCAGTGAGCCACTTCAAAGTTCGAGGGACCACAACAAACAAAACAGAGTCGGCGATTCTGATGCCATTCAGGCAGATAACGCAAACAAAAAGTTGACAGGAAAAGCAAATTCAAAATTTTCTCCATCACAATCTTGATATTCTTTTGTCCTCACCTAGTCAAATTTCAGCATCATCCTGACAAAATCTGTTTTCCGGCTTAAACTCGTGGAGTTAACTCAGCTCTGAGAATGATCGAGGGCACCACGCGCCAGGTATAATGCACCACATTATAACCAACGTGAAAATTCCAATGCTTTCCCATTCGTGAGAAAACTGGCCGACACAGACTTGACTACTTACTCGAGTTCATGCTCATGCAGCAGTGAACATTTGCGAGATACAAGCTAAGATCAGTCACACAGCCAACCAAACGCCTGATCAGCCTTGGGAAGGTATAGTAATGTGGAATGTGTGCGGCCCTTGCCCGACACCCCACCGGGTTAGGAGGGATACGGGACGATTTCTCATGTCCCTAAGCATGAACCTAAAGCTGCACGCACTAGCCAACCTGAATCTGAGCGACACAACCCCTTGGCGAATTGTCTCTGCCATAAAATATAAAATTTCAAGATTTGAAGCTTAATAAATTTAAGCCCTGTAAAACTTTTCTCACTACACATTGACATACTTCGATTCATAGCAAAGTGCTATAATGCAAACGAAAATAATTTGGTGATTTCAGAATCCTGCAACGGCTAGCATGCCTGCTGAGAAGGTGGAAAGTTAGAACAGTGGTTCCGTCGTAACTATAATGTTTCCTTAAAAATTATAAGCACTGCGATTTTTAAAATCAGCATGTTTTTAAAGTGGGGATGGAGACGATATAAGGTTGTTGATAAAGAAAGAGCAGTGATCACGCCAACAGAGGTACTACTAGCGTGCTGTGATAGTGAACAGGCTACGGTGTGTGAATGAGGAATAACAGCCTGATGCTCATATTATATAAAACTTGTTCGAAAATTTACAGTCAATATATTTCTGCCGTCGTAAACCAAAAAGCCGTATCTCAGGGATTTGTCTATATCAAAATTGTCCAGGAGAGCAGAAAAGGCGCTTCGGGCATTATTTCCGATCTGGTACGTTGTAACCATGAAAATTGCATATCACTGTGATCGCGATGAGATGCTAAATCTAAATATGTTAATATTCTATCATTTTGGCTTAAAGTATAGAAGTAAATCCACATAAGGCGTAAGGTTTCCACCGAACCGCCTTATATTGTGCAGCAAATTGGTAAAAAAAGCCGTACGTTATGAGGCTCAACTTACGGCTTCTTGATGAAACATCTGTCAGCACGGAGGACTACTTAAAATGCCTTATCTCTATTTTCTACGTAAATTTATGTTTGGTTAAAGGCTATGACGTAAAAAAAATTGCGAGAATTTAAGACCTTATCTTGTTTGAAAAGTTGCTTACTCTACTTGAATTTTACTTAATTTAATTTTCCTAACCTATTTTTTAATTTTCTGCTATTTTACTTTTACTTTACTTTTTTAATTTTACTTGTAAGGTTTCCATACTTTCCCATTTCACATTTATCTGTATATGGTATCTGTGACAATTTTGGGAATCTTTGTCAGCACAGCGGGTATTGAACTAACTTTTCTATTTGTAAATTAGAGCACATTGACGTTGATTCGCCGTTTAGGAATGACACGGTAGACAAGTACATTCTCTCAAAGATGCAAGCGATAGTGGCAGGTTTATGAGCCAAAACCGCCCAGCGGTCAGCCACACGAGCAGTCACCCAGCAATATAACTGCCAGGGAAGCCAACAAGGCGGGAGTAAGGTTGCATCATACACATACGTGATCAACACGCTGCGAGGCCAGTCTGTTGTAGTTGGCTCATTAGTTGAGGGAGACCTAGTCGTGTAGCTCGCGGGCTGAAAAACGTTCGTATATCCTCCCAGAAGGCCCAGCTTAGAATAACACAAAGTCGGTACTGGCTAAAGCTCATGCTTGAACTGAAAGTTGTTGATCTTCCATAGCCCGTGATGTACCTTTCGCCTTCGTCTTCGTGAATTAGGTGTTTGGAAGAGGATCAGACACAACCTCATCCGGTTCAGCACACTCATTTGTCGCCAGTTGTTCATTTGTGTTCCTCTTAAAGGGAATGTGGCACCTTGGTCGAATCCTGGAATTTAGTGTAATTAGGCGTACTTTTAGCCAAAAATCATGAAACCACTCATGATTTCTCTGAAAATGTACAATAAGCTCAATATTTTGATTTTTTAAATACTCCTCTAGGAAAAGAAATAAATATCTGCCTGTGGATGATGTCATGATCTGGCAACCACTACCATACTCGAAACGCTTCAAGGGCTTCGATTGGCTAATGCTCATCGTCACGTCAGCATATGTCGTCACACCAGCAGCTCACAACAATGGCCGCCTGGCGAGAGGTACATGAGAGGTACATTTCAGGTAGGTTTTAGCTTTTTTCTACGGAAATATCGAGTTCCAAGACAAATGATATATACAGTACCGGGTTGCTTTACAACTTGGCTATCTCAGTTAAAATCACGTTATAAAGGTGTCACATTCCCTTTAAAATCCTGTGAAAGCTCCTGCGCAAAACTCAGGGGTGCAGCTCCATCAGCTGATGCCTTACACCATCCCCACCCGATTCGTTAATCAACCATAATTCCTCCATGAAATCTACCTCAATCTGTCCAGGCAGACCGGTATTGAGGCCGGTGCCATTGGGTCCCACACTGAGGTCAGCGCCGGTCTTGTTAAGGAGCTTTTAAGGAGGGGTAAAGGATTGTGGTAAGTGCCCTTGATTCTGCACTGGCGCAGAAATTTTGATTAGCACTTGAGCCACCGAGGACTGAAAAGGCAACCTAGTTGTTACTGTTCTATATACAGAGGCTGATTCAACAATCCAGGACCAGTCGGCGACTATCTGCACAGTCGCAGAAGAGTCCAGGCGTGAGGAGGCATTTTGCGATGTCTATACCAACCGAACAGGGCCAAACGCTGGCCGTGTGGAATAAGCCGACTACTACCGTCGATGCAGCTGACAATTGTTTCGTCATTTGTAGGCGCTGTGACTGATTCAGAGTGATCAGGTGCTATTGTGGCAAGCATCCCAGGACTATTGAGACATCCCGGCACTATCCCAGGAGGAGCTGATGTCTCAATACCGTGAACCACCTGCGGGGACGCAGGATACGAGTTTTAGCGAATAAATGCTTGAAACAGTACCTAACTCGCGACACTGATAATGTGTTTTTACTTGAAAATCAAATTAGTTATGCATTTTCCACGAAACGAAGGTCAGGTGCAAACAAATACAGATGTGTGCAAAAGGCTCAATATTTGATAAATTCTGCGCAAGCTCTTCAATAAATCTAGAGCAGACTGATAATATCAAGGCCACCAACTTGTTTCGCCCGGGCAGAGACTACCGGTACCGCAGGAGGTCATTGAATCAGCAAGATAGGCCACCGGCGCCGCAGGAGAGGCCATCGGAGCCGCAGGAGAGGCGAACGGTACAGTGGGAGGGGCGACTAGCAACGCAAGATAAGCCACCGATACCACAGGATAGGCCACCGGCGCCCCGGGATAGGCTGCCGACAGCGCAGGAGAGGCGCCCGGTATTGCAGGACAGGTCATTTGTGCTAACGCAAAGCCGATCAGCGCCGCAGTAGTGGTCACCGGTACCAACACCGCCTAAGGAGAGGTCCGTGATGCCAAAACAGAGCTGGGCGGCGCTGTCGCCGATGCTGCAAAGGGTATCAGTTCGTCCAGTCCATGACTCGGATGTAGTGCACTGTGCAAATCCGTTTGCATGCGCCCTAAATCTGCCTTTGCTGTATCAGGAAGCTCTGAAAAACGTATATGATGCGTCGACTGGCCACTTGGAATTTCAGGACGGTATATACTTTCCAAAACTGACTGGAAAAGTAAAACCATAAGTTACTCCTGGGAAAAACAAGATCTCATGGCTATTCCCGAAACCTCAACTTATGAGACTTGGTGTGATCGAAACATGTGATCCTTAATTAATCCTTCGCTAATCTGAGCATGACAAGATTTGACCATTTTCACACAGCATCTACCCCCAGCCCCGCCCCAAAGTATTCTAGACGTCGCCACACGCCTGCATGCACATGTAAAACACAAATCGAGTGGGTGTGCAAACTGAACTTTTGGAGTTTCACGCCTACAGAAGTGAACGCATTGCAAGTACTCACCAAAGGCAAGCTTGCAAATTTCTTTGCGCCTATGGTTCCTGTCCAGATTCTTTCGCTGTGCCGAAGGCGCACTCTTCCCCCAGCCTCCAAACAAGAGTCTGACATCAGGGGTGTAATTTTCCCAAAATCTTTGGGGGTGCTCAGCCGGTGGGGGCGGCACCCCGTAGGGGCGGCGGCGTTGGGGGGGGCGGCACCCCTTTATTGCACCAAATATGTTATTCATCGCTTTTATGCGCCTTTTTATAGCACAGGGAACATCCCAAAGCTACACACACGTCTTAAAATAATCCAATCTGAGCTTTAAATCTTTTCACGATCAGGGGCGCAGCCAGAGCTTTGGTATGGGGAGCACACCACCTTTGAGGAGCACCCCGGGAGAGAAAGGACATGTTTTACGTAACCTAAAAAACTTACTATATCTTACTTAATATCAACTTTTGGGTACCTTTGGGCCAAGAAAAATGCAAATCTAGCATTGACGGAGAAGGAAAACTAAATTGAAACAAGAAAAAGAAAAGTGTCACCAAAATCACATGAAAATAGCCAGAACACTTTTTGGGATAAATTTAAGGACAAATCAGCCAACTCATGCAAGTACTTGACATCAGAGAGAGCAGCGGAGCCTGTGATATCTGTCACTATGTGCAAGATAAGACATGTTGGAGTCGAAAATTCATTCCTTATGCCCACTGGTTTTGTCGTGACGAGTGAGCCCTGATTGAACGCGGATTAAGTTCCCCGGCTCCTACAAGGGCCGTGGGAGAAGATGTGGCATAGTGACATTGGAAGAATACAATTTTTGTTGCCGGAATAATTTGGGAGATACCTTCTTAACGCGTTTAAAAGTTCCATATTTTCAAGGATCGGCCCCAGTTGGAGTAAAGAAAAGGTAAACAGAATGATAGTTTGGATGGGGATGATTTGACAGGGCTGAAAATTGTGAAAAACTAGTTCATCATGCATTTAAATTAAGTAGTAGAAATTGTGCTCTGAGCTCAGGGGCACATGCTTTTTTATCGCCCCTCCCCAGAATCCACCAGTATAATAAGCAATTTATTTATCCCGGGGTGCCTAGGCATCACAAGCCATTTTAGCGATGAGGGCTCATTCCTCGTTAACTCCATTTTCAAGGGGAGTTTGCACTGTGTCCTTATTCCCCATCTATTCAAGACCAGCTCAGGGCCCCTAGTGTGGATCAGAGTCATCCAGAGCAGCTGCCCCTCATTCCCCCAGTTGTGCCCCCTGGGATTAAATTAGTCCCGTGACCCCCGAGGTGATGGGAGTTGGCCTTGTGTTCTTATTCTCTGTCTATTCAAGACGAGCTCAGGGGCCCCTGGTGTGGATCAGAGCCCCCCCCACAGAGCAGCTCATGCTTGGCCCAGGACTCGACTAGCTCAGTAGCCCCAAAGATGGGGAGGGGTCATCAGACTAGCTCAATGGACCGCAGATAGGCTCATACGGCCTTGCACCATATTAGCTCAGAGGGCACCAGACTAGCTCAGAGGGCATCAGATGGGCTCAGGAGGCACAATGATGACACATGAGGCACCAGATTAACTCAGGGGGCATTAGTTTAGCTCTGGGGCAATATACCTGCTCAGGGGTACCAGATCCATCAGCTCGGGGGGCCCAGATAAGCTCCTAGTCCCCAGACCAGAGCAGGGGTCTAGATCAGCTCAGGGAGCACCATATCAGCTCAGAGAGAGGGCAAGGGATCAGCTCAGTGGTCCCCGATCAGATCAGGGCACAGATCAACTTGGAGGTACTAGATCAAGCCAGGAGGCATTTAATCAGCTCGGGAGCCCCATACCAGCTCAGGTGCCTTCATCAGCCTCAGTGGGCACAACTTAGCTCAGGGCCCCAGAGCTGCTGAGGAAGTTACTAAATCAACTCAGGAGGCCCAGATCAGCTTAAAGGGCACTAAATTGGCTCAAGGGGCACCAAACTAGCTCAGGGGGCAGTAGACGAGCTAAGAGGGCATGAGATGGGCTCAGGAGGCAAAATGCTGGCTCAGGGGGGCATTAGTTTAGCTCAGGGGGAACCAGATTAATCAGCATGGGAGCCCAGATAAGCTCCTAGCCCCCAGACCAAAGCAGGGGCATAGATCAGCTCAGAGAACACAAGATCAGCTCAGGGTGCACCAGACCAGCTCAGGGGGCACCAGATCATCTTAGTGGACATCAATAACCAGCTCAGGGGCACCTGATCAGCTCAAGAGGCACCATATTGGCTCAGGGGACAGTAGATCCAACTCTGCGAGGCATGTGATCACCTCAGGGGGCTCAGATCAGCTCAGGGGGCTCAGATCAGCTCAAGGGGCACTAAAACAGCTAATAGGGCACCAGGCGAGCTCGGAGGCATCAGACTAACTCAGAGAGCATTAGCTAGGTTCAAGAGGCACCATTATTTGCTCAAGGGGCACCAGATTGACTCAAACTCACCAGATTGGCTGATTGGTTGGTTATCTGGGCTTAGGGGCGCACCAGCCTGGCAAGGCCATATAGCGCCCAACCAGATTGGCTGATACTCACCGTGACGTCAGCATAAGTCGTCACACCAACATGGCTGTCAACTGTTGCCTGCTGCTAAGGGTATATGAGGGGTGCATTTCAGGTAATTTTTAGGTTTTTCTTCGGAAAGTTTGAGTTTCAAGACAAATGATATATAGACTAACGGGTTTCCCGCCATGCTTTACAACTTGGCTATCTCAGCTAAAATGACGTTACAAAGGTGCCACATTTCCTTTAATCACTACGTGGAAAAAAACAAAAACACCGATAGTGCTCCAAACAATGCGTGTATTTTTCTGTAAATTTTAAGAAATATGGCAACTCCACTGCACTCGTGCATGCCCTTTATTTTTGCCCTAACGCATTTTATTTCACCCCTAACGCACAGGGGAGGTAAGCATCAGTGCTGCAGTGATGAGCCCAGGGCGGCAGTTATGGACTAAGAACGGCGGAAATTAGGATGGAAGTGATAAGCTGGGGGCGACAGTGATTCGCCGGGGCAGCAATAAACAGGGCAAAGTCATAAGTCGAGGGTGGCGGTGATGAGCCAGGGCCAATAGCTATGAACTAGGAGCGGTGCGAACCAAAGTGGAAGTGATAAGGAGAGTTTGCTTTCTGGAAGGGTGTTAGAGATTCCTCCTGACAAAACTGTGCGGACAGCAGGGTCTAAGTTTGACGGGTTTTGGGGGCCATGGCCGGACTGGTCTCCTCGGTAGTGATAAACCAGGGGCGGCAGTGAAGATTCGAGGGAGAAAGTGTCTAACCAGAGGCCGCTCATATATGGGTTAATAAAAAACAGGGACATCATTGATCAGCCAGCGGCGGCGTGAATCAAGGCAGCAATGCTTAATCTGGGCGGTAGTTATGAACCAGGGGGGATTGTGATCAGCCAGGGGGCGGCAGTAATGAACCAGGGGCTGCAGCGATGAGTCGGGGCGGTGCGCTTTTGGGTCAAAATATGCCAGGGACAGCATCAATGAGCCAGAGGCAGCATGCATTAGGGCGGCAGTGATAAACCAGGGCGGCAGTGATCAGCAGTGAGACGACCCATCATCATATTTGGGGTTTTAGAGCGCGCCGACATCTAAGGTCATACAGCGCCCATAACACTAAATAAAATAGGCAAATAGGACATTTCCGTAAGAATTTTAGCAAGTCAGGTGGTACAACAGGTCAGGTTGTGAAAGTTGTATCAGAAGATTATATAAAGCACATAAGAAATGAAATGAAATGCAAATACTGAAAAAATAACAGACAATTTCACACGATATACTAAAGTCAAAGACTATAGGTGACTTGAAACTCGACGTTATGTAAAACCTGGAAGACTAATAGGATGAATATATGACATTAAAACTAACGCTCCACAGATATAAAATGATGTTAGTGATATCCACAGCAGGATGCTCCCCCAGAACGCTCACCGCCCAGATATCTCAGGATGCTCACTGCCCCGGGAGACGGCAGTGAGGAACCAGGGGCGGCAGTTATCAGCCAGGGGGCGCAGTTATCAGTCAGGAGTCGGCAGTGGTCAGCCAGGGGCGGCAGTTATCAACCATGGGGCGGCAGTTATCAGTCAGGAGGTGCCAGTGATCTGCCGGGGGGGGTCGGCAGTTATCAGCCAGGGGCAGCAGTGGTCAGCCAGAAGCGGCAGTTATCAGCCAAGGGGCGGCAGTTATTAGTTAAGGGGCGGCAGTGATCAGCCAGTGGCGGCAGTTATCAGCCAAGAACCGACAGTATTCAGTCAGGCAATGATCAGCCAGGGGCGGCATTTATCAGCCAAGGGCCGGCAGTTTTCAGACAGGGAGCGGCAATGATCAGCCAGGGGGCGGCAGTGATTAGCCAGGGGCGGAAGTTATCAGCCAAGGGGCGGCAGTTATCAGCCAAGAGCCGACAGCTTTCAGTCAGGGGGCGGCAATGATCAGTCAGGTGGCGGTAGTTGTCAGCCAGGGGCGGCAGTTAGCAGCCAAGGGGCGGCAATAATCAGCCAGGGGGCGGCAGTAATCAGCCAGAGGCGGCAGTTAGCATCAAAGGGGTGGCAGTTATCATTTAAGGGGCGGCAGTGATCAGTCAGGGGCGGCAGTTATCAGCCAAGAGCCGGCAGCTTTCAGTCAGAGGGCGGCAATGATCGGCCCAGGGGGCGGCAGTTATCTGCCAAGGGCGGCAATGATTAGTCAGGGGCGGCAGTAATCAGTCAGGGGGCGGCAGTGATCAGCCAGGGGCGGCAGTTATCAGTCAGAGGGCGCCAGTGATCAGCCAGGGGGCGGTAGTGATTAGTCAGGGGGTGGCGGTTATCAGTCAGTGGGCGGCAGTGGTCTGCTAGGGGGCGACATTGATCTGCCAGCGGCGGCAGTTATTCGCCATGGGCGGCAGTTAGCAGTCAAGGGGCGGTAGTTATCAGTCAGGGGCGACAATAATCAGCCAGGGGGCGGCAGTGATCAGCCAGGGGCGGCAGTGGTGAACGAGGGGCGGCAGTTATCATCCGGGGGGCGGCAATGATGATTCGGTGGGTGACAGTGATTAACCAGAAGGGGCAAGTATATGGGTGTTGAAATAAACCGGGGTGCTAAGCCAGGGGCGGCATCATCAAGGTAGCGGTGACAAATCAGGGGTGTCAGTGATCAGCCAGCTGATCAGTGATGAACAAAAGGCGGGAATAATCCAGAGGGGGGGGCGTCAGTGATTAATTGTTGGCAACAGTGATTAGGCGGGGGCGGCAGTGATGTGGCATCATAAATCATGGGGAAGGATTAGTCAGGTGGCATTGATTAGCTAGAGGTGGAACCAAGCAGAGTGAAAGTAATGAACCCGGACGGGAAAAACTTGAAAGGGGCGGCACGAATAAGGCTGGCAGTGATAAGATAGGGTGACACTCTTCAGGGTAGTAGTGATAAGCCAGGGGCGGCAGTGATCATCCGGGGGCGGCAATGATGATTCGGTGGGTGACAGTGATTAACCAGAAGGGGCAAGTATATGGGTGTTGAAATAAACCGGGGTGCTAAGCCAGGGGCGGCATCATCAAGGTAGCGGTGACAAATCAGGGGTGTCAGTGATCAGCCAGCTGATCAGTGATGAACAAAAGGCGGGAATAATCCAGAGGGGGGCGTCAGTGATTAATTGTTGGCGACAGTGATTAGGCGGGGGCGGCAGTGATGTGGCATCATAAATCATGGGGAAGGTTAGTCAGGTGGCATTGATTAGCTAGAGGTGGAACCAAGCAGAGTGAAAGTAATGAACCCGGACGGGAAAAACTTGAAAGGGGCGGCACGAATAAGGCTGGCAGTGATAAGATAGGGTGACACTCTTCAGGGTAGTAGTGATAAGCCAGGGGCGGCACATGTATTGGGGGTGCTCAGTACATGATTGGGGGTGCTCGAATTAGGATTGGGGGTGCTCGGGCACCCCCAAAGAGATAGAAAATTACACCCCTGTCTGACATAATTCTCAAATCTGAGACCGTGACGTAGTGCCACTCTCCCACGAAAACGTCCTCCCAATTGACCCACACGTTTCGCCCTTTCATCCTCCTTTTTCGCACATGGTCTTGAGATTGAAATTAATATAGCAATGGATTTAGCGTGACCGTGAACTTCTGCTTAAACAGAGGTGGGAGCACGGGTACTTGCCGTAAATGCGGTGATTTGCAATACTTTCCTGAAATCTAGCTCGTGCACGTGCAGCGTCTGTTGTCACAAATTTGCCGTATTTCTTATTCGTTCAGAGATACGGCTTTCTGGGCGACGACAAACTGGATTCATATCATCAGAACGGTCTGGAAAACGCCGTGATGTAAATATCTGCAGATACGGCGTTTTTTGACGGAATGTAGTGAAAATCATATGTAATGAAAAGATACGGCTTTTAAGAAAATATATATCTATATTTTTAAAATAGTTTCAATGTCCAAATAAAGAAATGAAGACTGTCATTGGATGCGTATTGACGAGAGCTTTCGAATGATATAAAAAACCAAAAATGTCCAAAAATTGAGTTACGGCTTTCCTGTTTACGACGGCAGATTTCGCCCATGGGGCATGATCACGACAGCGACTGGACAGGTGGCAGAATTTTACAACATTTGAAAATTTAGAATTATGATACACACGCGTGGTTGCCTAATACACTTTCAATATCTTGTACACACATTTCCATTCCGAGCTTATATATATGTATGTATGTATATATATATATATATATATATATATATATATATATATATATATATATATATATATATATATGTTTCATTAAAAATGACAGAGAACTTAGCGTTCGTTCTTTTTGAGTTCAGAGACTCAAGCTTGCGAATTAATCGTCTATCGTCTTGGTCAAATTGATGCAGAACTGAACTAAAGGCCATTGCATGCGACGTTTCATTGTTACGAACAACATCTTCAGGCATAAGTAATACATATAGCACTAAAGTGATACATATATAGTAATAATAATAGCAAAATACAGTTCAAAACACTCATCGTCTCGTATAGATTCTCATTGCGTATAAATTCTCATTGTTGACAGTTAAATTCCCCATACGTGTGAGGGTGATTTCTCGGCATATATGCTCAAAATAGCTCTCCAAGACATCATTTTCAAAGAATTAGGCTACGGTGTGTTTTAATCCAAACAGGCTTCACCTGCAATTGAGTTCTTATTATTTCATAAAATGAAATAAAATGAAAATAGCCTGCGGGTCCAGAAAAATGCAAGGATAAAACAATTCAAGGTCAGTCAACACAGCTCGATAACACTGAATCACCTACCTTATCATTAGTAACGGTGACAGTGCCCCTCTTGGGTCTAGGTTATAATGTGATAGTGTTGGGGGGGACTTTTTATGGGTAATGACGCTAGGCTAGTATTTAATGTTCTGATCTATCGATAATTATGCCGCACTGGATAGTTTTCATTGACAATTATTGATCTTCTAATGATAAGCGCCCTCCGTTTGATTTCGTGTGATTGAATTCAAATTTCTAAACCACTGATTCAAAGAAGTCTTAACCATTTTCGATTCGAGACGATGAGTGTTTTGAACTGTATTTTGCTATTATTATCACTATATATATATGTATCACTTTAGTGCTATATGTATTACTTATGCCTGAAGATGTTGTTCGTAACAATGAAACGTCGCATGCAATGACCTTTAGTTCAGTTCTGCATCAATTTGACCAAGACGATAGACGATTAATTCGCAAGCTTGAGTCTCTGAACTCAAAAAGAACGAACGCTAAGTTCTCTGTCATTTTTAATGAAACATATATATATATATATATATATATATAGTCATCATCATAATAGAGTTGTATAAATTAACTATGTGTTGAAATTTGCTATTTATATCTAGAAATGATGTGATATAATATTGATGCTACTATATATAGTAGCATTCAATTATTCTCATATTCTCCGTACATTCATTTCTAGATATAAATAGCTCACATACATTTCAACACATAGTTACAATTTATACAACTTGCCTATTATGATGATGACTATTGGTATTGCATGGGCTTCAGGAGGGTCCAGGAGGATGACATTATGTTTAGCTGGGGTTTATTTTTCCGAATTTCAATAGATTCGCTGATTTTAACCTCTGCAACATCTTTGCAGAGCCTAAGAATTTTAATGTTTAGTTTAGTGTGGTCTATATGTTTAGTTTAGTGTGGCTGTTATTCCTCATTTACATATTTATCATCATGCTCAAAATAGCTCTCCAAGACATCCTTTTCAAAGAATTAGGCAACGGTGTGTTTTAATCCAAACAGGCTTCACCTGCAATTGAGTTCTTATTATTTCATAAAATGAAATAAAATGAAAATAGCCTGCGGGTTCAGAAAAAATGCAAGGATAAAACAATTCAAGGTCAGTCAACACAGCTCGATAACACTGAATCGCCCACCTTATCATTAGTGACGGTGTCATCTGCCAGCACAATGCAGACGGTCTCTTTGCGTTTTTTGCCCTTGAGCAGAACGGTGTCGCCGCGGAAGAGCTGCAGCTCGTCCATCTTGGCCTGCGACAGCGCCACCACCGAGTTGTCGTCGGAGGAGGCCTCATCCACCAACAGGCGGTTGGGTCGCTCCTTCTTCTTCAGGATGGCGGTCGCAAGATCATCGCTGGAAACGAAAAACAATATCATCAGCGAAACAGAATAAAAGCTGTGTGGAGAAATCACCTTCACACATAGGAGGAATTTAACTGTCAATAATGAGAACTGATATGCAAAACATGCATGAAATAAAAAAACAGATTAGTTCGATCGTGTGCAATGCTATGTTCTCAACCAATACACCTAAATAATCCGATCACATTGACTTATTCCAAAACAGAAGCAGATGACGCAAGCATCAGATTATGAAGGGCATTCCATTGTGGTAAAAATGTACATTTTTGCCCGGGACACACGAGACACGACTAGTTTCGGCGTACAAGAAAGACAAATTGAACTGGAGTGCGCAGAAGCATGAGTGAACAGAGTTCAGAAATGGAAGAGTACTTTGACAGTATCTTGTTTTCATGAGCGTCGGCATCGGGGAACCAGCAAAACCCGCACACTGGGGCGCCATGTCTGGAGATGCAGTGGATTTGGCTTTTTAAAATTCGGACAGAACCAAATTTGTCGGAATCAAACTTCAAATTCGGTCCGATTCAGCCAGATCATACGATTTTCCTCCATATTTTCTCTCAGTGGGAGGAAGCGGGGGACTCAAAGCAAAAAAGTGCGGAGTGCAAACGCATAATTTGCTCCTTTGGATTTTTGGGAATATGCAAACTTACATAAATATTATTCAATCGGGGTACTTATTACACTGACCTTCCTGCCCGATTCAACATAATTCGAAGAGAATTTGATGTTTTGAAGAGTGCATTACTTTAGAAACAAACATTAACCTTCGCCTAAGTGGGAGGTGTTTGAACAGCCCACACGATTTTCTTGGCTCCAGCACAGAAGGGAGCAGCCTTCTACACCAATAGCAGCATATATGGGGATTTCTCTCATCTTTGGGTAGACATCTAAGCATCGTCCTATTAATACCTTCTCTCGAAAATTTTTAATTTTTGTCATGTATATAAACATTTGAAAAGAGGACATCATACCCCAACAGTTTCGAAGGCTGAAAATGCTAGACCAGCCTAATATATATATATATATATATATATATATATATATATATATATATATATATATATATATATATATATATATATATATATATATATTCGTGAAATTAGGGAGTAAGTTTTCTTGTTCACATTTCGATGTAAAAATAACCGCAAAGTTCGCTTTGATTTGTTTTCTTGTCGTCACTTCCCCATGATTGCTTCACAATCTAAGATGGAATTTCAAGTTTGCATATGTTATGGCAAGTATGGATGCAGTCAGGCTCAGACGATCGACAAGAAAACAACAACTGACAAGAAAACAAATCAAAGCAAACTTTGCGGTCATTTTTACATCGAAATATATATATATATATATATATATATATATCATATATATATATATATATATATCATATGGTGTATTGTTGTGCTCCAATAAACACCTATAAATATGCAGTTTTGATAAAGGGAATGTGGCACCTTCTTAATGGGATTTGGACTGAGATAGCTATTTGATAGAGCATACCGAGAAACCACTCGATCGATATCTTGTTTCAGAACTTCCCCTTCGCAAGAAAATAAAAAAATCGCGGCCGATCAACCCCTCCTGCCCAGGTGGTCGATCGGCGCGAAAATTACTCATATTACGTTCCTCACACCTTACTGCCACCCTTCCAGCCCCTCATCCTTACGAAATTTATATATTTCTTTTGAGAAACCTAGAAAAAGTCGCCACAGGCCAGTCCAACAGAATAATCACTTTTCTATCTCTCTTGCACCAGCAATCTAGAAACAAATCATATGTCATTAATGAGCAACAAAATTAAAACGACAGCATTGCTTAGAAATCCGACGGTTCCAAATAAAAGGAACTTAAAAAGGATGTGACGAAGATTTGTGCTCACAGCTATTGATGGAAATCGTGTTCCGATTCTGTTCGCCTTTGTTGATTAGAGTTTAAACTGCTTGCTCTCGTCCAGGAAGAAAGCTCGGATAGTCCGGGAGGTTACCAGGTCGTTCTGGCCACTGCCCGGACAGAACACTTTGCTCCCAGTCGTCTGACATCCCTTCTCTCATATCTGAGCAGGTTCCTGGCCATGAAATCTTTTTCACCAATCGTCGAACGTGCTCGGGGAAGCCCACTGCTCTCGGGTCAGACCGTTCCCGCCGCCGAAATCGCTGTCGTCGCCGCGACGTAACGTCCCGCGTCCGTCGCATCCCTGCCTCAAGTCTTTCGGGTTCTTAGTCAATGACCGCTCCTGGTCACACGTCTCCGCTTCCGTCCTTATTTCTTTCCAAATCAAATGCGCCGAAGTAGTGTCTGCCATTACCTGAATGCATGCTCAATACATCTGAATGGTTCTAAACAAAAACAGAGCACAATGCTTGGATGGTAGCGAGTTGGGTCCTGGGGGCTGCTCCACTTGGTGGTGTTGCCGTGTCCATCTGATCGATGTGTCGTGGCCCCCTACTGGCGTCCTGGCCGCTTGTTGTCCGTCGCGCAGTCGGCCTTACGTGTCCGCCCTGTAGCAGCTTCGGTCTCTGGAGGCTGGCGGCACCAGCAGGAATCCTGTGATATTTCTTATGATAGGCTCTGTGCTCGAGATTCACGGCTGTGTTCTCTTAGGGCTGACTGGAGGTACTTGCTGTAGGCGGAGGCTTGCTGCAGGACTATTGTGTCTATTTAAAGCATTGTGTTGTTTCCGAGCTTTTGCAGAATTTCTGGTGCAGAAATGTATTCTACACCATTTGATTATTGTTTTACCTCCATCCATTTTTGCATCTGAGACAGCCGTGACACTGACCTACGCTTGCCACTATACTTATGCTGTGTTTAACCCTAATTTTCTTTTTCCATTCCTCCTGCTAGCTCTGTTGGCGTGTGTTAATATATGCCTGATATGATTCACGTCATTCCTAATTGGACCATGTGGCACCACTTGTGTGCCCCCAGGACTAATCGTTTGGCTGCTTTTTGGAGTCAACTCAGCAGTTTACATCCAAGAAACCAAGGCACACATATACTGTGTCCTAACCAAAAACCATGCAGTAGCATACTGTTTAAAGGTCACCGGTTTGACGCAGTGACTTACATTTTTTGTCAGGACATCCAAGCGTACAGCTCCAACGTGTCACAGCCAGTCTGCAGAACGTGGCAGGTTTCGACGAGATCTCGTTGTGGTAGCCTCGGGGGCAGCTTTTGGCCGTAATTGGGGCAGAGAAGGGGCTCTTGGGGCAGGAACTGATATTTGGGGCAGCACTGGCCAACCAGGATAGCCAGAGAGGAAGCGAGAAGAAAAAATAAAAAGGGAATGATAATTACTAGTTAAAATTGCGCAAGGAAAGCTAGGGAGGGATTTTCACTCAAGAGAAGGATGGTCACAAAAGGTTGTTTGTCGTTGGACAAAACGAAAAATCAATACCAGATTAGCAGCCTTCTCCTGCCGAGAGCATAATTTCAGGGTATATTATAGAAAGTAGAAGTGAGGTTTTTCTTTAAATTATTGATAACAATGTATTTATAATTTTATGAAAAGTGAGGTTAAAATTTAAATTTGAGACAAAAAATGACGGCAACACCACAACACCAACTAATCCTGAGGAAAAAACTTATGCCCCAGTAGAGAGGAAAATCTGTCCCAGCCAAAGGCTGGAACATGGAGGGGTGCCAGCCCTCTGCCTACGGTCCCTGCGCTGCCGGTCGACCCGGCGACTACCTGCCGAACGGGGAATGACAGTGTTTGCCTGAGGCCCTCCAAGAAGTGGGGGCTGACGCCTCGCTGACATGGCTTGGTGGCCGGGCGTGGTTTTGACCTGCAGTTTTTGGTGACGCTCTGCGAGTTCGTCTTCTGATCCTGGCACAGGTTCTTCTCTTTGGAGGAGAACCACAGCATGTTTGGCTGCTGTGGATTCTGCAACCTGTTAAGCAACTTCTTAGCGTGCTTCAGGCACTTTTCTTGCGTGATCTTCGACAGAAACTGGCCCTTCCTCATCTTCTAAGAAAGGTAACGGAGGTCTTCATGAGCCACCGGCTTGATTAACTTCCCATCGACGCCTTTTTCCCTGCGATGACACCCATCGACTTGATGGGTTCAGTGCTCATGATTTTTTGGACTTCCAGCGACGAAATCGGGTGTTCTGATGGTATCAGATCGTTGGTCATGCGTTTCCCTCTCTGATGCAAACCCGTAGCCAAACCCTGAGTCTTCCAGCTCCTTCCTGACCTTCTTCACAAGCCTCCTACTGACTTTGAGAATGTCAACGATCTCCGTACTCGCTCTTCCAGCGCGGATCCCGAGGAGGACACCGCTTCTCTTCCGAAAATTCGGGGGATCAAAATCTTTCATACTCAAATATTCCTACGGGAATCAAATGCAAATAAAGTCACAATGCTCATGCAAAAAACCAGAAACGAAAGAATCCAAAATAAGGTCCAAATAGCGCTTGAAAATTGCGGCCGAATACCGTCCGTACCCTGTATAGTAGTGCCAGCACCACCATCAGTGTGAATGCTCTTCAAGCTGACATTGGCAGGGTCCTTAAGTGGTCTGTGGATTGGCAGCTACCTTTCAATGTGAATAAGTGTGTCATACTCCATATTGGTGCACACAACAAACATCACAATTATACTATGCATGGGTCACTGTTGAAGAAGTTCAAGTTTGGAGAGGGACTTAGGTGTGCTGGTAGATACGGAACTCGAATTTAGGGAACAGGCTGCGGCAGCTGCTTCCAAAGCAACCAGAGTTCTTGCAGTTCTTCGACGCTCGTTTGCCCACATTGACAATGTCACCTTACCGCTGTTGTACAAAACTCTTGTCCACCCTTTGCCTGAATATGGGAACGCTTCATGGGGACCCTTCAACCGAGCTGATGAGAAGGCGGTCGACAAGGTTCAGCGTCATGCTACCCGTATGGTTAGCTCCCTCCGAGGCCTCCCATACACAGAGAAGTTAAGGAAGCTCCAGTTACCATCCTTGCACTTCAGGAGATGCCATGGTGATATGGTACGGGTATATCAATGCGATGCGAGCGGTGCTCATTTAAAGCATGTATGCCTTTGCACCAATCGTGAAAAATGTGTTTAAATATCGTGATGGATTAATGGAAATACACATCTGTATCAACTAATAATTGTTGGGGTTTAATGACGCACCAACTGCCAAGGTCATACGGCGTCGCCAACTCTCACCCTGTTGGAAGGGATTTTAGGGATCAGATAGACTTATTCAGAGGCTCCGCCGGGACTTGAACCCGGGACCGGTGGCTTAGAAGACAAGGGTGCTATCCACTAAGCCACCTCATCCCCCATCTGTATCAACTACTGCACAGAACTATAGATCAGGATCCAAATCAGTTCTTTCATCTGAACGTCTCTACTCGCACTTGTGGGCATCGATGGAAGTTGCTGAAGCATCGTGCTGCGAGTAGAACTCGGAGAGCCTAAGGCTGCGTTCTTTGAAATATTCGAGGTGGAATTCCAGTGGTTGTGACATAATGATATTCCCAAGATTCCAGCTGGGAACGTTCTTGAACGAGGCCGGAATGTGGCATAAATGGCGAGGTGCGACAGTCTCATTATTCATTTTGACTTGTGCACATGCAAATATTTCATTTACCTCTGTTTATGTTTTATTATTAGGTGCCGATTATCCTGCAAAAACATATAGTGGACCTAACAAGCAGATAAATACTCAAAGTCCTTGAACTGACTATTACGAAATCCATCCATGGGCGCCGCAATCTTGAGCGGGACTGTTTTTTTCTATTCCCACCATTCCGCGCGGAATGGCGGGAATATTCCGTGTGGAATCCCAGGCAAAGTTTCAAAGAACAGCTGTGAAGTCACTGTTCCCGGAATTCCAGGCAGGAATATTTCAAAAACTGCAACCTAATTTAGCGTTCATATGGTGAACAACTGGAATTCTCTGCAAACTTCCGTTGTGGATGCTCCTACTCTGAATCATTTCAAGGTGACACTTGATGATCATTGGGTGCTAAGGTAAGCATTCACTGGCAAAATAAGCAAGCACACAGTATACAGTCAAAACAAATTATCAGACAGCATGCACTACCAAGCAGACAAGCACATAACAAAAAGGTGCTGTTTGGAATTGTTTAGTTTACTTGAGTTTGAGGCAGTGACACTCGCATGGCATTAGCACTACAACCATGGCCCCATTTCATAATAGTTGTAGAAATGTGACATGTTTTATACCACATTCACCTGCAAAGTTACGCCATACCCACAATCACGTTTCAAAAAGGGCGGTGACATTCACGCAAAAGCGGCGTAGATATGAAATGCAGCATGAATTACGCCCAATTCCAGAATGGAACTACCCCTTTGAAATATAACATATAACTGCTTTATTAACACTAAAAAGGGCATATATATTTTTGAATGAATTATTTGGAAGAAAATTATTGTACTTATTTGCCCTCATACAAATATTAAGTTTCTCATCAACTTTTAAAAATACTGCGGAGGAAGACTCTCTAACAGCAGACGCAATAAATAAATGACACATGTTTTAGCAGTACCCTATTTATTTAGGCAGTTACTGTCAAGAAGGCCCTTGTAATGTTGTGTAAGTGTACCTCAGTGGAATTCAAGTTGAAGTGTGTTTACTAATCGTGAATGAACTGTGAAAGGTATCTTTGAAAAATAACTAGATGCCAGTACTTAACTACCTATATCATCATTTTTGCCAGAGGTCTCAGTAGAGATACTTGGATTTGTTGGTGACAGGCACCTTAAATTGAATTTTTACCCTACATAGACTCCATATAACACTGTGTCAGTGTCAGCCTATCTAGGGTTCCGTACTCCCTAGACTGTAAAATGGCAGTAACGGCAGAAAGTCAAAGTAAAAATCAATATCAGCTTTCCTGTGTATTTGCATCAAAAGCTATCATCATTTTTGGCATAGCAAATGGCCATAGAACTCTATATATCAGCTCAATTTGGCATGAGTAACTTGCGCTTCAAACCTGTTCAAGGAAGAACTTACACACCTTTTTTATTTAAGTTTATTTTACATTCTTGACTTTTTCTCCTTCACTACACTATCTAGTTTTGCCTGAGATTCAGAATTTCAGAAGAAATTATGTTTTTCCTATTTTGCTTTATTGTCTGATAAATGTTACACTGCTACTTCTTGCATAGCTTTTCAAGAGTGTTTTACCAGTGACCCAAAATAGGTCTTGCGCTAGGGTGTCGAGTGGAAAATTCAGCTCGGAATGTATGGTGAGTGAGTGGAAAATTCCCCTCAAAATGTATGGCGGAGTAAAAATTTTCCAATTTGGGTACTCAGGTGGTAGGCTATCAAAGCCCTTGTTTGAACTGAGGGATGGATATTTCCTTTAATTTTCTCAAAGTAAATATTTTTTATTCGTCCCCAAGCAGAATTTTTTTACCATTACCATGTGAAAAATTTGGGTTAAGCAGGTAAATCTATACTAACTGAAACCCCCTGATGCAGTCTCCAATTATGTTTTAAGGAATTGGTAAATTGCCACAAATAAAGAACTTTTTGGGGGCCCTCTGAGACCAACCTTTGGGGGAAAGAACTCTGGGAGCCACCAAGAATAACATTTGTGGGATGAAGATCAACTCTTGGGGGTTTCCCTAGACCAACTCTTGTGCCCTCCTCTCCTCTCCCACACGACCAGGGCCCCATTTCATAAAAGGCGTAACTTATGCTTATAGCGTAGAAGTAACATAATGCAGCGTAGAAAGTGAATAATACACCACAATCTTGTTTCACAAAAATGCAGTATAAAATACAACTACTTGCAAAGTTACGCTGCTCCAAACTACGCTGTACTGGAATTCAGCGTAGAATATTCCCAATCTTGTTTCATATAGCAGACAACATGTACGTTGAATATGTAAAACACTCCTGAAAAGCTACACAAGATATAGCAGCGTAACATTTATCAGACAATGAAGCAAAACATGAGAAGTAGATAATTTCTTATGAAATTCTGAATCTGAGGAAAAATTAGATAGTGTAGTGAAGGACAAAAAGAGTCATGAATGTAAAATAAACAGTCATGAATGTAAAATAAACTTAAATAAAAAAGGTGTGCAAGTTCTTCCTTGCACAGGTATGAAGAGCAAGTTTCACATGCCAAATTGAGCTGATATGTAGAGTTCTATGGCCATTTGGTATGCCAAAAATGATGATAGCTATTGATGCAAATACACAGGAAAGCTGACATTAATCTTTACTTTAGACTTTCTGCCGTTACTGTTATTTTACAGCCTAGTGAGGACAGAACCCTACATAGGCTGACACTGACAACATGTTATATGGAGTCTATGGAGGGTAAAAATTCAATTTAAGGTATCTGTCACCAACAAAATCCAACCATCTCTACTGAGGCTTCTGGCGAAAATGATGATATACCTAGGTACCAAAGTACCAGCATCTTGATCTAGTTATTCTTCAGACATGTTTACTCACTATTCCTTTCCCAGTTTCACGAAATTATAAGGTTCAGAGACCTTCACAGTTCACTCATGATTAGTAAACACAATTCACCTCAAATTCCACTTAACTACACTCGCACAACAATACAATAAATTTTTAAGACCTTCTTGACAGCAACTACCTAAAAAATTGGGTACTGCCAAAATCAAATATGTCGTATTTTCATTGCGCCAGCTGATAGTGCGTCTTCCGCCGCAGTATTTGTAAAAGTACAGTAGAAACTTAAAAATCGAATAAGAGCAAATAAGTACAATAATTTTTGTTCAAATAATTTATTGAAAAATATAGATGCGATTTTTCATGTTAATAAAGCAGTTACACACCATATTTGAAAGGGGTAATTCCGTTCCTTAGACACGTTCCCATGACAGCCAGCTGACTGCCTGATTTGGCAGCACGGGAGGATATGGCAGTATTTTGAAGGTTTTGTTCAAGATAACTCTAATTTTACTAGCATAAGGTAGAATGCAGCGTTTGATTGGGTTAACGTTGAAACAAATTCTGAAGGAGTTAGCATAAGTTCATTGATTTTTTGTTATAAAGTGCTTGAGACTAAAGCTACCCAAATAGCCTGATCAATTTTCATACAAAATAAAAATATACCCTTCACCACTATTTTCCTCCCCAAGCCCTGCAAACGTCTATTAATTACATGTAAATTTGTGCAAAACTGTTAGAACCGAACCTTCAAACCCATTAGTCTCCCTGGTAATTCCATTCTGGAATTGGGCGTAATTCACGCTGCATTTGATATCTACGCCGCTTTCGCGTGAATGTCACCGTTCTTTGTGAAACATGATTCTGAGTACGGCATAACTTTGCAGGTGAGTGTGGTGTAAAACACGACGCATTTCTACAACTTTTGTGAAATGGGGCCCAGCTCTAAAGGGCCCCTGAGACAAAATATTGGGGCCCCCTTAGCCCAACTCTGCAGAGAGGGCCTGTGAAATGGGCAGATAATGAAAAATGAGAAGGGAATTTTTTCATGCAACACCTAGTGCCAAAATTAGTTATCTAAGCATACACTGTATAGTTTTTCTGTCCGGGACAACGCCTCTCCTATACCTATATTTATTTGAATTTTGGAGGCCACTCCTGCCCTCAACCCTCAATCACTGCACCTCGCATACACCTATGCTAGGGCCCAGTAGAGCATTGGTTTACACTTAACTAACCCAGACGAAACTACAAATGCTCTATCATGGCAATAAACTCTTCCAGACTCTTGCTAAAATGTTATTTTCTTTACCTGTCAATTCCCCCTGCTCCTCTTCACATATATACTCACCTTCATATGAATATTCTGATTTCTATCAATCTAATTGAAGCTACAGCCTTCTTCTTTCTGCTGCTGTTGTTTATTCCTTTCGTCTACAAGCAGCCAGGCGCAGCTGGTTGCGACAGCATCAGAGCGACTACTACTTTAAATTTCTGATCGCTTACTGCTTGCCGGTCGCATGAGCTACATAATTTGCATTTCAAAAACTGCTCTAAATTAATTTTCAAAATCCTTACAGGCTAGAAAATTATGCAACTCAAAGTACACAGCGAGGAAGACTAACAATGTTTTGTCAATAATGAATATGAAAACAGCCTTTCAAAAAGCCTAAAGATGCCGCTTTTATTTACAAGATGTAAAGACAGTGTTTTGGTAAGTCCACACCGTAGACCAGTCATACAAAAAGTGCCGATGTTTGAAGGGTAACTGGATGCATTCTTATTGCCCAAAAAAATCATTTAATGAAAATGTAGAGTTTCAATGTATTCAAGTACCAGACACTTTCAGTTCAACTTAAATATCAGTGTATTTATGCCTAAGGTGTCATAGGGTGTCGTGAGTGGATTTGGGTGTCACACGGTGTGGACCCAGCAATGAAGGGCTGATATGGATAAAAATTATTTTCTTCGCAATTAATGGTCAATTTTCTACAATACAATGTCAAAATATATGGTGCTTAGCATACAAATTTCAAGATAATTGCTTTTAACAACAAGATGACCAAAAATGGTTTTTCACTATTCTCGGTACCAGAAATACAAAAACAACAAGGACGTAAGCCTAGAAATCATGTGCACAGATAAACTGCTTTCCAAAAATGTATCTTTCAAAGCAGTCAGCTCATTTTTTGGCAACACAAGGCTAGGGTGTCTAATTTTCCACCCACCAATTTTGTGAGTGGTGGAATTTAGTGGTGGTGTTCACCCATCGGAACTTTCTCCGGTGGGGCAGGGGGCACTGAGCGTCTTGCTCTCCCCAGAATTTAGATTCTGTTGTTCCACTGAAATCGGTGGAGATAAGGATGCCAAGTATAATTGGCCAGAAAAAAGAAATCGCTAAATTTTCTTACAGAAAAGTGAAAGAAGCGCAAAAGAGCCAAGTTAATTTGGCCATCTTCTAGTCGATTCTGCTGCTCTCTTTTCCAGTGGACGTTGGTAGAGGAGGCAATGGAGCTGGCCTTTGTAGTAAGTATTGTTGAGTAAAATTCAAAAGTAGTAAGTATTGTTGGAAGTGAGTGGAAAATTCAGCAAAAAATATAAAAGTGAGTGGAAAATTCTGCTTGGCTGGGTGTCGTTCTGCACCCATCACCCCAGGTTTTGGGACACTGTGTTTTACATATTCAACATACATCTTGTCTGCTATATGAAACAAGATTGGGAATATTCTACACTGCATTCCGGTACACGTATTTTAGAGCAGCATAACTTTGCAAGTAGTTGTATTTTACACTACATTTTTGTGAAACAAGATTGTGGTGTATTATTCACTTTCTACAGTGCATTATGCTACTTCTAAGCTATAAGCGTAAGTTACACCTTTTATGAAATGGGGCCCATATGATAGAAAATTATCAAATTTGTGTGCTAGTACATTATAGTATAAAATAGTTGTAATGCTCACCATTATCCCTGCCAACATAAAAGTTTAAATGGACAAAAATTTCTTAAATAATCATACATCAGGGATCATCAAAGAAAGAACTGAGACAAAAAGCGCTTGTAACAAACATACCTTTTCCCTTCCGCCATTATTTTCTCGCAAGTGATTCAGGAGTCCCAGTACACGTGACGACTCCTTCGATCCACTGAAGCCTCGAGGAAGTCAAGTTTCAGACAAATGAAAGTCTCTTAAGGGTCCAATACTTAAGATAAATAAGAACACTACCCTAAACTCCCTGAATGTCTCCAAACTTCCAGAACAATGACAGACGCAATCAACATCCGACCGGCGGAGCGCATAAAGGACGTTTACAAAATGATGACGGAGCACTACTATGAGACAAAGACGACGCATAATATTTTCTTATGCTTTAATTTGACTGTCAAAATATTATTTTACTAATTGACGCTGACTATTTGTTGAAACAATCTAGTAGGCAATTATTTACAAATCAAATAGAAGTATTTCTCTTTTTTGGTAAGCTTAAAAGCTAGTAATGAAAAACAGAACAAAATACTTGCCAGATCCGATCTAATAAGGACTTAGTAAATCGACCCTGTCTTATAGAAATCCGCTAGAAATTGAAGGTCTGGCAAAGGCCCTAAAAGATAAAGGTAATCCTCTGGTTGAGTCACCACGTGGTCTTTGGGCGGGCAGGTGCTTTCACAGAACGCCTTATAAAAAGCCCTTAACTAACTAACTCCACGTGGTGGGGCGACGTTACAATGGGTGGGGACGTCTCAAGGTACGTTGTGACGGGGGGAGGGGATGGGACGTGTCATCGAAGATTTAACACGCGCATTGACGGGGGGCTCTGAGGCCCCCACCTTTTCCTGAGGTGGCCGGAGAACCGCCTCCTAAGACTCGAGAACCACGGTAGGCCAGCATTTAACAGAACTTTAATAGCGCGTCGATTGAGCTGCCCATCCACTTTTCCATCCGAAAATATTTGAACCATTTTTTTGTCAGGTCACTTTTAAGGTCAGACCTGCATTTTGAGATCGTCGTAAACATGCGCGGTCATAGGGTAACATGTAAAATTCAGTTTTTCGGGCATTACATATGAACAAGTAAAGGTAGACGTCAAAACGACATATAAGGACTGTATGAATCCTCTTAGCAAGCCGAATCGAATGTATATATAATTTGACCTTGCTAGGTCAAATCAAGGACTTTCAAGGACCTGACCACTGAGCGTCAGGTCAAATGCGTCCCGTCTACATTATATTATGCTATGACGTCATCGTTAGGGAATCCCAAAACCCAGGTCGAGGTCTAATGTCAAGGTCTAAAGGCCATTGGAAATGCTCTATCACCATCCGTTACTGAGTTATTCCGTAAAAACCATTTTTTCCATGTATTTCCAATGGAGAGGTCATGCCTCGTACCTGACCTTAGGTCATCGATATCAAAAATGACCTGGAACATATGTTAGAGAACTCGGTAGGCCTTTTGTGACATGGTTTCAATCGGATAAGTTCACCCTTTAGCTTATTCCCGCCACTTTCCTGCATAATCACAGCATTTACCAATCGATTTGAGGTCAGGGCCAATATTTGACCTGTACTGGTGACCTGCCTGGGTTTAACCTTGAAGATATTGACCTAGGTCAAGTTGTAAAATGATAGGACATCAGGTAGACCACCATAGCGCCCTACCCGCCTACCAAGTGGCGTTTTTCTAACCTCTTAGTTTCCGAGATCTTAGGGGGCCTACCAGGCTCCCCTCCAGTGCGCGTTAGTGCCCGCCCCCCCTCCAGTGCGGGTGTTAATTGCTCGACAGACCCAGTGTAAATACCTTTTTCAAACATTTATCTGGCCTTTGGGCGCCAAAAGATAGTTTGCCCGTTCCAGCACTTTGGGGGGCATGGCCGGAATGCCCCCTCCCCTGCGCCCGCCAATGGTTACTTGTTGAGTCGGCTCTATTCTTCGCATGCAGTGCGCGAGATGGGCAGCCTTCAATTTCCTTCCACATGCTCCCGCATCATGCGATAACTCATGCATATTAGACATAGGCGGATCCAGGGGGGCAAGGGGGCACGTGCCCCCCCCCCGATCGACCCTCGGCGCGCCCCTGAAAGGTCGATGGCGCCCCCCTGAAATGTCGCTTGCCATCCCCCCAGGATGCGAAAGTCGGCGCCCACCGACAGGATTTGGCGCCCACCTGATAGCTTTTGCCGGTCATAAGTGGCGCCCCTGGTCCGGATGGCGCCCCCCCGGGAAGGTGCCCCCCCGATCGGCTATCCTGGATCCGCCTATGATATTAGAGTGGACATCAACATGGCTGGAGATTTATTCTCGATTCAGGAAGGTCCTGGGTAGGTTAACGCTGATACGGAAATAAAAGCATACATTCAGAGAGGGTCCTATGAACTCCCAACACCCCGGGATTTCTACCCGTGGACACCAAGGTAGGGTATGCATGTGAAGGATGTCCTCGGGATCGACTGGATGTTTTACCGGGCTTGCATCTCACGCTGCACCCTGACTGTGTACATGTTATGTATGAAAAGTGATTCCTATCTTCCGGTCTCTATAATTTATTTCTCAACTCCTCCTCGCTTGTATGAAGATTAATCTGGCATAAGAAAACCCCTTTTACCGATCTTCACCATAAGAACTAGGCCAAATTTGGAAGTGTTTTGCCAGCAGTAGACGACCCCTTCGCGTTTCGTGCGTCGTCTCGTAAGCTATATTGCGAGGTACGCCTAGCGGTTAATTTACGAGGCCCGCACGTAATGCGGCGGAGTGGTCGTCGAACCATACCTTCATGTCGTGTAAGCGCCCAATCGGCTAATGGTCGCCCTGCGTTTTTTTCGTGAGTCGGTGCGACCTGTGCTACGCTCGGGGGTCTTGTGTCGCCAACGTACGGTTGCCCCCCTGTCCTTTTCTGCGGCGGTGGCGGAGCCGCGTCCTGTGCCCGGGTGTTGCGAGCCCCGAGTGAACCTTTCCCCAATTGATCGGGCCCCGGGGCCCGACTGCTGGCTGACTTGCGCCTGCCTTCTTTGTGTTGTGCTGTGCTGTGAACACTGGCGGATCCAAGGGGGATGGGGCTGTGGCCCTCTGAAAAACCTAAAATAGTAACTTTTGGCCCCCAAAGAACACAATTTTAGCTGTTTTTCGTATTTAAGTATTATGTTTTCGTAAATATCCTCAATTTATCCCCCAAAACGTTGGTTTGGCCCCTCCAAAAGTTGCTCCTGGATCCGCCGATGGTTGGAAAAGGGTGAATGGCTTCAAACGTGTAATAGGTACTTTTTGGCCTAGATCTGAAATTTTTAGTCCTTTTGTCTTTTGAAATAGCCCTGAGCTTGTGGAGTTAGGAATATTTTAACCCTCGCTCTGCCGGCACCCCGGGAGTTACGCGCCCTGCCGGCACGGCTGAAAAAACCTCCTCTGGTTTACTGATAGAGAACTTGAAGTGTAGGCGGTCGTATGTGCCTTACAGGGTCTCAAAAAACACCTCAATCATTTTTCACCTTGTTCGTATAAGTTTCATACATGAATTCCTATCAAGTGTGCCTAAATTAGTCCTTTTAACCAAACCTTGCAGTTTCATCCCGACCACAGCGGCCGCCACCCGCGGCGCGCTGCCGCCTGCCCCGTGTCCCGGGTACAGCCTCAGACAGGAGGTGCCGGCACCTGGCGCCGGTGCCTGAGCGCTGAGAGTGGCGGCCGCGCCAGCGAGCACATGCATTCGCTGTGGGATGGCGCCCCAACGGCGAAACAATTATATGGGACCATTTCAAAAGCGGAAAAGAAACTTTTTGACGTTTGATATGCCATCTACATAAACCACTTGTCACTTGTCGGATATATCCTAGCAAAAACAGCTGACGTAGCCCCCTACATTGTGCTTACACACATTGTGAACATATAAATTTTCGGGAAATTAATTTGACATATTTAGATTGTTCGTGCATAGTCTCGTCTTGAATACTGACGGAAAGATCGCACCTCGGTTCGCTAAGCCTAGCCGTACTGACATGCGCTCTACCTGGCTGAGATAAAAGAAAATGGCATCCATAGGAAATGGATGTTTTCGGGGATTCGGACACAGAGTTTTCACAGAGTGACGTGGTGTTAGAAATAGCTAAATAAAAAGGAAATGTCATAATCTAGACATGCATGGAGAGAAGGTGTGTATGTTTTTCGTCATTCATTTTTTTAATCACCTGAGTATTCAATAAAATTTACAGGAAAATTCAAGGAACTAAAAGAATAGGGATAATTGCACCATTCCTACCAATGGATCTTTTTACATCCCCATCCGTTGGCTACCCTTTTACACGGCAAATTGTCCCTTTGACATCCAGCTGTGAACCTGGCACAATGTCAAGTTTGGCGTGGAAATCTCCCCTGCGTAACCACGATACAAGGAGGGTGACCTGAGACCACCCCTCTCACCCCATTAGCCCCTGCTGATGTTGTCGAGCCCCCTGGCGCTGTCGCCATGCCGTCTGGGGACGTTTTCCAGGAAGCAAGCGTTAGAGATGCTGGCTGGGCCATTGTTCCGTATTTTCATGCGTGTCCTTATCGTCCCCTCGATCGCTATCAGCTGACCAAACCACGAACACTGTCACCTTTCTACCTGCCGCCTGCGCGGACGAGCCCGGTCTGTGTCAGAGGCTGTCGCGGGCCCCAGCGGGCCGCGGCACGGGCCGCCACTGCCAGACCTGAGTGGAAAAGCGCCAACATCATCTCAAAAACTTTCGCTTTACGCAAAAAGTTGAAAAGGTATCTACTTTCTGTTTGCCGGGAATGATGCAGAATTGACATAGGAACAGCTACCCCGAGCATTATCATCGGGGCGGTTAGTTGGATGTAGATATTAGCATTGAAACGGCGAGAGGAGGAAAAAAACAGCACCGCCGGCAGGGCGCGGGTTAATGTTTTATTCGCCTTAGAAGAAAGGTCCTGGCAGTTGAGGGGGGACTTCCCTCACGTACCCGAAGTTTTTTTGGGTATTTGTAAAGGAGAAATCAGCTCACTTCACATCAGGGATACCATATGAAGAAATGTTTCATTTACTAGCGCAGATCATTCAACTATCCCGCAAGGTGCTGCGATGTAGTATATACATGACGTTTTAATTAAAGTTATCTGACAGATATAGATATAAAACGAATTTTAGCCAAATAAACTTGAGTTATTGTATTCAGAATTATTATCATACATAAATAGGGCAAATTCTATCTACTATTCTGTATCGTCGAAACCAAAATATTACACATCTACGGAGTATGCACTGTCTTGTATTCACATTGTGTTTGATGTATCTTCGCAAAAGATGGGCGCGGAAAGTGCGGATAATCGTCCGCCTGGATTCAATGTTGAAGATTTAGAGTGGATATCATCGTTGAAGCAGGATATCAATGAACACCAAGAAACAGCAGGCGAAAAATTCATGCGAAAACTCCGCATGAACCCTGTCGTACCAATTGGTAAGCCAGAGGTCAATGGATGTGAAGTGGCGCATTCAGTTCATTTCTACCTTTCTGTGTTCATTGTGGGCACTAGGCAGAGTGCCGAAAATGATCTGAGAGGGGTGTGCTGCTACCAATTTTTGAAACCAATACTGATGCTTCTGCTACCTTTGCTAAGTGAAAGAACTGCTGCCACTGGTGCTATTTTTTAAAACTTGAAAGGTCACTGTTCTACCAAGTACCAAAGTCACACTTTGGCTTAGTTTTGATGACAAAAAGTGATCAGGATCAGTGGCGGATCCAGGGGGGCAAAAAGGCAATTGCCCCTTAAACGAAAGCTCGGGGCAAAACTATGTTTTTGCCCCCAAAAGCGATCGACCTCCTTTTCCCTGACTCCTTTTTAGCTTGTAAGCAAAATTTTGGGGCTTCAACTCTCAACTTCAAACAGAATTAGAGAAGTTCAGTGTAAATATTGGGGCTTGGATAGGAAAAATGTATCTTGAGCCCATATTTTGCACCCTGTGATGTTTTTTTGTTTTTGTCTCCAATTCCCAAAATCCTACCGAAAAGGCATATTGTAGCGCAATTTTTCACTGCCCGACGTTTTTTGGCTTTTCGACTTTGGTTTGCCCCTCCCAAACCAGCTGATCCGCCACTGATCGGGATTGGGCAGCAGGTCAGGATAATAATGATTCTTTGAGTTCTTGACGTGATGTTTCATCAGCTCTCTAGCACAGACCACTCTCTGTTACAGCTGGTGCTATTCTTTTTAATTTGACATGTTACGGCTCCACCAAAGTCACATTTTTGCTTAGTTTTGATGACTTAAGTGATTTGGATTGGACAGCAGGTCTGGATAATAATTTGATTCTTTGAGTCCTTGAAGTGATATTTCACCAGCTCTCCAGCACAGACTTCTCTGTAGTGCTGGGGAAATAGCTCTTAATGAAGTGGATCAATAGTTCCTTTGGGTTTTCAATTTGGCTGAAGAGCCTAGTTCTTTGTTATAATGCTCTGGCATGAAATTTGTTTTCTCTTTTATTTCAAGTGAAATACAAGGAAAATACTCTTCTATATATGACTAAAAAATTGTGGATTTACTGTAAAATATTGAAACAGAATTATGCAGTAAGTATGACATTAAACCAATCTTCATTTCCTTTTTGGATGGCAAAAAATTATCTCGTCTCAACCATACAATTATTTAGTGGTAGCCCCCTTGACATGTGCAGTGGAGTGGTTCTTAGGTGCCTCCCTATGATAAACTATGTTTTTGATAGCACAGAACACTGATGTAATGCTTGTGTCTTGTCAACTGCTTGCAACTGATACTTTTGGAAAATTCACAGTGCTAATGCCTAGCTCCAAGAAGTTCTCAAGGTAGAAGCTAAATGTCATTCTCTCAATTTAGGTACCTGCACTCTGTCTCACATTACACTGTTACTTCTGTAAATCTGGTTTCCTTTTTTCGTCCTGGGATCTTACTCAACCTTCCTTACTTTGTGTCAAAGGAAACTGACCAGGTGAGAATACCACCTTTTTCTAAGGTTCCTGGAGAATTTCAGAGCTGGAAAAAGCTACTCTGGTGCTTTTTAGAAATTCTTGGGTGCGTTGGTTGATGGAAGAATTTCGAGAATTGCTCGGTATATTTTTGGAATCATACAAGTATATTTGAGCCGCACGCACGCACACACCCACACACACACAGCTGATCACGGATACTGGCATACACTGGGTTTAATTTTTTTAAAGAAAATGAAGGCAGGCAGAGATAGGTGACCAGAAGCGGTCATGGGTGAGCAGGGACGTAAGAATGGGGGGGGCAGAGGGGCAGCTGCCCACCAACTTTCATGATTCTTAGCCATTAACCCTATGGTGTTGACTGGAAAGAAATGACGTGAAAATTCCTGCCGCCCCCCAAACTTAGTTCCAACCCCAACATAGTTCCAATGCTCCTGTTGGTGAGGGAATCCGAGAGAGACGGGGCAGAGATGCGACGGACTCACGACAATGCGACGCCGCGGCAACGACAGCGATTCCGGGGGCGGGCATGGTCGGACCCGACGGCGACCGGCGTCTTCGAGCACGGCCGACGTGAGCGGCCGCGGGCAACACCAATCTTGATAAACGAATTACTTTTTATAGTTTTTACTTATAAGCTTTCAAAGGCAGACGCATATTTTTAAAATGTCACAATGGTGAGGTCACACCAGTTTGCCTGCTCTGTAGACTGAGTGGTAACATAATAATGTCTTATAATTGACTATATATGTCAAGGTCACCTCACATGAAGGTTAATGTCATACCAGCATTCTCAGTGTCATTGACCTGGAGTGCTTTCGGTTAGATGGCATGGCTCAGTATGATGTATGCTGTGCTGAGATATATTCTTTCTTTCGTTCAAGCTGTTCCCAGTTCGGTTGCTGGAGTCGGCGTCTCACTTAAGTCATCAAAGGACTTGTTACGGAGACCCCGACCCCACCACCCGAACGAGCAACTCCCACAATGAAGGGTTAATTTAGAAGCTAAATTATAGCGTCCCACAAAGCACAGGGACGGTCGCCCGGCTCAGGTCGCCTTCTCACCAGTCAGTTGCCAGCCGATCTACGAGGGATAAACTATTGAGCACCGGAGCGTCTCAGGGGAACCGATCCCAAGCCTGGACATTTACTGCCACTGCATGTTTCTGAGCAGCGGGTCGGAGCCTAACGCTTTACCAACTGAGCTACCGAGGCGGCTCAGCTAAGGTTGTTTAATGTTAAGGTCAGACCCTGATTTCCCGTTAAATGTTTAATATAAGGGCAGTTATAGTGTACATTATGAGGAATATACCATATTATGATGTCATGGGTCAGTGACCTTGACCTAAAAATTTCAGAGGACATTGTCTGGGACCCTTCCTCCATGACCTTAGTTCACTTTAGTGTATTATTGACCTTTGCTGCATAATTACGTCATTTCCCAATGTGTCCAGTACGACCTAAGTTTGACTTTAACGGCCTTGTTTGCCCTTGAAATAATATAAAATCTAGGTCAATAAAATAGGTTGTAATGTAGATCACCATGGCTCCCATAAATCCCCAAATAGGCGTTTTTTATAACCGTAGTTTCGAGATCGCGGGGGCACTTTAGCACCCCCCCTGTACGCTGACTCCAGACCCTCTTCGCTGTCAGTAGCAGTAGCAGTTTCTATTTTTGCAGTGAGATGCCCACTACCCCTCGGGTTTTGTTGTTATTACGATGCTACCATGTTGAGCTACCATATTGAGAGTTTACAAGCGGCACAGCAGCAGACTTTAGTGACAGACCACCTGACTTTGGAAATCATTGTTAATGAATAATCGCCTGCTGGGCAAGTTAGGTAATTCGCTATGTTGGCGGGTTTTCGGAGCACCCAAACAGTTTATTCTACTAAGTTTACACGAAATAAACTGGAAAATTCTACTAATCAGATATTTCTAATTAGATATTTTTCCCCACTCAAAGGGTTAGTGAATTCCCGGTATTAAAGGGAATGTGGCACCTTGGTCGAATCCTGGAATTTAGTGTAATTAGGCGTACTTTTAGCCGAAAATAATGAAACCACTCATGATTTCTCTCAAAAATGTACAATAAGCTAAATATTTTCATTTTTAAAATACTCCTCTAGGAAAATAAATAAATATCAGCCTGTGTATGATGTCATGATCTGGCAACCACTACCATACTTGGAACGCATCAAGGACTTCAATTGGCTGATGCTCATCGTGACGTCAACATATGTCGTCACACCAACAGCCATGACAACTGTGGCCTGCTGCTAGGGGTACAAGAGGGGTACATTGCAGGTAGGTGTTAGCTTTTTTCTACGGAAGTCTCGAGTTCCAAGACAAATGATATGTTGAGTACCGGGTTTTCCGACTTGCTTTACAACTTGGCTATCTCAGTTAGAATCACGTTATGAAGGTGCCACCGTCCCTTTAAAGCCTTCAAGGGGATATGGCGCCTTATGCAGTTCCGGACCGGATTTTTTTGGGGGACAATCTATTGAGAATAATGGGCTTGACCTGATCTATGTTGAAAAATGGCATGTGCCATCTTCCAGAACAGTTAAAACAACGTACTATTCCCTTGGCCCTATACTCTCTGGGGCACTCTCAGGCTTATTTGGCTGAGGGAGATAATTGAATTAATGTCGTCCCTGAACTGTACTGTATTGAATATATTGCTGTCAGTTGATTTCTAGTCCCGGCGGCTTTCGCCGGGGCCATATTTTCCGCAACTGCACCAGTCCTCGATTGGTGCTGTCTCTGCCATCCGGCGGCCTAAACTTGAACATTATGTGTTTGTCGGCGCGCAACGGACCCTGACCACCTCACATATATCCAGAAAGATTCCTTAGAACGGGGTACGCATGTCAACACTGACATTCCCGCCGCTGACCCACATAGGTACTGAGCATAAATTGCGGATGAATTATACGCAAACATGTTCAACATTTAGAGCTAATAAACACCTCAGCGTGATCACAGTAAATGGAGACGCGCAAAGAAACGTTCCGGCACTAGCCCCAGCATACATCCTACCTAGCCAACGAAGCAGCAGAGACCGCTTCTAAGCGTAAACCGGCTCCGGCGAGGAGATGGGGGCTCCGCAACCCGTCGATTGCGTCGCCCCAACAGCCACAAGGGAAGGACGGGCCCACACAGACCCCCCGCAGCCAGCGAGATCGCCCCGCTGCCACAATGCGCTAAAAGCCTGGACCTCCGCCTGCAACTCTCCCCGTCCACTCCAGTGGCCATCAATCCACGTTTCTGAAAGCCGAACCGCTGCTCACCCAATAGCTGTATACTGATTCCGTGCTTTCAAACACTAGAAGATTACGCACCCAACGGCATTGTCACGGGAAGGAGGTAATATCTGCAAGCTGACCATTTAGCAGGTTTAATAACACTGCCACTTAGCCCTCGCAGGAGTCATCCAGTCCTGATTTTCTTGCTTTGGCATCTCCCGCCTTGCAGCTGGGACTGTTGTGGGTTAAATGTTTATGTTTGCTTTCGCAACCTAGCTGTTTTTATGTCTGGTTGGCAATATTTTAATGTTTGTGTGGTTTTCAGAAGCCCATAATCAAGTTATTTCCAACTCGAGGGGGTTTCCAACAAAGGGGCCGGCTGGCCTAGTGGCTTCATTGCCCGTTTTCAGAGAGGACATGGATTAACGTGGGTTCACCCCCACGGCGGGAAACTGCCTTCAATGTCCGATCTGACCCAGTGGATAGAATCCTTAACACCCACGCCAACACGCCCTGTAATTGAGCAAGCGTGCCTTTTGGGAGTAGCCCTAATAAAAAGTTGCATGCTCCCTATCAGGGGCGGATCCAGGAAACCAATCCAGCCATGCCCCCCGCCCTCAGAGCGAAATAGAGGGAGCTAGGTAATGATATGGAAGGGCAACCAAGCTGGTGTAAACGATTGGCTCATTTGTGAATACAGTAATCCCATTTGAAATTTCAGAACAAAGAATGGCGTGAGGACAATTGGATGTGGTGTACTCACTTTGTGACAATAAACCTTGCCTTATTCCCCAGATGGTTACAATAAGTGCAAAATGGCCTTATATGATGAATAGATAAAAAACCTGATACGCACACTCCAGACAGTTACAATATTCAAACTCCATGATTCACATTTGGCCTTGTATGCTGACGCACAAGTGGTAGATGTTTTTGAAGAGACTGATTCAGCAGGTTGGATTTTTAACATAAATCGACACTGAATGCCAGGAATGGTGAGCGTGGCATTAGTAGCGTCCATCGGGATCTACGTCCTCAGTCGTGGCACTCTACTAAGACCATGTCAAATGCGTAGATTGATGGTGTCTGCGGCAAGTTCGCACACTGGGGGCAGTCGAAGCACCCGAAGTGTTGTTACATCGTCGGCTCACCACCGAGAGCAGGTCTTGTTTACCGCCAGATGCTCGACGTGGAATAAGCATTGCGTGCCATCGAAATGTTTTCACAGGCGCTATATGACCTCGCAGGTTGGCGCGCCCCTAAACCCAAATAATCGAAATGTTTTCAGTTCTTATACGAGAATTTGTTTCAAATTTCGAAAGAAAGCCGATTTTTCGCCTTCTTTTTTAATCATATGTCGATTAAAGAAAACCGGCAACTTCCTGCACCTAGAGCATTCCATATTCGAGACCTATTCAACACCATGCAATCAACCGGATCAACATTTTGTGTATGTGAGGACAGTCAATCGCCGCCCCGCCAGCCTCCCATGACCTGGGTTTCCGGCGGCAGGATGTGGACTGACGGTGATGGCGTTGAGTATGGGCCTGTGGAACTTCAAGAGCGGCCGCGGCCGGTCCTCGCAGAACATGATGAGGCTGCGTATCATGGCGCAAGGGTTCACCGTGGCTGCCCTGCTCGGAGGCATGGCCTACAACCACCTCGCATCTACGAAAAACACAAAATAGCAGTTGACGAGCGTGTGTAAGATATGGCAGCGATCCATGTAAGATAGGGCCGGTGTTTTTTGTGCGGGTTTAGTGGCTGTAAAAACGAGTCCTCTGATGGTTTACAGGCTCACGCAAGATTTCTGTCCGATTTGTGCTGACTTAAAGAGAGTGTATGTGAATCATGTATATGAGCACCTGTGATTATTAAGAATGTTGATTATGTCGATGCCGATTTCACGACAATACATAAGACATGCCCGATTTCCGTATCGGACCGATATTAAAGAGTTTATGTCCTTGTTTATGTGACAACCTTGTTTATGTCCAGCAGACAATGTTGCCATACAAACTTAATACAAAATAACAAAAGCAACGATTAATTCTCATGTCGCTTGGTACATGAACATCACCCTGACTAGCGTTATCCCAATGTCACATCCGAAACAAAACAAAACACTTCTGGCCTAGAAATAGAGTAAAAAGCGGATGATGATTAGCTATACTCGTTTACACAGAACAGCTATATCGACATGATTCAAGTGGAAACTCGTCAGAGCAACAAGAGGGACAAAATATATTAAATCATCGAATAAGCCAACCTTCAGGTAGTCTTCTCGCGATGGATGTCCCTGGCTATCCAGATTCACGTCAGATATATCGTTTGGCATCCCTACCACATGGGCGCACTCGTTAAGCGTACACGTATCAGGTACCCCCGCAGTCATTTCTGTACTGTGGTTACCACCGACTGCCCGGTTTTACGATGGTTCAGTGATGGCGAATCAGTGTTGAGGTGACAGGTCGGAGGTCAGAGGCTCGTCGGCAGACCCTCGTGCCACCCCGGGGCTGTCCGGGCTGCCCGCATACAGGTCCCTGCCGAAAGTACGGAGGCGCTAGTTGGACTGATGTTGTGGGTCCCAGGTTCCTATAGATACGGTTCGGACATGACAGCCAGCTGATTGCCTGATTTGGCAGCTCGTTGAGGATATGGTAGTATTTTGAAGGGTTTTGTTCAAGATAACTTTGGTTTTGCAAGCATAAGGTAGAATACAGCGTTTTGATTGGTTGAGCGAAACATTCGAAACAGAATTCTGAAGGAATTAGCATAAAGTTCATCGTGGTTTTCCTTATTATAAAAGCGCTTTAGAGACTAAAAACTGCACCCAGAAGATAGCCTGATCAATTTTACTTATCAAAAATAAAAAATATACCCTTAAGCACCACTCAGATTTTCCACTGGCCCGTGCCCCAAACCCCTGCAAACAGTCCCATTGGAATTACATGTTAAATTTTTCTGCAAAAAAAACTGTTAGAACCAGAATGGAACCTTCAAAACCCGATTCTAGAGAGGTATCTCATGTCACCTGGTGGGTCCCTCCAGCCGCTACCGCGGTGTAGCCAGAGCAAGGGGATGGCTGACAAAGAGTCTGCACGATGCGTCAGCTAATGTGTAAGAAGTTGGCGACCACCTATCTGTTTTTTTGTTTCTGATAGTGTCATGCGTAGATGCAGACTTTGCAATCCGCAAAATCCTAGTTTGGCACTTTTTCAAGTTGAGATTTTCCACTGCATTTTTATGTATCTTTGCAAGGATGCAGGGCAATTTTTTTAGTAAATCTCTTGCAGTACTACCAAATGAATATTTTAAAGGATAGAGGTTTCCCATTCCATTCCCTGCTTTCCTTTTAACACTCGCTCGCGGGATGGCGAAATTCGTCCCCTCGTGGGTTTTGCGGCATCACACATAAACGAAGAAAGTCCCTACATTATACAGTACCAGTATCCATGATCATTTAGCGCATGCCCCTAAATATGTCAGGCTGTAGTTATCCAAGTTCATGAGACCCAATGACATAGCCATGAGTCCGAGGTAGCATCACAGCGACAGAACCTCGCTCAGAAGTGAACCACGCCGTACCGCCCTTCAAATGTAAGTGAGCTGCAAGAAACATCTCTGCAATCTTTACGCGCGATACAGTCTTAGAAACATCACCACGCTCACCCGATTCCCACCCCATCCAGGTGTATACCAGCAATAGAGACGCTATGTCGGGTGTCTGGTCGGGTGCGGTCTCTAACATTATCGCATCTCCTTGGACATGTTGAGTTTGCTACCGGGGAAATAGAGCTAGATTTTAGAGAAGTCTTTTAACGCTGTTAGAAATGGGTATGTTTTTGCAGCGTAATTCATACACTATCCTGGTTTAATTGCTTAGAAAATATACCTCGCAAGAAAAGTACGCGTCGATACTGAATTTCGTACCACACTGCATTTGTTCGGACAGAGCAGTGACCACGGTATCCGCCATTGCCTTCGGTGTTAAGACTGGTGCAGCTTTCTTTCAAAATTACAGACACTATGATAACAATAAATATAGGGTTGAATAATTTGATTATCAGTACTTTGACGGTTAAAATAGACCCAACATGATATTTTTTATCGATATTTTGGAAGCTTCTGAGGTCGAAACGGTTTTGTCAACACATGCCTACAATAAGGGCGCCAAACGCGAATTTTGCGGAGTACATATTTGAATCTTCGCATACAACTGAACTACACCCAAGAAAAAGCCAGGTAGTCGGTCTCTTGATTTGTTTTATCTGAAGCAGCGTGTCTGGACAGGTTCCGCCAACGCGAGGGGCGATCGGACGCGGTCTTCCTGACGCACTGCGCTAACATGATACATGCACACGCAGAACTGTGTGCACCGCACGCGTTTCCATGCACTATTACAAACATTCTATTTGCATATGCGACGCACTAGTACGCACGGAAGCCGCTTAGAGTGTTAAATGTGTTGTGGGCGCCGTATAGCTCCCTGCAGTGGCAGCTAAACACAAAGCTCGCCACTTTTTGGCACCTTAACTAGCTACTGCCTACCAACCCCGTATTTTTAAAACTGAAAAGTTCTATTATCTGTCTCGTAGTAATAACATTTTTGCCAACAATATCTGATATTTCTCCAAATATGAGACTACCAAAAGCCCGTGGGTATGCTATCGGAAGCAAGGATAAACTATACATGTATGCGAGCAAATGAACAATTATATGGGCCGAAAACTACGGAGCCCCTGGCATGCCAAGTGAAATGCTGGCTTCTGTGCATATGTGATGAATATGGGATGGGGTGGGTGTGTGGTTCAGCCCGCTTGGGTACTGAGGAGGCGCCCCGGGCTCCAATTCCATCTGCCCCCTCCTCGGACTAGCGTGCGTTCTGACCCCCTCGACCCCCTACCAAACGTGTACCAGTGGGCTAGTCCAAAGGCCTAAACAGTCTATTGTTTACTAGAACTTCGTGAACAACAGGACGAATCCCAATAAAACCTCAAAGCTCAGTTGTGGTGTCACTTAACTTTCTAAAATCTATGCATAGTTTAAGACAAGGCCACTAGCGGCAAGAATATATCTGTACGTATGCAGTAAAGTGCGGTGAATATAACAAAAAGCCGGCGGAGTATGTAAGACAGTGTGTGCGCGACATAAGCGTCGCCACTGGCAAAGGATGAGAGGGTCAGCTAATCCTGAACCCTTGGTGCGAAAAATTATCTAGAAACATAAACTCGTCGCATTTGGGCTCATGTTGCCTTTGTACTGTTGCCTTTGTACTGATCAGTTAGAATTATTTTGTATTTCTTCCCAACGTGGCTGAAATCGAGAATTCTTTATGAAAAGTACGAAGCGAGCGCCCCTGCCCCACCTTATTCCGACGCGTATCATGTGTGAGCCGTATTGAGCTGCAGTGTGAAGGCAATGCCTTTAATGCTTGCAACGTCGGCTCATGCTTTACTTTCTTATTTCACTCTGCAATGTTTAGCTGGCTCATCGATTATTGATTAGTACACGACAGAAATAGATATGTCATGTTTCTTAGTGCCAAACTGGTATAGTATTTTCGATAATTGAACATATCACCATAACCCCCAAATACATACATTTATATATATATTATATATTATTTTTTATATATATATATATATATATATATATATATATATATATATATATAGAAAACTAGCGCGGTTTCCCACAGCTCCAGACTAAGGCGCAACTGCCGATGCTCCCGCGGTAAGTGAGTCGGTCAGTCTGAGGCTGGCTGTGACCGGCGCGCACCTGAGCAGCGCGTGGACGCAGGTGAGCAGACTGGCCTCGGCGTAGCCGGTAAGCTGCGCCAGGTCCGGCGGCCAGGCCGGGGACACCTCCAGCCAGCTGCGCGCCGCCAGCACGCAGGCGCACGCCACCTGGGAGGGCCGGTAGCACAACAGGAAGTGTTCGTCTGCCAACAGGCCGCGCCTCGTCAACGGAGCCGCTCCGTGAGCTGCGCCACGCGATCTTCAGGCCAAGGTTCCTATAGATACAGTTCGGACATGACAGCCAGCTGACTGCCTGATTTGGAGCACGTTGAGGTATGGTGTATTTTGAAGGGTTTTGTTCAGATAGTTTGGTTTTGCTAGCACAGGTGGATGCGCGTTCTGATTGGTTGGCGAAACGTTCGAAACAGAATTTGAAGGAATTAGATGAGTTTCGTGGTTTTCTTGTTATAAAGCGCCTTAGGACAAAAAACTGCACCAAAGATAGCCTGATCAATTTTCATACCAAAATCAAAATATTCCTTAAGCACCATTAACTTTTCCCACTGGCCCGTGCCCCAAAACCCTGCAAACGGTCTTATTGGAATTACATGTTAAATTTTCCTGAAAAACTGTTGACCGAAATGGAACCTTCAAAACCCAGAATTTGAGAGGATCTTTACCCTGCTACAGGCATTATTCTAGTAAAAAAACTAACTTTGAGATGAATGCTCAAATTTCACCATGAATCGTGCTGTCCCAAAACTATTTTGCGCCAGGGTGCTGAGTGTAAAATATCGGAAAATTTAGTCGGCGAGCGTAAAATTCAAAAGTTACAGCATTCTGAGTCAGCTAAGACCCTCATTTAAACTCTATTTAAATCTCATTTAAACTCTCATTAATACCTGCATTTAAGTTCTAGGATTATTTTTCATCCAACTTACCTCATCATCATACTTTTGATGAGTTAATATACACCAGTATGATTCAATTGTGTTTAATAAGCTCACCTTGAAAGGCGAGTGAAAAAATTAGCTTTCCCGGATGTTGCTTTCCATCCAGCACCTTGGAATTGGGAACACTAACTAATTTTCTCCTATAAATACTGAGGATATGTTCAGAAATATATGATTTTTTTGGAAACAGGTAGTTAGATGCATAAAGTGTTTATTTACAGGCCGTGAAACCAGCTTTCCTCGCACTGGCGTAAAGAACAGACAATTTACATCCGAGCGAGCGAAGCGTACCGTGCAGCGCGGCGTCCATGAAGTGGTGCAGCAGCTGGAGCAGCTCCTCCCTCAGCGCCATCGGACTGGGGTGCGGCGACTGCACCCTGTCGCCCTGCCGCAGCACCCGCGTCGCCAGGAACTCCCCGAAGTGGGCCACCGTCACCAGCGACACGTTCCACCTGGAAACCACCACACCGCTGCCCACACACGTTCGATCAGCACACCACCACCGTATCGCTGCCCACACGCGTCCCCGAGCGCCTGAACACGTCCCCGAGCGTCCACGCATGTTCCACCTGGAAACGATCACATCGCTGCCCACACACCTCCCCGAGCGTCCACATAAGTCCCCGGGTGTCCCCGGGCGTCCACATAAGTCCTCGGACGTCCCCGAGCGCCTGAACACGTCACCGAGCGTCCACGCATGTTCCACCTGGAAACGATCACATCGCTGCCCACACATGGAGTTCCGAATCATAAGCGATACGTCGGGCGTTTGGAAGAAGGCGAGCGTCGACAAGTGCAGGGTATAAAACTAACTGAAAGCCCATAATGATTGCGGATTAACAATTAAATCACCTAAATAAGGGAAAAAAGTCATAGCATATCCTTTCTATCCACACCTACGGTAAATATCCACAAAATACCCCAATCCATAAAAATCCATAGAAAGTAAAACCATACTCCGAATAAGTAATGTCGGTTGCTACCGCAGTACGGCGATTGGCCTCACCCGAAGAACTCCAAAATGATCGCTTCTATGGCCAGGTAGTCCTTGAGCGGGTAGCGATGAGGCACCAGTAGCTGAAGTTCCGGTGGCTGAGGTACGTTACACTCGCGGTCCTCAAACTTGGCTGTAATGACGGCGATGGAATCGAATCCGAATTCACCGTTAGGTGTATGACATACTGTTTTTATACGAACAAACGAGCTCGCAATATTCTGAACTCGGCATATGACCATCTAATACAGAACTCTATTTTTTAAGGGAATATGGCACCTTCATGATAATTTACTGAACTATTAGTTGCCTCAAACATGCTGCGAAATCCCAGGTTTCATATGTATATTCTCTTAGAACTCACTTGTGACGGAGCAGCAGTGGTTCATGAGCGTACTACTTACAGCGCACAGATACTACACCCCCCCCAAGGGCCTTTTCGTTGACGGCGGAGGTTCAGCAATGGCACGGACTCGCTCGGGGCCGGTGTGGGGCCGCATTCAGCTCTAAACACACGCTTTCACCACAAACGCTGATCTCTGAAACAGATAATATATCACCCCTACGGTTTTTGGTATCGTTTATCACATGGCTATCTCAGTTCAAACACTATAAAGGTGCCAAATTTTCTTCCACCATGGACTGATAACGAATCCCACCCCTCACCAGAGCTCACCAAGAGCCCCTGGGCTACGGCCGGCCCGGGGGAGGACAACAACAACAACAACAATCCCACCCCCGAATAGTGGGCGCTTTGCAGTTCTCACGCGAAAATATTCCCCCTGAAGACCTGCTTTTGGAGCTCAATGAAAATTGATCACTAACCTCCGATCCCAAAGGTGGCAGAGCAAATAAGTAGCATCAATAGTAGCGCAACCCTCAGCGGAAGTAGCCGATGTCTCGGCTCGGCAGCCAAGATATTGCATCATTTTTAAACGGCTACATGTGCACTGCACAAAATAAAGGCGCTGTTCCCGGCCAAGTATTCGTCAGATTTGCTACTCAAAGGAAGTGCTACTCCACATATCTAAGGGAGATCTGCTACTCCAAGGGATTTTTCTTGATGTGAACACCGCGTGTTATATTTCTGGTCCGTGGTGTAAGCCATACGAAATGATGCTGGACCCTGTGTTACTTCTACACTTTCCAAACATCCTAATCCAAATGGAAAATTGCATAACTGCTCGACCGACCTGTTTACAAAATGCTTTTAGCACCGCTGAAACTACACCGCACGGAAGATCCATCAACGCCTGTGAGTTTGGCGAGAACATAGTTTGTTTTCATGGCTATTCTTTACGATGAAATTTCTTTCAGAGCTCCAAAAAAGTTCTGCATTCCGAAGCGTGGGGAATATGGAGCTCATCACGTGAGTTTTACGTTTGTAAGCCAAAATTCGATTTGATATTTTTCACGCCAGAACTGCAAAACGCCCGCTGTGGCGCGTGAGGCCCCGGGGTAAGAACTTCGGATAACCAACCCCCGGTACCGGGTGAAACAAGATGCATCCATAGTAGGCCTAGTATACACCATGACAGGCCACAACTATGCTGACTGCGAGTTTAAGTGTGACAGCTTGCGAGTAGGAAGCGCAAGCCACCAGGAATTTAGATCATGTGAATGAAATGGGCGCTATGGTTGGTGCGCACTTAATCCCAAATAACACACTAGCGATGCTAATCGAATGGGCGCTATGGTTGGTGCGCCCTTAATCCCAAATAACACACTAGCGATGTTAATCGAATGGGCGCTGTGGTTGGTGCACCCTTAATCCCAAATAATACACTAGCGATGTTAATCGAATGGGCGCTATAGTTGGTGCGCCCATTCGATAACACACTAGCGATGTTAATTGAATGGACGCTATGGTTGGTGCGCCCTTAATCCCAAATAACAGACTACGATGTAAATTGAAATAATCACAACTAGCTCTCACCAGTTTTCGAAGCTGACGACATCTAGACGACTGGTGAGCTCGACTCCACTTCTGCCGTGTTAGGTCTCGACTACAGATGCTCAACTCGCATTCGGGACGATGTTATCTTGGTTAGGCGACATCACGGTCAAGCTTGACTAGCTGACAGGAGGAGGAATATTAAAGAGTCCAGACACCGATAGTTTTCCCAGGAAAAATGGATCCTAAAAAGGTGACGCGCCAAGTGCCTGCGTGACATCAGTGGCAGGAACAGACCCAATCTGGATCGGAATCACGATCTGGAACAGCAAGCATGGTAGCGACTAAGAGACTCGGCACTGGAACGGCGCGGTTCTAATAAAGCGACGTTCGGCGTCTGACTGACTAGCCAGTAGCAGGCAGCCGAGCGCCAGCAGGCAGAGGTGGGGCGTCTCCACCCGGTGGTTGTCCATGAAGAGGTCCAGCAGGCGAACGGCCAGGTGGACGGAGGTGTTGGCAAGGCGCAGCTGCTCCCCGCAGGCGCGCAGCATGTCCACCAGGCGCCTCCGCTCGCGCAGCTGGGGACGTCGGAGAGAGCGTTAGGCGGGGCAGCAATGTTTGGGAAATTATGAATTTGCGCCATCGACATAAAATCCCGTTACACAGAACCTCTGTCCTCATTGCCCTGAATTCGATATCAAACTATCGAATCTTCCCTGGCTGCTACTTGTTTGAATATATCGCTGCGAAGCTACTTCGCCTGGCACGGCGACCTGATACCTAAATTTTGGAGCAATCCTGCGATAAACATCACAGAAAGTGCTGGGTGCTGTCCGGCGTCTGATACCGCATACATACGCGCGGGGCTTGTTTTAACACCAGTGATGTAGGGGGTCAAAATGGATTCAATGGAAACAAGTACCAGTCAACAATACATCCAAGCCATTAAGACTGATCTTATCCAGATAGTGGGGGACATCGGCTGTCAGCCGACGTGGAACAATTATCTAAATTTATTCGCCTTCAACCAAGCGTCGCTCATTACGCCGTTTTCACGTGTTCCGGCCTCAGCAATTACGACATCGTGATGGTGGGAAACGTCACGCCGAAGCCACGGTAACCTGCGAGCCGGAGCATTCTTCTCTGGTGTACAGCACATTAAGCTTCTGCGGTGCAGTTGCAGCCATTTAAAAATGACAAACTATCAGATATCGCACCAAGACCCACCACTTCTAATGTTGAGGACTGTGAACCACAAAATGATTCTTGGTTAAAAACGTTTTGCGTGTTACCATGTTCGAAGTGAACAAATTAACATGGTAGCTTGGTCCTTACTAAACAAAATGAAATTGTGTGGTCATGACACGGCATGGCTTGCACACAGAACTTATGACTTTCGGTCCCTAGCATAAAGGTAAATTGATTGAACCCTAACAGTTTTAAACGAATGACGCACATGAAAGCTCATAAACATACACAAATATTGTGGCACAGAGTGATGTTGAAATAGCCACTTGCCTGTGGTGACCTACCACGGAAGCAGATTGTGTTCGATTCCTTCCACAGGAAGAACTGGAAAATATCTTCAGCATATTCAGTTGTCCACCAATTCTTCACATGGGTCATTTTTAAGCCGTGTTGGATGCCTGAAGTCCAGCTCTGAGAGCAGCAGGCGAATTATCAGCACAAACCACCCATCAGAAAGTTATCCGGCTGCTAAGTGGTGGCCCTCAGGATTTTAATAATGAGCCAAACATTGTTGCCCCTACTAGAGCATTGAAATCTTCAGCTTCCCTTCAATGTTGATTTTGATCCATCAATATATCATTTAGTCAAACAGTGCACAATATCTTCAAATAGAACAAAAAAACACCTGATTAAAAGCCTGAGATTAAAATTTTAGAGTAATCTGAATCCACACAGGTTTACTACAGTACAAGAAGCAGGTAAATACAAGAGCTATATGACTGGTTACAGAAGATGGGGTCAGGAAGATATCCTGGATTTTCTAAAAAAGCCAATGGAACCACATCATAGTACTGCTGAAGCCAGGTGCTGTGATGTGGTTTCATATCTTTTTTTCTTTTTTTATATATATATATATATATATATATATATATATATATAAAGATGGCAAAGATAATTTATGGGGTAGCATGAGCTGGTTGTGCTTGTCAGTGAGGGCTTTGTCGACCTGCCAGACACCAACCCCTCCATCAGGCCTATTCTTGAGAGTTGAGCATAGTGCCTATCTGCAAGTAATTACACCACCATCCACAATAAATATATGTGACAACCATGAGCTGAGTCCCTGGCTCTGCACAATTGGTGAATGGGATGGGATTCCTGCCATGCAGCTGAAAGAGGCTTGCACTCTGTGTGATAGGAGCATGGCACATGTGCCCACATGAAACAGCTAGTAGCTTCGACCAATAATACTAGCCATTTCAATAAAAACCTGAAATTCACCACATATTTCTCAAATGGCGTAAATTATCTTTGCAACCATGGTAAAATTAGTTTGCTACGGTAACAAATTAAGTTTTCTGAATTTTTGCCGGTTTGATAGTTACTGTACAGCGTTGTATATAGCTTTTTAACCCAGAGGGTCCTGGCGGAGCCCCTTATCCATCGCGAGGCAATAAACAGATAGGTACCTGAGATAATGGTTCTAACCATTCCCTATCCCGGAGATTCTTTACTACCCTGGTTCTAACAAATGTGAAAGAGGAACAGCACAATCAAGGCCGTAGTTATACTCTGCTACAATACAAGATACCTTTACTTCTACAATATACACACGGTTAATAGATACACTGGGAATGCTTATAATATACAGTGTAATATAACAACACGCATTATATATCCACAGACAGAACCACGGAGGACGTAGCACAACACAATTTAAATTTTAATGCGTCATAAGTGAATGATTTGCGCCGTCTGCTCTTTATTCTCCCTAATATGAGTCCTGTTCCGTCTATCAGCAAAGCTTTGTCAATACCAATCAGCGGGCAGTATTTTCCTACGTCATTGGGCTCTAGCCCTATCCCGGAGACCGTAACCAGTCCTAAAAGTTTTGGGCAAAGCAATAGAGACACTTTGTTTTGGGCTTTAGGAAGTATTTTAGAGAGAACAGCAGCCTATTGTAGGTATTTATTATTTTTAGTGCACTGGAACAAGCCTCGCCTAAGGTGGTATTGATTGGGGGGAGGGCGGCAACGGGACCCAAAATCGTGAAAAACCTGTAGGGCCCTGAAAAAGATTCATTGTTTTTAGCAAAAGGGTGAATATCTGGCTCATGTTTGGTTAGCCTGCTGGTCCAATATATTATAATTGGTTTACATTAGAAGAACATTACTTTGATTTTTCGTCGCAGCAGAAAATGGTTCCCGTATAAGCGGCGAGAGAAGAAGTAGAGGAATTAAAAGACTCTTACGTAATACTTATGACGGGAACACGAGACTTTATTTTGATGTAATCTGGCAGCGTATAAAAATTACCACCAAAATAAGAGATTGCATCATCGTACGTAGAGCAAGCAAAAACAAATATGGGCCGACCGCGCGGAGGAGGAGGTGGTGCTGTTGTGTTGTGATTTGTCTCAGGTATTGATTGGATGATCGCTGGGGCGAGAGAGAAAAACAATAACCTAATTCGATATTTGTCATTGATGTATATTATGCTCATTGATAAATCTTTGGTTATCCTGAGTCATAAGGCACGTTATGGAACGTGTTTATTGCTGATTAGTGTTTCGGTTTGAGTTGGGGAAATTGGTCAGTGTTTCCAATAAAAGCTACGCTTCCAATATTGGGACAATGGCCCACAATTGGAGATGGAAACAGTTTTAAAAATGGAAATGCATGTGACAGCACCACTTCATGCTGTGATTGCATGGTATTGCTGAATATTGGGTATGGGTGCTGGCTCTGTTGCCGATAACTACGGTTGATCTGTATGATGTGCCACGTTAAGTTCGGATAAACTTCTTATTAATTGCTACGATTAATATAATTAGTGCACTGTTAAACTTCTCAGTGCATATTAAGTCCACAACTGGACTGACACACGGTTGGTTGGTTGGGTTGGTTAGGTGGTTGTTGGTTGGTTGGTTGGTTGGTTGGGTTGGTTGGTTGGTTGGTGGTTGGTTGGTTGGGTTGGTTGGTTGGTTGGTTGGGTTGGTTGGGTTGGTTGGTTGGTGGTTGGTTGGTTGGTTGGGTGGTTGTTTGGGTTTGGTTGGTGGTTGGTTGGTTGGCGGTTGGTTAGGGCCCGCTTTCGCGCTGATGGGAGTGCCCCGGGGTGGTGCGGCGCTGTGGTAGGTTGGGTCGGTTTGGTTTGTGTCTGTTATTAGAAGATTCCGGTTTTGAAAAGTGGCTGATGAAGGTGGTGGACATATGGGTTGCCCACGTCTGGTTCGGGTTGAGGGTGGGTTGTTTGGTTTGTTGTTGTGCTTTGTGAATATTGTATGTATTTTATCATAATTGAAACAGGTGAATACAAATATCCACTGCTGAATTGTACAATTAACAATAATTGCACTTTTTTATTCAAGGGCACTGTTAATCATTTGCTCCCCTTTTGATAAAATCTTAGAATAGTTACAGTGCAGGAAGTGGCATAATATTCTTGCTTAATTCACTGGAAGGAATCACTGCTTGAAGGTGGAACAGTTTGCTAATTGAGCATTATTTGATGCTTACATAGTAAGTTAAAACAATGGCATAACTGCCTGATTGCCACTTTTCAGTATTATTTTAGCAGATAACTGGCAAAAATAGTAATTTCTTAATGCATGTTGCCCCTACTGGCCATGTTTGTGGCAGCACTTGCTTTGTGAAAAATAAGCTGTAGGACATTTATTAACATACAATTTTCCTACTACTATTTTTGTGATTTTTTTTCAAAATTTGTCCAAGAATCTAATTCAGGCTGTGAAGGATGAGTTCAAGGTAATTTGCACTTTGTATAGGTATTATCTAACGATGTGAGACTAATATTTGAATGCATATTTATTGTGGAGTTCAAAGTTGGATTCCATAGAGTTTGAGTCAACCAGGCAGAAGGCTTCCTGGGTTATTTTATGGGGACTTGGTAGGAGCATTATGAAAAAGGGTCCTGAGTGTTACCATTCTTGGAAATGCAGCTGTTATTGGGAGCTCTGACCACAGTTTTTCATACTGGGAGAGGTGGAGGAGGACTCTAAGAGCTGAGATAACAAGCTATTTTTGTGAATTTGGATTCTAAGCTTAATGGGGACAATGGAGCTGTGAAATATGCTTACCTGCTTACTAAATGAATATGTATCTTTGGCTGTTCTTGCTCCTGCATGTCTGATTTGCAATGTCTTGAGTATTCCAACAAAGTCTCTTGGGACTTGGGACTCTGGACTTGGGTATTCACTGGCATTTGATCTGGAGATGAGCTAATACTTGTGTCTACACTTGTCATTGCCAGCCCTGTGGAATCATATGTTCAAATACTGAAGTAAGCTGGGATTTGGCAATGTCTGAGGAGAAACAGCTTCCAACACCACCACAGCCACTGCCACCACCACCAAGGCTGGTGCAGTATGGAGTTGCACCAGTCAAGCCACTTCAACCTGCTGCCATGAGGTAGGTGCACAGCTTTGTGTTGTGCTTTCACTTAAGCATTAAGACCGTGTGCTTCAGCAAAATTTTTCCATAAGGTATACATGTGTTAAAAGCAATAGCATGCTCACATCTGTTTATCCACTTAGAAAAAAGAGGGAAAATTGGACACACCACCCTTGTCTCTGGTAAACTGAAGTTTTCCTACATAAAATCAATGCTGCAGTTTTGCATAACATTGGCTGGTATGGTCTGCAAAGCTATAGTACCAGGTCATGGTGATGCTGAATGGAAGTGTTTTGTTATTCTTTGCTTTACTTTACTTTACTTTACTACTTTACTTTACTTGGTTATCTTTTACCTGTTACATGATATATAAAGCTGTCTAGAAAACTTCTAAATTTGGAATTAAAATGTTTCCCATAAGCTAGGTATGATGGTGACATTTGGAACTTTCACTCTAAGGTGGCACAATTTTTCCCAGCTTAACTTAACCTCCTGTCTGCCTCTACTGCCTAAATATACTACCTATGACATACACTAACTTCCTATAACTAATACAGACATGTAATATATCCACATAAACCTGCATAACTGCAATATCATTGCATGCACATTGAAATCCATTGGAGGATTTATAATTTGTTAGTGTTTCCTGCCTGGGAATTACAACTACTTTTGGAATGTTTATTTGATTCAAATCTGGCATGCTAAATTTACTGCTGTATTTCCTTCTTGTTTTGTAGAACACTCTGCAATAATGGCTTAAGTGGAACATGGGATGGTGAATGAACTGGTAAACATTTTCATGGGAAGTGACTGCCAAATTTGTTCCCAGCATATCCACAGTTTATATTTATTCGCGGTGGCCCATATTCCCAGGAGAGCCCACGCTGACCCACACCCCAGGGTTCTGACTGAGGAAACCATCAGGGGGCGCTCTGAGGCGCGCCAACAGCTGTGAGCAGGAGGGTCTGACTCTGAAACACGTTAGGTTGAAGCGGAATGTCGTGCCATTGAGGCAGAAGCGCTCGTCGCTCGCGACCCTTTCCGGGAATTAATGTCGTCAGAATTTAACAAACACACGAGTGTTGGGAAAAACTGAAATACTGCAAAAGATGGAGAGGGCTTCCGATGATGATGATGACCGGGAAGGCTAGGCTATGAATCATGGCGGCCGGCAACTCATGACTGAGAAGGAAAAGACCGAGGCCTTCGTTAAAACCTACGCACATGTTTACTGCCACGTGGAGATCTGGAAACGGACCGCGAAGCTTAGAGAAGAATGGCGGACGTGGACTGGTGCCGTTGTCAAGGGAAATAAAAGTTGTTCTGCGCCGAGAAACCACGGCGTAAAATTTGGAACCTTCGGCCATATGCGTAAGTTTTCGAACCCAGAATACATAACGTAAAGTTACGGACAGAGCAGAGCGGCGGCATCGTCATCAAAACATTGAGGGCGAACCAGTCGAAGTCCCCTACGTTTCCCCTATACTTTTGGGTATACAGTGTGCACAAATCTGTAACGTAAGATGGGACTACTTTGAAATCGTGGGCAACTTCCAACAGTGTTAAGGATTGATGAAAATGTTATTTGCTTCGGGAGTGGCTCTGTGGAAAGTATAACAGAATTGTCAAGGACAAATAAAACATCTTTAAACCAAGTGTGTATACTTGATATTTACGAAAATGCGTAAAAATTCCACGGGTTTCTTACCCTGCTTAAATTTTCTAGTATGGCGCACGGCGGAAAACTGACAATTGTCTGAAAGCCCACAGCGTAAGAATTTGTGCCTTACCCAAGTATTATTTTCCCCTGGCCGTTGTCACAACTGCAACGGGGAGAGAGGTGGCTGTTGTGCCCCTTTCACCCTGGAGGAAGGGAACCAGTAGCTTCAGTGGACCAAGTTATAGAAATTCCCGGGTCCTGATAGAATGACATGGACACTGGAGGGGAGGGGGGGTCTCAGAGGCCCGAGCCTCTCTCACCTATTTTCCAGGGTAGTTGGAGAACCGTTTGCAGCGGAAAATCTTGGCTTTATGACCTTCGCTACAATTGAGATAATTGATAAGTGCGTCGGTTGGGGAAGGAGTTTTGAAAATTGTTCAATAATCTTGTGACCTTTAGGCTTTCAATGTCAGACATGCATTTTTAGCTCGCCTCAATCGCACGGTCGAAGCAGTTCGCCCGCATTGGATACCGAGTGGTGACGTCATAACGCCATATAAATGACGTGCTATGGCATGGTCACCTCACATTAAAGCTAATGTCAAAGTCACAGTTCAAGTTCGTGTCAGTATTTTCAAGGTCATTGGCTGCAGTTCTTCGGGTCAAATAACGGTACCCACTATGACATATATTATGCTATGATGTCAAAGTTAAAGAAACTCATGTTGAGGTCAAAGGTCATCGGTCAATGTCAACCCTTATTTCCCGCTCAATGTTTGCTATAGTGCCAGTAATAGTGTATATTGTAGGAGTATCTTATATTGTGACGTCGTAGCTGAAATTAACTTGACCCCACAATTTAAGGAAGTTTGTTTTGGACTTCCCGTGAATGACCGGGGTCCGCTTTTAGTTTATTCCCAACTTTTTTCCGTATAATCACGGCATTTCCCAATAGGTCCCCAATACGGTCCCGATTTGACCTTTATGACCTCGTTTGACTTGAAGATGGTGACTTGGTCATTGAAGTTTGGCTAAAATGTAGATCACCATAGCACCCGCATCCTCCCAAATGGGCGTTTTTCTAAGTCTGTTTTGTCAGTGTTCACTAAGCGATTCACCACTAAGGCTCTGGGTGCCGGCAGTGGCGGTCAGCCGGCAGTCACTCCAGATCAGCGCTGGGAGACGGCCCGACAGCGCCAGCTGGCACAATCCATCCGCCTGCTGGAGAGGGTAGGTGACGGCCCGACCCACTGGGCTCCGCGGACTCTCAGGCACCGGCCGCATTTATGCTGAATTCGTATATACATGAGGTAGTGTGCTCCTTTAAAGTGTGCCAGTGCGATTCCAAGCGGCCCTAGGATCCAACTAGTTTGGATAGCACCGCCAGTGGAGGAGTGTCAGAATTTTCCCTGCAAGTGCCCAGAATAAGTACGTTAAGTATGTTGTTCAGCTTCTTTAGCTTCTCATTGTTCAAATGTGGTGTTTCATCTCCAAATACCTCCATGCCCATTTGGAGGAATGATGCCAAGCCTTCAAGCCCTCCCCATATTTTTGTTGCCCGCTGCGAAATTCGCTCACGTGGTGTGATCAGGTAGTGGTGTATGCAGACTGACCATGAATAAGAGACACCTGATCGGCGACTCGCCGCCTCCGACCGACAGCGCCGATCACTCCGTACTGCGCATGCGCGAAACGACGTACAGGGCGCATCACTTTCGATGCATTAGTTCGAATGAGGCGAGCGGGGAGGTTGTGTTGAAATCAGTGGCGTAACCAAGGGGTGGGTCCTGGGGTCTGCGGACCCCATTGGGCCGATCAGGGCCCCAGCGTCAGACTCTGAGGTTTCGAGATGCATTCTCAGGGACCCCGAATCGGCCGCAGGGCTCCCTTCCAAGAGAGTTTATCTCAGGCGGGCCTCAGAGTTGTTCTCGGGCCCCGAAGGCTATCTCAGGGCACCGCGAGGTTGGTCTTAAAGCCTGCGAGAGACGATCTCAGGGCTCCCCGAAAGTCGTTTCAGGGGCCCCGTTAGTCGGTCTCAGGGGCCCCAGGACCATTTCCGGACCTTTGCGTTACATGACTACTTTTCTACCAACTTGATTATCGCGCCTATGTCATGTGGAACCATGGCCCCATCGAATACTTATCACAACGGGTGTCTAAACTCATATTGACCCACCCCCGAAATGAAAGGTCCATGGGCCGACCGTTATTTTAGGTCCATGGGGTACTCATAAGGCTAATTTTTGGCCCCTCCCCTACTTTAGAGGCGGGCGGTGCTTTGCACAGAACGCCTTATAAAGCCCTTAAACTAACTAACCCCTCCCCGTTTAGCTCCTAGGGATCCCGGAGACTGGCTCTGGGGCTCCCTGAGACCAACACTTGGTGGCACTCAATAAGGCTCATTTCGGCCGCTCCATCGATTAGCTTTCAGGAACTCAGACTGATTCCTGGAGGCTTCTTAGAAGAAAACTGAGGGGCCCCTGATAATATCTCGAGGCTCCTGAGATAAGTTCTCGGCAGCACCTCTGGGACTATATCGCGACCCCAGATTTGCTCCGAGTGGGGCGAGGGGCTGTTTACTGTCGGCATCCAGATTAGCTCGGGGTCCCCTGAGGCTGACTCTCGGTGGGTGGAGATGGAAATGACTTCCGACAGCCCTCCGAGACTAATCCTGGGGCGCCCCCGAGACTAACATTCGAGGGGAGCACTGCTGATACTGAGTCTTTGGTGCTCCTGAGACTAACCTCGAAGGCCCAGATTAGCCCTCAGGGGGCTACGGCTAACTCTGATCCCTGAGACGGACTCTCGAGCCACTTAAACCGAAATTAGGGAGCACCTCTGGGGATTGCTCCGATCCAAGGCTTAGTCTCGGATGCCCGAGACTGACTCCCGGCGGTCCCCTGGGACTAACTTTGGCTGCTCCCCTGGACTGACTCTCGGGGCCCCTTAGATCAAAATTGGGGCAAACCTGGGCCAACTCTCAGGGGCTCCCAAGATTACCTCTCGGCCCCCGAAACCAACCGGGTATTCATGAAACTAATTCTGGGTCCCAAGACTAGCTTTCAGGGCCCTTGAAAGGAACTCTTGGCTCCTGAAAAGACGTCCTTGAGACATGGGCCCCTGAAACTAACACTTGGCAGACCTATGACAATAATTCTCGATCCCCATATTAGCTTTCGAACCCTGAGAGGAGGTCCCCATAGACCAAAACGGATGGGCCCTGATAATAACTTGGGTCTCTCGTGATTAAATATTGGGGCCCCTGATACTGGCCTTTGGAGCCCCCTGAGAATGACTCGAGGGACTCCTGAGGCCAACTCTCAGGAGGGTGCTCCTGAGACTAATTTTCGCGGTCCCCTGACTGACTCTCGGGGACCCTGATACCGGCTCTCGGGGCTCCTGACACCGGCCTCGAGTGGGGGGCTGGGAGCACTACCCCAGTCCGAAAGTTATGGGGCAACCGCATCCACCCCTTCCCGCTGCTTCGCCTATGACATCACGTCATCTGTAATGCAGGGAAAATTTGTCTTTGAGGGATTTAGTTTGCCACCCTCTCCTTTCCTTGACCCCTGTTAATGGCAATGTCCTGAAAATAAAAAGCGTGATACAGAACATGCTCATCTGTCAGCTGGAACCACGCTGTCTGCAGAGATGTGCTAAATGTGGCCTGATGTCGACGAGTCGTGGCCGTTTTCCCATTTGACGCCCTGCGTCCGGACTCCGGCGGCCGGCGCCCTGTATGTCGAAGCTTCCCACTTTTCCGCTAGGCGGACGACCGCTGTCGCTCCATCAAGGCCCACAGTCTCCATCGTTCTTTATTCATGCTGTGACATTATCGCGAGCTCCCTCCCTTCGATGCGGGAGACAGATCAGCGGCGGCTATAACCGGCCGTGTGTTTACAGGCCCGCTGTCTGGCGGGTAAGTCGGCGGCTCTGGCGTCTGTTCAGGGTGCCGTCGATCCGCTCCAGGGCGGGCCGGCCGCCAAGAGGCCGCGCACGCAGGCCGCCGGGCCGGCTGTGGCGGCCGTCCGACCCGCTCCCGAGCCAGCTGCCACGGCCGGCGATGCGACGTTGGCGGCGGCAGCGACGCCTCTGGGACACTCGGACCGGGAGGATGCAATGGACACGGGCGTGACTGGCGCTGACCCGGTGTTGGGCGCTGCCGACGATACCCCGGCGGCCGTCGGCGGACTAACTCAGGCAGCAGCGATGGGTGCTGCTGCTGCTGCCGACGACGCGGGCAGCGTCGGCTCAGCAGGCACGACAGCTGACCAAGCGATACCAGGCCACCTCACTGCCGGAGAAACGGCACCCCAACTCAGCATTGCCATCGAAGCGGCGCCCAAACCCGTCACTGCCAGAGTGGCCGTATCGGAGAGCTCGGCCGCTCTCCCGCCTGTGCCTGATGAGCCTGCTGCCACTCAGAATGGTTCGGCCGTCCACCCGGATGCCGCAACTGGTCCCGGCGCTGGATTCACGACCACTGAAGCTGTTTCGTCGGAAATAGAGGCGCCCCCTGACATACCGACTACTGGCGTAGTCCCTCATATTGTACCGATCTCAGAGGAATGCACAGGATCTTCGCAGGCCGAGTCCCTCGATCTGAGTACCCCTCAGTCAACTCTGAAGTGTGCCACATCTGTTGTGGCCAGTTCTGAAGCTGTTTGTTTTGGTGACAGCAACTCTGCAGTCCCCGCTGCCGCGCGGTCCGCCGAGGACCTGTCTGTTCCGGACGAGGTCCCTGCCGAGTCGGCAGCCGACATCCCTGGTCACAAGCTGAAGCAGGAGTGTCTGAGTCCGATTCCGGCTGACGGCGGTGGGACAGACGGTGCTGAACCCTCCAATGGCGCTGAAGCCGAGACTCAGGTCTGCAGTGAAGCTTTGAGGGGAGACTCTGTTCCCACCGACCCGGGAGAAGTCAGGCCGGTCAGTGGAGATGTGACTGCCGGCACTGTCTGCAAAGTCGAGACGGCGCTGGAGCGGTGTGGGGAGCATACCTCTGGTGATGCAGTTAACGCGAGACAGGCCAATGGGCGCGGGAAGGAGGATGATAAGGCAGACACTCCGCTACGTAAGATCGATCCCAGCGCAGTGAAAAAGGAGCTGTGCAGTCGCAGTGACGAAGCACTTTCGGCTTCTTCCAAACCTGAGGTCATAAACTCGAATTGTAGTACAGTGAAAGAATGTGAGGACTCTGTGGTAAACGCCAAAGTTGAGCCGATGGATGTGGAACATTCATCGAATGTGAAAACGGATTCTATGTCAAGTGTAAAGAGTGAGCCAATGGAACAAGAACTTGCGGTGCGTGCGAAAACTGAGTTAACCGATAGGTCGGAACCAAGTAACATGGAAAACAGGGCAGCCTCATCCTCTGTTTCCGCCGAACACCCGGGAACTGTTTGTGAAGAGGGCTCCCCGACTGAAGATAGTAGTCCTGGGGACGCCTCCCCGCCTGAAACAGAGGCAGCGCCTCCCACTCAAGACGCCCAGACCTCGGCCGATGTCAGTACCACTAATGACAGCTCGACCAAGAAGCGGAAGCCAGGCCGACCTCGAAAACACCCAATTCCGCACCCGGAGGAGCCGCGTCTCTCTTACTCCCTACTGAAGAAAACCGGCCAGAGCTTTCTGCAGCACCAGTTCTGCTGTCAGATCGCGGCCAAGCTGCCGCGGTGCCGCGAGTGTCGGGCGGTGGCGCCCACCCGCTCCAAACACCCGGCCGGCATCTTCTGCCGCTTCACCTCGTTCCGGCGCCTGCGCTACACCCGCACCGGACAGCTGAACGTGTCCGGCTTCTGCGACCCGGTCCGCGACGCCGCCGGCGCCGACAGCGAGCGGCTGTGGCGCGCGCAGCTGGACGGCACCTCCACCATGTCTCTTCCGACGGCCACCTTTCTGCTGCAGCACGTGGGCCGCCAGTTCTGCGAGCTGGTGAGGGACGAGGAGGCGGCACGGCAGGGCCACGAGCAGCGGCAGGCGGCGCGGCTCAGCGAGCAGGGCGAGGACACTGAGGAGCGGCCGCGCCCCGTCGCCTGGAAGCGGGTCGTGCAGGGCTGCCGCGAGATGTGCGACGTGTGCGAGACGACGCTGTTCAACGTGCACTGGGTGTGCTCGCGCTGCGGGTTCGCCGTGTGCGTGGACTGCTTTCGCGGCCGGCGTGACCGCACGGCTAAGGTGTGGCGCGAGTCGTGCGTGGAGCGAGACGAGTACCGCTGGCTGCTCTGCGGCGTCAAGCGGCGGCAGCACTGTCCCGACAAACTGATGCTGACTCAGATAGTGGCCGGCGACGCGCTGACCATGCTGAACCAGCAGGTACACGAGGCGCGCCGCTTGGCCGGTCTGCCGGCCTGTGACTGCGACTGCGCCCCCGCCGGTGGCGGTGAGGGGGACGCAGCCGCCCGGGACGCTAGTGCGGTCAGGGATGAAGCGGTCACTGCAGCTCTCACGCAGCACAGCCAGCCGGCCGGCTCACCGCTGGCGCTGCTGGCCGACGTCGCCCTCTCTGGCTCTCGCCTGAGCTCCGACGTGAGTACACTACCTGAGCTCCGACTGAGTACACCTGAGCTCCGACGTGAGTACACTACCTGAGCTCCGACGTGAGTACATAGCCTGACTCACTGAAGCCCCGACTTAAGTACTTTGCCTGGCTCTCACATAAGCCCCGATGTGAGTACACTGCGCGGCTCTCTCATAAGCCCCAACGTGAGTAAACTGCCCGACTCTCACATAGGCCCCGACGCGAGTACACAGCCCGGCTTTCAAATAAGCCCCGACGTGAGTACTCTACCTGAGCCCCGACGTAAGTACACAGCCCGGTTTTCGAATAAGCCCCGACGTAAGTACACTGCCCGACTCTCACATAAACCCCTACGTGAATACGCTGCCCGACTCTCGAATAAGCCCCGACGTGAGTACTCGACCTGAGCCCCGCCGTGAGTACACTGCCCGACTCCCACATAAGCCCCGACGTGAGTACTCTATCTGAGCCCAGACGTAAGTACACAGCCCGGCTTTCAAATAAGCCCCGACGTGGTACACTGCCCGACTCCCACATAAGCCCCGACGTGAGTACTCTATCTGAGCCCAGACGTAAGTACACTGCCCGGCTTTCAAATAAGCCCCGCCGTGAGTACTCTGCCCGGCTTTCAAATAACCCCCGACGCGAGTACACTGCCCGACTCCCACATAAGCCCCGATGTGAGTACTCTATCTGAGCCCAGGCGTAAGTACACTGCCCGGCTTTCAAATAAGCCCCGACGCGAGTACAGAGCCCGGTTTTTAAATAAGCCCCGACGTGAGTACTCTACCTGAGCCCCGACGTGAGTCAGCCGGCTTTCAATAAGCCCCGACGTGAGTACACTGCCCGGCTCTCTCATAAACCCCGACGTGAGTACTCTGCCTCAGCCCTGCCGTGAGTACAGTGCCCGGCTCTCTCATAAACCCCGACGTGAGTACTCTGCCTGAGCTCTCCGATATGAGCACACTTCACTCCGTTGTCAGAGTACCTACTTGATGCCGTGTCTGCGGTCACGTGACACCGTGGTACCGATGGATGGAAGGAGTCCGAGTGGCGCCAGGTGTCCCAGCCGGGCAGCCTAGTCCCGCTTGGAAACTCAGAAATATATAAGTTAGGAGCTCACCCAATATTTCAAACAAAAAGCAGAGGATTCCCTAAAGCATATTATCTTCGGAAGATACTTGTGTAAGCTAAAAACTGTAGGATTCGTGCTCTATCGTATTATTGTAATGCTATTTTCATTGCGACGGTATAAGAAGAGCCACAATGACTAATGAGTTGGAAATGTTCGATCAATAAAGACACGGATGGATATGGCGGCTTTAAGTCGCTTGAGAGCAAGGGAAGATTTTTAGAATCGTTAAAACATTTGTTAACAGAAATAGTGGCCGTTTTAAGAGCGGATGCATCTGCTTACCATACATCTCCCATAGTCATCGTCAAATTGGGTTCTTTTTCTTATTCTTTTTTTTGAAAGTCTTGTTTCAAACCTAAGCTTCTGATGGCTTGACATGTGCGGCTACCCATTTCAAACTTCAAAATATATAATTATCCTTAATCCTTCATTCATGACTGTCAACCAAGGTGGCTTCTACTAAACTGTGTGGTTTTATAATGCACACTTGTCTCTGAGTCTCTTATACAGAATCGGTTCGTTCGGTGCTATATTTGGAAACTGTGTGTGTGTGTCTGACCTGCGCTGTCGGAGGTCTCCAAACGTATTGCCCCGTTGTCAGGACGACAGCGACAGTGACTCGGACGGCGGCGGCGGCGGGAACCCCCTGAGGCGTCTGCTGGTGTGCGGTGCCGACGCAACCGACCCGCCCAAATCCAAAACCACCCCGAAAAAGGTGGGCGCGGCCGCCGAATGTGGGAAGTGGACCAGGACTAGGAATTTTGTATCTCATGGTGATTGTTATATAGGGTGTGTTGGTTTAGGCACCGTAGAAACAGAAGTCTCTTCCTGTTATAATGTTTCGGCGGCAACGCGTCGCCAGACGTCAGGGTTACCATAGTGCTTGAACTCATCTTGCCATTTAGTTAATTCAGTTCTTTCGCCTCGTACACTGATTTGTGCTCCTATTTCGGAAACGTATTTGCTCATGTTTCATCCTGAAAATATAAAGTTTGATTGTGATATGAACTTTTCATGTTACCCTGATCCGTGGCTAAGTTGGGCCTGCTGTGTATTGTCTGTACTGACAGTGTGTGCGCGCCTGCGTCAGGAGCGGGGCCCCCGCAGCGGCCTCTCCTGGATGGAGGACACACTGGATGAGGTGCTTGATAAGGTTCAGGCGCGGTGCGCGCCGCCGCCGACCGGGGCCGGCACAGCGGCCGGCATCTGCGGCCCGCTGCGCCACTTTGTGCGCCGCGAGAGCGCGCGCCGCGGCCTGCGCGAGCGGCTGCCGATCCGCATTATGACGCTGGGCGAGTCGACCCGGCTGTACCCCGCCGTGCGCCACTCGTGGCTCTGCGACGGCAAACTGCTGCGGCTGCACGACACCCAGTCGGAGGACGGGCAGCGACTCTTCAAGGACCAGTGGGCGCGCGGCCAGCCGGTGCTGGTCTCCTCCATCGGCGGTAACCTCTGCGCAGACATCTGGTCCGTCGACGCCTTCATCCGCGACTTCGGCGACGTGCGCAACGACCTGATCAACTGCCGGACGGGCAACATCGTGCCCAACCAGCCGATGCGACGCTTCTGGGAGGGCTTCGAGTGCGTAGCACGCCGCCTCAGGGACGAGCGCGGCCAGCCCATGGTGTTGAAGCTGAAGGACTGGCCGCCGGGCGAGGACTTTGCCGACATGATGCCGAAGCGGTTCGCCGACCTGATGTCGGTGCTGCCGATGACAGACTACACGCGGCGTGACGGACGCCTCAACCTGGCCTCCTGCCTGCCAGACTGTTTCGTGCGGCCCGACCTCGGCCCCAAGATGTACATCGCCTATGGATGCGCGCTGCATCCGAGCAAGGCGTCCACCAACCTGCATCTGGACATCTCGGACGCGGTCAACATCATGGTCTACGTGGGCATCCCTCCGGACGGCGACGCCGACAATGCTGAGGCGCTGCGGGCCATCGACGAGGCGGGCTGTGACCAGCTGACCAAGCGGCGGGTCAAAGACGAGCTTCCGGGCGCGCTCTGGCACATCTACCACGCCGCCGACGCCGACAAAATCCGGGACCTGCTCAACAAGGTGAGTTCCCGCGCCAGGAGAGTCGCCTCGGCACCGAGCCCATCGCGAGTACCCAAAGACCTTTATTGTTATGACACTGGTATGTGGTGACTCATGCTTCCAGTTTTTCCACGTCGCATTGATGATCTAATTGTTGTGTGTGTGTATTGGGGTTTTAGGGCGCTTTCAGCGTCTTGGCCATTTCGCGCCCATCATTACAAGAAATTCTCAAATGTTAATATTATATTCGATTTCAACTATAAACGGTCTGCAAAAGCTACTTAGAAAGAGGCTAGCATAAGTCATTGTTTAGCAAGAACAGCAGCTTAAAAAACTGATGTGCCGAGATTCTACCTAAGTTTCCCAGCTTCTTCCGCCGTACATTACTGATGCGCACTAACATGATCTAATTGTTGATCCGCTGTACTTCGGCCTACTCTAGTAATTCTCCCCTTCGTGTGACCGCGTCGGAACACCGCCGACAGGTGGCTATCGAGCGCGGTGACCAGCTGGAGCCGCACCACGACCCGATCCACGACCAGAGCTGGTACCTGGACGGCCCGCTGCGCCGCCGTCTCTACGACGAGTACGCCGTCGAGGGCTACCCCATCGTGCAGTGCGCCGGCGACGCCGTCTTCATTCCCGCCGGTGCCCCCCACCAGGTACGGGGACCGAGGGCCACGACAGGAGCTGGGCAAGCTGCTGGCTTGGGTACGGCTTGTGCAGCTGCTAGGGGATTGGCTAGTTTTGTCAGCAGGTTGATGTCTTCAACGGAGCTGTGGATTGTCGGTGGTCGGCACGGGTACGGACTCCGGGTACCTGAAAAATACTAATTTTGTGTGTGTGCTGACCAATTTCTAGCCAAGGTTCGTGCCGTAGATATGTTCCTGAATGAAATAAGTGACCGAAACAAACTAGGGGGTCAACTCAGTGGCGAGAGCGGGATCGATTCTGAGCAATCAGAAGCCGTTGACGTATTTCTGGTAGGAAGCATCCTGAGATCAAGTTCTTCCTGGATTTCACCTTATCAGCTTTTCATGGCTCTTTTCCAGCGCATACATTTATATTAAAAGTTTTTTTCGTCCGGGGATTTTACTTTTTCCGGTCCCTCAGCTCCGTTTACCTGGCAATGAATATTGATGCTTGTCATATAACAAACATTTTTCTTTCGACTTTGAATGGCCGGAGTTGGTCTTGTCCGGATATTATTGATGGACCAGTCTTCAAATGAAGGCTGATTTTTTTGTCATAACCCTAAGCATGACCTATCAGATACTCATAGATTGAAGGAAAGTATGGTTTATCGGAATTTCCTCTTTTGGGTGATTTCTTTTAAATAGTTCACAACAATTATCTCCCTTCAAGCGATTTATGACGTCCATCCAGCCCGATGTGGCCGAGAGCCGCAGCTCTAAGACTGGGCCGTGCTGTGTCTTCAGGTTAGAAACCTGCACTCGTGCATCAAGGTAGCAGAGGACTTCGTATCTCCGGAGAACATTGGCCACTGTTTCGACCTGACGCAGGAGTTCCGCTCGCTGTCCGACACCCACACCAACCACGAGGACAAGCTGCAGATCAAGAACATCATCTACCACGCGATGAAGGAAGCCGCCGGCTGTTTGCTTGGCGGCAAGGAGGAGAAGCCAGCTGATGCTACTGCTGCTGAGTGAAAGCTTCAGTGTGAACTTGTGCGGCCGAGATGGCGGTGTTCTGTTCTTTGTTTCTGCACCTCGTCATATTGGCGACTGTCGCCTTTTCTCATCTCACCATGCAAAGTTCTGTGAAAATTCGCCTGGAAGGAGGTTAAAAGAGACTCAAGAGTTGCCAAGTTGGTAGCGTTCATGAGGGAGAAAACCAATACAGGGATTCGGTAGTCATCGCCGTGCAGACGTGATTTCGTCTCGAACTTGGAGCTGTCGGGAGGATGTTTGAGGACACTGTGTATGTGTACGAAACACAAACGACTTGTTTGCTTAGGTTCTTGTAACTCAGTGGTACGGAAGAAATCGGCGATGAGCTCATCTGTTTGTCCTGCAAGGGAGGTATAGTGGTCTGGTCTGGTCGAGCTGCGAGGTCTGTCGTGCTTGAAGTTGGCAGTAATACGATAGAGGGAGCCTGCGGAGTGGTGATCAGTGCGTGAAGCTGAGACGTGTGCTGTATACTGGCGAAGACTGTTGGTGTTGTTGTCCACATATTGCGAGTCACCTTGCAGTTCAAGCGGCGTAATGGAAAATTCGACAAAGTGGCCAGTGTCGCCGTTAATATGTTCCATTTTGGTGACTTTACACTGTCTTTCCACTAGTTGGCGAGGCAGGAGATAACCGAGCGAATGTCAGTACCTATAATTTGCGTTCAGTTTCTGGCAGTCTGGCACACATCGACCATGTATCGGTAAGCCTCTGTTGACGTGAATATTTGGGTCGCGCCGCTTTTGGCCCCCCTGCGCGCGCCGCTGCGAAGTTTCAGTGTGCTGCTGCGGATAGTTAATCTCCTTTCACTGTCATTAGTGCGAGCACTTACCTGCCATTGTTAATCAGCCCAGAACATTTCATTGTGTCAGATCGGGAAGTGTGCCTCGAATAGAAGCTTTCACTTACGGCAGGTTTCTGGGACAGACTGACGGGTGTTATCAGTCTTCTGATTTCACCTCACGCAGCAGACTTGAGCATGAAGAATGAAACAAGTTTTGGTGATCTTGCATATATTTGTGATATTCTTATTGATGCAGTTATGACTTGAAGCGGATAGGAGACACACATCACGTCACATTGATATCGTGGTTACATTATCACGGAGCCAGGGTAGCCGAGACAGCCACAAACAGCAGACTGCAGTCAGCACTCCATTCCAACTACCATCTCACTACTAAGCACCTGCTACATACTGCTCCTTTTGCACAGCCTTTTTACCTTTCAGACAGAGGCGTGACATCAAATTAGAGATGACTAATGAATGTCTCGCGTAGAGGACACCTACCATGGTGCCCAGTCGTCGCGTCGCTCCATGACATCCGCCACCAGTTTTGGCCTCATGCTCCCCTTAATTATTATCAACGGGAGTAAGCTATGAAAAAATGCGAAGGAACTAGTTTGAAGCAGCTGGGCCATTAGGTACAGAACCGAGGCTTTCAAAAACACGAAACATCAAGCACCCTTGTTCAGGGGCAACACAGTTCCAATCTCTTCTAAAAATGGTGGCGTTCTCGCATAGTGAAACGATGGTCCTGTGTACTATGAAATTAAGCTTTTTGAAAAATTTTAAAAATATCCAAAGCGCATCTAAAATCTCATCTGCTCTCACCGGTCGCATCACTCACCAGCTGCTCACTATTTGCCTGCGAGTTTCCGGGGCCGTCCAAAGATTCCGTAACAATGCTTGTTATTTGGAAGCGTGAGATTTGTCCCCTGTAATGCCGTCCCACAAGAACATGTGCCCGTGTTTTTTTTACGGTATCCTGTGAATGCCGTTCTGCCAAACTGTCCGTGATGTATATACGGCCCCTCTGTTTGGTTCTGAATATCGCAGGTGAGCTCTCCAACTGTCTGCCTTTGTGCGCTCTCACTGGTAAGGTAGGGAAATGATCACGATCCTCATCCCGGGCGTGACGGGGTATGACGAACACTGAAGCGCTAAGCTTCCACAACTGCTCCGCTGTGAAGCTGTATCTCCAACACGTCGCTGCTGAATCTCTCTCAACATGCAGCATCTTTGGCACATCAAGTTGGCGGGACAGGCGGGCTCGGCTCACAAGCTCCCAACTGGATATCCTGCTAACCTTGCGGCACCGAACCAGCACGTCAGCTGATGCTGACGTCGGTTCAGGTGATGTCGATGACGTGCCGCCGCGTCACCAGGCCCACGGTGCGGCCGCGCGCGCAGAGCAGCCACTGCTGGCCGGTGGTGCCGATGACGGTTAAGGTGTCGTTCCGCTCGTAAGACAAGTAGCTGCCATTAGCCGCTCTGTACGGCACCAGCGAGCGGACCCTGCGAGCGCGACGGCGGGGTCAGGTGCGAGGACATGGCACTGTTCGAAGCTGGAGGACGCAGCGCGTAACAGCCACCGGTTGTGGGGTTTGGAATGAGACGGTGAAAAATGTGACGACCCGATAGGAAGACAGCGGACAAGAGACCGATGCTCGTATGCAAAAGCATAGCCGTTACAGCGGTGGCTGATGGATATCTGCATCTATGGATGATGGTGCATAGAAGCTACATTGGACATCCGGAAACGGATTCTGGTACTAGGCGCCGGAACATGCTGTGAGTAATATTGCTACGCTCGCTCTACTGCTAGACTACTTGTCTGCTCGTCTCGCACATGCTCTCCACAGAGGATTGCCGAAATTGGCACGTATAGACAGACCACGCAAGCTCAACAGGTGCTCGGCTCATGCTTTCTCTCAGATTTGACCTTCGCTAGCATGCAGTGGATGCATCCTTCGCCTTACGGAATTTCGAACAAATCTACTCCTGATCCGATTCCAACGCGACTGGGTGCTGGTGCGAGCTAAGTGTTCATTCGCAAAGTAAGTGTTCCGCCATTTCTTATCACGATCAGCTGGCCACTTACTTTCTAAACTGTTGCTTGGGAACCATCTTGATCCTGCCTTGACAGATAGCCGCTGGTACCGGTTGTTTGTCTGTTTTTGTCGCCGTTTTATCCAGTTTTCTGTCAGGAGCCCTCTGTTTCAGATCGGTGCTGCCTCTGGACTGTTCCTCTTTGTCGGCTGGTGTCTGGTTATTGGCCTGCCTGGGCTGTGTTCTGCGACGGGGCGCGGGCGGTGACTGCTTCTGCAGTGCCGGCACGGGACGGCAGCTTCTTGGTGCTGGTGGGACCCCCGGTCTGCCGGATGGTGACGCTCTCTGTATTGCCGGAGCAGAGGGTCGCGGGAGTCTGGAGGGTGAGGATGGGTGACTTGACTGGGCTTGCCTGCGGACTGGAGATGGTGAGACTGGCACCATCTTCTCCCACCAGGGCGTCACTCCGTCGTCTTTGATGACCACGCGCTGCCACCAGTCCTCCAGCTGCTTCGCCCGTTGTCGCCCTGGAGTTCCAGGCACCTGGCCACTCCGACTGCCGCTGAGACTTGTACTGGACGTCTCATTGGAATTTGGCTGATCTGGATTAACCGAGTTGTTGTTGTCCAAAATATCCATCGTCCTCGGTGTTTTCTCGTTGTCGTTTATTCTTCTTTTCTGACTGGTGTTTACCTCTCGCTGTGTATTCGATGTCAACTGAGCGTCCTCGTTACAGTTCTCGTCGCGTTGGAGGAGCCTGCTGTTACTGAGCACGTTCCAGAGAGCCGTCACCAGCTCATTGTCCACGCCCATGCCGCGCCATTTGCTGCAGAGTTGGTCCAGCTCGGCAGACGAGGGCAGCCGGCCTCTCTGCTGCTGCCCCAGCTGAGGCTTGGCCTGCTGCTCCGGCCGCTCCCGGCGCTTGCTGGTCGTCTGGCTGCCCCAGCTGGTGACGTCCAGCGCTCGCAGCTTCTGGCCGATCCTCCACAAGCTGTGCTGCAGCTGGCGGCTCTCGAACGTCAGCTCGATGGAGAAGCTGAAGCGGGCCAGCTGGCCCAGCTGCCGCAGCAGCGGCGCTGTCTCCGGGCCCAGCTGGCGCAGCAGGGCCGACGCCGAGTAGTGTTTGTGAAGCACGCTCGTCTGGCGGGTGATCAGGTGCCAGAACCACCAGTCCAGCGCACGCAAGCTGTCGGGGCAGTCAACAGCGGAGACTATTAGCCGGTCGTGGGGACACACAGTCTAGCTCATTCGTATTGTCTCTGCCCTCGGACAATGAACCGTCCAGTCTGGGAGATTTAAGAGTGCAGAGTCTGATCGTCAAAATAATTATCCCTGGATTTGCGGTTAAGCCCCAGTAATTATGACAATGCTAATAATGAGAGATGGGGCTATGCAAATTCCTATCCTGGACGGTTCAGCACCATACGATTGAAAATGTACCTAATAAACTGATTGGTTATATAACGTATATGTTACACATAAACGTCACCACGGTAAAAAGTGAGGGGGATTCAGTCAATCTTCAATCTGCTGAAGACAATAAACAATTCCCTTTAGACCCAAAAACTCATCGGTTTTAAACTCATTGCTACCTTGCTGGCTGGTTACACAATTTGTATTTCATTTTCTTCAAATCTGGCCGAAATCGAGGTCTTTGGTAAAAAATGGTCAGACCATAAGTGTCGCCCCGGCAAAAGTGGCGCAACTTCACTGATGTGACAAAAACTTTCAACATCGATCAAAACTGCAATTGCTCCTTTCCTTCCAGCTTATAATGTCCGTTTCTCATTTGGCTGAGATCTAATCAAGCCCCCTTTATGGGTCAGGCCACGCAAAGTATTTAGTTATTTCACGCGCTAACAAGGTTGTTTGGAAAACTCAGCTGACTGACCAGGGAGTTAGAACAAGTTAGTCGGAAAAGTTGACGGATTTTGCATACTACCTATAAAAAAACCCGGATGATTTCCAAGCAGAAAGAAAACAATTCTGATTCGGTCCTTTTCAGACCAAACCATCTACTATGAAGATTAAATATCTCAAATGTCTAGAGATGGACCCATTCTCCCACCATGGCCGTGATTGCCATGCCTAGTACTGCTTTCCAGCCAGAATACGAAATGCATGCGGGTCGCTGTCTGGCATTAAAGCTAATGGAAGGCTAGCCTCCAGTGGCTCCAAGGCCCCTTGTCTCAACCGTCAAACTTACTTGAGGAGGCCAAATACAAAGGCGTTGAATTTGAGAATGCTCTCGGAGAGGCCGTCTTCATTGTTGATTTTCAGAACCAGGTCAGTGAGCACCGCGGGACTGGTTCCTGGGACGGGTGACGCCAGTCAGACGACAGCTCCTCGTACTGGACGTCACTTCGCACAGACAGATCCAGGATTGCCGATCGGGGAGGGGCACATGATCGAGGGAGGGCACCATCCGGCCAGGGGCCCCATTTTTGGACGAGAAAACCCATCCGATATCATGGTGGGGGCGCCGATACTTGCATTCTGAGGGGGTGGGAAGCAACATTTCAGGATGCCATTTAACTTTCAGAGGTGCTGTGACCATATCAGATGGTGCCGAGAGTCGATTGGGGGGAATACCCCTTTCCCCTCCCCTCTAGATCCGCCTATGACGCTTGGGCAATTGATTTCGTAAGTGATAATATGTCCGCTGCAGAAAGGCCCGTATTTCGTAGCTTATCTTAACATGGGTCTGAGAATGGTGGCACCACCCTGCTCATTTGGCGAAATGTGATAGCAGAATCTGATTCTTACAATGAAAGTTTTTTTCTGCTCCCCTCGCCAAACCCTCGCCTCGTTTTCCAAATCATTGGAAATATAATTTAAAAAGATGATCGGCGCACCTACTGCCAATATGTCAAGAAATCCTAAATTGCATTGGCAATAAATGATTTCGTAGTGCCAGGATATGTGCAATGCTAAACTCGGAAGTTTGGCCCGCCTTGTACAAGTTAAAAAGTGGCTTCTTCGAACAGAGCACTCCTTTACTGCTGGTACTGAACCGATAACACCTATTTAATATTTGCAGCACCTGCCAGCTTCACAAATACTCGCACGTTATCTAGGCAAAAATTCGCAGATACCTACCACCAATCCAGCTTAAACTACCGACATTTTGTTGAAACATGTAAATGCCAATTGAGTGTGGTTCAATTTGTGCGTGATCAAGAGCCAGTGGGTATCCCGCAAAATTTTCTCAGACATGGTAGAAGAACAGACTGCAATTTCCGATCACCTAGGCCCGCGGTGCCAAGCCTGCTGTGAGAAGGGACACAAATTTTAAAACTGGTGAGGGTCAGAAAATGCAGAACAACTACGCCAGCTCCGCATTTTCACCACCTGAACAGTTCATTTAAATTCTGGCAATATTTTTATATTTCCGGTGATTTGCACGGCACCAAAAGACAAAAGCTCAGTCGGTCCTGTTCTAGGTCTGTATTCGGCGAAGGCCCGGCGATACTTCTGTGGACAGGGCCTGTTGTCGCCGAAATCTCACCCTGCGGACAGGCGGCCTCGACCACTCCCCAGACGCTGCTGTGCACCGGTCCGAACGCCGTTGGCAGGTAGATGAGAAGCCCGTCTCCCAGCAGCGCGTACAGCGAGGGGCACAGTCTGTCCAGCACCAGGTAACCGGCGGCCGGGCGCCGCCGGCTGTCTCCGCGCAGAGGGGCGCCATCTGACGAGCACGGGCTGGTGAGACGGACCGCACAAGGCAGGAGATTGCGAATCACGTATCGCTCGACCTGAGGCTGAAAATTTGCTTTTGAGCAGCCTGCACTAAATGCTGTGGACTAAGCACAAAATGGTTTGCAGTGAGTACTATTAGGACACGAACTTATAACCTAAACTAATCCTTACTTTCTGGAAACTAGAATTGCTGAATTTTCAGAAATTCCGCATTTCAATGCGATAAGTGGCCTGCAGGAATTCGCACAAAACACATATCTTAGAAAGATGGACGATGCATTCGTGGGGCTGACATTGAGTGTCACCTTGGGTGTTGGTCGAGACGGAAAGAGCGCCGGAGTAGAAGTAGGCTACGATGTCGTTAACGCTCTCGTTCACTTGACGGATGATCTCTGCGAAAGGCGTTCCGGATCATTGGATGGCTGCAAGGTGAGTGAGCGCAATACTAACATGACATGAAGGAGTTTATCATCGCCGCTAACCTAAATGCACTCTGAGTTGAGGGAGCATAAATGTTTTAAGCCCGAATGGCCTAAATGAAACGTGTTAACATTTTTAGAACTGCACCGCTATCATTGTTTAATTCTTTAATATAGGTGAGCATTGATTTTACACTTAATGCAAAATGTTCGACTCAAAGTACGTATGATGTTCAGGACCTTAGAAACACCTAATATGGCTTTAAATTACGCAAACAATTATATGACTCTTTAGAAACAATTTCGTAGGAAAAGGTACGTTAGTCAGATGCGGAAAAGCATCTTACAGTGCCCCTGGACTTTGTGTGGTCCATCGTCAAGCGGCTGAATACAGTCTTACCAGCAAACGTGCCCTGAAACTCCGATCATTAGCAATCCCCTGCAGGAAAGATGATTGACTAAATCCGAATAGACGAAACTAACGAATCGACTGGGTAAGCAACTTCGTTTCAATATAAAGCCTGAACAATTTACTTTTGAATCACCTGATTGAACCAGGGAGTTAGGGTTTCTCTCGTGAATATTGAGTCATATTTGGTCACCAGCAAGTCTGAAAAATTGCTAACCCATTTTTTAATTATCGGTTTCTTCCAATTTCAATATTGATAGATATACATAAACTGATTTGGGGCATAGGGGAAGATGATTCCAGCCTCACCAATCACCCAGTACCCCCACACTGCGCCCAGGCACGCTCCGAAACCCCTCCAAAGCCCCCTTAAAGGGAATGTGGCACCTTCATAATGTGATTGTAACTGAGATAGCCAAGTTGTAACGCAAGTCTGAAAACCCGGTACTCAATAAATCATTTGTCTTGGAGCTTGAGATTTCTGTAGATAAAAGCTAAAACCTACCAGCAATGTACCCCTCATGTACCCTTAGCAGCAGGCCACCTAGTTGTCTTGGCTGTTGGTGTGACGACATATGCTGACGTCACGATGAGCATCAGCCAATTGAAGCCCTTGAAGCGTTTCGAGTATGGTAGTGGTTGCCAGGTCATGACTTCATCCACAGGCAGATATTTATTTCATTCCCTAGAGGAGCACTTCAAAAATGAAAATATTTAGCTTATTGTACATTTTTCAGAGAAATCATGAGTGGCTTCATTATTTTCGGGTATAGGTACGCCTAATTATACTAAATTCTGGGAATGTGACACCTTGGTCGAATCCTGGAATTTAGTGTAATTAGGTGTACTTTTAGCCGAAAATCATGGAATCGTCCATGATTTCTCTGCAAAATGTACAATAAGCTCAAAATTTTGAATTTTAAAATGCGCCTCCATGAAAAAATAGTTATCTGCCTGTGGATGATGTCATGATCTGGCAACCACTACCATACTCGAAACACTTCAAGAACTTCGATTGGCTGATAATCACCGTGACGTCAGCGTGTGTCATTCACACCAACAGCTTGGTAACTGTGGCCTGCTGCGAAGGGTACATGAGGGGTATATTTCAGGTAGCTTTTTTCTACGGAAATTTTGAGTTTCAAGATAAACGATATATAGAGTACCCGGTTTTCCGGCATGCCTTATAACTTGGCTATCTCAGTTAAAATCACGTTATAAAGGTGCCACATTCCGTTTAAGCGTTGGTCTCCACATGCCTCCTCCCCTCAGGATTCAATCATTGGCGCCCCTACAGTGCGACTATAGGTCTTACCTCAGCAAATGACGACCCTTGGGCTGAAATGACGTCCTCCTGGTTAAAGGCCTCCATTGAAAACTCTGGATCTGCCTGTGCAGATATATACTTTGTTCTTAGGGCACGCGTGCTCACGGATGATCTGCAAATGTTCAGGTCAATTGATGGATCTAATGGACGCTATTGCTCACCTCCGAATCCGTCCTTGCAGACAACGACGACCCTCCTTGGGTGCGAGGGTGACTTTGGCGCCTGGATGGAGCCGGACTTCTCCGAGCCAGAGCTCTCTGAGGTGAGCGGCTCCGTTCTCATCTCAATGCCCGAGTCTGCCGACAGCAGCCGATGAAAAGCAGCACCGCCCTTCCCCTTCAGGAGAGCTCGTGTGTTTTGTTTCTGGCACGCCTTCTGCTCGGCTCGGCCATGGCTTGGCTTAGTTTCTGCCTGTTCTTTGATATGATCGGCATGGGTGTGCTCATCGAGAGTACTGAACTGGCTACTGCTTCCTCCAGTGAACGCACGCAGGTCTTTGGCAGCAGCCGCTGCAAACTCCGCGGCGTCAGTGAACCACTCGCTCCAGCGCTCCGGGAGTGACCTCTCGGAGCCGGCGACTGAGCCGGTGTTACTGCTACCGGGTGACGACCCGCGCCGCTGTGCTTCCACATCACGACCAGATGTCTGCCGAGACCGCAGACTCTCCACCGATCCATCCGACCCGCCGGGCGTGCCAAGGCGACGGTGTTCTGTCTGTACACCCGGGTGTCGAACCGAAGCGCACTGGCCGCTGTGGAGGGAGTCCCCGTTGGTGGGTGAGGAGCTCTCCTCCCCCGACAGGCTGTCCACAGCCTGCCGGAACTCACGCGGCAGCAGCAGGCGCAGCGAGGTCCAGTCGCGGACGTTGGTCTGACTGCCGCGCAGCATGGTCTTGATGTCGCCGCAGGAGACAGGCCGGTGGTGAGGGCTGCCGCCGGCGACCGAGGCCGGCCGCCGCAGCGGACTAGTGGTGACCGCCGACATGGGACGTCGCCGCGGGCTGAAGCAGCCCGAGGCGGGCGAACCGCTGCGCTGCAGGGGGCTGCTGACCGGGGAGAAACACCTCTGCTGAGGGCTTCTGTAGCCGGCGAGCGGAGAGTAGGGCCTCCGGCGTGGACTACCGCTGACTGTGATGGAAGACTGCGGCCGCCCCGCTGGACTTCTGTGTCCGGGTACCGGGGAGTGCTGCGGAGGCACTCGTGCCTGGCCTGTCGTCCAAAATGGCGCAGGTGAGAGCGGTTTACGCTGTGGACTGAGGCCAGCTGTCTGCACGGCGACTGAGGAGCAGGGGCGCGGCAATGGACTGGCGCCCCTGCTGCTGGGCTGGCGCTCCACTGCTGTGATACTGGACCGGGGTCGCCGCCGTGGGCTGCCACCTGCTGCTGCAGACTCTACCGAGGACTCCCGTCGTCGCCGCGGGCTGCCGCCTGCTGCTGCAGCCTCTGCTGAGGACTCCCGTCTCCCCGCCTGGATTGGGCACTTGTCCAGAAACGGCAGGCCCGGCATCACGTACGGTGGGAAGCACACGTAGTCCTTGGCTGGCTCTGCTGGTTTCGGTCCGGCAGATTGAGTCCCATGGTCATGATCACTTGCAAAAGTGCGTTGTGAATGATTCTGTCCATCACCGCGCCTCCTTTGATTGGAGGCTGCCTTGTAAAACCACGTGACGTCTGTGACCAGGTCCTCAGTCCACAACTGCTTTTGACACTGCCCGGAAGAGTTGTGATAGCGGGATGGGGAGTCTGAACATTTCTCGTGCTCTTTGCTTTTACCATTCTCCTTTGTTTTCTTTTCTTTGGCTTCCTTTTGTGTTTCTGGTAGAGCTCCTTGTTTTCTCTTCCCATCTACACCCCGCAACGTGGCACTCTCCTTTTCCATGCAGTGGTCCCCATTGACGAATGTGCCTTCCGTGATACCCAGAGGACTTGAGGCGTTATTGGTATCAGGGCCACTGCCCTGTTTCCTGTGATGGTGTGAACCCTCAGCATCATTGTCGCAGCCGGCCCGGACGGCCGCGCTGACGTCAGACATCGGGCCGACACTATCCGAGCACATGTTGCCGTTGGTGATGTTCTCGGCGTGTGCGCTGGTCGTCATTGTACCGTAGAAGGAGGTCACGTCCGTGAGGCCGTGGGAGGTGTCGTTGACGCTGGGCTGGGAGGCGTCGGCCGGCCACTCCGACTGATCCGTGTTCAGCGGGTCAGAGCCTGCCGCCGGGCCAGAGCTGGAGGGCTCGCTGTCGCCGGATGTCTGGGACCCGGCCCTCCTCCCGGTGAACAGCTGCAGCAGGGCTACTGGCTCCGGCTGCGGCTGCTCTCTGCCCTGGACACGCCGCTCCTCTCGAGGGGAGGCCAGTTGACGCTGCTCCGGCCATGAGGTCAGGGTGCCGGAGCCCGAGACCCTGTCGTTCTGGTTGATGTCCGCCTGAGATGATTTTCCGTCTGAAAAACGAGCATCCCTACATCTAGGTGAGCGTTCACTGTAAGCCTCATTGTGTAGGAATCACTTTCTTAGTTTCCAATGCAAATTGTCCCACACGCACTTTTTTCAGTGCTAGCATTCATTGCTGAAAGCTTTCATAAGTACTACTCTCAGACTGTTTTAGATTCACAGTGCCTGCACATTACCAGAAAGCTATAAAAATGACGGCAGGTCCAGACGCATAAATGAAGTTTTTCTAAAAAAAAGGAACGTTCCACATTGTATCGATTTAACGTTACTGTTCATTGCAGATTAGCCTCTAAACTGATAAGCTTTAGAGCTACTTAGCTGTGCCCAAGGCTCATATATTGTTGCACCTATATATTGATGACTGCTGATTTTAAGATTTAGAGAGAAGTGCTGAATTTCCATATCGCATTTATCAATATTTTCTAGAACGTCTGAGGTATCCATTGAACTAATTGCTAATAGCATAGAAGACGTGCGACCTCCCCAAGGCGACTAACCATTAGTAATGTGCCCATCGCTGCTGGATGCTGGGACAACCTCTTTAATGAGGTCTTCGTTGTCCTGGTCCGCTTCAATCGACTCGAGAAAGTCGTCCACCTCGAAAGAAGAGCAGTCTAGCGAGTCCATGGAGATATTGCTGAATAGGGCCTGCTCCTGAAATATCCATCAAACAAATTTGTATCGCCACATCGTGGAAAGCCGTCCTGAACGCTTTCCGAAACCACCGTCATCAGTGTTGCGGGATCTTGATCCCCTCTTTCTCAGAGTAGCAATACGGCAGTCGAGCCCTCGCATCCGCACGGTAACAGCGCAAACCAAAACGGCAACGTACGCCGTACATGTGTACACTACCAGCCACGTACCCCGTACATGTGGCAACTAACGATCACGTACCCCGTACATCTGGTCCCTATCGGCCACGTACTCCGTACATGTGGTCCCTTCCAGTCACGTACCCCGTATATGTGGTAACTACCAGTCACGTACCCCGTGCATTTCACTACCAGCCACGTGCCCCGTACATGTGGCAACTATCAATCACGTAACCCGTACATCTGGTCCCTACCAACCACGTACCTCCTACATGTGGTCCCTACCAGCCACGTACCCCGTACATCTGGTCCCTACCAGCATAGGCGTGGGAACGTCCGAATATTGGGGGGCAGGGCATTTTGAAGTCATTTCTTTCCAGTCAATGCCATAGGGTTAATGGTTAAGAATCATGAATATTGGGGGCCGTCCCCCCCCCCCCCCCCCCCCCCCCCCCCCCCCCCCAAAACACACACACATTTGGTCACTACCAGCCACGTACCCCGTACCTGTGGTCATTTCTAGTCACGTACCCGGTACATGTGGTAGCTACCAATCACGTATACCGTACATCTGGTCCCTACCAGGCCCGTATCCCGTACATCTGGTCCCTACCTGGCCCGTATCCCGTACATCTGGTCCCTACCAGCCACGTACCCCGTACACGTCACTACCAGCCACGCACTCCGTACATGTGGTCACTACCAACTACGTACCCCGTAAATGTGGTCACTGCAGGCAGATATCTCCAGCACGCGGTCCATGTCGGCCCGACAAAACTGCTCCATGTCGATCTCGGCCAGGGTGGCGTCCACGTGGTTGGAGAGCTCCTCGTAGCTGCGCGAGCCCAGCAGCTCGGGACAGCGGTGCTGTCGCGGCGGAGCCGGCTGTCGCCCGGCCGCGCCGCCCTGGCCCGAACGGCTGCAGCTGTCGTACCTGCCAATACGGCGAGCCTTGGCCGGGGGTACAGTGTGTTGTGACCGAGAAAATGTGGGTTTAATCCGTTCCACCCGTAGCTTTCCCGACAAACCCAAGCCAATCGACTTGCACGCCATGATTATCAGCCCGAATTCAACCCATATCCGAAAGTAAAGCCAAACCCGACGGAGATAGAAATTCAAGTCAAGATCCAAAACGAACCATTTTCTCTTGTCAATCCAATCCACCCCACCAATAGATTGAACTGGATTATATATGCTTTCAGATATATATATATATATATATATATATATATATATATATATATTTCGTGGTGCTCTGTTCCTGGACAGAACGGGTTGACACCCAAGTTGAGAACGTCAGGGTACCCACACCGACTGGAGGGAGTCTGAGGTGTGAATCGGACCAACCTTACTGACTTCTGGTTTCAGATAGTACCCTGTGCGGATTTAGGCCCTGAAATGACAGTGACTGGGTCTCTGTCAGGTATTCCAATGTTTTCCAATTATTTTCCTTATCACAAAATGAAATTAACGAGAAGGGCACCAGTGCATTTGTATGATGTATTAAAACGGCATCCAGGAATACTACTTTCCGCTCTAGTTATCAACGGTTCTACAAATATTTGATAGGCTATTTTGCCATGTAGACGAAATGAACTACTGATGCATTTATGAAGACTATGTGCTTGCTCAGAAAAGCCTGGCGAATTGTGCCTGGATCCATACTAGGAGGTGTCTGAATCAATAGCACCAGCGGCCCGACAAAGGTGCGGGACCGTCGTCAGGATGACCCCATTGGTCCCACACACGCCGTGCATTCAGCCGTCTCCTCTGGAGTTGAGCAGATTTCTGCTGCCAAAAGAGGTTGGAAATAACCTGCGCTGAGCCTGAGATGGCTCGGGAGAAGTTCGGAGCTGCTCGGATACAGTGATTGCGGTGGGGACGAACGCTTCAGCCAAGCAGTCAGCGCGGGGATTCAATACTCTGAGTGCATGGCTCGACCGAAACTTTACCTACCCTTCCGGTCAGAGCTGATGGACTGGAAGCATTGGAAAGTTCACTCGTTCTTATCTCCGATCAATATTGATTGCAAATATCTATAAAATTGTCTTAAATTGAAATTGCATAGAGTAGACTGATCTGATGGTTTTTCCATTTAGAGAATTAGAGGTGATTTGACTGTTCTTGGCTAATTATGTATAAATGTGTTCAATTTCTTCCGTGGAGCAATTGTTTTTAAAGTCAAGCCACCACTTGCTGATCCCAAGTTCATTGGCGGAATAGTGTCCGGATGCCTTTGGAAACAATAGCACTAGCAATCAGGTGCAAACGGTGTCCAGATTTTAGGAAGAGCAAAAAACTGAATTGAGAGTGGAGGCAAAATGATGTACGTATGACATACCTGAATTATTGTTATGGCCCATGGAATAAACAGCTGGCATCGCACACACACAAAACCCATGGTTACAATCTAGGTATTGTGAAGGACTAAGAAATAAATAATGTACGCTTTGAGCATGAGTAAAAATACACTTTTCAAGCAGATACTGGATGCCATATAAACAATTTTTCTTGAAATGAATTTCAGTGAAATTTACTTCTTTATCCAAGGAGAAAACGATGGCCCTAGAATTATTTCCAGACATTGGAGCAGGAAATTATCCACCTGAACATCCCTATAACATTCACACAGCCTCTTATATGCTCTTACCCGGTATCGCACGTAGCATGTTAGAATGCTTTACAGATATTGAGGCAGGGAATTCTACAGTTTAAACATCCTTATATTCGAGCAGCTTATTATCTTCTCTTACCCTGTGAGCCACTCGTAATCCCGGTCCTCCAAGAAGTCGTTTTCATCGAAGGACTGCCGGCTGGTCAGCATCTCATCGTTCAGGAATGGCTGAGAGGTCACGGCGGCGTCCATGCCAGGCGACGGAGCTAGGTGCGCGGTCAGCACCCCCGGCCGCCACGCGGGCCCCCGAGACATCCCAGCCAACCACCCGGGGTTGGCGTTGTCGTCCTCAATGACGTCAGCCATGGCCCCGGGCGGAGGGCCGCGCCAGCTGTCCCCAGCTGCCCTCTGCCAAGAGGGAGGACGATCCATAAACTTGTGCGCATTAGTGGTTGCCGACAATATCCTATGTATAGCTTCAGAGGTCTCCCTTTCCCAGTAAGCAATTTGGGTGGGATAAGAGTAGGCGCTGCGCGGGATAGCTCGCCCCTTTTCATCTAAGAAACATACAATGTTTTTAGGATTTCAATGGCGTTTTCTATATCATGATTTCAAAAGCTGAGAACCTCGATTTTTTCAGCTACTTAAGTCTGAAATTAGGGACATTAAAAATGTATTTTAGGAAAATCCACCATCTATAGCTAAAAGTACTCAATACAACCTCAAATTTGCCATAATTACTTCATAATGACGTCATCAAATATATAAAATAGCCATCATTTTAGCTTATGTAGTTATTTGCTCATTCCATTCTTGGAAATCCAATTTTGACCAAGTTTGGGAAGTTTGACTCCCAAAGGTAAACATTTTCGATTTCTTATTTATAAAATTTGCATTTATGTTTATGTTATGACATCGTGTATGCCAATATTTCATAAAAAATACAAATGAATGAGTTTGTATGTCAATTGGCTCTCATCCCGGGTCATTAAAAGTGGAATCCAGCCTCAAGTATTTACGAAGTGTAGAGAAAGCAAAGCTGATAATTTCCATACATTTACATGGATAATGACGTCAATAATGATTCGATATGATGAAAATGACATTCTTTGGGGGTCGTTTTGGATAGGGTATCGATATCACCTTGAATGGAGAAAATCGTTGGGTAGTTCTTTATTAGGAGGGGGTTAAAAACATGTGCCTCGTACTTTGTAGTTTAGACCCTTACCAGGGATGGGTTAAGGATTCATACAATTGATTTATATATTCAATAGCATTTCGTGATAGAAGTTAAGGTTCCATTCCTAATAGGTACATAAAGTGGCACTCTAACATATTTTTCATTTAAACCATGTACGGTAAAGAGCAGGCTGTAAGCTGTCAATCCTCATTGGGCTGAAGTTTGGGTCGGTCTGGGCATGAGCTGGAGAGTTATTTCACCCCCGGACAAAATCTGCCACCATCCGGGCGCAATATAGCCAAGATGCTGAGAGCGCCCTAAAACCCCAGCACACTCTTACACGACCAACACTCAGTCTTCTGTGGGCCAATTTTTGCCAGAATAGCCAGCCCGTAGCCGGCGTTATTTGGTCCGGTTCCGGAAAAATTGTTTGCTGGGTTCGACCTTCAAAAAAAGTTATCATTGTGATAACACCACTGAAGACAGACAATACCACTGAATATAATTCTGATCACCTTATACAAAAATAGAAATGGAAATGGTGGTCTTAGCATTCCATTACAGTGAACGGAAGGCCTGAAGTTCGGCCAAGTATTAAATTTTTCTACTAAGCCCAGGCTGTGTTCTGTTCCGCGGCTTGTTAGTTTAGTGATCGGGCTTAAATGAGGTCTGCAGGTTCATAAACATTTTTCAAAGCATTGGGCCTGAACCACATATAGTGGAGTGCTCAGTGTTCAGCAATCCTCGGCCCGGTGGGAGGTTCTGAAAGTGGCAGTAGCTCCCCCTGCTAATCCATAACTCGCCGATGCTCCGACGTTTGCTCGCAGAGGCTGATCTAAACCACACATTGGGAGGAGGAACCCTGACAAAACTGCAAACAAAATATCGTGATTCTTCATGCTATCGGTCAAAAGCGGGTACAAGTTTGCCGCTTCGGAGAGACCTTGTCCAAATTAGCCCCCTGGATCCGCCCCTGTTTGCCCGATCTGTCAGACTGTTGGCCCTGAGTGCCCTGTTTGAACGCACCCAAACGGTCAAGGTATATGGGTGGAGTTACAAAACGAACTATTCAAACCATGGGCAGTTCCAGGTGGGGTTGGTAAGGGGCGCCACTCTCCTTCCAGATCCATCCTCAGCGCCGCCCAAAATGTTTACGACACCCCTCTCCTAAAATTTCGCTTCACCCATCCCGCAGGGTACCAGTATCGGCGCCCCCACGATAGAATTCGGCACCCACTCGATAAGTTTTGCCGCCAAAAAGTCGCGTCTTCTGCCCCAGATGGTGCCCCCGAAAATGTGCCCCCTCCTTTTAGAAATTCTGGGACCGCCTATGATTGAAGCAGTGTAAAAGGAATACATTATGTCTCAGTCTGATATTATCATGAATCTTGGTCGTGCAAGAAGCCAACACGTTTGTTTATTTTTGCGGACCAGTAAATGCTTATGTAGGAAAAATATCCATGAATCCTGGATTCAGCAAAATTACCAGCAATGATATATTAAGATTCAGAATCTGAAGTTCTAAATTCAAGGCTTGAGCTGGGGATTTTCCCGCAAAATCATCCCACGTTCGGGCTTTTTCAATAAAAATACATTGAGCTCTAAAACACTTACCTAATGTTCAGAACACTTTACCTCTCACAATAGTTCCCAAATCCATTCCATATCCTGAAAATGAGATTAAATCGTCGAAACTGGAATTAAACGCCGTATCAACAACAAAACTTTTCAGAATTATGTAGCCAGCCAGCCAAATCCACCAACAGTTCGGGGTCCATTAGAATATCCAACCTACAATTTAGTCACTTTACCCATCATGAAATGATGTGAAACTACGGAAAATGATGTGCCGTGGTGTGTGATGTGTCTGATGTGTCTGTGCCTGATGGTGTACCGGTTCTGCTGAGATCCGTATGTGGGTTCCAGAATAGGTCCTACCGGGGCCCGAGTCCCGCTGCCCCGTCCATCGCGCTGCCTCTTTAGTACGGGCGGACCTCCACTGAGGAGGATATTTGTAGGGAGAATGAGTGGCTTGGTGGATAGCGTTCCTCTCTCCTGAGCTACTGGTCCCAGGTTCAAGTCCCGGCAGAACCGCTAAATAAGTTGATCTGATCCAGCCAGTCCCTCCCGACAGGCTGACAGTTAGCGACGCGGTATAGTCTTGGGAGTTGGCGCGTCGTTAAGTCCCAACAATTATTAGAGGATATCTGCATGAACACCCTATGCGTGTGTAGTGAAAGAGCCTCGAAAAAAAGTGCATATTTTCAAAGGAAGGGGGAAGCTCAAATTAGGCCTTCGTTGATCTCAACAGTCTTACGTGATAGGTTAAAGTCAATCAATTGACGGGTGTGAAAATTACATAATCATATTGGGTGCGAGTCTCAAAGGAGGTAGGTTGTTATTCAAAGTGTCAGTGGAGGCTGGAAGTTTTGAGTAATTACGTTGTATGATGCTGATTGGAGCAAGCGTCGACTTCTAAGTGGTGGGCTTTGCTTTGTGTTATCATTATGAAACGGTTATTATTATATTAATGATATAATTATGATAATGCCAGGGATATCCAAATATACTTTGACGTTTCATTCCCGGCGTCCGGGCATCCCCAAAGAGGTGCTGGTTCACATCCCTGTTGTAATGAATAAGCATTCATACGTTTAGACTGAGGGCAAGGTAGGCTCCTCTGCCGGGCCTGATAGATGGACTGTGTGCCGCTGAACACAACCTCACAAGGCAGCCTCGCGCCAATCAGCTCTCCTGCGGTACAGTATCTCTATGGAGTTAGGCTGCACCGCATTGCGTGACTGTTCTGCGGGCTACTCTAATGCGTTTATCGAGACCGTCTGGGAACGACGGCTACCGTTCGCTTCCGTGCCGGGATAGCATTATATTCTCTGGTGGTCCGTCCCATCGCGAGACACTGTCCCACATAACTCCTGCATGCCGAGGGAACACCGAGAACCGATATCTCTCTCACCCAAAGACAGAAACTAGCAGACCGTAAGCGCCTATAAGCTCTATAACGACGTGCCGTGGATTTTCAAAGGGTAAAAAAACGGACGTTAAGCTTTCCAATATCATAACGTCAGAGCTTTGCATCAGAATTGAATGAAGATGAGAGTATGCATAGTACAATATACATACGCGGAGCCAGGGGAGTCATCGGGGCACTTGCGCCCCTCCCCGATTGACCCTCAGCGCCCCCTGAAATGGTTACGGCGCCTTCCTGAAAGGTCGATGGCGTCCCCTGAAAAGCTGCATCCCCCCACTCGCGCCCAGGATGCGAGTATCGACGCCTCTGACATGGGGTTGGCGCCCATATGATGGGTTTTTCCGCCCCCTTCCATATCCTCTCTCCCGATTATAAATCCTGGATCCACCTATGGTATCATATTTAAAAGGGGACGCGCTGGTATAGTGGTTAGCACGCTCGAATTTCCACGCGCTTGACACCGGTACAAGGCCCGGCGGATCCCCTGAACAAGAAACAATCTGACTCCCGAGAAACCCTTCCAACAGGGAAAGAGCTTGCGACGCTATATGACCCTAGTAGTTCGTGCTTCGATAAGCCCTGGAATTGTTATTAGTTTATTCATATTTATGTCAGAATACACAAACGCCATAATCATCTTCTTTTTATAAATTCTGTTCAAATTGTCCCCAGCTCGGTTTTTGGAGTCAGAGTCTCTCTAAAGTCATCAAGGGACTTGTCACGGAAACCCCGACCCCACCACCCAGACGAGCAACTCCCACAATGAAGGGTTAATTTAGAAGCCAAAGTTTAACGTCCCACAAAGCACAGGGGCGGCCGCCCCGCTCAGGTCACCCTTTCACCAGTCAGCTGCCAGCCGACTTACTTCGGCTAAGCTATTGAGCGCTGGAGTGTCTCAGGGGAGCCGATCCCAAGCCTGGACATGCACTGCCAATGCATATTTCTGAGCAGTGGGCCAGAGCCCAACGCTCTTCCAACTGAGCTACCGGAGCGGCAAAAATTTCCTCCTTGATTCTTCAGCATATGTTCTAGATTCCTTCTAATATAACTCCGTGCATTTGCAGAAGCTGGCCAAAACGTCGTAAAGCTGACTGTGGTATGGCTCTGATCTGTTCACATATTCATTCCTTTTGCCCAGTAGTGCCCCAGTGAGCCCCACTTCCATGACTCTGTGCAGCTGCGTTCACTAAAATTAAATCTACGATGTCGTACAACACAACGATACATCATTCAATAAGCTACCTCAAAAGAAGCGTGTCGGGAATAGTTATTTTGTCACCTTTCACTCGGCCACGTGGTCAGATGAACACAAAATGTAAAGTTGGAACTGTATGTCATTCCTGATGCATCTCGCAAACTGACGACTAAAGTTTGTAACAAGAAAACAAAGTATATCCACAGCAGGACCACCTAGAATCAGGCGTTAGGGTTCTGCTTTCCAAAAACTCTGGTCTCGGCATCGGTAAAGCAATGCTGGCCTTGGCACTATTCCCGGCAAAATATGATATTATTTCAAAGGCAATAAACCAGAAGCGATTTATGATTGGGTTTGGAGCACGAAAGATAACGGTGATGGGGTAGGTGGACCATTTTTTACTGGTTTATGGATGCAATAAAGGACATATAGGTGAGAAACGGATGAACAGTACATGATTCATGGTCTGTTTATGCTCGATTTTTTAGACGTGAGTGTGATCTAACTGCCTCAGTCTTTTAACACCTATTTTTTACCCATTTCATGTGCGCCTACATGACGTGCAACCATGAAAAGGTTTGGATGATTGAGGATGATTGCGAATACACTGATTCTGATTCTGATGGTAGGTACTTCAGAACAAATGTCCGTGTAATGATGCTAATTTCGAGCATACTTTTTGGCCCACTTTGACGTTCTTGTCAGCTTTCGTCTAGCAAATTAAAACAGTAATTATGTCAGTGAGGCTTGCATATTAACCAGCGTCATACAGCGTGCTCAAACCTTAATCACGTTTATTTTTGCCAAACTTAAGAAAAGTATTGTACGAGATTAAGCAATATCTTTTTCAGTCACAGAAAGGTCAAGGCAAAAACTTAGCTGGTTTCAGAAAGGTGCCGGGCGGAAAGGGGCGGATTCAGGAATTTTCGTCAGGGGGAGGCACAGAGCTGAGGTGCCACTTCTGTGGCCGGGGGCGCCATTTTTCAGGCCGGCCGGAGGCGACAAATATTATCGTCTCTGTTTATATCAAATAATTTTTTGCAAACCGAATCAGTGAAGTACATTCTAGTTTAATATTTTCTAAATAAAAAATTGAGAGTAAAGGCTATAGCCTTAATCGCTTTTAATGTAGATCTCAGGAGTGACAAAAATATGCATTTCTTAAGCACTTATTTTATTGGTGTCGCATAATAGACAAGCTAGTCGGGTTTGCCACTACCACTGGGACCGGAGGTTAAAGAAACACTTCAGGACCGGGTAGGCTGCATGGGGACTATCTTATTCCCGATCAGTAATAAAAATTATCTTCAGAGGCCTCAAGCAGTTACTCGAATGCCCGCGAGCATTTCAAATCGCTCCGACTCGTTTAATGAACGTATTATTGACACCTGTACCATGGTTTCTACGGGACACCTGCCAGAGCAAGTCCAGATACACTCGAGGAAACCTCAGATGATTACATGTACTACTGTTTTTGCCAGTATGGTGTATGGTTGGCACACAGGGCCTTAAACAACCATAAGGGCTAAATGAACCTCTAGGTCAGAACGGAGATCCCAGCTCCCTTCAGTCTGACTTAGTCGACCAAAAAGGACCAATGGCTCAAGTTCCTGGCCCTTGGCTTGCTACTAGACTCCGGTATCGTCATCAGGGACCCCGCTGGTAACAGAGGGCTTTTCATGGTACCATAATTTCTAGCTTACGACAGAGATTCTACAATTTCCGAGGTCAGTCTCAGCGTCTCCACAGACATGTGAAGGCCCATTTTACCATCAGCAGCAACTGGAAACTTTCTGAGGCTGTATTCTAATATCACGCGCTCCTAGAGCTTACTCAAACAAACAACTTACAATACGCCAATACGGTACTTTGATCTCCTTCCGTGCGTATCCATGTTCGACGTTACACACAGGCAGCCGGCTGCCGAGGGACCAGTACCCACCTGGCCAACGCAGATGATCAGCATACCGATCTGGCGTGCGCACTGAGATCACAATCCCCATATGATCCCACCTGCGCAGTGCAGACGTACGCATCAGAGTAGTATACTGGCGCGCATGTGCCCATTTAAAAAAAAAACGCTTGCCGTTAGAATATTTCCCCGGGAACCCTGACGCAAGCAAAGGCCCAGTTGAAGGATATAGCTAAGATATTGACTCCGGAAATGTGGATGTAGCTCCCTTCAGCGAAATCTACCTGAATAACTTCAGGAAGCCAACTATAAGGAAATTTTGGACGACTAATCGTTTTTGTTGGGCCCTGCCAGCAGCATTGGGTCACCGACTGATTACGGCGAACCTGAATTCGTGCACAGAGTACAGATACGGATCAGAATCAGTGGCGGATCCAGGACTTCAGTTAGGGGAGGGGATCGAGCCTTCCCCGTAATCGCCCTGGATCAGCCTCCGGCTATGAATTTACTATGAACACTGTCATTTCGGGGGAGGGGGAGATTGAGCCCCTAGCATCCTCGCCTTGTATCCGTCACTTCTTATTTAGATTCTGACTCAGGATTGTCACAGGGAGCTAAGCCATCTACAGGGGATGGGTTATCTTGCATCCAAAACAGAGTTGCCGGCCCCCTCCAGGGGTCTGCTAACTGGCAGATTAGACCCTAATGGGTTCAAGGCCGAACCAATCTCACTCATGGAAACGCCCACCTGCTGTACATAGGGCTACAGTTTTATTCAGAAATTGCATACAGATCGTTGAATGCATGCCACTGTCCGAGAGCGTGAGTTTCATCCCGGCACCACACCTATTCCCGGATATATAAGGTTTTAATTAAATGTGATGGTCGGACCGTATTGTGCCGAGTTGTGTCGAGCCGAGTCGCTCAAACGTGAAATTTAACTATATGTAAAGAGAGGTCTCGTGGGCATTGTGTGCCCACTCGGTAACCATGGGTTTTCTATGTGCTCTGCAAGGCAGATGGTTCGGGCAGAATTCCATGAATGCACCGTATTTTCTTTAAATCCCGATGTTGCATCACTACTGCCTCCTGCTCACGTCTTTCTTGTCATCTCTGCTTTTATCGAAACTTTCCTGCTTTCATAATCAAAACCAATAAGTTTCACCCTCTATCATTTGCTTTCGCCTTATCTTTTTCATCGGACGAGCTCCACTACCATGGGCTGCTCAGCGTTCAGCATGGTGGTTTCACCCCCCCCCTCCCAGAATTTGCCCCGCGGCGATGTGAGCTGGCAACTGAGCGTGCGGTAGAGCTTTTGCCGGACCCCACCGACACACGCCTACATTCCGCAAAAAGTGAATTTTGGGACAAACGGCCCAGGTAACCAAAAGTTTTCACTATGCTACGCAAAATTGTTATCTCATTTCTATTGCAAGCCATGTGCAGTTTTGTTCCAAATCTTCCACGTACCCTCTTTGCAGAGCATTTCTGTTAGAATACATTATGTATTGTCCCATAAGCGCCACCAGCAGCACGAACAAAATTTGATCTGTCAATCTTCACGCTGCTGCTGTCAGAAACTTTCTCTACAGACCCAAAAACTCATCCAAGACCTTAAAACTCCTCGTTGCAGCATTTCGAATTAGTTGGTTGCAAAATTCATTACTTCTTCGCAATTGAACAGAAATCGGGAAATTTCCATGGAAAACGGGAAGGCCAGGCCTCGCGGTGTCCCTTTTCCAATGTGTATGTCCAGTCAAACGCGGTGCACTGTCTTGATGCAGATTCGTGGAGCTGCGTGCGAGCAGCGTTGTATTCTGCCCCCTCCCCTCCCCCACTCTCAGTCGCCAGACGCCCCGGGACGTTTACCGTGGCGAACTCCGTGAACTCTGACCCCGCAGCTCGCATTTTTGCGTGGATTAGGCTGGTTCAGTCTGATTTTTGGTACCAACGGATTAAACAATATGATGTATGCTGCTGCAGCCGCCTGCTTGATAGCAACAGGAGAAACACTGGTGTATCTAACCGTTTGCTATGATTGGGAGAACGGATTAGCATGAATGGATACCAACGGCACATGAAGAGCTGAAGCACCGCGCATACTAGGTTGTTAGGTGTGTTTGAGATCGAGAACGAGAGGGTGCAGCGTGTTGGCTCGGTAATGCTGAGAGCGAAGGCTGTGTTACCGCTGTCTTTGAAGGGTATTCCCTACGTTATTAAAAAAGTTGTAAGGTCGTGGAAGACAATATGCATTGACTCCTTGTATTTTCAAGCGGAAGTTAAGTAGCTGCCTGCTTATAGCATATCGGGTATCGATACAGGGAAGTTACACTCAATTTCATATGTATGTCCAGGAAAACCGACAAAATTATATTTTTGAGGGTATCCACGCACCGACTGCCAGGGTCATATGACGCCGCCGACTAATTCGCTGTTAGAAGAGTTTCTCGGAAGCCATATTGCTTCTTGTTCAGGGAATCCGCCGGGCCTTGAACCCGGGTTGGCCGCTTGGAAAGCAAGCATGCTAATTTCTACACCACTGCGTAATCACAAAAAAACACCATAAATACACTATAAATATAACTGCATTTCTGAAAAGTAGGCGCGCGCCAACATGTAAGCAAGAGTACTGGATTTCAACAACAAAACTGCCGGTCTCCGGTGCCCCTGTCCTGTCGTTCTGCTTCCGACGCAGTTTACCCTTCATGTCTTTTTCCCGTTTCATTCATTGTTGTCAATACATGCATCCAGTTCCAAAGTTGCGAAGACACCCACCGATACGGGAAGCCAGAGAAATGCTTGGTGCTGTGGTAATAGGATGCACGGACGGCACAACGGAGAGCTGTTTCACGCGACACTGCCTCGCTGGTAATGAACAGGGCCAATACAGCCCGCTGACAGCAGCATTCGACACTTAACGAAGACCTGAAGAACATGGAAATATTCCCGGCTTTATCCCCCAGTCCACTTTCTTTACTCACATTGCATATCCTTTTCAAACTAATTTTAGTTTTCACTGAAGATGAAATAACTTAATAAGTTGTTAATTGATATTTATCCTCGAATCCTGGATGCACAATACAGCAGCTTCACAGTTATTTTTCTAGATGTGCATCCAGGATTCGAGGAGGGAAACCAATTAAGAGCTTATCAGCTTATAATCATGCTCGCTGGTGCAATACTCTGAAACCGATTTGCTTCCGGCGGTGAATTGCATGGACCCAGGGCGAAACAAATAGTATTGACACTAATGGAACACGACCAGTGCAAAACACCTCACGCTCTTCAGATGTATTGCCAATCGCTCTTACTTTCATACCTACTTACAAAAGAAGTACATATCCGCTAAAACAGGAGAGGTGCGAAACAATAACCAAAACAGATAATAAACCTAATCCCATCCGAGCCCAGTTCAAGTCAAGCCTGCTCCCGGTGCATCTTCAGATCACGCCCGTTACAGAGCCGCATTCAAGTCACAGCCCATCGCCACGTCTCTGATGCGACCTTCTCACCTGAGTGGTCGCCAATGATGAATGGACTGGGGGTATCACTCACCGGTGTATCAGCGGCGCTGGCGGCGGTCTGAGCGGTCTGACCGGTCGGTCGGCCGAGCCGCAGCGCGCCGCCGCCACGCCATTGATCGGGCCAGGGCGGGGCGCTCTGCGGCGCCACAGCGACGCCGGACGCCCGCTGCCTCACTGTTCCCGGCACCACGGCCAGGGCCGCCCGCGCCGACTGCTCTCCCCATACCGGATACTCAGCTGACGAACCAGCATCCACGACAGTCATGTTAAAAGTTTTGCTTACATTTGGCAGCTCTGTTCGTGGGGTTAGGAGCTCCAGGAAATGACGCGAAATTTCCCCCACCAGGCAGCGATGTGCGGGCTGGACTGCCGGCTGGTGCCGATCGATGACCTTCATCTATGGCTGGTCTCCTGAACAGGGTCTCGCCTCACTTCTAACAGCTATAAACCGACTATTCTGAGCTCGCGGGAAAGCGCCACCAGGAGTTATTGCTCGCGGCTTGAAAGTGTCGGAACTTGTGAAAATGGTTCGAGGGAAGGAAGAGAACAATGCGAATTCACTTTCAACAAAAGTCATTCGAAGACAGAAAAGGATATATTCAATTTCAGAGACGAAGCTGAATACCTCACTGAGCACGATCAGCGTCATCTTATTCCAAAGAACCGCCTCAAAGTTGAACAGAAAATGTTCTATTAATGAAACACAACTTATCTGTATCGAATTCTCTCGAAAAGTTTCGAAGATGGCTGATGACTGCAAGATAAATATCCGAACACTTCGGACAGGTATTTAATCTGGAGCAGACTGGACCTTTTTCTGTTTTGTTGACATCGTTTGGCAATGCAATCATGAAAACAGTAATTCAGAAATGATACTACTGGGATCCTATAAGGTTAAACCACAGGCTCTAGCTGCTAACCATGTCCTGGCACCTTTCTGAAATTGCATACATTACAGGAAACCAAGTGCGCCAGTATAAACTTTTATTCGCCAAGAAAGGCACAGGTATTAACAAAACTGGATGCTGGGCCGAATCGGGCCTTTCCTTAACACGACATTGCGGGGTCTGAGCCACATTGCTTTGACGGGGGCGGGCGCCCCCTAAGATCTCGAGAACCACGGTGGTGCGAAAACGGTGAACGGCATTGGGTGCCATCCATGTCCATCAAAATATTTGAACTATTTTTTGTCAGGTCACATTTAAGGTCACAGAGGTCAAAACATGCCGTATAGGGATAACTGTATTAGTTTTTTGGCCTTACATCTGAACAAATAAAGATAGAGCAAAACGACTGAAATTGTTGATCCTCGCGGAAGCCGAATCGAATGATATATAATTTGACCTTGCTAGGTCAATCAGATTTGACCTGACCTGAGGTCGGACAGGGTCAATTATATAAATGCGTATATTAGAACCGCAAGCCCGGCGGTCTAATGCAGCTAAATAAACGCTCTATCCCATCCGTTACTGCGTTATTTAGTAAAACTATTTTCCATGTATTTCAATGGGAGGTCATGACTCGTACCTGACCTTGGGTCATCGATATAAAAATACCGAACATGTTTTAGAGAACTCGGTGGGGCCATTATGTGATATGAGTTTCAATTGGATAGTTAACCCTGCTCCGACTTTGCTATCTTAAACTTTTTGAGGTCGGTCTTGACCTGTACTGGCGACCTGACCTGGATGACCTAACCTTAAAATTTTCAGAAGATGTAAAATGATGAGGGAGGTTGGTCGGCGGGCTGCTTTTTTTTCTCGATAGCCGGGGACCCACCCCGTATCGTGTTAAGCCATGTTTAATTGGAACTGCATATAATTATTAGCAGGTAGGAAAATGGATTGAAAGGAATCGTATACATTACATACATTTTACATACATACAGACATACCTAATTATCCATCCGCATTTTTCACAGACTTGGTATTTAGGAATGATTTTTTCATCACCGTCATTAATCGTCTGCCACTGGTGACCGCCAGCCAAGAACAAACGGTGCTGGATGCCGTTTCCCAGGACAGTGAAGGGCGTGTCATGGCCAAGAAAATGTAGCCCCAGTGCGGCCCGTATTCGAAGTATCTCGATAAAACCAAGGCCAAACCGTTTGCACACCCGGATTATCAGCCCAAATTAATCCTATGGCTCGAGGATTCATTCGGGTATTCAATCCCTGGAAGACTTCAAAAAGCACAGCGCGATACACAACACGGAATTTCACCGGTGCGGATAACACAAACCAAATCAAGAGGAGGAAGTACCGCACCATCTCTATTTGTCGCCTTTGGATATACTTGGCGGAAGTATTGAGTTGGCCTGCGTGTCGGTGCGCCATCAGGGTGCCGTTAAGCTGCCGGGTCGGTCTCTCCAGGGTCAGACTGTGCAGCCTCATCTCCCGAGGCTTGCGCGGATAACAGCGCTAATGGGCTGGCAAACACTCTATTCTCAGCGATGTAGTACGCAACACGATCTCTGACAAAGCTGCAGTGGGCTAGGCCTGCAGGATCAAGAGAGGGCGAGGGCGAGAGCGAGAGGAAGAGAGAGAGAGAGGGAGAGAGATCACGTAACATACTGCAGGGAAGAAGAGCACCACCAGGATGGGGGGGGGGCGGTAGTGCAATGGCCAGCGCATGCTGGCTTCCACACAGCCGGTCCCGGTTGAAGGCCCGGCGGCTTCCCCGAACAAGAAGCAAGCTGACTCCCGAGAAACCCTTCCATCAGGGAAAGAGTTAGTGACATCATATGAACCTAGCAGTTGGTGCCCCACAAATCATGATTGCCACCAGGATGAACAGGATAACTTGCAACTTTCAGAATAGAGGACGGGTTGTGAACCCACACGCGACCAATTTCATACTTTTTCCCAATTTAACCTCGACAGGACCATTGGCGGACGCAGGTGGGGTGGGGTTGGATTCCGGCCATGCCCCCAAGCGCTGGAGGGGGAAGACTATCTTTTGGCCCCCCAAACCCCGGGGAATTTATTGAAAAAGAGGTGTTTACACTATGTAGAGTAAAACCATATTTGCTACCACCCACCCCCCCCAAGAGAGAGCGATCATGTACTTGGAGAGGTAGCTAATACTAGGTCTGTCGAGCACCCAAATTGCACGCCCCCCCAGGAGGAGAGGCAGACATGGGTTTGCCCCCCCCTAAAAAACTCGGGTCTGCGTCCGCCCCCGGACAAGACGCGCTTTTTTCTGCGGCACGATGCATCGTTCTGAATGAAGTGAAGCAAGGATAAATTTTACGTATGTTCACTGCGAGGAGTTTTTCCAGGTACTGTGTCTCAAAGATTTGCTGGTTTCGCAATTTCGGGTCATGTGCCTCGGCACGGCGTCGCGTCGTTTTGCCTTTGGCGTTTTCTCGTAACCAGTCTGTCGCCAGAGGTGGCAACAGGTATAAACACGTCTCGTCATTTTTGTGCGACCTATACTGGCTGTGTAGCTATAGTTATCTAAGTGTAGCATCATAATTGGGGTTAAGGGTGCTCCGGCGGCTATGGTCATTTGGTATCAAATTTTTGCGTTGCTGTTGGAACTCAGAGATGCTAGAATATCGCACAAAAATAAAATACTATTTTGTTCTATCCATTTGCGGTAGAAAATTTTCCACCAAGGGGGCACGTTCAATGGAGTCCATCGCGTCAGAGGAAATGTACTTAAAGGGAATGTGGCACCTTGGTCGAATCCTGGAATTTAGTGTTATTAGGCGTACTTCTAGTCCAAAAATAATGAAACCACTCACGATTTCTCTGAAAAATGTAAAATAAGCTCAATATTTGGTTTTTAAAAATGTTCCTCCAGAAAAAGAAATAAATATCAGCCTGTGGATGATGTCACGATCTGGCAACCACCACCATACTTGAAACGCTTCAAGGGCTTCGATTGGCTGATGCTCATCGTGACGTCAGCATATGTCGTCACACCAGTAGCTCACAAAAATGACCGCCGGCGACGGGGGGCTGAGGGGGGCTGGTGTCAGGTAGGTTTTAGTTTTTTTCTACGGAAATATCGAGTTCCAAGACAAACGAAATATGGGGTACCGGGTTTTCCGACCTGCTTTACAACTTGGCTTTCTCAGTTAAAATCACGTTGTGAAGGTGCCACTTTCCCTTTAAGGGTCATTTAAAGGTAAATTAAAATAAATATCCGCTACTGCAGGGCGCAGTCGTAAACAAGAGCATCTTCGCAAATTACACTCTTCAACTCTGATAAAAATCGGTTGACATTTAGCATCCAGAGATACATGATTACATGCCGATTGTTAGCGAAAGGCTAGGCCTAGCAGAGGGTGCAACGCAGAACGCAGATTGGGATATTTTTACCATCCTTGGTTTTGGAATATCTCTGGAGCAAAAGGCACTCCACCTGCCAACGGAATTTTCATTTAGTACGCATGTCGAACCAAAGGAACAAACAACTTCGGGGAAAAATTTGGGTTCGGCGAATAAAAAGCCGCCCGAAAATGCATTCATCTCTGTGTTGGTGTGCCCCTAGAGTGAAATTCGGGCACAGACCCATCTAAACGTAACGAAACTGATACTATATGTTGGGAACATAATAATTCACGCATTAAAACAGAAATTACCCCGAAACATGTTTCGTTTCTCTGTACACACGACCCTGCCTATAGCCTAGATATACCTTAGGTCATCTCAATGATCATCTCTTACCAGGAGCCTCAATTATACCAATGTGCATAAATATCAAAAGTGTTCGGGTCCTGAAGGTCAACGACCTAGCATAAAATGGCTGGGTACAGGGAAGTCGCCCATCAGAGCAAAGTTGACGTGGAGTTTGAAAAGGGCAAATGTCAACGCATTCTCGGTATTCTAACTGATTACCAGAGTGGAGATTTTGATCACGCTCCTGGCTGTGTGGCTCTTCAGAAGCAGCGTTTTATACGAAAATATAATATAATCAAAGAAACGGCCAGGTTTTAGTTGTTCTAGAATCACTGATGAAAAATTACATAACAGAAATCTACAAAGCTTTCCTCTTTGCTCTGAAAGAATTTATGTTTGTGGGGGCCACTCAGGTTTCTATGTAAAACCCAGTGCCACTGTGAGAGAGAACTCGCTAAGATGTGTTTCACCCTGTCATAAATTTTCACCATTAACAAACAAACAAACTTTTCTGGCCATTTTTAAATCCTAAGTATCGTGACAGGAAAGTTTAGAGCTAAGCTCCTCATCCACCACTCTCCCACGTTATCCTAATGTCTTGTCTCTCAGTGTTCAGAGCAGGTGATTTAATTAAACGATGATAATGCACGTGCTGTTCCAGGCTCTAATTGCTATGGTAGTGACGCTAAGGCGGGAAAAATGGACCAAAATTAACGTGCGCCATTATTTATCTTCCTACTCCGCTACCGCGGTTTATGTTCCTTACTTTTCAGTCTTGCCTTATCAGACTGGGTTATAAAAAAGGTAAAACGTTCAGAGAAATGTGCTGATCAATGCAGTGTCTGTCTTCCTGTTGGCACTGCTACACCATGGTGATGTGATTATATCAACAGCTAGAGTGGTTGGCCGGGCCACAAATGGAAAATACGAACTTGGTGACCAAAATATAGAGCTAAGGCAGACCAAACCACGCCAAAAGCTTGTATTTTACATAACCGTCGCCCCTGACAAAACATGAAAGGGTGATTGAATCCTGGTGATGAGAAAATCTCAATTCAGCAGCCCCAAACTCGTCAGAATTTGACTCCCTGATGTCTTTAACATTTTTCCACTTTGATTGGTATCTGAAATGGTTGCAAAGAGTGGGGGAAAGACCCCTTTGGCCTCCCTAATCCATGATCATCATAATCCTTGATGTTTGGGTAAAAGTGGCACAATTTTTAACGCCCATCGTTTGCAGTGTTCACGTCCCGGTCCACCTTAGTCATGAAAAGTTACACAAGAGAGTGATGATTGTGTGAAATATATATATATATATATATATATATATATATATATATATCATGATTGAGCATCTTAGATAAGGATGTACCTACATGCATAAATGACTTATATATATATATATATATATATATATATATATATATATATATATGATGATTGCTGTAGACCTGGCTTTTTCTGTAGAGCTGTACGCTCTTTTAACGAGCATTTAGGTATCAGACCAGATGTTGACGCTGTTGATATCACACATCGTTGTTTTAAGGCAAGTGTTATTAAATGTATGAGGTAGCATCCTATTTCTGTATTTTATGGCCGTGTTTACTTTGACACTTCGCTGCTGTATTAGTTTACAGTTTTAGGTCTTCTTTTTACACTTCCTTTTACATATTTTACTTTTAATCATCTCAATTTAAGTCAAAGTCATTTATGCATGTAGGTACATACCTTATCTAAGATGCTCAATCATGATGAAAAAATGTGTTTTTATGTTTTATGCACCGTGTCGACTTGAGCTGTAACTGGGCGCCCAGAGCCTGTTGCTCATATAGCTGAATAAGTGAAATGAAATAAAGAAATGAAATCCAACCGAGTGGATCTGCTGTTAGCCTCTTTGGGTCTGTAAACAATCTTGGAAAGTCAAAATTTATTTCCAAAAACCTGGACAAGGCACCACTTCACTGATATACTTGCCGATTTAAGGGGAGGGACGAAACCTCAATGGTGGTGCCCCTCACCTGGTTGGTCCAATGGGAGGGGGCACAGTGCCGCGATGCCCCCCCTTCCCGCCCGCAGTGTATGGTTTCATCTTCAGTCATTCTTCGTATCTGAAGCTTTGATGAAGTCCTTTGCTGGGTAGTTAATGTGAACGGTAAAATATCATACACTGTACCAAACCGGTAAGGTATTTGGCAATCAACCTGGCCCTGTAAATATGCTAATATTCCACTGCGAGGGAACTGCAGACAAGATAACCGACACTGATCTCCGTCGTCACCTTTTATAACGAGATAGTTTCAGTGACCAGTAAGGTTTTTTTCGGATGGAGCAGTAAACTGGAACTTCTCTAACACTTATTCGCCTGAGGCACTTACAATCAGCGTGTGTCTGTTCTGCCTAACAGCACGCTTATTTTGAAGCGTTTCTAGCTCTGCCCGGATAGATGACTTTTAGCTTAACATAAACTTCTCTGTGCTACACATGGAACAGACTGATCCTGAAACTCCCGGTGAACTGTGGGTGAGTTTATTATTCACCAGTTATTTCAGCAGCTCACTCTGTACAATATTGATAGGCCATGGTGAACAGGGTGACAACATGAAGAGAGACCAGAAGCCACTCGACTGCAGCGATGGTCAGGCTGACGGCCACGTGAGTCTTGCTAGACAGGAGACGTACCACCTCTGCAAATAAACCAACCCAGCAAGGTGTCAGTCCTTAACAGTCGGAAGGGTTCAGTGGTGACCAAGCGATGAATCGAAGTGCTGTCTCGTTTCTCTGAATAGTTTGATCAGTGCTCAGGTTTGCACAATAAATCTTAATGAAAATGTCTGCAAACACAGAAACGTTCTTTAAGCAAGAGATCATAATTTCACACACCTTTATCTCTGATAGAAGCATTTGATATCAAGTGTCTTACCTGTGGCGTTGCACAAGCCCTTTAGGCCACCGCCCACGCTAGTTTCGTTCCCCAGCTCAACGCTGAAGACTCCAGCAACAATGAAGCAGCAGAGCGTCTGCACGCAGGCCATGCCGACCCTGAACCACCTCAGGCAGGGCTCCCGCTGCGGCGTCAGCAGCGCCACACACCAGCTGAAGCCGACGGCGCAGGGAAACATCACCGACGCCGACAGGTGGTGGCCGAAGGACTCGTGGCTCTCGTCCCAAGCCGCCACGCCGAGGCCGGCCACCGAGCTCACCAGCAGAAACACCAGACGTCCGATACGGAGGCGGCGCTGCGCAGGAGGCTTTACCGGGTCCGCCTGTGCAGATGGCCTCAGGTGCCAAGCCAGCGCTAGCAGCGTGATGACAGTGAAGACGAGGAGGGAGGAGAAGACGTACGACTCCGGCGGGCACACGCCTCCGTCGCTCACCATCGGAAGAATGGGCATTATGTGGCCACTGGTGACGCCCATCACGTAAGGCACGAGCATGGTCAGGAACAGAAGCACCGCGGCCAGCAGCGTCAGCAGCACCTTGGGTGAGGCCTGACAGCGTCGCTGCGACTCTCCCGGCAGAAGCGGCGACTTCGGTGTCGCGGAGGAGTCGGACATGCAGCTGTCAAGCGATTCGCTATGGAGAACTGGAGTCAAAGGCTCGTAGTGTCCTTTGGCCATTTCCCGTCTACTAGCACTGTACTCTCGCAGAATCGATGCATGTGTCATATTATTCCAGTACAAATTTAGGAGGCTTTGCCGGCTTTTGAATTCATTTAATTAGAAAAAATGTGGCAAAGAGAATGGATTTCTTGCCGAATGAATACCTTTGAGCGAAACACCGCACTATGACAACCGTAGAGCATGACTGTTCCGACTTTACATGGAGGTCGGGAGGATTATGAACTCAATTGGTTGAACCAACTGAGTCAACAACAGGCGACGGCTGCAGGTGCCGCTATATAGCGAGGGAGTCCGGCTGTCACAACAGCAGGCCAGTACGATGACGACCAGCACTAAGAACGACTGCCAAACCCAGAATATCATTTAGGAAAAAATACATACTCACCAACCATTAGACAAAGATGATCTGGTAAGGTGTCACTTGTATTAGGACTCGAGGAGATAGGCCAAAACACATCTTACCAACCTATCATGCTTATTGCTGGGGCACTGCCAAATCGATCAATAAAGGTGTTTGTTCTCCATATGCGCACTGATCTCTCTAGACCACGTAGGAGCGAATCTAGAAAGGACGAAGTCTGGCCACGTTTCTCGAAAGTACCAAAGTTATACCCACTTTTAATACATTTTGACCAATTCTGTTAAGGAAACGTGTTTTTCAGTTCACATTTTTTTCTGGGTTGTTCCTGCCCCAACGTTTGGCGAAGATCCGGCCCTGAGACCACATCAGTAGCCAGTATAGCATTCGCTTTCTCTGAAAAGCGGAAATTTTCCACCAGTATTTTATCAGTATTATTAAAATACCTTGGGGTGATGTAAGACATCATAAGTGTACCTACAAACCTTTTCTTTATAAGTGGAGTTACCTCAGGAGCATCAAGTGGAGGAAATGCTGATGCTGCTGACTGGGCGCTGACTGCTGAGTGGTTTGAGGAATGGCCTGGCCCCTGGCCGCGCCCTGCTGGCCGCTTGTGGCTGCAGATGCGCCACCTATTGTCACGCCTATGGGCGGGGGTGCAATGGCGCAGACAGAAGCAGCACCCAGTGCCCAATACAACGTTCGCACCAGACCAGCACCAGAAGCAATGAAGCCGTCCTCGCTGCCTGGACCACCATTTCCGATCAGCTCTGCCAAAATTATACCACGGTTTTGCAAATACCTGAACCTAGTTTCAACACTAGTAAATGATCATATTTGCACTGAATGTTCTCCATGCAGTTCTAAAGCGTTCAGAACACCCGAGCATGCTTATTTCAATAGTAAATGGTCGTGATCTCGAAGAGAAAGATCACCGACTCTGACATGCCGCTTTGTTTCAGCCCGACCGGTGGATTCAGTAAAACAGATGTAAAACGGTGAACAGGTATTGATAGTCTTCGATCCGTAGCAAAGGTTCCCAGGGCACTGCAATTCCGTGAACTCCTCAAGTTCTAGTTTAAGCTACCTAAATCGCGCGCAGATGTTGGAGGAAATGTGGTTCATTAATTACATCCTGAATAAAACAGATAAGAGATGGGGGAAACGGTTAAGAAATACTAGCTCTGATGAGCACAGCGATCACTGAGTAGATCTCAGGCATGCATGGACCTGCTTTACAGGTGCGTGATGAGTGCGGCAACATGGACGTTGTGGGCAAGATGGACAACCCCTTTATCAGATAAACTGACGGGTCCATGCACAGGAACGGGGTATACTGCACTTACATTCGAAATGCCCAGCCAGCGACAGTGCCTGGGTGCCGATAAGCTATGTAGTTTTGCCACAATTTTCGTAAATGTCAAAACCCGGTCGGGGTGTTTGAACACCACCCTCGGGTTTTTCCGGTGGGACAAAAAATGGCCGCGCGAAGCACCGCCATACTTGGCACATCTTATTATTGACCAATTCCTCAACTTCCCCAAACTTTTAAGTTTGGAGCATCTCAGGTCAGGTCATCAGTACAGGTCAAGTGACCTCACCTCTAAAAATGTTTAAGGTGGCACGAGTAAAAAATGGATGAATCTACTGGATTGAAACTTATACCGCATAATGGAACCACCGAGTGCTACAAAATCTATTCTGGGATTTTCCATATCGATGACCTAAGGCCAAGTACGGTCCATGACCTCTCCATTGGAAATACACGGGAACACAGAAATTGGGCTGTATTTGTGTAAATACAGCTGAGAATACCTTCATATTCTACAAACCAGAGTACTCTGGGCCCCTTTCCAGGTTCATGTTGCAGTTTTTGACCTGTGACCTCTGAGAGGTCATCTGGGGCTACTTAAGCAGTTTTCAGACTTGGGTCAATAACTTTGCATGAAATGGTGATACAGATTTTATTTTGATATTGTGTTTCGATTGCTATTGCGAGTCGATTGATTTGCATATTGACTTTGATAGGTTAAAAAGTTACCTTGACCTGACCTGAGGTCAGATAATTTTTTTGCGTTTTGACCTATTATGATCATATCATAACATCATTCGATTCGCTGTGACGAGAGGAAGCGAACGGTGCATATAAATGATTCTAACTCATCTCTGTCAGACGCTAGAGCCAAAAACTACTCAAAATGCCACTTTCTTTGACCTGTCATGACCTCAATATTGACCTGAGCCAAAAAGTGACTTGTATAGTTTCTTCTTGAATTTGTTAAAGCTATCCACCAGCGTTCGCGTTTTTTTCGCTATCCCGCATATGGCCCGAGTTCGAGGGAGTGTTCAAACCCCCCCCACCAGGGTGAAGGTGGCCCGGGTCACACCGGGGCGCGGGTTAATACATGTTGATTTTTGCATGTAAATCTGTAAGGTTATTGCTGGAATGTTTTGACGGATCTATATTGATAATGCGATCTTAGGGCTTTAATTTATAGCATCATGTTCACTGCCGTCGCTAAGCGTGGAATCAAAGCCGGGCCCGAGTCATGTGTGAGCTTGTTTGAGAGCAGCTGGGCGGGGCAAGATGGTCACCCCGTCCATGCGATGTGCAGCAGGCTCACTTTGTATGGCTTTTAATTAAACCGTATAAAGTTATCATAAGTCATAGATATCCTGCTTGTTAGCTTTTTTTACTATACGTACACATATTATGTTAAAAAATGTTTTTCTTTGATTTTTGTTAAATATATGACCGGGGAAGGTACCTATCTGGACTGCCCACGCAATTTTTGGACAAATTTCGTATAAAAACGATTTGGCAAGTTGGGGAACGGCGTCTAATGAGCTAATATAGGCATACGACGGTGATATCCATCAAATTATATGAATTAGCCACAGTAAAGTTGCTGGAGAGTCCGACAAAATGGCCTATCCAGCTTGCCACATTGTTTGTTTAGGATGGCCTTTTTGCCGTTATGATTAAAAAATGATTGGACCCACGGATTAAAAATATGAACAGTATGTACTCTTGACCATCTTTTTCCATGGGTGGGGTGAAATAGACTTGTGCTACGCTTTGCAAAATTTCATATAAAATCAATAGTAATAATTATTCAAATCTGGTTGCTTACACAGAGGTACAAAATTTAAGTATTTCCATTTTGCCCAACTCTCTTCCTAACTACACTCTCATACGAGAGTGGGTATGAAACATATGACAAATTGTTTACAATGGTCTTTTGCCGTTATGATTTGACCCACAGATTACAAATATTAACAGTGTTACTCTGATAAGCTTTGGTCTCAGCCCATGACCACAGTTGATACGGATTAATTCAAGTTTGAAATGATTAACAGTTTAAGGTCAAGTAAATCAGATTTTTTTAACATGTTTGCAATCAAATATTTCCGACATTGTATTTACTCGACCATTAAATTCGAAATATTTCAATTTTAAATTGCTACGTATGAACCGCTGTCATGGTCTACGACCAAAACTTGTCAGTTTAATATAGTTAATCCTTTTAATCGGTCAGTCCAATCACTACTGCAAAAAGGCCACCCTAAACACATTTGAAAATGTCGTACGCAGGTACAAACTGACTTTCTCAGCCTTAAATACACATCAAAATTTCAGATTCGCTGGAGCAACGCATTTCAGGCCCAACTCTAGCTCCGTCGTTTTTCTTCTCTCTCCGAAAAGGTTGACGGGTGGTTTGCCAGAGAGCAGCCTGGTTCGTCCACGCCATTAGCCTGGTGCCCCAGGGGTGCCACAAAAACTGATGGTGTGTTGACCGTGGCGTGAAAAACTGCCCGGAGAGCTATGGTAGACGAATTTGCCCCGGCGGACGGACATGCGGAAACACACGAAAAAGATAAATCAGATCATTTCGAGATTTATAATTCTGTTCCTTGAGATTTTGAAAACCGGTGTATCTACACCCCTTCTCTCAGCTCCAGAAAGGTAATCGCCAACTTAAAGTGCCAGCATCGCCTTCCTCTCAACTGCTGTTTGTATACGCCGCAGGTTCGTGTGTGCACTTCTCTCTGCAGACCTTGGGGAAGTGTCGGGGCATTCTCCGTCCTTCCCGCCTTCCCCGACCTTGCTGCCGGAGCGGCGTCACCAGACAGAGCAGGACCCTACCGATGTTTCCCTAATTGGCTCAGGAAGTCCCACAGTGGATGATACTCGTCCGACACCGGTGCTACTGGGTGCTTTCTGTTCAGGCAGACAACTCGGAGACTGTGCCTGTGTGTTGTTGCCATGCGTTATTGATGAACAGGCAAGGTTCAACACATATATTGCACCCGAGTACTGCTGATTCGGCAGTTTACCGCTCTCGTGTACTATGTATCGGGGAACAGGATTAGGCGTGCCCAAACATAGAAGTTTTCGTTCAATCAGATGGCTGGATCAAAGAGAAAAACTGGAAGAAATATATGTAATTTCAGTTGGTTGGATGAACCAGTCCTTTTCAGGTCATATAAATGTGTGGACTTATGTTTTGCTTAATGCATGAAAAAAAAGTTATCACACCCTTACCTCGCTCGACTAGGCTTTGCCAAGGTCAGGTATCTATAACTATACATCAATGCATTGTGACAAGAAACAATGACAATCCTTATTGATGACTTGATTAGTAGTGGGGTGTCTGAGCGCTTTTATTGGAGGGACGGGGAAATCGGTATACCTAATTGGTTTTCACCACTTCCGAATGTTATTCTGAATCTGTACGATTGATTTATTCGTGACGAATTAGCTGCCCTTGTTGTGTCAGCTATATATTTTTCGCAGCCTTCGCTGGACAAAGTGTCTTTCATTCCCAAACCAAGTTGTTTCATGAACGTCTGGAGTAAAACTACTGGATTGACAAGCTTATCAGCAGCGGTGCATCCTACTCTGACGGCTGCCGTACAAGCTTCGCCGTGTCCACACCAACCCCTCTCCTTTCCTGACGTCACATCACGTCCAGTCGATGTTGCGCTGACGTCACGTCACGCCCTGACGTGATGTGACGCTCCAGGTTCCAGTGCCCGATCGATACCGACCGGCGCGTCACACCCCATCTGAGCTCGGCGCCGCCAAAGCCCTGAGGCGCAGCAGCAGACTCCCCAGCTGTCTGTGCGGCCGCCGCGCAGCTTCCACCGCCCCGGCTCAACAGTGTCACGCAGTTTCGATCGCCGCACAGAGCTGCCACCGGGTCCTGTGCACGTCGTCCAGCGCAGCAGAGTCGGCAGCTGCCTCCATCCACGCATCTCCTGGGTCTGCGGACCGACGGCTGAACACCGACCCGTGACCTGACACACAGTCGGCAACTACCGCAGCCTCCCGGGAGGCCCGAGCGCAGCCATCAGGTGAGTGGCGGCCCCCGGCGACGCTGCGGTACAGTTTCGCCCCGCCCCTCCCCCTCCCTGCCGCCGCCGGCGACGGCGGGGTGCATCGACGGCCGCCTTCGCGGTGGCGGCTCAGTGCGGCTGCAGCAGGGGTGTCGGCGGCGGCAGCAGGGTTCCGGTCAGTGGGCTCCGTGTCAGTGGGTGCGGCGGCGCGGCAGGCGGGGCGGTGGGCGCTCTCGCGGCGGTCTGAGAGTCAGCTGCGCCGGCGACGCCCCGGTCAGGGCGCCAGCACCGCCATGTTGCGCTGTTTCGACTGCGACGCGGCGGCCGACGACGCCCGTCAGCTCTTGGACGCCGGTCAGTGCTGGATCGTTGTGTAGTGGCAGTGTGGCGATTGGCCAGATTATCTGGGGATAACACAGTCGTTGTTCATGTTGCCAGGCGGTGGTAGTGACGAGATTGTGTGGTAAGTGCTGGTCGAGGAAGCTCAGCAGCGTGCTAAGATAGCACTGAGCTCGTGGCAGCACCTGTTTATTACGGACAAAAAATACAGGGGGGAGCCGTACCGACTGATAAAGAAACTAACATTTTTGTAAGAAATAGTCCGCACTGTTCTTACCATACAGTTACTCAGTAAGCAATACTACAATAATGCCTCAGCAGCGGTGCCGCTGCAGCCGTTTTTATTGGATATCGAACGCCGGAGGTGCTCACTGTGCAATGAGGAATGAGCATGTACTACTCACCTAGACCGGGTCACGAAAACTAAGTCAAAAGCAGAGCGTGGCATGCGAATATTCGTAAAAGGCTAAGCAGATGATCGATGTCAAACATTGAATCCGTTTTATCTATCATGTAACAGTTTGGTATTTCAAGATCATCCATTGCTTGACTCAGATACATAATTCTAGATCACAGTTTTAAGCAAATTAGGCTATCTGGCTCAGATAATTCAATTGTATTTCTCTCAGACTCCCAGCTTTTGAGTCATACCTTATTTATTGGAACGGGGTTAATGCGGCGAATATCAGGTTAAAAATGTAAGAGTGACAACATTTACAAAAATTCAATATTCTTAGCTTCTTATTTCTCTATAAATAATTCTTTTGGTATGGAATTATACAGCCCGTTTGATTAAGCATTCGTTAACGGACCAGTTCTATTTTCTCAGCCTGTTTCAGATGGAGAGAAGTCCACGCCCCCGAGAAAGGGTCAAATCTTGTCCTTTCGCCTTTTTGTGTTTGAATGACGATTTAGCCAGGGTCACTTGCAGACAAGTGCGGCAATAGCACCTTAGGATGATCTCGACTGTACATGCCTGCTTTGCATAGGTCATTGAGGTCACCAAAGATCACATTACTGATCTGATGCGATTTTTGTTGACCTCTAAGGCCTTGCTATATGAATTAATGCGAAGGTGACAATTTAAGCACCAGATTCAGCTATGGTGGTTATCCGCGTGCGAAGTCCTGTCTCGTGAGCGGGCACTACTCAGATGTGTACCTCAGGTTGTGCTCCATGCTGCTTGACTTTTCAGGCTGCTTTGATACCATTCACGATTTTTTTTAATTTCTTAACGTGTAGGGGAGACTAGGGTCTATTGTAACACTTCGTACATAATACTTTGATGATTGGGTGGCGATCTCGGGGGGTTGGGGAAGAAGGAGGGGCGGGGGTCAAAACTCCCCTGGATTTTGAGTCTCCCATAGACTTTGCATAGGGCTTGTATTGCCGTGCCAGCGTTAACCCATCTAAGGCCCTCTCCCCGCCCCCTGGGTCGAAAAGAGATCTCCAGCCTTAGGTTTGAGGAACCAAAAGTTTTAGTCACAGAGCAAACTGTACATAGTCACGATATGCACTCATGTTTTAACTCCCTAGAGAGAAAAACTTGAAGACAACATCCAGTTCCTAATACATACCTTATTTTGAGTTTTAAAACATCTCTGCACGTGTTACAACTGATGCCAGCCATGGGTGAATTGTTCCAATGCAATAGCAGTGTACTATGAAGTAATTTCATTGTTTGATGGAGGTCCCCAGTTCAACACCTGCATTGTTCCTTTGATGCATAGTATTACATTTCTGACCTGCATGCAGGCTACTGAGCCTTAGATACTCATTCTAGAGACACCATACAAAAAATTAATTATTTGCATTCGAAATGCGTGTTAAAACACTTAGGACTTAAAAAAGTGCTACATTTGACCACATTTGACCCGTTAGAATTTTCACATCATCTCACGCCATCATGATTTGCACTAGAACCAGGAACGGTTTTTGTCGCTTTTAACCCTCAACATTTCAAGGTCACAACTCATGAGGAATTTAAGTGGGATGATCCGATTCACGAGTGAACCATTTTACCAACAGCCCCCATAACAATAAAACGGGAATGGAGTGGAGCACTTTGGCTGTTTCATGGCCAAATTTATCCAACAAGGCAAGATATGAATCAGATAGTACGTTTTGCGAGAACTTAAACTTTTAAAAATGTTAGTGGATGTGATATGATGAATATGGACAAAGAAACGGCCGCGAAGAGTCCATCCAGCTTTTATCATTTCCAATTGCAGCTCTTTTGGAAGATTTGAATCGCAACCGCATCCAGACTTTGATTTTTATTTTATGCAAATGTTAGCGCACGAGCTCTTGCTTAATACAGAGTTTCCGGCCACAGAAGATGTGATGCATATATATCGAGAGAGATCTTTCAAGTAGTGTCAGCGGGAAATTCAAATTCAATTCCTTGGTGTTCCATGAAATATTGGATGAAATGAAAACTTAAATGAATGCAAGAAGTTTAAAAGATTGAAACCACATCGAAGATGAAATACGACTGAGACGCAGGCGCGGAACCAGGGGGAAAGTGATTTGCCCCCAAACCCCTCACCAATTTTTGGCAATTTTTTCTAAAACCATATGTTTTGTCACGATTATGGCCCCGTCACTTCCCACCATGTTCAGAAGGAAACATAAAATCGTGGAATTCCAGGTACACACAAAATAATTTATGAAATCAAAGAAGAAAGAACACGAAGCCGAAGCATCGATCATTTTCGGGCCCATACTAGCTTAGTTTAGATATCTCAATTGACACGCTGCAAGTGTGTTTGCAATGATGTGTGTGAGTCTATGATTTAAAAGCGGCAATCATTGTCCTTCTACTTGCTCTACCTGGTGGCTGTGAGTGCGTGCACCTCTGGCTGCAGCAACCCATTCAGGTAGAATCCCACCTGCCTCATCCTCACCTTTCCTCATGCTTACCGTCTCCTTCCATAGTTTGTAATCTTCTCATACTCATCATAAACTTTACAGACCATTTCAACTCAGTGAAAGTGTTTGCAATACCTGCATATATCAAACTGCGCATCGTGAGGAAGCTGCTGTGATTTTCTGAATGGTTTGGCAAACGAAGCCAGTGTTACATTTCACCCAAGTCTCCCGTAGCCCATGGTACGCTCTCCCTAGATATACCTTCACATGAAGAGGTATCGACCTCCATGAGCGTTAAAAGAGTTGGCTGGCAGTGGAAAACTTACCGCCCAAATCGCAAATCAGGTGGGATTTCCCAGAAAAATTTTGGGACTGGAGCTGTTGCTTCCATTTTCCCCCAATTATCTGACAGGACTTAAGTAAACGTGTTGGTGAAGTGCGTCGTCCTTAGCATTTTCAGACAGCCAATATATTCTCAAAATTCTAATCTCACCCCCACCCCTCCATCATCGACAGTCCAGACCGTTTTGTGTTCATTTAGAGTTGAAGTCTCCAGATAAAACCCCCATTAGGTAATGAGCATACCAGACATGTGGTTCCTGATTTCAAGCATCCTAGTGTTGACCTCACTGAAGGTGCTGGAGCTGGATATAGGTGTTGTGGGATTCAGAGATACCAAGACTTTGATTGCGAAAATGATCTGGGGCACCATGACCAGACTATATTCGATATGATCAATAGGGATCTATACATATGGGGCACAACTAGGTATGATGCAATTTTACCGCGGCTGCGGAAATGTGGTTAGAACCGAGTGCTGACGTCATAACGACATACAGTCAGGTTATATGTGAAGGCCAGCCCACATGAAAATCAAAGTCAAGGTCACAGGCCAGAGGTCAAGGTCATTGGCCCCAGTATTCCCGTCAGATGACATTATTCAGTATGACGTATGTTATGCTATGACTCCATAGTTGAGGATACTCAAGGTCAAGGTCAAGATCACAGGTTAAGTTTATAGGTATTTCTAAAGGTCAAACCCTAAATTTCCACCTAAAAGCTGCTATAGTGCCAGTTACATTCTAAATTATTGGGAATATGTCATATTGTTACGTCAAAGGTCATCGGCTCTAAATGACCTTGACCTCAAAATTTCAGGGAACATTTTTGGGATCTTTCCTCTATGATCTTAGCCCGTCTTTGGAGTATTCCTGTTTTTTTGCATAATTACGACATTTTCCAATAGGTCTCCAGCACGGCGCAAATTTGACCTTTGCGACCTCGATTAACCCTGAAGATATTGACCTAGGTCAATGAAACCTTGCCATAAGGTAGATCATCCTCGCTTCCATACACCCTCAAACGGACATTTTTCTAACCATCTTGATTTCCGAGATCCCAGACTTAAGGACCCCCTCCTGTGCGTGTTGACACCAGACCCCTCTCCACTGCGCGTGTTAACAGCACTTTTGCCGCAATTTTAACAGTACTTAGGTAAAGTTTTTATTTGAAGGGTAGACTTTTTGTGGGTTTTACCGATCTTAACACTTTTACGTCTTCTGACTTTGTCATCATTTTAGGGTTTTAGGTCATCCCCATTGGAGACAGGATGTGGTACTCTACCTCTTACAGGATTTCCGCGAAATTGATAAGGGAGGAGATGTGCCTTAAAGCATTGAAAAAATACATACATTTTCCAAAATTTCTCTGCGTTATCACGTAGTCATCATGGACAAAACACGTCATTGGCTAATTATTTTCCATAATTGGACTTGAAATTTTCATTAGACCGTGTAGCGAAGCAGAATTAGTTGTACCGTGGTCAACTGTTCGTAACTATTATCTGGAACGCTTGAGGGGAATCTGGCAAGTGATTGAAATTTCAGACCGGATGGTTTTATTTGCATTTCCTATTGAATAGAATAAATGTGGTAGTGTCTTGGCAGAAAAATAGCTAGCAGGTCAATACTTCCATTGTTTTACTCTCTTCTCCTATCGCTGAGCTCAAAAGGTCTGCTGCAGTATTTTATTACGAGTCGAGGCAGGCAATCACGCAGTAACCTGCAACTGTTTCTGCACTCGCCGTATCTTCAATATTCTGAAGGCGGGCTGAGTCCGAATGTATAATCGAGTTAGCTTAAATCACGAGTGCTTCCAAGCACTTGTGAATTCAGTGACATACAGACCCAATTTTTTAGGAGCTGACTGCGCATACCAACGAGACATTCGCGCCAACGAGCGCTGAATATCGCCTCATTCATTGGTGCCCTGTGGTCATAGAAGGACAAGTTTCACGGCGTGTCTCGGAGAAGGTTAATACGTGCTCAGATTGTAAGCCCCCCACTTAAAGTGTGCAGTTTTTGTTCTATGGATCCGTGGTGGCTTAAAGTGTTCCTTATTATATGCCACCTCCCAATTGGAATGAGTTGACAAAATATTTAATAAAACTAGGCCCATCAATATGATTCATTGTTCTGGTAGAGTTACGAAAAAGTAACAGAAACCCCTTAAAGGGAATGTGGCACCTTCAGAACATGCTTTTAACTAAGATAGCCAAGTTGTAAAGCAAGTCGGAAAACCCGGTACTCAATATATCATTTGTCTTGGAACTCAAGATTTCCGTAGATAAAAGCTAAAACCTACTTGCAATGTACCCCTCAAGTACCCTTAGCAGCAGGCCACAGTTGTCATGGCTGTTGGTGTGACGATATATGCTGACGTCACGGTGAGCATCAGCCAATCGAAGCCCTTGAAGCGTTTCGAGTATGGTAGTGGTTACCAGATCATGACATCTTCCACAGGCAGATATTTCTTTCTTTCCCTAGAGGAGCATTTTAAAAATCAAAATATTGAGCCTATTATACATTTTTCAGAGAAATCATGAGTGGTTTCATTATTTTCAGCTAAAAGTAATTCTAATTACACTAAATTCCAGGATTCGACCAAGGTGCCACGTTCCCTTTAAGTGACATTTCAGGAGGCACCATCCACCTTTCAGGGGGCACAATAGCCATTTCAGGGGGAGTCGAGGGTCGATCGGGGGAGTGCCCCCTCCTCCCCTGGATTCGCCTTGGGCTGCTTGCACGAAATTTTGCGCTCCCCGGTATAAGCGTTTCTTAAAAGCAACAATACTTTAACACTGGACCAGGTGATAAAACTATTTTTGACTATTAGGATATAAAGAACCTTAGAAATATGTGCGATCGAAAGTTATTTCCCTAACGTGTTCCCTTAAGCTGGTTTTTCGCTGGTCATACGTGGAAAAATTAATCCAGATCAGATATAAAAGTATTTCACACAGAAATGGTAAAATACTATCGATACGGGTATCCTCCTGGTCACGGAAATCGCTCAAATTGTACACATGTCAGTCCCAGGTGTAGACACATAGTTTGAAATTTGTTAAGCGCGCCTTATTTAAAATGTAGTAAGTCGCACCACCCTTTTGTATATTGCCAAGGACTGGCTGTCCCGCCAAGAGCAGGCCAGTCCATAGATGGCACCCTTGCCAATCACATGCATAGGAGGATGTAAAGTCCTTCCATCGAGAGCGCAACAAGCAGTAACCTTTCATAAAATGGATGGACTCTTCGTACCCGGATGAGCTAAGTCTCTGGCGATGTAATTATGGTAATTGCCAGCGTTACTGGTAAAGAAAAATGAGCCTCTTTCAGGAAATGAGCGTTCCCCTGAAGTGCCATCGGAAAGAATGGCTCTGTTGAAATCGGCTTCCTCAGGGCTTCGCATCCTTAGTTCGCTGGCTTCAGAGGTTACCATGCCGCTCTCAGGAAACGATAAAACTTCATAGTTCAAACTTTGAGTAAAAATTTGCACAAAACCTGTCACAGCTGGCCGTATATTCTAATGTGTTCCTCGTACAATTTTTAACCCAATCTTTCATGAAAAAGTCCTGACAATGAAGCTGAGTGACGTTTTCTAATCTTGCAGTCACGTGTATAGCACAGAGTCTATTGCAGGTTTAGGAACTTATTATCGGACAAAATATAGTCGCATGGAATATTAACATGCACCTGGCTGGGGAAAAGCCAAATTTTCCTTCGGTAGTGCTTCAGGATTTATAGGATCTAGAAAGGAGGTCAAAACAGCACAAATATGGAGGCTCATCCCGGATCATCTTGATGTAGTTTAAAACATGCTTACGTTAAGCCACTTCAGGTCCGTGATGCGCAACCTCAAAACCCAAAAAACTCAGGTCAAATTTATAATTCCATGCGTTCTCTGGAGATTTCCGGGTTTCAGTAAGAAAATCATAGCCGGCAATCTGAGGGTTACATGGGCTAGTCTTCTGGTAGCCTTTGCTCTGAATCTACATATAGCAGAGGTGAATCCAGAAGGCAGACGGGGGTAGGCACCACCTATTCGAGCGCCGGTGATCCGAAACGGCCCCTCCCCCTGAAACGTCTTTGTCCTTGGTACGGATTTCCGATGTAAGAAACGGCACCCCTGCATTAAGTTCAGCTGTCTCTAGGGAGCAGCTGATGTGCTCTAACTAATACCGTGCATGAAAATTCGGCAGCTCAGTTGGCAGACCATTGGGCGCCGGCCCGCTCAGAAAATCATGCAGTGGTGGTGCACCAGTGAAAACCTGTGATCATTTCCCCTGAGACGCTCCGGAGCTCCATACTTACCTGACGTATGTCGGCTGGTAATTTACTGGTGAGAAGGTGATCTGAGTGGGACAGCCGTTTCTCTGCCAACCAATGGTTTTCGGTGAGCTGTACGCACAGGACTGAATCTTAGTTCAAATCCCATAAGAGCGCCATTTATAAAAAAGCGTCATTAAGTGTTTCCTTTAACTCACACCGCATACTTCTTAGCCGTTATAAAAGAAAAAGAAACAAAAAGCTTCCTTGAGAAGTGTTTTAAAACGGAACTTGGGCAGTGTATGAGCTAATTTTAGTTTCGAGTACATTCTCCCTTCGGTGTTTTTATTCAAGAAGATCAAATTGATAGAACTGAGCTCAAAATAATAATTGCTAAATATATGCACATTTAAATGGAAGCGGGCTAAAAATGATGGTAGAATATTTCCTTGTTTCCAATTCCAATTTTTGGATACGTAAAACGGCCTAATATACCAACATAGAACCGTTACATTTTCAAAGAAGTAAATTGTAAAGAAGTAAGTGCTGAAAGAAGGAGCTTGACCTGTGCATAATGCTTCAAATTTTAATTTCGATTAAATTTTCCTCCCTATTTTACTCAAGAGGATCAAATTGATATAACTCAGTGTGAATAATAATTACTGCATATAAATCTAAATGAACGCAGATTAAAAATCATGGTAAACATTTTTTTTCTCAACTTTTCCAACTTTTAGAAACGAAAAAAAAGCCTAAGATACCTAAATACAAAATATATATTTTCAAAGCATTCATTTAAGTATACAGACAATATTTAATTATTTAAGTTAATACCCAGCCTTAAGATAATGTTGTAATATATATAATATACTTACCCAGTATAACCAAATTTTAAGTACCTAACTTGATAATTTGAATTTTTAAAATTGACTCATGAGTTGTAAATAAAGCTTTACTGATCGATATGCATTATTTAAATAGTGAATTATACGAATATCTAAGAGTATCCATCCTTAGACAGCTTCTCGTTTGTTTCCTCAGAAAGTAAGGTTTTTTTAGTGATGTATATATGTTGGATGATAGAAGGCCAGGAAGCCAGATGCTTCTATCCGAGTGATTAGGAAGAGAGAGAGAGAGAGAGAGAGAGAGAGAGAGAGAGAGAGAACATGTGAAAAAAGCATGCATAAGTGGAAAAGAAAACAAATACGAAATCGGGTCATTGCCAATGGCCTTCATCGAAAACTGAATGGGATACCTGTAATATTCAGCCCGCATTAGCTATATCTCACAGTGTGTCATGCATAAGCACGAATGTTATGCTGCCAAGCATTATCCCAAGAATTGTGCGACGGAACGCACTGTTGTCAAGTCAAACAGTGATATTTGATCGACCAAATATCGTCAAAAGCTGACTGGGGCTCCAAATGGCCTTTAATCGCTGCTTCGTGACCAAAACTTTCGTAAAATGACGTTGCGATTGCTAATTGTTTGAGAAGGGGACTGAAACGTTTGACAGATTAAGATTATGATAGCATATTTACCAGGAAAATACGTGGTTTGCATTTTGCCTGTCCAAAAAACTCACCGTTTGTGGAAAGATATGTAAGTGTTTTGTCAGCGCAGAGCTCTTCGGATATCGGTCCTACTCTGGGCCAAGCGACGAGTCGAGACACACCGCGTGATTGATGGGATGTAGAGAGGGCGGAGGGACCAAGGAGCCTAGACTGGAAACGCTCATTTCTCCGGCGATGGTGCCTATATTTTTCATAGCGTCATTTATCCAACGCGTGACATTCCATACAGCTCATGAGGAGCTTAATGAGCTCTTACACTGTCCTATTAACCTCTGTAAGTTGTCTGCACTTTATTCCCTCCAAAACCGACACACATATAGGATTTACATATGATGTTTAGATATGATTTACACAGATATATGATGTTTTATATCGCAAATTGGAAAATATATACGCGGCAAAAGTGCAGATATATGTGGAAAATATACCATGTCATGGAAAAAATTCTCTCTTGTTATTGTGCCTGCTCTACTTCCGCCAATATTGATTATAAGAACCATTGTTTCGTTTGGGTGGAAAGGACTGAGCATTACCATACCTTCATCATTAGCTTTTTTGTCTCAGATCCTTTAAGAGCGTGGATTCCTCCACCAGCTTTGAGCGCTTACGGCTGATACCCCGATCGACGGGTAATAACAACATGATACGTCATGGCGGAGCAGCGGGATAGGATTCCATACACACGTCACGCTCGCCTCCACCAGCAACTCGGCTGACATTAACACGCGCATTGACGGGGGTCTGAGGCACCTTCGCTTTGACGGGGGCCGCCCCCTAAGATCTCGTGAACCATGCTAGAGAGAAAAACGATAAACGGCGTTGGCCCATTCACTGCTCAATTGAAGATATTTGAACCATTTTTTCAGCTCACATTTAAGGTCACTAGAGGTCAAGACATACTGTCACATGGATAACATGTAAATTAAGGTTTTCAGTCATTACATCCGAACAAGTCAATATAGAGCAAAAAAATTATCTCATTGCAATCCTCGTATAAGGTCAAAATGCATATCATTAGAACTGTAAAGACAAAACCAACTAATGAAGTTAAAATAAACGCTCTATCACTATCCATTACTATGTTATTCAGTTAAAACCATTTTCCTATGTATTTCCAATGGAGAGGTCATGGCTCGTTTCTGACCTGAGTTCATCGATATAAAAAATATCGGAACGTATTTTAGAGAACTCGGTGGGCCCATTATGTGATATTATTTTCAATCGGAGAAGTTCACCCTGTTTTGACTTATGCTATCTTAAACTTTTTTTGGGGTCAGGTCACTTGACTTGTACTAATAACCTGAACCGAGATTACTTAACCTTAAATTTTTTAGAAAAAAATTGTAAAAATGATTTAAAAAGGTATACCAAGTACGGAGGCGCTACGCACCGCCGTTTTTATGCTGTCCCCAAAAACCCGAGGGGGCGGGTCCTCGCCCCCGTCAATGCGCGTGTTAACTCTGCAATGTCAAACGAAAGGAGACGTTCGAGTCTACTAAAAGTTTGGCTTTTTCATCAGTTCAAATATTAATATCGTCACCGAAAAAATATTAAATAAAACTCCTCAACTTACTAGAAAAGGAAGTATTTTGATTAAGCAGTTTCGTGAGCGGGCATGGAATTGTAGTGGAAGCGCAGGGTGCAATCTACGATTACCAACACTGGTCAGGTGCTCTCATGGGCAGGACGACTCTACCGTCAAAATAGTAGATAGCCAATCTGATGGAGAAGAGATGGGCCTATTCCAAGAGCTCCGCCGTTTGTGGTTGGGCGAGCTAATGGCTTTGCTGTCGCTTTCTGTAATCGTGCGGAACGTATTGGGCTCTAACCTTTCCGTGTCTGTTTCACAGGGTGCTGGTCGTCGACAAAAGGGAGCGGATCTTCAGGGCAGACCGTGGTGGTCACGGAGCAACGGTGCGGATGTATAAATGGGCTGAAATCCTTCTGAAACCACTATCCTGTTTTACTCCATTCAAGTGTATTGAAATGGCCGTGAACATGAGTTATAAATCCTTGCAAATAAGGATGTTTTAAATTGAAGTGAATTATTATATACGAGTTCACAAGCTAAGTCATCAGAACAGAATGCGAGTTAACGTGGGCTATATGTTTTTTCAATTAATTATGTATTCATTGAAACCCTATACCAAAAACCTATACATCATAAATTAATGATGTATAGGTTTTTGATAATTTTTCCTCATAAACTTGCTACAGAACCATTCAGATTCACGTCTTCCTCACACGTCACGTCGATCTACACGGAACCGAATTACTTACTCCCATTCTTACCGAAACAGGAATAAAGGTACCTACCTACATCGTATTCTTGGCTCGAGACACTCCTTAGATTTACACTTCGCTTGATGGGCTTTACTTGCTTCCCTGAACGCCAATCGGCTTTGGTGCAATGCCAATGGATAGAGCATTTGACATAGGGCCATTCCTTGTTTAAAAGTGTGTTTCCATTGTGGAGGCACCACAGTGCAGATCAACACCTGGATGCCGTTCCGCGGACACGTCTTATCTGTATCGCGTCAGCATTCTCTATTCTTACTCGGATAAAGTATATGTGATACCTGCTTCATGTGCGTTGGGAGCGGGGCCTGTTTTTCTCGTAACCAGGTGAGTCCTCTCGTTTGAGGAGGTTATCGCAGCTCAGTCACTTTGTTTGTTTCACCAGACCGATGTCGACCGAATACAAGCGAACGTTTCTGGACTTCACCGGGCGGACCAGGACGGGTCCAGGCGAGTCGGATGCCACCGTGACGGACGCCCCGGCGCCGGGCCCGGGCGTCACGCGCGCCCACACCTGGTACAGCCAGCTGCAGGAGCTGCGCCGAAACGCACTCTGCTACAAGGTCGGTCTGAGCCCAGGGCTTGGAGCTGCGCAGAAACGCACTCTGCCGCAAGGTCGGTCTGAGCCCAGGGCTTGGAGCAACGCACTCTGCTACAAGGTCGGTCTGAGCCCAGGGCTTGGAGCTGCGCCAAAACGCACTCTGCTACAAAGTGGGTCTGAGCCCAGGACTTGGAGCTGCGCAGAAACGCTCCCTGCTACAAGGTGGGTCTGAGCCCAGGACTTGGAGCTGCGCAGAAACGCTCCCTGCTACAAGGTGGGTCTGAGCCCAGGGCTTGGAGCTGCGCAGAAACACACTCTGCTACAAGGTGGGTCAGAGCCGAGGTTTGGAGCTGCGCAGAAACACACACTGCTACAAAGTGGGTCTGAGCCCAGGACTTGGTCTTCTCTATCCGGACCTGTGGCGTCCAGCTGTGTGAAGTACGACAAGGTGGGTTGTCACCAAGGGCTTATTTCCCCCTACTAGGGCATTAACGTGGGCATAATACATAGTGAACACAACACATTGGGTGGAAACTTGGGCGCAAAAGAAACAAATTAGTGGGTGGCCACTTAATGTTTGTACAGCACTTCAATCCATACAAAATGATTTTATTGTATCGCATCAGCTTGAAATTTGGACCACGTGTTCAACACATAACTGACCCTTGTCTGTTTTCATTGTAGGGGACTTAATAGATCGGCACGTGCTAGAGCTCGCACGTGCTAGACAATCCCTTCATGAAGGGAGACGAAATTTCCTTCTCCTTCACTGTCATTGAGTTTCAAATATATTTTCCTTCCTATGCGCGTGGGGTGCTGCGTGTCGTCCTTAATTTTCATACCATACTTAATCATTAATTATGGTAGCGGGGAGGTGCGCTAGGAAGGTTTTCTTCCGGGTGAATATACTAGTCGCAGCCATCCTTCAAGACAGAGATCTCGTAGACGTCATGGACCGCAACCAGATCTGGACAGCAGATATATTCCTCTTAATGATTATTCTTCTCCATTTGTGTAGGAAATTTGTTTTTAGGTACCCAATGTTGCTGTGGCTTGTTTCACCAGTCACTCTGGGTCGGCTCGCGAGAAGCACGAATTGAGACACCACCTTTAGGGAAATTCATCCCAGGCAGGAAGCTAGGCAAAGGAACTTGTCCAAAACTCTGATTTGCGTCGACTCGAGAGCACAGCCTGGTTCTCCGACGTCCGCTCATACCAAAGTGAATACATTTGTTCGCTGTCACTTCGTTGGCGCTACAGCTACAGTGCGACTCGTCGTCTGTGATGACGCCATATCTGGAACTTGTGCAGAGCGGCATCCGACCTAGCTTCTGACGTCGGATCCTTTGAAGCGCCAGTTACTCCAGGCTGGCCAAGGGTGCTTTGCACCTCTTCGAATGCGTCACCCCTACGTCTACCAGGAGTATAGGGATGCAGCTGTAGCTGACGCTGAAGCAGCGAGCCGATGAATGTTCAAGTGCCCCCAGGTTCTGGGTAACAGCACTAACGAGCGGATTGCGTGTCGCGCCCCGCCCCTCCCACCTAGCGATACCCGACCCCGACTTCCTGCTCCACGGCCTCTTCGAACATGTACTGTGCTGTCTGATTTTGTTTTATCTATTTTCTGAGAGTGTGTTGGGTTAGATTGAATTAACTGAATACTGTCATCTACTTGGAGCACCCCTCTTGAGTTTTCCAACAGTAGACTCCGATATTCTTCTACTAATTCATGCCAATCTTCTTGAATCTCCTCAGAATTTTATATATCGTTGGCGCCGGAGATCTGTCCAATACACTAAAGCGGATGCTTTCCATTTGCTTTGGATTTTAGCCATGTATTTCGCCACAATTCGTATTGTAGCTTTGTGTTAAGGCTGTGCTATTTTGATCATGTTGTCCGTTAAAATAATAATTTAACCATGATACGTACAAATTCTGCGATGCGTGGCTTGGTGGTAGAGCGCCTACCTCCTGAGCTATAACGTTGACCTCACCTGAACTGATGTCAAATTTAGACCACAAATTGTCAGATAGCTTGCCTGACAGGCATACAAAGCGACGCGTCTCTCATTCAAAGCAGCCCAGAATCATTCGCAAAGAAGCTGAGGAAGGGGAGGAAGTGAAGTATTTAAGAACCGATGGAAAAGCGCACTGCTAGACACCAGTTTTCGGCGGGTTGTTACCCAGCACCATTTCTCTTTGGCGCGGTGGTCAGTGAGCGTGGGACTGGCGTGATGAAGCGACTGTGCCCGCCGGCGGCGGCCAGTCGGCATTCCTCAGCACCATTAGCTGTGGTGCTGAGTCGCCGCTCCGTCTGCGCCGCCTGAGGCGTTATCGAGCGCCCGGGGACTGCAGACTGCGGTGAACCGGGGACTGCGGCTGCTGCTGGCACCGCCCCTCACCCGGCCGGCAAACACGGCGCTGCACTGGCCCGCCGCGCCACGTATAACGAGATCAACGCCGTCGGCGTCCAATCGCCCAGCCAAAGGTCACCGCCGATTCCGACGCGGAAGTAGGGAAGACATCAAGGTGGGGCGAGAGCAATGTGTCGCTGTTAAGGAGGTGATGGGGGCCCTTCGGCTCCGGTCTCGAAATAGGAAAGTCACGCCCATCGGATTGGAGACGTTGTTCCGCAGAAAATAGAAGGGTCTCCTGCACAGACGCCGGCGGAAAACCACAAATCCTATCACGCTCGAGAATAGTTTTACATAGTGGAATTATAACAGAATGAACTGGCCTTGACAATTATATATTCGACCTTCTGTGAATTCACTGTCAATGGCTTTGTTTCGACCTAACACATTCCCAAACAGAGAGGATGCAGCCAGACGTCATGAACAAGCTAGAGGACGAGTGATGGGGCTCGGGGCACAAGCCGTGGTGCTGGTCATAGCACGTGAGGGGGCGGGGGTGGTAACGGCACCGGCTGGGGGCGCCGCCGCAAACTTATTACTGCGGAGATGGACTGACCTGGCGGCAACCGGGATAAGAGGCTGTCCATTAGTAACGTAACGCAAAGGAGTGGGGAAGTCGGTCACAGCGCTGTCAAACGTGACACGTGGGCGTAAAAAGCGTTACATAGGCAGAGGTCGAAAATCGCAAAATCTGAGTTACGTAATTTATGGACAATCTCTAAGGGGATGAAAGATGCAGCCAAGATATAATGGCCGCCTCAAATACTTTTGAAGAAATTCACCAGCATTGCATTTGGGAACACTTACCCGGTTTCCGCGTCAAGCGGGAAGTGCGGATATGATTGGTTGGATGCAGAAGCTTTTAGGGAGCGTCCCCCGGGTCCACCAATTCGGCGATGATGCTTACCCTCACCCGCTTTCGATGTCTACGGTGCCACGAGTTGGATACTGATCCCGTGCAATTGCACGGGGATCGCTGCCCTACCGTTTCACTCCACTTATCGTTTCCTTTGTATTACCCACGTTCCAACGGGCCGCAAACAGTTAAACTCAGTTTTACTGGTGTTCTCTCTCTCTCTCTCTCTCTCTCTCTCTCTCTCTCTCTCTCTCTATCTCTCTCTCTGTAGCGAGCACTTTCGCACAGATAAATAAGGTGAAAAATTTGATGCGCGTGATAGTAAATATGACAACTGATACATTTTCAAGGCAATGCTCAAAACTTTGCTAGCGCGTGTATTTTCAATTTATCTTGAACAGTGCAAGGCCGGCCATTGGTGAACTAGGGTTATGTAATAAATATTATTATCTGTTATTATTCTTTTCATAATTACCGATGCCCAGCTAAGTAATCTATTAACTAAATAAATAATAAGGGTAGGTCAGTAGCAGATTCATGATTTGGCTGAAGGAGAGGCCTCAAAAAGTACCAATTTACCAAATAGTAAAAATTCCCAAAGACACATTTTCAACATCAACTTTGATTTTTTCTGGGGATATATCTATATATAACCTATAGGTTTAAAAACTTATATCAGGCTGCCTCGGTATATCATCATCATCATTGTCTGGAGTTTAAGGTCGACTCGACTACTTATATTTTTGTGCCCATACCTTGGTAGCTCAGATGGCCGAGTTGATTACTGTTTTATAACAATATGCGATGAAATTCTTAAACAATGGACCGATCGTAAATTTCTTCCGCTTTTTGATCGATGTGATTAATCACAGAGTTCTCCTGACAGTATTATAACTTTTGCAGATCTCTCCCAGTGGCTGGTTTAAAAGTCATATCGATGCCCACGTACAAAAAGTGAGAATTGGAGACAACATTTTGAAACCCGTACCAATTGATATGAGTAGGTTTTCAGGTAGTTACTTGTTTGGGCCCAGTACTTACTAACATCATGGGCAATGACCAGTGGTAAGCACTTCGATATTTTTAACCGATAATGAACTTAGAAGCAGTTATCGACGATAATGTTTTCCAGTTTCCGTTAATAGATTACCGAGGTCGGGTTATCGAGGTTGCCGTTTTTGGCTCATAGACAACGATGCATTTTTTATAAATTACAAAAAACTTTCCCTCGAAGGGCACTGTGTTTGTCCCGTTTAGAAAAGACATACTGAAGAACAATCAGACGTGTTTTACACGAGTGCTGAAGGTGCAAAAGTTCCGTGCACATGTTCAGCTTCCGTTGGCCTCGATCAATCGTCGCGAGAGAAGAGCAAATTTGTGTCGTACTCGTTTGCATTTACAAGTGTTTAGACAACTTAACTTTATACGAATCATACCTCCATCAGGACGATGACCGCCTGATGACGGCAGCACGGCCCCCCAGGACTCGGGTTCAATCGTGAGCGCCATGGGCCTCGCATCGGCCAGAACTATGAACAGCCTTACCATCTCGTTCTGTAGTCTCCATCGGTTTTTTTCAAAATCCACTGTATTCTTGTGGCAGTGTTCGAAACAATACTCATATAAGGAGGGGAGGAATAAATTAGATTATACTGAGGGGTACGGGGAAAAACCAAAGGACGAAAAGGCCGGCGAAAAACTTCGGCTATTGACAAACTCGTTCACTAGCCTGTGCCACGTGTCTCAGTCCAAATCAGAGTTATCATGGAGTTCAGTGTCAGACTGTCTGATGGAATATCAGATGTGATGGTGGACAAGATGCATTACAGTTACAGTACGAAAACTACAAGGTTGTACTGTTTGGTTCAGTCTTCATTGTTTAGCAAACCACTGAGTGATGCTGGAATTTAAAGACCAAAAAACTTTTGGAAATTATACCGGAGCAAGATTCTTCTTAACTAAAATTCAGTGCATTTCTTTCAACACGCGCCTCGCTGGGGGGGCAAAATTCACCCCCTCCTGGTTTTCCCCAGATAACGCAAAAACGAAGAGACGCAGAGCACCGAAACTTACGGTACCTTATCTCTGATAAATTTTACGCATCTGACCTAGTTTTTTAGGTCAGGTCGAGTCAGGTCAAGGAGCTATCCAAGGTCAAGCAAGCCGACCTCAAAACCTAAAATCACGAGTTTGAAGCGGCGCCTAAGGAACATCTGCCAACCGATCAGTTTGAAACTTTCACAATATGATAAAGTTATCAGGGTTGATAAATATTCTATCTCGGAATTTTGATATTGTTGTTGACCTAAGGTGGGGTCAATTTCTTGATCACCCCATTATAAGTCTACGGTGAAAAATTGAAAGGGCTCGTTTTCAGTAAATACTGGATAGATAAAGCTGAAAATTCCTCATACCGTGTATTCTTACCACGATCCTGACCATTAAGCTAAATTTTTTTGACCATCTGACCTCTCAAAAGGTCATGTCAGGTCACAGGAACATACAGTGATTGTTTTGCCAATAACTTATCACTGAATTGAAATAAAGCTCCACATTTCATTGCATTGTGCTTATATTGTCACGGGGAGTCGATTAACATGCAACACGACAATACCAGGTCACCATGTGACCTTCGCCTACCTCGGTGTAAGGTCATTTTCACAATTTAACTTAGCAAGTTCATATTATACATCATTCGATTTGCCACGATGAGAGGAACCCAATGCTGCAGAAATATTTGCTTTAGCTCCGTTGAGTAAATATCTAGAGGGGGAAACCTACACTTCCGTGTTGTAAACCTATGGAACCTTCTTTGACCTATGCTGACCTCAATATTGACCTGACATAAAAATGGTCCATGTAACTTCTCTTCCGAGATTTCGAACACCGTCCGTAATTTTTCTTGTTGTTGTTGTAGTTGTTTGTTTTTTGTTGTATGTTGTTGCTGTTGCTTATTGCACTAAGGGTATAGGTGGCTTAGTGGATAGCACCCTTGTCTTCTAAGCCATCGGTCCCGGGTTAAAGTCCTGGCGGAGCCTCTGAATAAGTCGACCTGATATCTCCAATTCATCCCAACCAGGCTGAGAGCTGGCGAAGCCGTATAACCTTGGAGGTTGGCACTTCGTTAAACCCCAACAATTATTATTATTAGGGCACTTAGGACTTGATGTTTTTGTTTTTGCTGGGGAGAGGGGGCTCCAAAAGATAGGTTGCCTATGACCAAGCCACCTTTAAAAGCCAATTTTACTGGCGCCTGTGTGACTCAGCTTGGGCTCTTCAGGGACATGTTTCCGTCCATATCAGGCACTTTCTCAGGTGAAGTTCCTCTGCGGGTGTAATGGGAGAATGTTATCAACACATAAATATCGCCGAAGCTTCGAACATTCAGACACTCATGGAAAAATAACAAGAAGCAAAAAAGTGTTAGGTTACCAATCAAGTTTACCTACAAGTTGACATAGTGTATACTGGCATGTGTCCTCGAATCCTGAATGTAGAATACACTTAGATTTTACATCCAGCATTTTATATCCATATTTCATGTTGCTTCATTACATCTACGATTATAATTCAGGATTACATTCAGTGTAGCTACATCCAGGATTCGGGAAGACAGGCCAGTATACAGCTTGTCAACTTATAACAGCTTTCCACTTTTCACTTATCATCATGCTCCTCGCCTCAGTCTTCCAAACCTATCAAAGTTTACCTATATCTTCATAAAGAAGTTGGTAGGTATGCTTCGTGTATTGACCTTGATATAAAAGGGAGCTCTGATATGTTTTTGCTTTCGATTTTACTTCTCACCATGGGCTTATCAAAATTATCGAATGGCATATGAAATGATATAAGATAGGCCCAAAGGCATGGAATCTACAGGCTATTTCCTCTCCCCCTAATCAGAGCATGTTATCTGGAATGAGTTACAATTTCTTGAAACGGCTTTCAGATCTTCTAACCCATCGGCATTTCCTCCAGGTCGGGGGAATATTCAGAGTTTAGTTAGACAGCGGCCGCATTGTTGAACGGCTCATTATCAGGCATGGGAATATTAACGGGATGCCAAGCGCCGGCTGCTTGCCTAGCATGTGAGATTAAAGTCAAACCAGAGCTGGGAGATGGCGCCGGGTTTAACGGAGCGCCACGTACATCGTTAGCCCATCCGAATCCGCTGATGCAGGGGACAGTGGTTCCGGATCGTTTCATCTCCCTCTTGGTATTCAACGTGGCAGAAGCCGCGGTCGGCGGCGGCGCCGTCATGAATACCTGATGCCCGCCTCGGCGTACCACTGGAATGGTGTTTTGAATGTATGTAGTGCTTCTTCACCAAGGGATTCTGGCCGAGGCAGTACATAAAAAACAAGCAATAAAAAACGGAGGGATTGCCGCTTACTAATAGGCTGACACAATGAAAAAGAGGGAGAGCAGCTTTTTTTTCTCTCAAAATCACGTATCTCAGTACCGGTGTAACTTACACAGAGGTCATTTCTGTGTCTCGTTTTTTCTTCTTTATAACGGACAGGCAATTTCATCAAGCTGTGACTTTTCCTTCACTGGGGCCACTTAGGCTAACAAGGAACCAAAATCTCAAAGTGGGAAGAGGTATTCACACAAAACAGGTTGTATCGCCAAAGGAGACAATGAACAAAGGAGACAAAGAAAAAGGCAATGAAATCTTGCACGACCCGTACTTTCTTTACCATAGTCGATAAACTAAATTTCCTTGTTTCAGTCTTTAGGGAAGAACTGGTACAATATACGTGGGGGACCGAACCCCGAACATGCTTAATAGACGTGGGGACCGAATAACGAACATGCTGAATGGGTGTGGGGACCGAATAACGAACATGCTGAATGGGTGTGGGGACCGAATAACGAACATACTGAATGGGCGTGGGGACCGAGCACCAAATTGGCGAAATGGGCGTGGGAGCAATGGATATCAAATACGCGAAATGGGCGTGGAGGCTCTGGGCACCGAATATAGGTGGACCTAGAATTTCCGACCGTGAAGGATGCGGGGCACATGGGCGGAAGGGGTGCAAATAGGTACAGAAGGTGCCAGCCAAAACCTATCGCAGGGGCGATAGGTATCGACATCTTGGAGAGGGAGCGATATTTCAGGAGGATGTCACGACCTTTCAGGGGGCGCCGTGACCATTTTAGGGGACGCCGGAGGTTTAATCTGGGGGAGGGAACAAGTGCTCCTACCTGCCCCTCCCATGAAATACCCTGTGTATGACGCTGAATGAGCTGCATGGGCGTGGGGAGGGGGATCAAACCCCGGGTAGGCAGACATTTGTTGCTTCAGTACTGAAGTTTTGCGCCCCCTCCGGATTGTCTCACACGAAATTAGAGCACACTATGGATCCTCACTACATTGGCTGAGTCAAAAGTAAATAAATCATTTTTGTAGCTATGGTGTATGGGCGCCGAAAGCGGGGGGGGGGGGTACGGGGTGGACGTGATCCCCCTGTTGGCCAACCAGGAGGGGACGTCCCCCAAATTTTTGGGTCCATTGTCATTAATGCTGTCAGGTACCGAACATACTCAAAATTTGCCTCCCCGGTCAGCACCAGCCCGGGTCCATCCCCCTGTAAAAATTCCGTGGCAGCACCCCTGCTATGCTGAGTTGCTTGCCGTCTTCTCACCAGTTACACCAGTACCAGCTCACCAGTACCAGTATACAGAGCGGAAAATAAGTTTGACTTGGAAATGTGGTGACAGAAGATTCTCAACTCGTCTCCAACTCAAACATGTTTTTGACTGTCGAGTATTAATTTTCTGAAGCTGACATAACAAAGCTATGGAGTTAGTTGGGCAAACAACCTCCTGTATAATAGGGCTTCTTGTTTTTGGTTCACTCAGTTGAGTTTGTTTAAAAAGAATTAACATTTAATCGGCTTAGCTGCCCCTGCGTAGCGCACAACTCTGTTCATGAGTCACGTGTCCTCACACAGTCTCGCGTTGAAGAATCGGGTGATTTCATGTACGAGTGTTCAGTTTCCTGCCGTGAGAGGAGAGCGTGATGGCGGTTGCTTGGCTGACGGTGGCGGTGCCGTCGCCAGGTTAGGAACTGGGGTAAGGAGTCGGCTCCGGAACACCTGGTGTACCTGTACGAGAGAGCCGAGGATCCGCAGCGGCCGCCGGAGAGGAAGATCATCTCAGCGCTCTACCTGGAGACGCTGCATCCCGAGTCAGTGCAGCCACACGCGCCGCACACTGCCGCCAAACGGAGAAATGGCCATAACGGTGCCCGGTACCTTCAACCCGGACGATATTCGGGATGCACCGTCCAAAAACATTACCTGCCATTTTTAAAGGATGTTAGGAAGCACATAGTACTGTTTAGTTATCCTTTTGTTGAAGTTTTACGTGGTGCAGAATTTATTACCGGAGAAGTTGAGTTCTCATACCCTCTCTTATTGCTTGAAGTTTGCCGACGCATCAACTACCAGATTATATCGCGCCAAGAGGAAAGAGGCAGGGCACCTGATCCTGCCTCTGGGTGAACTCAATCCTGCCATGGCCTCAATCATGAACTAAATCAGATATTTTCAAAGTATTTTCATTATTTCTTAAAGAGAATGTGGTTGCACCCTTGCAGTGGGTTTTCAACTGAGATGGTTGTGTGATGGAGCTCTTTCTCTGCTGTTGGGAGTTTCTGACCAGCTGATGGAATTTCTCTCAGAGCTCATCTTTCACGGAGCGACAGTGCTGCATGAGCGTAGCTACTTCTTAAAGAGCACGGACGATAAAGCAGTGGCGGTTGGGCGATGACGGGGACCTGCGCAGGACCGCAGTCCGCCCTAAACACAGTCTATTTCACTGCCAACGACGTGTTCTGAAACAAATGAAACAGCGAACCAGTGGTTTTTGGTATGCTCTCCTTGACTAACACCCGTTCAAATCTCATGAAGGTGTGAAATTTCCGTTCAGGTAAAGTACATGTAATATCTATATGAAATATGTCAAGCCCATAGTATAATATACCTCATAATTGTACCTTTCATATATTTAACACGTGCATGGACGGGAGGGGGGATGGTAACGCCCCCTCATGTTTTTAGACATAGCATAAAAACGGCGGCGCGTAGCACCGCTGTACTTGGTATACTTTTTCTGAGCATTTTTAAAATTTTTGTCAAAATTTTAAGGTTAGGTCATCTCAGGTCAGGTCACCAGTACAGGTCAAGTGACCTGACATAGAAAAGGTTTTAAGATAGCGTAAGTCATAACAGGGTGAACTTTTTCTATTGAAACTCATATCACATTATGGGCCCACCGAGTTCTCTGAAAAATATTCCGGTATGTTTTGTATTGATGATGTAAGGTCAGATACGAGGCATGACCTCTACATTGGAAATTCATAGGAAAAATGGTTTTAACCGAATAATTTAGTAATTGATAGTGATAGAGCATTATTTTAACTTCATTAGATTGGCCTTGTCTTTGCGGTTCTAATGATATATATTTAGACGTAATTTGACCTTGGCCTGACATCAGGTTAGGTCAAATACCACATTTTACCGGAGTTGACCAAGAAAGGTCATATTATATTTATATATACATATATATATATATATATATATATATATATATATATATATATATATATATATATATATATCATTCAATTCGGATTACTGCGAGGATCCCAATGATTTAGTTTTTTTGCTCTATCTTTACTTGTTCAGATAAAATGACCGAAAACCTTCATTTACATTTTATCCCTATGATATGTCTTTACCTCTAGGGATCTCAAATGTGACCTGACAAAAGAATGATTCAAATATTTTCGATAGAGAAATGGATGGGCTACCCAACGCCACTTACTATTTTTCGCCATCTATCGTGGTTCTCGAGATCTTAGGGGCACGGGTACCCCCCCTCCCGTCAAAGCGAAGGTGGCTCAGACCACCGTCAATGTGCGTGTTAAATCAACTCATCTTACAAGCACTTGTAAGAACGTCAGGCCTCCTGTTTCCCCGACTCCCGACCCGTCTGAGAAATAGGCTACAGTGTTTTTGCAAAAACTTCTAGTAATTACCCAGGGAAAGTAATTGGAACGCTGTTTCGTTGATTCACTTTGCAGCTGTACCTCTCTGATTCTGATCATATTGTCCTCCACGAAAGCAAATGTTCTTGATAAACTTAAGGCACCACAGTCGATGCCGCACCGCTCCAGGATTCCGCTTTAAATCTAGGAGGATATGATATCGAGAAGCTGGTTCGCGAAACTTGTCAGAACCAGGGAGGGGCAGACACGTGACTGGATGTAAATTCGAGGCAGCTGAAATTGAGCTGAAAAGATGCTAATTCGTGGGCTTTGATGCGCGACTAGAGATGAAAATATCTGAGTCACCGAGCCCCAGACCACTGCAGGCACGGTTTGATTTCGTTTTTACTGCCTTGGCCCATGCAAAAAGTTGTGCCGCTGGTTTGAAGTAGAGAATAGATCGAGCTGTCCTGGAGTGCTGTCTTGTGCGCAACGCGAAACCACGGCCTATACCTCATCCATTGCCGCTACCAACATTACCTAGTCTTACCTAGTGTTCTATATACCGTCATCAGAGCTCAACTCCAAGAGACCATTCTTTCGCCTTAAGAGAATGATGAGCTCTGGAATTCTAAACGTGCACTTGGGGACATATTCAGGCTAACTGCGTAAAATGGCTATTTCCAGGAAAGATCCCTTCACGAAATTTATCTGTAGACGATTCTAAGACCTGGAAACAGACTAAGTTCATTAGACAGGGAGATGATGTGGAGGAAACATAACGTAGGATTTGTAAAGGTTTCCAGTTCCAGACCAACAAATGGTTTCCAATTTTACAGTAGATTTCTAATCGGTTCCGTATCTGAAACATTGCAAGGGGACATTGCAACGCCCATTCTAAGCAGATCCTCACTTGTGACCGTGCTGTGTGTGTAGGATCACCCGCGGTGGCCACGACAGGAAAAGCTCGGAGGATGCGGTGGACGGCCGCGGCAGGACGGCGGTCTCGGCTGGAGCCAGCCAGCGGCAGAAGTCCCACCCTCCCAGCGCTGCCGGCCGCACCACGGCCAGGGACAGGGTGCGTGCGCCAGGGCAATCGACCACTCATCAGAACCCCCGCACCGTGCTGAGCAAATGTTGAAAATCTGCATCAACAGTGGGGTCCTGGCACGGGGTATACCTTATACAGACATGAACCTGACCAGACACCAGCACAACATTTTGCTTATATGAATAACGAAAACAGGGCAAAGCCAGTGGCCTACTCGTATAATTACTGCACATCGCTTAAACATTCGCACTGGTACAAAGCTATTGCAATGGCGTACCAGGAATTCATCACAGATAGGAAAGCATAGCCACGTGCTTCCTTGACTGCACAACTGGCCATTAGCTTCGCTGCAGTGACTTTGATCTTTTCCAGACCGGACTTCGGCTGCATATGAATGAGAAGAGATCCAGACCTGGCAGCGCTCAGCCAGTAGCCACCAAAACTGGAGGTAAGGCGCGCCAATGAACAGGGCTTGTCGCTATGCCTACGTTGACAGGACTATGTACCTCACAAATAAGTAATAATATATATATATATATTTTTTTTTTTTTTTTTTTTTTTTTTATTTTTGGGACCCAAAGCCCTCCACTTTCACTATTACAATAATGTGGAGCTATTTAATACGTGTGATAAGAGCCATAACATGTATGGACGCTTGTCAAAATTTTGTTTTTTTCCATGCAGTACCGACAGACAGTAGTCCAGTATCCAAAATAATAATGAATAATTGTTGGGAGATCCGTGCAGTATCCGTGCAACGCGGTACACACAACTGTTCCCTCGCCAGTTGACAAGACCAAAGGCAGGAGCCCTTCTGCTCCGCGCCCGCCGTCGGCTCCCAGTTCGACCGCCCTCGCCAGGAGCAAGTCCACCAAACAGCGGCGGAAGTCGCCCAGCGAACGGCCCCTCACTGAGACGGTCGACAGCGGGGCGAAGTCCGGCTCGGGCCCGCCGCAGGCCGCTGCTGGAGGAGGCGAGGCCGCCGCAGTGGCCGCCGCCAGGAGCGTCGACGTCCGCTCACCAGCCTCCAGCCGCTACACCCCGGAGCTGTCCGCCGCCAGCGGGCCCATCTCCATCGACAGCAGCTACGCCGACAGCGTGGTGGGCCTGGTGAAGAGTCCGCCGATGCCCACCAGGGTGAAGTCGCCGGAGGACGCGGCGGCGCTGCGGTCGCCGGAGCCGGTCAACTGGACGCTGCCGCTGGACACCGCTAGGGCGTTCGCCGTAACCCAGAACGTACCACCAGGTCGGACACGCTGATATGGCACACTGGTGCCGTGATGCTTGGGTGACAGTGTTTTTCGCTAAACACCCCGTCACCTTATGTCGTGAAACGGCTTAAAAAGGGAATTTTCCTCTAATTTGGGCCCAGGGATGTTCACTAGGCTGTGTCTTCCATCGCAGAACATGGCGCCCCTATGATTTTATCATGCCCCTCACGTCTAGGTACAATGCCGCACCATTATTTTTTTATTAAGTTTAAGCTTCAGCCTGCTTGTAGCTGGAGAAAATAGGGGTATCTTTTAGCATTAGCGCACTAGCGCCGCCCCGTGGCTGTATTATAAACTAAGGGCTCAACCATAATCGTCTGGCTCTAGATTAATTACTGATGAATAAAAATAGCAATTAAAGAGTCTATCAGCATCCAATAGTTCTGGAAAGCTGCTGAAAATCATGCTGCACCTTCCATTTAAGTATGGTCTTTATATTAAAGGAGCCACCTCCTTTGGCTGATCTAGCTCCAGAATACAAGCATGACTACCCCGTTAGGTACCAGTGCGGCGGCCAACGCTGCTTTCCCGAATAATAAACTTCCAGGATTAAATCCTAACACAGCCCAATTTCATTCCACTCCACTCTAAAGAAAAAAGATGAGGTATTCGGAAGATCCGAAGGCTGATACTTAGATCTTTAAATATCGAAATGCTTAAATAACAGTACATTCATCGTGATGACCAGAGCTTCTGTCGCTGATACAACACTGTCACGGTTGACGGGTACTACAATACGTCGGAGAATAAATGTCTGCTTCCCTTTCGCTCTTATAGACTGCCAAATTTGATCTCTGTATATGAGCTTTACCTCACGGCATACGTTCGACAGAAATGTTTGTGTTTAATATTGACCTGATAAGCATTGATTGGGAATAGATATAACGCATCATGACTTACATTCACCTATCAATGAATCCACGCTTGGTGTCATGTGAAGGCTCCAGCAGACTAAGCTATTGAATAAGACCCTTGCTATACCTGCTAATCAACTAAAGCGTGCCTTCCTATCGACTAAATACAATTCATATCCCTCACATTAACTCCATTGAGCGCTATAAAGTTTTAAGCCACGAACACAGTTCCAAAGAAATGTCGCAATGAATCGGACAGGAACACAAAACGGCTGGCGGCTTCATCGCCCTGGGCAAGTGCAGATGCCTGAGCCGCTGCAGCTGCCTTGGGGATAACCGCGTGTCGGTAGCCGACGACAGATTCCTCAAGGACCAGAGAGGATCTTGATGGATGTTTTTGGGCGGTGCGGACTAAAACGAAACATTGAGACCTGTATCAGCAGCGTGCCGGAGAACGATGCTGAACGAGAATGAGCGCCCGGCGGGGCGGGCATTCGCCATGCTTGATAATACTGACCCGCCCACCAGCGAGGCTGGACCATCTCGTGAGGGCAGCGTGTTCAGAAGCGTCGTTTTTAATCTTCCGATCCTCAGACAGCTGCATAAGGTGCGGTGAATGAGAACTCGGATAGTGAGGGCATTTCAGTCGACAGTGAGGAGCACGCTCCTGACGTCGATTGGCATCGAGATCACGTATCGTGCCCTCATTGCCAGAGAAACTAGCCACAACCTAAGCACTGGCTAGCTGCTGCTCTACCGGCTCGCCAGAGGTGTCCAACTTTGGCAGCATGACAGTTTTGTAGAAACTGCTATGGCAGATTAACGATAACAAACCGCAGCACAATGCCTACCGGTGCCTCCCCGAGACGGTTTTGCTAGAGATGGTCTCGGATTGGGAGCCCCAGCTGCGCGATCGGGCCTCGCTGGCTATCCAGAGGCGCCGGTAGCAACCCCAGCTGAAAATGTGGCTGGTAAGTGCTCCCGGGTGTTACCATCGACGTAACTGACTTCACTGAGCTCTTCGGCTGGGATAGAACGTCCATCACCGATCCTACGCTCGCCATGAGCCTCAGTGACGAAGCCATCGAGAGGATTCAGTGTCCCGATGGAAGTTGGAACCTTTCATAGACAACAGAAAGGATGGTAGACAATAGAGAGGATGGACAGAGGCGGCCTCGGCAATACTCGGTGAGAGTCAGCGTCTCGGGTATGGCTGCAGCCGCCTCAGGCATCGCCAGCAGCTGTCAGCCATGGTGTCGTGGGTTCCAGCCCACCAAAAGGCAGGAAATTGGTTCCCTGCCCTAGCTGAAGCCTATGTCATTGCCCTTTCCCTCCGATGTCATATGACCTCAGCTGTTGGTGCGTCCTTAAACCCCAAAAATTGCAATACGGCGTGTATTTGGGAGCCTTTGTTTCAAGGGCCATTTTCTCAAAAGACGACCTGAGTACGTACCTAGTTTTTGCCGTCAGAAGCTTTGAAATATCCTACGAGCTGCTAATATTCTCTAGACACTTCTAGGTCTTTTGGTCACGTGGCCACCCTGTTAACGGCCCCCCGGCTAGAGGTCTTAATGTACCATAAGCTTGCCAAAGCGTAAGAAAGTCCTTAGTTCAGGATATTTCCGCTTGGCGAAGCTAGTGTTCCAGTGTTAAAGGTATAGGGAAATACACTTTGGCTCGGAGCAGGCTGGGGATTTCAGGTACGAAAAATATAACAATGTAAAATTGTTTCTGTATCTATAGGGCAAGATAAAATCATAGGGCACTGTGTTCTGAGACAAAAACCCTTCCAGTGACACAGCCTTATGCTCGCTCTGAACTGCTTCGAAGCGCTGTTTTTGCGCCAAAAAGCCCCCACATCCCTGGCTATACCTTGACCGTGCATTTTCATCCATCCATACCTGGATCCGCCACTGGGTCCAGCCAGCACCGAATGATTTCACTCCTGCTAGAGAGCACGGTGCATGGCCAGGTCGCAAAACTGGCTGAGTGACCCCTGTGTGACTTTTTAAAGAGGTGACGATGATCGTGACATGTGAAGACTGCCTGTAGCCGATTATAATTTTTTAAGCGGCCACTCAGCCAATTTTGCACCAAGGATGTACGAGGCTGAAAATAAGATAGTCTGCTCCATTCGACCAAATATTGCTTCTGAAAAACTATGTTTTTGTCCAGAATATATGCTTGGTCAGGCATATGTGCAATTAAGAGCGTTTATTTTGTGCATAATTAACACGCGCATTGACGGGGTCTGGCCACCTTCGCATTGCGGGGGGGCGGGTACCCGCCCCTAAGATCTCGAGAACCACGGTAGGTAGCGAAAACGGTAAACGGCGTTGGGCTGCCCATCCACTTTCCATCGAAACATTTGAATCATTTTTTATCGGTCACATTTAAGGTCCGAGAGGTCAAACATGCCCGTCATAGGGATAACATGTAAATTCAGTTTTTCGGCCATTAAATCTGAACAAGTAAAGATAGGCAAAACGATTTGAACTATATGAATCCTCTTAGCAGCCGAATCGAATGATATATAATTTGACCTTGCTGGTCAATCGGATTTGCCTGACCTGAGGTCAGGTCGGGTCGAGTTATACAAATGCATATCATTAGAACCGCAAAGCCCAGGCGAGTCTAATGCAGCTAAAATAAATGCTCTATCTCCATCCGTTACTGAGTTATTCCGTAAAACCTTTTTCCCATGTATTTCCAATGGAGAGGTCTGCCTCGTACCTGACCTTGGGTCATCGATATCAAAATACCGGAACATATTTTGAGAACTCGGTGGGGCCATTATGTGTATGAGTTTCAATCGGATAAGTTCACCCTGTCCGACTTATGCTATCTTAAACTTTTTTGAGGTCGGGTCACTTGACCTGTAATGGTGACCTGACCTGAGATGACCTAACCTTAAAATTTTCACGAAGTTGTAAAACGATGAGGGAAAAGGTATACCAGTACGGCGGCGCTACGCGCCGCCGTTTTTCTGCATCTCCGAAAACCCGAGGGGGCGGGTCCCGCCCCGTCAATGCGTGTTAAGTATCATGCCCTAAACACCCACAACTTTACGTTTGAAGCTTGTGTGCTGAATTGTGTACTTTTTCATCGAAACAATCTTAAAACATTGAAATATTGCCTCTCCCTATCCATTACGTCACTACTATTGAAAATATCGGGCCGATATAGAAGATAAAAAAGCAGCGAAATGTAGAAAATTATTTTGTATAACAATCAGAAAAGCGCTGTTCCAAAAAGATCGCCATTGAAGTCGCCGCTGCTCACCTACTTCCACGTCCATAGGCGTGCATGGCAAAGCAGAAAACATTGTTGCGTATGACAAGCATAGTCAGTCAGCTGACTTCAGACTTCAGTTTGACTTTGGTGTCACTTAGGGACATATGTCTCACGATCGTGTTTAACTAGGCACTGAACGTAACTAGGGTACTGTTCCCTACCAATGTCAAAGTGGGTTACCGCTGTTCAACCTCTCTGCAGATCAGATTGATGGTCGCTGATCTGTCCCGCAGGCGCGCACAAGTCGCACTCGTCTCGCGCCCGGAGCCGACAGTCGCCGGCGCCCGGCCAGATCAGCCCGCTTCATAAGCAGCTGGTGAACGATCAGATGGCTCGGAGCTCGCAGCCGGCCGTGCCAACCCGGGCCTCCGCCACCCCGCAGGACAACGGCGACGAACCCGCACCGCAAAACGACGGCGAGCTCTCCTCCGCGCTCGCCAACAGCAGCGAGGCAGGCACTGCTAGCACCGGACGCGATACAGATGGCTCAACATCGCTCAACTCCGTGCCGGACCTCGTTCGTCCGTCGCAGGAGCTCGACCGCTCGCCCGAGGACGCCCTGACATCTATCGGCGAAGATTCGCAACAGAGCTGCGGAGGTCGACCGCCAGGGGCGTCGCTCTTCAGCGGTGGCTCCGCGGAGCCGCCGCCAGCAGCGATGGTGGCTCTGTTCGGATCTGCCAAGCCAGCTCAGGCCAAGGCTGAAGGCCAGGGCAAGCCCGTCTACCGGGTGATCTAACCAGGTCCAGGGTGTTTTGGCGGTCTTTCACCTTTTGTAGTCAGGTGAATTCAAACGGACCGTCCTAATTTCTCGGTAGACTGAGCTTTCTGCCCATCTAGCTGTTGGCTGAGCCACTGTGGCAGCTGGCTGCTGTGGCTGTGCGCGAGGCCGTCCGGTGTGAGGTTTATGCGGGTAGTACGCGAACGTTGAACACGTTGAGCTATTCATGAAGATCAGAATCCGAGTTTCAGCACAGGAACACCCTGCGCTCTCCGTGCAAGATCTGTTTTCGGCTAAATCGTGTCTAAATTATAGGCTTTTCGAGCTTGTCTTGACCCTGATGCAGATGGTGGCGCTGTCAGCCGATGGAATGTGCGTATGGTGTTCAGCTAAAGCGCTGTGAGACTTTGACTGGGAGTAGTCATGTTGTTGTGCTTCGATCTCCGTGCCCAGCTGAAGCCTCTCGTTCGACGTTTTTAGATGGAACATTTGTCCAAAGTGCTGTTTGCGTTTTGTTTGTTGTAAGCCATTCAGAAGCTAAGTCATATATACGAGCTGAAGGAGTCTCACGTCTATTGGCTTTCTTAGGCTTACCCAGCTCAACCTACATGGGTGTCTTTGTGATGGCGACCCAGTTTGTCCAGTGCACTGTATTTGTTTGCCGTAATTGAAAACGTTTTATAGTGTTTTATTTTCATTAGCTTCTTCAATTTCCAAAATGAATCGCAGCGGCAGAAAATGTGCTGGATTCAGTAAGGATGCATTGCCTGTAACTATCGCGTTAAATAGTGTTTTTAAACCTATACCATGCCACACTGCCCTACCATTTTGGTTGTTGATGACACTTCTGTGTGCACGTCAAGTCCTTCTGGAGGTTTTATTACATCTGAACTGAGCTGGCAAGACTTTGAAGAAGTACTGCTTATTACAAACTGGACAGCATATGTAGATTAGTAAAACATCTGCATTACTGCTTCCATCAGAGCTGATTGAGCTCTAGGCTCGTTCGGAGCTGATTGAGCTGATGGAGCTCGTTAGCTCTAACGTTTGCGCTCCTTCGTTTTCATGCATTTACAAAACCCAGTTCTAAACAACATTTACATTTTACGTGCTTGCTATTCTCTTATTGTGGGGGCGTCTACATTTATAGTGTTGCATTTTTCTGTACAGCTAAGATATACAACCAAACCTTTTGCTCTGAAATCGGATCATATATTGACTGCAATTAATCTCAAATGCAAGGTTGCTTCATCCCAGGTATGCTGTTACCTTTAACCACTGCCCCGGTGGACCTCCGAGCCACCTTCACCCTGGTGGGGTTGAACACCCCCTCAAACTCGGCTCCGATGGGGATAGCGAAAAAACGCGAATGCTGGTGGGTAGCTCATAAAAATTCATGACGAAACTATATTAAACGTTTTTTGGCTCAGATCAATATGGAGGTCATGGCAGGTTAAAGAAGGTGACATTTTCGATAACAATGTTCGGCTCTAGCGTCTGACAGAGTGAAGCAGAATCATTGTTTAGGCACCACTACTCGCTTAATACATAAACTCGCTTACTCTTGTCACGGCAAATCGAATGATGCATGGTATGACCATACTAGGTCAACACAAAAATGACCAGACCTCAGGTCAGATCAAGGTCGCTTTCCAACCTAGCATAGTCAATATGTATATCGATCGACTCGCAGGAGCAATCGAAACGTAATAGTATCGAAATAAAAGCTGTATCATCATTCCCTGCAAAAGTATTGACCAAAGCCTGGAAACTGCTGAAGTAGCACCAGATGACCTCTCAGGGGTCACAGGTAAAACATTGCAACATAACCCTCGATAGGGGCCCACGATACTACCAATTGGAGAATATAAAGGTATTCTGTTGTATCTACACAAATACAGCCCAATTTCTGTTTTTACCATGCATTTCCAATGGAGAGGTCATGATCCGTACCTGACCCTAGGTCATCGATATGAAAAATCCCGCAATATATTTTGTAGCAATAGGTGGGCCTATTATGTAATATCAGTTTAAATCCGATGGATTCACCCATTTCTTACGTTATGCCACCTTAAATAATTTTGGAGGTGATGTCACTTGACCTGTGCTGATGACCTGAACTGCGATGACCTAACCTTAAAATTTAGGGGAAAGTTGCGGAATTGATCTAGAATAAGGTGTGCGAAGTATGGCGGCGCTTCGCGCTGCTGTTTTTTTGTGCCACCGGAAAAACCCGAGGGGGTGTTCAAACACCCCCCACCAGGGCGAGACAGTGAGTGCAACTTCCTATGCCTGGTTTTTTTCTAGGGCTCCATCCCCATAAATACCCAGGAAAGCCCCATAAGTGTGCCATTGAACCCCAACAATCAGAAAACCCAAGACCACAAGCCAAGTGTTTGGAGGTGCGGACTTCTTATGAAGTAGAAGCAGTGAAAATGTATCTGGTTAGCGCTCGAGAAAATACGGGCACAAAGGACTGGTGCAAATGCCTGGAGCGAAAATGGTGAGGTACCTTTCGATAAAGAATAAGTCACTCGATTCAGTTAACGTGACCAGGATCACTGCATTGACAACCTTCATCTACCGGCTACCCAGCTCAGTGGCGGATACAAGGAATAGGGGCTCACCTCCCGAAAGATCCGAGTGTCTATAGCAAATGAATAGCCAGAGGCTGATCCGAGGCAATAGTGGGGGAGGCTTGAGCCCCCAGCCCTCACATAAATGAAATCCTGGATCTGCCTTTGCCCGAGCTTCAAAATACATACCAACTACGTCTGGTGCGAACCGCCTCCAGCTCCACACGAATCGATAGTTCTATTCCTGAGTTTGATACTGGTTTCAGAAACGTTTACCGAGAAACCGTCAGAAACTGCAATACCGAGGCAACGCCGCAGCTCTCCCCATCCCAAATTCATTACCATGAAGAAGTATTTTCAATTTTATTTTCTATAGTTGTCTGAGAAAATGCAGCTGGAAGAAATTCCACGATACTGCGATATAATTTGTACCAGTCGTATAAATGCAAGTTTCACGGGATGAACTTATGCGTTACAGTTTTCCAGGCGTTTAACTTCGACAGCCGCAGTTGAGATGATTGAATTTGTAAATGGGGAATGTGTATGCATTTAGATCGCATATACCCAATCTTCCCAATTTTGAAGCCACACGAAAAGAAAGCTGGCACAGCTTTAGCTTCCATGTATTTGCTTGATTCTTTTTATAATTGTCCAGTTTTTGGATGGCACATCTCTTCTCTGGTTCGAAAGAGAAATTTTGTTTAATTTTGTTCAGATATCTCAAAATTTTGTTCTATTGCTCGTCCCAAATTGACAGTCCAAAATTGTGTCAAAATATTTCCACCATTAGCTGTCTACTTTATCGTACAAAAACGAAACAAAGTGCGTAGTTACGGGAAATCCCGGCAAAGCAGGCCCAACTAATCCCAATGCTGGAGATAGCCTACAACCAATCCAACATCGTGTTCCATTTCCGTCCAGAAGCCCACGTCCCAGCCAGAACCGTGGGATTGCATGATGCTCTCATGGGCGCCATATGACCTATGATGTCGTCGCGCCACTTAGCCCCAACTATGATGATGATGACGATGCTCTCATTTCATACGTGGCCACTGGTGAGTTGTCGGCGCTCGTTCGTGGATTAGGCGGGACACGGTGCAGTCAAAGCGCGTCAGACTGGTTGCTGGTGTGGTGGTGTGAAGTGCTCAGCCTATTTATTTATTATTGTGGTGGGAGCATACGTAAACTCTATAATGAGATTACTGTATTAATTATTTTTCTGTAAAGTTGAGAAGCTGTTGCTTGGCCTTTCTCATCGATTTATTGATGTTGAAAATTGGGATGAATTATTTATTCGGCCACACCACTTCGTCAGAACCATCAAACTGGCTCCCGATAAACATTTCCAACAGGGGAACAGGGAAAGAGTTAGAGACGTCATATGGCCCTGACAGATGGTGCACCGACAAGCCACAAAAATTTTGAACTGGTTTTTGCACGACATTCCCAAGATGATTTTGACAGCAACATCCACACATCATAATAGGTATGTATGCACGTAAAAGCTTGTCTCAATTTAGACTATAAATCCACTTGCGTTCGATATTTTAGGAATTTACTTACCTTGCCACACTCATTAAGAAAAATAAGAAAATAGTTTATTGGTCAAATATCTCGATTTTGTTCTTGTCGTGTTTGGCCCTGTGATTTTTCCTGTTGGTACTTTCTTGGAATCTGGCCTTTTTGGCCCTTTTTCTAGTAGCTGGCATCTAGGCTATTTTTGGCTTTGTCCCTTGTATAAATATGACTTCTTTCGGCCTTTTCTGCTCTTGAAAAGATGTTCCGACACCAAAATTAAGAAAAAGAACAGCAGAAAAAACTAGTATGGTGGTGAGAGGGAGGGACAGAACTTTGTAAAAATACGATCCACAAAAATTACGGCCACCGAAAACCGGATGCGAGGCATGTGATACTATAGGGGCCATTTGGGTGAAAAGTTGGCGGCAAAGTGCATCCTCTGAGGCTCCGCCCTCCCCCAATTATCAAAATCCTAGATCCACCACTGTTTAAGAGCAAAAAATTAACAGTTGGAAAACATGAAAAATATTAAATGTTAGCAGGAGTGGTCTGACCCATGAATACAAATACCTATTTTGTTTCTCATGGTCTGACCAAAATGATTGATGCTACTAAAACATTTTCTGGTTCTGTGGATAAAATCATTTGATGGCCACGCGGGATTGGAAGGGCACTCCTGGCTTCCTATTAAATGGGTATTGTGCTAACAAAATACTGCGTCAAGTCAATATCAAACCGTCAACAATTAGTTTTAAACGGTGATACAGGTAGCTTTTCTGGTCATTTTAGCCTCAAATCTGGGTTTTGTGATATTTATTTGGGCATTTTGTGAAAAATGGCCCCTTTTTGAACATTTTTCTAACTCAGTTTGGCCTTTCTCCGCCGAGAAAAAACTGGCAGCCATGAGCAGCATCTATGATCTCTAGAATATGGAAGAACACAAAAATTGGGAAACATTCTCCCCTCACGCCTCCAAAATGGAGTCTTGATCCCCTAAAGACATTATAATGGCCCGAAATGCCCCCCTCCACTGATTTTTCCTTAAAAAATGCCCTGCTTGTTGGAGATGAATTCTGGTGTTGTATTAAGATATCTGGAGTCTTGAAAAAGAAAGTTGATGCGTCCCGTAACAAGAGCTAGTTTAGAATTTAGCCGAAAGAAAGATAGTCTCCAAAGTTTGGTCATCTCTAGGATCTAGAGATGACCAAGCTTTGGAGTCTGTATCTAGATTCTAGAGATGACCAAACTTTGGAGACTGTATCTTTTTTCGGCTAAATTCTTAACTAGCTCATGTTTCAAGTTTCATTGCGAATACTTGTTATGATACATGTCAGTGGAGACGATAGATGAACGGTCTCCAATAGTGATGGGTTGCTGCATGGACCTTAACCCATCACCGCCTGGGGGTCCGATCGGACCCCCTCGTTTTTCGCAAATGATATTGAGCCGATTAAGATGAGACCTGCGTTGCTTTGCAGGCTTTTAGGGAGATCAATTTGACAACTTATGACCAAAAGTTGACATCAAGTAGGTCAGGTAAACGAGTTATGAAGTCATTGCTAGGCCCGTGGTAGGCGATTCCTGTTAGTTTGTTCCGTTAGTTAGTCACGGTTTGCGAAATTATTCGTGACTGTAACTTTTGAACATTACACGATACAGTCCTAAATTTGGTATCATAGTAATGAGCATGACCCAAGGATTCACATGATATGCCTTGGAAGGTTTTATTTAACCTTGACCTACGGTCAAGGTCATAATGTGACCTTTCAAGGTTATGCCGCATAACATTTGAATCCTTAGGTCAAGACGAACACATTGATGACTTTTTTATTTTAGGTCTCTGGTTCATGAGGTGTAAGATATTTTCTAAATGGGTCTAAATTTGACCCATTCTGGCCCACTGTAACGCCACGGTTCAACCGATACGCTTCAAACCCGGCTCCAGAGTAGAAGAGGATACGGCACTTCTTCCAGAACAAATGAAAACGGCGCTAGAAGTTCTCTAGCACCATTTTAATTTTTTTCCGGATCACCTCCGGCTCCTGAGATCGTAAGGGGTCCCATCACACCGCAGACGGCAGTGGTGTGTGTATGAAAAGGGCCCAGGCGGTGCCGGGTTAACGAGCATTACCATCTACGGGTGCGAATTTATATCCCCTTGGGAGTACCCGGGCAAGTGCAATAGAATATTGATGTAGTGTTAATATACCCTTTGAATTTTATTGTTAATCATTTTCAGAATTCAAAAGAACTGTGTGATGGCTAAAACAAAAATAAAGTTATGTTTTCTCCTTTAATATTGCAGCCATCAAAGGAGTTAGGTATAAGTCCTACACTGACATTGACTGGCCCTAAAAACTTTTACACTGAAATTGACTGGTTCTGTTTGAAGTTAAGAGTTGAAACGCCAAAATCTTGTTTAAAAACTAAAAGGAGCCGGGGCAAAAAGAAGGTCGATTGCCTGGAGGGTGGGGGGTGGACAAAAATATAGTTTTTCCCCGATTTTTTCCGTTGGGGGAGGGCAAATGCCTTTCCCCCTGGATCTTCCACTGGTGTACACCAGGTTCAAAATGTATGGACTCATGCATGAATATGTTTCTTCCTGTTCTTCCAGAAACATAGATACTGTGAGGTGGGTTGGTAGAAGAAAGAACGATGAATATGCGAATTCATGGTAATAAAAGCACCGTTGCCAACAAATGTTGCCATTAAAAGAACACCCTGAAAATTTAAATGCTTTATATATTTCTACGGGTGCTTTGTGGGCCTTACGCAGTCTACCACGCCAGTTTTGTACAATTCGTATCATTACGACCATCTTGGCCCTTTATGGGCTAACGCTGTCATAATTAACAGTTTTTGGGATTTAGGCACCTCCAATGGTTTTCGGAAATCCACGTTAGTATGATGAATTTATCGCGATTACCCTCCTTAGAAGAAAGCATCCCGTCGCCAAGACTTTTGGGTCTGGCCAGAAGGTTTTAGTTTTCTCGGTATTGTGTCAGAAAGGTGAAGTAAAAAAACATCGCCAATGTTGTTTGTGAGTCCCGAATAAAGTTTTTAGCCTTTTCACCGTCCAAAATAGAGCAAAGAAGCACGTACTTACCTCTTCTGGTATATTTTCTGATTTTACCTCGGCAGCGCTGTCTATAAGTCCTCATTCTTTATAACTCGTCCGACGGTTAAGTTTTAGTTTTCTGCATGCCTGTCTCCTCCTTTACTCATTTACCTTCGGGCTGGGCCCTCCACTCGTTCCACTCAGCAGAAACACATCGCGACACTCCTGACTTCAGCGAACTCAGCCACCGACTAGCCTGTGCTGACAGCCGGTGTCTCGACTGTACCGAAGAGCAGCCATGGATGGATACTCAAGCCAATAGAGAGCAAAGTATGGCCAAAAATGTTTAAAAAGATGATAATATTGATACACCTCGTAGTTCATGATTTAAAGCGGCATCATTTTTGTGGAGACATTTCCGCTAAATTTCTCGTAATGCTAGTGAACGCTCCTCCGATAATCAGCGGCCGCCATCCACTGGCTGTCGTTTGCCTGCGGGTCACAGAGGTTAGAGAGGTAACACTGAGCATGAGTTCAGGCCTCGAAGGGGAGGGGACACGTGGCGGATTATAAAACCTGCATGGGTGGTGTTGGTTTCGCGTGCTGTTGGACTGAGGTAGGAGGGCAGGTGTAGGAGACATTATGTATGTACACATGGGTGGACATATGAATTAGGTACTTATACTGTGTCCAGTGTCGATAGTATCGGGAAAGCACGAGTTCCTTAAACGAGTTCGGAATTTCAAAATGCTTGAAGGGCAAAATTGCAGGCGCTGGTTGGGGTCCGAGATAGTTTTCGACACCAGGGTGTATGTTGGAGTTTTTCAGTGTTTTTATTTTCAATTGACACACATCTATTGGCAGTGCAACACGCACGGTACATGTGAGATATACGCCCAGCTGGCATTCACGTGTATGCAACACGAGAAGTTTAAGATGCTGACATGACTATTGAAGGCAAAGGGATAAGTAGTTTTGACCATGAAAGCAGGGAGGGTACATACCAGGCAAATCAAGGGTGCACGAGGCAGTTAACTGAGTAGGTATGTGTATACTATGAACATCACTGCATTCCTTTAGCATTCCATTCCCCTATCATCATTTTTAGATGCTGCCGCCACCTGGTCTCCAGGTAGCCAAATGTCACTGTGCACGGCCGTCTAATCGTGATTGTCATACTTTCTATTTTCAGGCCTAAAAATTGGTTTGCATGCTACACTGTTCCGCTATTAATCCCCCGGGTGACGTTGCGTTCCTAGTTAGATGCTATCTATTATTCCCATTAGCTATCAATTGCAATATAACCTTATAAGACCAAGACGTTCAATAATCAGCTTTCGAATTATTCCTAATTCGGTGGAACTACCCTTTAAATTCTATTGTTTTATTTTCAGAACTGAAAAGGACTTTGGGGATAGCTAAAGCAAAAATAATCTTAAGCTATCGCCTTGTTATGGTAGTCACTTTCTTTTCAAATTTGGACACACACTGTGATTTTCGGAGATCCAGTTTTCTGCTCTCGTTACTGCAATATATTGCTTTCTTGGACCTTATTACTTTTGCGTGGGTCTAGTTAGATCAGCAGAGCTGATCTGTTAAACTTATTTTGACCTCTGCTTCTTTAAATGCTTTATTCTCAGATAAATGTTATGGCACAAAAGCACACAAATTCTGTGCTATAAACACATCTAATATTTATTTGGTTAAGATTCACCATTTGCAATACTTGACATGACTTGTGAGGTCACTCACTTCCCGCATTGCGAGAAATTAGGTATAACTTGAAAGCTGAGTGCTGAACGTGTTAATCTAATAAAAAATGAAATAAAAACAAATGACATTAATAAACAATAACCAAATAGAAACGCAACATCATCTGGGAGATAAACAGCTGAGCATTGTAGCATACAAACTAATTTTTGTGCCTCAAAATAGAAAGTCAGAAATCATGGTTAGGCGGCAGTGCACAGTGACTTCTCCGGGTGGCGGCGGCATCGAAAGAATGTGATAGGGGAGTGGCCCATGATAATGGAATACAGTGATGATAATGCCATTAAAATAAACATACCTACTCAGTCAATTGCTTCGTGCATCCTGTGATTTTCATTGGACCCTCCTTGTTTGAACGATCAGAGCCACTTAAACCTTCGCCTCAAATAACCATTTTATCACCTCAAACTTCTAGTGTTGCACACACATGAAAAGTCAGCTAGTCGTGTATATCGCATGTACTGTGTGTGTTGTATTACCATTAAGTCTTTGTCAAACAAATACAAAAATGAAAAGCTGCATCATCTACCCTGATGTCAAAAAATACTGCGGATTCAAAATCGGTACCTGCAATTTAATCCGCCACGCGTATTCACATACCGAACTCATTTAATGAACTCATACGCATGTTTTTAAGGGATATCGACACCGTATACTGCACACACACCTAACCCATGTATCCACACCTAATCCATGCATCCACCCATGTGCGCGTAATGTCTCCTACAGATGCCATCTCTCTCAGTCCAACAGCAGGAAAAACGACAACCGCTCTCAACACCACGCGCACGTTTTATAATCTGCCACGCGACCCTCCCCACCGAGGCTTGAACTCGGCGTCAGCGGCGCCCAGCGTGCGTGACCTCTGTAACCTCTGTGCCCCGCGGGCAATCGGCATCCAGCGGATGGTAGCAGCTGATTGGTGGAGAGCGTTCACTTGTATTGCGAGAAATTCAGCGGAAATTTCTCCATGAAAATGATTGAGCCAAAACCATAACCCAGGAGATGTATTAAAATGATCTTTTTCAAGCATTACGCGTCATATTTTGCCCGACATTGGCTTGATTATCTGCGTGACCATCCGATACTCTTTGGTACAGGCGAGACAGTGGCAATCAGCGCAGGCTAGCCGGCAGCCGAGTTCGCTGAAGTCAGGGGTGTCGCAAGATGGGTTTCGGCTGAGTGAAAAGGAATGGGACCCGGCCCGAAGGTAACCGATAAAAGAAGAGGAGAGGGACGTAGGTATGTACATAAAACTAAACCGTAACCGTCGGACGGGATTTAGAGTGTGAACTAATGAGAGCGCTGCCGAAGTAAAACCAGATAATATATCAGAAGATGGAAGCACGTGCTGCCTTGTTCCATGTTGGATGGTGAAAAGCACTAAACTTAATTTGGCATTACTGATACTTTAACGCATTTCACCTTTCAGACGTCATACCACATCTAAAATTACATGGCGAAACCCAAAAGTTACAGGCAATGGAATGTTTTTGTCTAATGAGGGTACTCTAATCGATCCATCATACTAACGTGGATCCTAGAAAACCTTTGAGGGCGCCCAATTCCGAAAACTTTCAACTACGACAGCGTTAAGGGAACCATTGTATTATAAACACTGTACAATACGCTCATAAAATCTTCGCTCCTATCCCCCCCTCCAGGAGAGCGATCATGTACTCGGAGAGGTGGCTTATACTAGGTCTGTCGAGCACCCAAATGGCACGTCCCACCCCCCCCTTTTAGGAGGAGAGGCAGACATGGGTTTGGCCCCCAAAACTCTGGTCTGCGTCCACCCCTGCACACGGCAAAACAATCTCAAATATATATTTTTGTTGTGCTTTGGTGTCATTTCTTGTTATCGTGCTTAGTTTTCCTCACCCTCTCTCATTTTTTACTTATGTTTGGTGGGGAAAGCAAATCGACAAAGCAACAGGGCAAAACGCTTCTGGAACATCGGGCGAACAGATGATATGACTTGTGTGAAGGTTGAAACAGATTCTTGGTGATGTGTGAGTTATCCTGCTCAAAGTCTTCAAAAGGAGTTTGTTGGTTAATTCATGAGATTTTTTTGGGTGCAGGTGGGTTTAGCATAGGAGAAATAAAGGACCAGTGTTTTATATTTGGAGCGATGTCATCCTGGATTTGGATTTGTGCTTGATTATTTTTACAATGCGTAGTCGTGCAACCAGCTTCTCATTCCACATTTTTGGAAACACTATTGCATCGTAATAAGCGGTATAGTATACTATACCTTTATTACGATTTTTATACGATTAGTATACTATACCTTTTATACGATACTATACCTTTCATTAGGGCCTAAAGGCCCTCGGAATGTCACGTCAGGGCATAATATGAGCCAGCAGAAACGCAGCAGAAGAGGCGCTGCTTATCAATATTGAACCGTAAGTAATATGTCGATGCATACAAATATTTACAAATTTGTACAAATGTTTGAAAAATCTTGGCGCCACCGACCAAACGTCCCCATGATGATGTGCCTTTTGTTGATTTCAAAAACTTTTTCAATGTGTGAACGAATTGCCTAGTGAAAAATATGCACTTATTCAGCTATTCTGAATAACTTCTACTTTGCTGTTTCTTTTGGACTGTTTCACTGCTTAAGTATGGATTATGCAATAAATTTTCTTGCAGGTATGTTCATACATTGCTAATTGTCCATCGTCAGTGGCGGATCCAGGATGGACAAAAAGGCATTGTCCTCGCAAACTGAACAATTTGGGGTAAGACTATGTTTTGTCTCCCCCCTAAACTCTCGACCTCCTTTTTGATTCGACTCTTTTTTAGTTTATAAGCAAGGTTTTGGTGCCTCAATTCTCGACTTCAAACAGAACGAGTCAATTTCAGTATAAACATTGGGTCTTATATATGATAGCAAAACAAGCAGCTTGTGGCCATATGTTTGACCCTGCGACGTTTATTGTCCTTATTATCTCTTGAGTTTATCCCCAAAACCTACCGTCTAGTAAAATTGTGGCATACTCTTACCGCGTGACGTTTTTTTGTCTTTGGCTTCCCCCCAAACCTACCGGCTAGATCCGCCACTGTCCATTATGCCTGAGGATTTCCGTTGCTGGGTAAAATATCAGGTTGTAAGTCAGATGCAGAATGCCATTATAAGACTGTAAGACGTATTCGTTGAAAGTGTCCTATTTTTAACCCTTGCCCCGGTGGGGGTTTTTGAACATCCCTCCTCGAATTTTTCTTGCGGCACGAAAAAACAACGACGCGAAGCGTTACCGTACTTAGCATACCTTATCTGTGATCAATTTCGCAACTTCCCACAAAATTTTAAGGTTAGGTCATCTCAGGTCAGTCATCAGTGCAGGTCAAGTGACTTACCCTCCAAATATGTTTAGGGTGGCATAAGTAAGAAATGGGTGAATGAATCGGATTGAAACTCATATTGGCAGTATTTGTGTGGATACAGCTGATAATGTTTTCATATTCTCCAAACCGTAGCATCCTGGGCTCCGTTTCAGGTTCATGCTGCAAGTTTTGACCTGTTACCTCTGCGAGGTCATCTGAGGCCATTTAAGCAGTTTTTAGACTTATGTCAATAACTTTGCAGGAAAATAATGGTACAGCTTTTATTTTGATACCATTACGTTTGGATTGCTATTGTGAGTCGATTGATATGCATGTTGACTCTACTAGGTTGGATAGTGACCTTGACCTGACCTGAGGTCAGGTCATTTTTGTGTTTTGACCTAGTGTAGTAATATTATGCATCATTCGATTTGCCGTGACAAGAGGAAGCGAGTGGTACCTAAAAAAGAATTCTAACTCAACGCTGTCAGATGCTAGAGCCCAACAAATCTGCTCTAACATGCAACCTTCTTTGACTTGTCATGACCTCAATATTGACCTGAGCCAAGAAGTGACCGATGTAGTTTCTTCATGAAGTTGTGTGAGCTATCCGATAGCTTTGGCGTTTTTTTTGCTATCGCGCATAGGAGCCGAGTTCGAGAGGGGAGGGGTGTTTGAACACCCTTCACCAGGGCGAAGGTGGCTTAAAGGGGCGTGTGTTAAGCACTTCTGGTTGTATTTGCGGCAAGCACAAATCTGGTTGTATTTGTGCCAATGACCAAAGTCGATGATGCATCTAAAAACCATCCTTATTATAATGTTGTTGAATTTCGACTGATGTGTGATTACTAGCGGCACCTCCTATGAAATTATTTTCGTACGAGAGCAAAACAGGGAACGTTCTTGACACTAAGCTGCGACTAGGTGTAGTGGATTTAAATGCGTATCTTTTAAAATTGTTAAAAGCCTAAACCCCTACGTGCCAATTTGAAGAAGCAGAAGAAACTGTAAAGCACTTTACCCTTCACTGCAGTGTTCACACCGAGGCCCGACTTAAGCTGTTTCGAACTCTTTCTTAGATGTGATAGATGTGATATCGATGTGATAGACCTCTACCCGCATAGTAGAATGCAATCATTTATGAAATCATATGAATCAAGTTCTGAAGTCGATTTCCGAGTTGCAAAGGCAATCAACAATTCATATTCGATTCACAACCCTATATTGAGGGCATGCGTTTAATTTATCGATGGCTCGGGAGCGGCGGGTAGGGCGGGCGGGCTGTGCAGCTGCGAGAAGTTCATGTTCATATCCACAACATGCAGAAAACACGAGAGGTGCCTTGATTCATGCCACTCTTTTGTGGCATTGGCACCAATCGTGAATGTGTTCAAATTGATGTATGTGTGAAAGCAGAAAATAAATGGTTGTGGTTATGCTCCTGACCATTTTAAGGTCAGCGCTAGACAGTATTCCTAACCTTGCGAGACAAACTGTGATCTGAACCCTTTTGGCGGTTCCAACAATATCATTTTCTTGAATGCTCCGCTCAAAATATTGTCAATAAATTCGGGTTTGAATTTTCTATGAGCCGTCATTATCTAAGCCAGGGTAGATAGTAGAAACAAATGCATTATCATTTGAAACCCAGGCCCTCTGCCCGCTCGATGTCACACACAGAGAACCCTTTTCTATTATTGTATCTGCTTTTTATTTGTATCTGAGGCGCTGTATTTGTCGCTATTAAGTGCTTCATAAATGCAGGTAGAAATGCAAGCTTAAATCCTGTAACTATATCATAACCAAATGATTATCTTTCCAAAGACATCGAAACAGGCTCACCAAAACATAGATTCCCAAAAGCTTCATGGGTATATGGTGAAACAACAATATACATTTTAAGCAACAAGCAACTACATATACAAAAAGCAGCATACATTTCTGTAAGCGTTTTTGCGTCATTTCTTATGCTTTTGTTTAGCTTTCCTTGCTGTTTTTTCAGAATTTGACATACGCTTGGTGGGAAAAATCAACAAAACGATAGGGCAATACGTTGCGGGAACATCAGGCGAACGAAGGATATGGGTGAAGGGTAAAACAGATTCTGGACCATGTGGTCCGGATTAGCTTGTCCGAAGGCTTCAAATGGAGTTAGTTTGGTGCTTCATGAAAATTTTTCAGGTGCAGGTGGGGTGAATATTGGAGCAATCAAGAACCAGTATTTTTATGTTTGAAGTGATGCTATCCTGGATTCTGAATTTGTTCTTGATGAGTCGTGAAATGAATATCCATTTGACCAGCATATCAGTTTTACATTTTTGGCACACTATTGCATCTTAATACTAGGTATATTAGGGCCTCGGGCTGTCATGTCACGGCAAGGTATTAACCATCAGAAACCGTAACAGAAGAGGCGCTTCGTATCAATATTAGACAGAAGATGAGAGATCGCCATATAAAGTATGTCGATGCATGCAAATGTTAACAAATTTATACAGATATTTGAGAACACCAGAGACCACAGAACAAATGTCCTCAGGATGCTGCGAGGATTGTTTATTTTGATTATTTTCATGTGCTAGCTTCATTGTGAACGAACTTTTTGGTGGAAACTATGCACTAATTCAGTTTTTGTTTAACCTTTGCTTTACTCTATCTTGCTGACTGCATTACTGCCCATGTGTGGAGTATGCAATAAGTTGCCATGCAGGTATGTACTAGTGCACGCATTGCTGATTAATCAGAAGGCATGTCTAAAGATTTCCCTTGCTTGTTAAAATGTTTACTTATTATCAGATGCAGGATGTTACCATAACACTGTTAAAAACGTATTTGGTAAATAATGCCCTCTTCGCATTTCATTAGGCCTTTGCTTCACCTTTGTCGTGGGTGCCCGAATTGGGGTTGTCCAGCACATTACTAGAGGTGCCGAGGCACCCTCAAAGAGATAGAAATCTACACCCCTGGTAAAGTCAATGTTAAGTCTTTAAAAAAGGAGACTACGAAATTTCGAGGAATGTTCAACACTAATTCGACGTTTCCTTGAAGGTGCCCAGGCACCCCGACAGTGATATGAATCGACAACCCTGTTCAGATTAGGTTTTACCGTATATAACCTTCGCAGTTGTTGCGTCGTTAAACCCAAAGCAGAAAATATCTCACCGATTCTAAAAGTATTCATTCCATTTCTTCAAAGTAAACTTATTTCAAAGAGCGTCTTTCTCCATGGGAAGAATGTTTTTGGAGATACTAAGGCTGTAAGTGCGATGTTTTCGACATAGTCACCCCAAACGCTATCGTGCATTTAGCTTCTGAGTTCAAACCTGCCGCAAATACCCACATAGGTTGCAATAACGTCTGTCCAACGACCGGGGCAGGCGACCCATCGTTCGGCAGCAGAGTACGACCGGTCGTGCACTGCCCATGGAAGTGTCGACGCGCTCAGTCGACGCTCACCGCCGATAGGAAAGGCTGCAGACTATGGCCGGTTTCGGTAGCTGAGCGCACCACCTCATCCGCTGTGCGCCGTTCTGAACTGCGCGCGCCGCCAGCCGCCACGGCGCTACAATCGATTCAGCTTCGGCGGCGAGGGCGGCGGCGGCCGCGCCGGTTCGCGGGGCGGCAGTCCGACGCGACGTGGAGAGGTGGGATGTAGTCGGCCGCGCGCGGTTGGGGCGACTGGGTGCAGAAATGACGACACCAGCCAGGCTGGTGTGCGGCCTCGGACTGCTCGTCGCCTCAGGTGAGTAGATGTGAATGACGGGTTTGTTGCGTCACATGGCTGCTGATCTAGCGCGGTTCACTGTAGAGTGCACTCACTCTCTTGGGAAATTAGTTATATATATCTTGGTGACGGTAGTCATCCGTGTGGAAAAAAATTGAAGCCAAACGTGGAAAACGTGGTGCCATTGCATTTTTTCAGCGCGTACGTAGTGTATATTTCGTTAATCTCTGAAGAGGATTCGGCGGCGCATTGGGCTTCCACAGCCTTGACAAGGGTTGATATCCCCGGCGAGAACACTGACCGAGAACCTTCTCATCCCATATATATACCTACCCTTTTAACAATGAGAGTTGATAAGCTGGAGCTGGTCCCGTCTGAAGGCCTTCACTAAAACATATGAACGAAGCGTTCTTAAAATTCAGCTGTAGCTATACCGTGAAATTGCTGTAACGAGAATATCCAGGGATGGGGGCCAGGACCCCCCAGATTTTTTTTCAACCGACCCAGGAGCACCCTCCCCTGGATCGAGAAGAGCTGCCCAGCCCTGTTCGCAGCCCCGGAGTGGGCTGCCCTGGGCCTGTGTGCCGGAGTAGTGGAGCTGCCGGAACCGTTGTGTGAGGTGCGTGCCGGCTGGCCTACCCAGGAGTAATGGTTCTCCCGCCTCCGTGCCGGTGGCTGCCGTTTTTGCTTTGGTCGAGGTCGGCGGTGCTGGTAGGAGAGGCCGCTCCTGCCGCCGTATCCAACATCACGTGCACCTTTCAACCGTTTTGTCGGCAAGCTTGGGTCGCCGCGCCCATGAGAGGCAAGTCGCAGAGGCGTGAGTTCTTCAAAATTATTAGGGGTGCCCAAACTTGAAACAAAGTCAATAAACACCATATTCAAAGGGATAAAATAATATCCCACGTGTTCAGTCAGCTTCTCACATGTTGTACTGTATGCAATCAATATAAAGTCTTAAAAATGAAAGCTCAGAAATTTGAAGGAAATTTTTAGCTAATCTGACATTCCATTGAGGGTGCCCGGGCGCCCAAAAAGATCTCATTCCACACCATTAGTAAGTTAACGACTAGCTAGCTTGCTGACGGTAGAGTTCATTCCTCGAGACTGTCGACAGCAATGTTTCGATTGAAAAGGGTTACTTCCTTTAAAGATACTTGTAGAGTCATGAGCTCTCCTTTTCATCTCGCAGCAAATGTCCTGGTGCTAACAGAAAAAAATTATATTCCTGTGAATTGTGCGCATTTGAGCATTTGATGGTACATCAACTGGAGTACAAATAAATGGTCTGGCCAGACACAGATTAGGAGCATGTTGAGGTTGTTTGGTGTCAGGTTGTCATGCCAACCAGAACGGCGGGGTCTATTTTTCTTCCACTATGGCTGTTGTGTGACGTAGAATAATGAGGACAAAATAATGGTAAGGTACAGGCCGAATTACTCAATGTTGTTTTAGCTATCTATTCATCTCACAACCCAACGGCTCGTATGAGTGTTTCATCAGGATCTGTATAAATATTTGAGATGCAATGCAAAAACCTCACACTTAACTCTTAAAATCTTGATAATAGATTCAACGATCTGACTCAGCTTCAAGATTCTGAGCAACGATAATATATGAAAACAGCAAAACGCACCCCCGGTAGAAGGAAACTAACAAGAAGCATAAGAAAAAGCAATTGTTCTTGCGTTTTTAACTTTATACAATAAAAATATGTTTTTAATGCATATACTAACCAAAGATTGAATACAGATGACTCAAAATAAGCTGTGATTTGCTCTGGGTGACAAGTAGACTATGAAATTTTGTTACTTATTTTTTCACTGGCTTCGGTATCATGTACCTTGAGATCCTGAAAAAATCCAGGGGCCCTGAGAAATTAATGGAATCAAATAACTACTTCCAATGTTGCAGCCAACTTATTGCTAAGCCGAAGAGGAGTTTTTGTAGACCATATCTCCCAAACGCGGCAGTTGCCGTGCATCTCTTGCCATAGTTTCTACATTCCAGGGACTTCCTATCGCTGATCCCGAGGGAGCTACACAACGAGAGCAGCTAGATTTTTAGTTTTGCCGTATATACAAGTATAACAAGAGTTTGTGCTGATCGCTTTTCTTCCTTTATTGGTCAGGAGGCCTTCTAGGCATACATAGCAGAGGTCTTGAATGTCAATTACGTACATATGGATGGAAGTTAATGGAGATTAAAGGACCTCTGCGCTCCGCTTGCTTTTTCGGACGGGACCTCCTTGACCTGCTCAGTGGCCCGATGACCGTCCAATATGGGAGAGGTCTGCTCTTGTTGTTGACCAAAGACCTCCTCTTCCATCTGGGATGTAGGTGTTGAGGGGCCTCTTATGCCTGCCAGGGTCCTTAAAGGGAGTGTTCCACTTTTTCAGTGGGTTTAAGTGAGATAACAATTTTGCAGAGCGTGTCGAGAAACCACTATTGACACATTTCATTTCATCTAAAGCTATCTGCATTAAATTTCCGCGCGCTTTAAAGTTCAAAACAAAAGTGACTATTCTACGTTTTCAAACCAACAATGAATCCTTTTCATCCGTCTGTGCATGTCACGTGATAAATATTAACAGACGGCATCGCCTTCGCAACGTTACATGTCGCAAGCCGCCGCAGTAAGCTAGATTCGTAATTATACGCAATGCCTAGGTCAACCCTAGGTAGTAAGACAAGAAGTGATGACCTGTTCAGGAGCCTGGGTAGTATGACCTGTTCAGGATCCTGATCTTGAAGCATTAAAAAGGTCATCTCCTTTAGCTCGCCTTCTGCAAATGTTTAGGTCACCTCCTTGGTCAGTCAGGACCGGACTATGCACGCCAGTGGCCTGAAATACAAAAAGAGCATACATCAATGTCGATAGAGACGCCTGCTCCGGTGGTGGGGCTCTTGGGCAACTTTGCGTAGTCAGATGGGTATTTTATCTGGTTAGGGACCTCTTTCACCGGGAAGGAGGACTCTCCATGCCGACCGAGGGAGTTCCAACGTCCAATCTGTTGTTCGAGTTCCATCTGTTAGTGACACATTCATAGGTCCTCAGACTCCTGAGGCTATCACGTGCATTCAGCATCAAGGAGACCGTCTGAGTCGAGCAGAGAGCATTCTAAAATTTCATAGAGGCTAGGCCTGTAGGGTTGGTGACGGCCCCGCTCCGGAATAAAATACCCGTCGCGCACATTCGGACAAAGGCCTGAGTGCATGAATGTCTTCGGGACTTCGGGACGTCGGGACGACGAGTGCATGAATCACCGGGACGTCGCTTGAGTGTTGCGGGTGTTTTAGTGTGCATTAAAGGGAATGTGGCACCTCGGAGCAATTTCAGAGTTTGGTGGTTTTAGGTGCAATCTGTGTTGAAATTTATAGATTTGGGTTTATTTCTGCTGAAAAATGTCAAACAGGCCTAATGGTTTGTTTATTTAATTATCCTCTGTAAGCAATGTGAAGCCTCATAATTAACGTTATCTCAAATCAGAGTATGAGTTGGTAATGTTTTGTGCCAGAATGAGCCTGGTCGATTTGCGCCAAAAATGAGTATGAATCGAAGTGAAGCTTTGCTCACAATTGTTCCAATTAGGAACCAAAGTGACCATGATCAATTTCTACTGCTTGTGTTGTATTAAAACATAGTTTACGTTTCAAACTTGTCAATAAAGCAATATCTACGTATTTATAATCGACAGGGCCAAGATCATGTTTAGCACATGTGTTTGAAAAATATCCAGGCAAGACAAATGTGTCTGCGAAGCACGATCTGCGGGGCTGGAGCATGACGTCACTTTCTTAACCCTATTTCCGTCAGGCTCCCGGCTACCCCTATTTCCGGCAGGGGGCAATATCGGCCCCCCCCTAAGATCTCGTAATCTAACCGGCCGATTTTGAAAATTCAAAGTGCTATAGATTCCCTGACGCTAAACTTTATTTTGAAAAAAGAAAATTTCAAAATTGTGATTTTTAAGGAGAAGGTCGTGCAAAATATACAATTTTTGTGTATTTTTAGATTTTCCATAACCCTTGTCTCTGTTGTACGATTTTCACAAAACTAGTTCAGATTTACAAATAATTGACCAAAAATTGTCATATACTGAGTTACGCAAAAATTCGAAATTCAATGGCAGTTCCAGGACCAGGACTATGAGGGGAAATATATACAACCTAAAAAGTTTTTGTTACGCGGATTAGAAGCCGTGATATACTGCTTGGCATCTTTGACACATAAATAAATGAAAAAGTGAAAAACCCATCAGGGGCGGATGCAGTAAGGTAAAACAGTGGGGTAAAATACATACCAACAATATGCGAGTGGTATGCATGAGTATATTAGTCCTCGACTAGTTGAAATTTATTTCTGATAATTTTTACCCTCCCATGGCAGCTCTGGGAAAGAGGGTGACATAGGCGGATCAAGGACTCTCGTCGTGGGGGCGGGTGGGGGTGATTGGAAACACATTTTTAATATACAACGATATTGAGTCGCGGCGGTGATACTGGCTGGGAATATGCATTTTGAAAATGTGTAGTGACTGGACACGCCTCTGATAATCTAGAATTTGGTTATAACTATTTTGAATTTTCATATACCCAATTGTATTCGCCCTGGCACGGCTGTAAGCAGTCTTCTCACTTACTAACGTTTAGTCCTTCTTGATAACATTCCCCCATTTTGAACTGCTGTAACCGCCCCTGATGAATACAAATAGTGACAATTGTGAATGCACTATCATCTCACATAAAAACTGATATAATAAAACCATATAACTGGTATCAGGATCAGCAGAGACGGCTTCCTTTTACAAAGAACCCATCGCATACGATAATACTTGGTTTGTGGATAGAACCTCCCCAAAACTCCAGCCATAGCTCCGCCCCTTGTAAATATATAATATTGACAATTTCAGAAAACCTGCCTGTACTAGTTTTAGGAAAAGTCAGGAAGTTTCAAAGTTCTATCCAAGCCGTTTCGAGATATTCTTGAAAACCTGAGGGGGGCAATATTAGCCCCCTGCCGGAAATAGGGTTAAGGTTGTCTCATAGTACGTAAACATCCTGGGAGAACGGGGATGGAGGGGGATGAATTTCTACATTTTTTATCTGCAAGTGGTAAGATCTGGGATAACTTAAATTGCGATTAAGTCGTTTCTCGACATGTTCTATCGCGTGGTTATCTCAGTTCTAATCCCATTATGAAGGTGCCACATTTAGTTTTTACGTACAGAAACGTTATGGCCGAGGCAAGAACGCGCTTTCCAGGATGTGATTTCTAGGGACCCATACACGGCCGCCACAGTCCGCGAAGTGTAGATACCCTTACGCACCAAGTCAGACGTGGTTCATTCGATTCCACCCATCGAGCACCAGTGACGTCGTAATGGTGTTAATTACTTATCCGCTATCCCAGAAAGAAAGGCTATTAGTTATGCCATAATGACCTCGTGTGTTTCAATCATGGTTACGAAAATAAGGCAGCGCTGCTGTATGTGTCGTCATGCATTACGGTATGTCAGAAATATGGCGTACAATGCTACGCATATGGCTCAGCTGCGCTACATTATATTTGTGGATCAATGGCTACGAAAAAAATATTTCGTAACGTAACGGGGGCCATTTCTGCCCAGGAAAAAGGAACCTCAAAACGAAATAATGAGAACAGCTACAGTTATGATAGCACTGATTTATAACAATCCAACAGTGAGACAAATATCGAATATGTCAGCAAGACGTGATGCTTGCGGCAAACGTTTTACTTCGTCGACGACTTCTGATGTGTTGTTTTACATCGTTCTCAGGGGCGTATCCAGGGGGGAGGGCAAACCGGTCATATAACTTCCAAAGCGGGCAGATGAGGACCAAACCTTCCCCCTCCCACAAGAAAATTAGAGTGTGATAATTGATAGTCATAAAAACATCTTTAAGTGTCTTTGGTGATATGGCGGATACTTCTTTGACATGTAATAAATTTCTCTCAAAAGAAGAAAACTGAAAGTTTTTACTTTCTGAGCGATTGCTGAGTAGTTAAGGTAAATATTGATTTGCTGTACCAGCTTAATTCGGCCTGCCAGTGCCTTCGTCACTCAACTTGTGTTTAGTGCCCGAGGCTGACATGGGCTCCTTCCTCCCCTCCAGACCAACCCGCAGGATTCACCCCTGATGGTAATGAATATATTTTCAGTGGCCAGGGAAATTGAATTATTATATTTTATATGAATTATCCAATGAAATAAATGCGTTATCAAATGAACAAATGTGTAAATATCAATGCTGTAATCTGGTCTTCACATGCACATTCTTCAACGTGTTTGACGCTAAAATGGCTGCAGATGGACCTGTGTAATACACACAGTGTGTATGCATAGGCTTGCACGCTTCGATGCCTGCCGAATGCATAGCTCTTAGTAAGCAGATACCTCAAAAGGTAGATACGTGCCGCATAAATGTTCTCCGTGTTGCAAATATTTGATTAAAAGATCCTGGAATATCGGAAAGACGGGTGGGGAACAGTGCATAAGTCTAATGGCAATGGAAACCTTGCCTTTCAAATGGAAAACGCCGAGGCCTATAGTTTTTCAGAAAGGCATGTACATTTGTTTTACCCCTCGTTTTTATAGAGGCTGCACAATGCGTTGTTTATGCATGTGTGCAGTTCCTCTTTTTATGAACATGTCTTAGCACAACATCACCGGGTTATCAAGAATAAATATATTCATTTGACGGGTTCTGAAGCTCGCCGCTTTTTTTGCCGTCAGTGGCCAGAAATGGGCTGCTGGTGTCGTTCAGTACTAGAATTACAGCATTATGATAGACCAAGCAGGCCTCCGCCGCATGCCTGGTTTTGAAATGCCGCTTCTGGTTACTGCTCAATCGGTCCAAGATGGGTACAGAACGAATGCGAGGAAAACATCACCAGAACCAAACCCAGCGTTTCAGGGTCTGCCTGTGAGCTTGCACTCCCCTGACTGGTAATATATATTCTGTCGCTCAGATCCTCTTTCGGGTGATATTGCTAGTCCGCCGCTACCAGCTCCACAAAGCCACTACGGATCCCTTATGACCATAGTCATCCGCGACCGTGCCATTAAGGCTCAGTGAAATGCCCCTGCGGCAGTCGCTGGCTGGAATGGCCAATCACGCCGGTTCTACTGGCTTATCTTGTTTGAATGTAAAATCTGATAAAAACTGGACAAAAACTGATCCGTTTAAAAGTCTTAGATGGAACGTTATCATCCACATGTTTAATATCTGCTTTGTTTTGACTTGGGTGTACTGAATTTGAAACTAAAATAATTGGCAGGAGCTGGATTTGCCGAATTGATTCTCAGATCCGGCCAGACTTAGGTTTCTTTGTGCCTTCAATATGAAGGTTTTCACGGCAGTAAACAAGATAATTACCATGAAAAACAATTTCCCGAATCTTGGATGCGAATTCAGCGTATTCACTATGATTATATACCTATTCGGGCACAGCCCTTCTTCAGATTCTTCCTTAGACAATAGATGAGTACAAAAATTATTGTTCATAGTATTCGTGGACCATTCCAGGTCGTGTTTAAGACTTAACCGAAAATCTGTGCATTACACTAATGTCTAATGAGGGTTCTGAGGAAGACTGTGCCCAAATATATGATCACAGTGAAATTTCTTAACCCTTGCACGTACTCGGGTTTTCGCCACCTTCGCCCTTACAGGGGGTTGTTGCTACCCCCTCTCCTCGCGATTGGCCCCTAATTGCCGTAGAGCTCTGCGGTAAAAACCAGAGTGTTGGTCGCTACGAGAACTAGTGATTGATATCAATTTTATGACCTTAGTTCATAAGGTCACCTTCCAGGTCAGGTCAATGACCTGATGTTCGCCCTGTTGCGGCCCATTTTGCCGTTTTGGCTGCTGTTGCCCCGAATTTTGGTAACAAATAACATTTGTATGGCCATTAAATTGAGAAATAGACATTCACGCGTCGATTCACATGCTATACACCCATATGACTCATCTAGGTAATGCAGGAGGTGAAGTCAAAAGTCAAAGGTCACTGACCCTTACAACTAAAAATTGTCCAATAGGTCTAATTTTCAGTTTCAGAGGGGTAATTTTGGACGCTGAATTCAAATTTAGCACTTTAAACAACGCCGAGGGCTTCTTTCATTAAAATCTCAGGTCATCAGGTCAACTTCCGGGTCAAGTCAATGAGTATGAGTAGGTGTCACCTCAATGAGTAGGTAAAAAGGTCAAGTCCATATCGGAAGCAAGTCAACTTGTTCAGTGTACACATCATTTGAATGGACTATTCATGAGCCATTCTGCATCATTTATGCAAATTTAGTGCCTGTCTAATCATATGTCACTGCTTACGCCCCCTTCATGGTCAAATTAGGTCAAAGGTCGAAAAAGGTCAAGTCCGTATTGGAGGAAAAACGTCTTGTTCAGCGTCCTTCTCATGCTGAAAAAATTGACTATTCATAAGAAATTTTGCATCATTTACTCCAAGTGCCTGTTTCATCATCTGTTATTGCGTACATCCCCTTCAAGGTCAAATAGGTCAAATTTCGAAAAGGCCAAGTTCATAAATTATGCAAACCAACTCGTTTAGTGTAAATATCATTCAAATTGACTATTCATAAGCCATTCTGCATCATTTACGCCCAGTAAGTGTTTTCTTCTTCATCTGTTATTGTCTACTCCCTTTCCAAGGTCAAATAAGGTCACAAATTGAAAAAGGTAAAGTCCGTATCGGGCGCAAGTCAACTAATTCGGTGTTGATCTCATTTAGAAATACTGGACCGAAACACGCATCTGTAATCGTTATTGGACGCATAGTTATCACTGAGGTCACGTAAGTTCAAATCAAGATCATTGAAGGTCAAGAAAGGTCATGAAAGGTCTAACCTGATAAAATTGATCCTCAAAGGCTGAAGGACAATATTCTGGGCCAGTTCATGAACAAATGCTGCAAAAGAAAGATGGTAGTCAAGAGCATTCACGTGAAAACAACTGTCACGAAGTGACAGTTGAAAGTAAAATAAAAAACTGTGGGTGCTTGACTGTTTGTTTCCATAAACTTTTGTATATATGTTCGAAATGCAAATTTGGCAAAGCCGGCATGCTGTCAAGTAAAAAAAGTTCCAAGTAACCCGATAGAATACAGCCGGGTCTAGAATCCAGTGCTTCCCTAGTTTTCACACCAAAATTAATATTTAAGAAGGAAAGAACACACCTGTGCATACATTGTTTGTACATAAGGTTAAAACATGCCAAACGTTGAAAAATATAAATAAAGAGCATAACAACATGATGACTGGTAAATTCATTTGCTGTCTTGATTAAACCCTTCCACATACATCACGTATTGTGGTAATTTGAAGTGTTTCTATGGCTTCCCAACATTGCCGTCCTGCATAGGCGGATCCAGGGAGTGGGGCCACGGGGGGCACGTGCCCCCCCCCGATCGACCCTCGGCACCCCCTGAAATAGTCATGGCGCCTCCCCTGAAAGGTCGATGGCCCCCCTGAAATGTCGCTTCCCCCATTCCAGGAAGGATGCGAAAATCGGCGCACACCGATAGGATTTTGCGCCCACCTGCTGACAGGTTTTGCCGGTCAAAAGTGGCGCCCCGGTCTGGATGGCCCCCCCCCTGATCGGCAATCCTGAATCCGCCTATGTTGTCTTATACGTGCATAAAAGCAATTTCCCTGTCTCTGCAATGTATGTTGTATTGCTGGGGGATCCGGGCGCGAAAGACATCTCCGCCGGTGGGTCAAGCCGGCGAGGAGCAGCGTCTGGAGGGGTTCGCTGGCGCGGAGCTGATGTCGTATAACTCGCCGGCTTCCGCGCTAACTTTACATGCCTTCTCAACCGCGCGGAAGTCAGCGCCCAGCAAGACATTGCTTGTTTTCAGGGTAAACAGTGATCCTTTAAATGCGAGATGCATATACGTTTTTATTGGAGATGATAGTGGATGTTCATTCTGGTATCAGATTTATAGATATTAACTTATAAAAATCCTTCTTACACCACGATGAGATAAAGTTACCTCGATGAGGGTTTTTCATAGTGATATGTGATGAGAATATTCGCTAGCAAAAATTGTAACGACCATATTGCAGTTTGTCGTATTGCTGAACCAAAAACCCCGACCAAGATGTATCGAGAGACGTTTCTGCCACGATTCAGAATCAATCCTGTGCCAAGGCCTCCTCCCCTGGTTCAGGAGATTTGCAGAGGCCTTCTCTCCTGGTTCAAGAGTGTCGCAGTCACAGAGGCCTCCTCCCCTAGTTCAGGAGTGTCGCAGTTACAGAGACCTCCTCCCCTGGTTCAAGAGTGTCGCAGTTACAGAGGCCTCCTCCCCTAGTTCAGGAGTGTCGCAGTTACAGAGACCTCCTCCCCTGGCTCAGTGTGTACACATGGGATAAAACAAAAAACACAGAAATGATATGAGGCATGGCGATACAGCCCAAACTAGGGAGTGATGAAAACGTGAGGGTAAAAACATGAAAAGGTCACCCATGTCAGGGCGCAATGTGGCCATCATGTTCGAAGCGGCAATGGCAAGGAAGGGGGCAGCGGCAGTCACAGATGGTTCCAGTACACTCAGGGAGAGAAAAAAAGAAAAAAATAGAATGCCGGGTAAAAATAAAAAAATAAAAAAATAAAATAAATGATTACATCCGCAGTTATAGAAGCCTCCTCCCCTAGTTGAGTGTTGCAGTTGCAGAGGCGGCGGCGGACGCTGCCCAGCAGCGCCTGAGCTGTGTCAGCCGGGGAAGCTGAGCCCAGTGCGGCAGGGGTAGCCCCGCCCCGGTATTTTGGTAGCCGCCACGTCGTTTATTGACCTGGGGCCGTCTGGCGGTGTGGCTGAGGCTGTCGCGTCGCTGTCGATTAGGCCGGGCAGCATCAGCTTCTGAGCTAGCCGGGCCGCCCTGTCTGCTACAACTGAAGTCAGCGGCAGATCCTGCCCCTGGGCTGTGACCTCTGGCACGTCTCCGGCGTGCTGCAGTGGCTGCCAGCGGGCGCCGCGCGAACTTTTGACAGCGTGCTTAAAGCTTGAGGTGGATGGTGCATATATACATGCTGAATGAGCCAGGAGGAGATTAGGAGCGGTCCTTCATCACGCAAGAAGCTTATCAGCAGTTTGTCCACTGCTTGTTCTAGTTTATTTAAACAAGATCTGTTAAAGCGGTCAGTTAAAGAACGTTTCCGTTCATGCTTTGATTTTTGTTTATCTGCTTTCACCCCACTTCCGGGGAATAACTGGTAAAGCTTCTAAGGTTAACCTAACCTTTGTTGTAGCCTATTTCAAACTATCACTGGATTTCGTCGCTCATTTGCATGTTCTGGACACTTTAGGCCAGATGAATGGTTTCATATTCATACAGAAAACGGAGCAAAGACACCTAGTAAATATTTAGATCAGTGGTTCCCTGCTCTCTCGCCACTGTTGCAATTTTTGAAAAGTCAAAGTACGCCGTTACAACGCGCCTCAAAGTTGTTACCGAATCATATAAGATGTCGGAGTGATTAAATTGACGTCTCTAGCCCAAATGGTGCCTCATTAAGGTTTAAATAATGCCCCCTCCAGACTTAAATAGCCACCCTTGACCAAAGTGGTCACTCCCTCTGGAAATCCTGAGCCTGTGTATGGGGCAATAACTTGTGAGATAACTGGAAGCTGCACACAACGAATCTCATGACTTATGCTTTCAATTTTTAGCAGTGATAATCCGCATAGAAAAATTGATACGTTTTTGGATTATGTGAACTTAAGTTACACAGCATGTTGAATAGATGGACTCACGCTACTGGATAGATGGAATGACCAAAGCATCGGTGGCTTGCTTGAGTAGTGAGTGAGGGATGATACTATGGCTGGAGATCCGGGGGAAGGGGTTGGGGGGTCAGAATCCCCCGCCCCTGGACTTTGGGTCTCCCATAGGCTTTGTATAGGGCTTGTATTGCTGTGCCAGTGTTAACCCACCCAGAGCCTCCCCCTCCCCCTGGATCGAGAAGAGATCTCCAGCCATGGATGATATGGTTCTTCATCGGGCCTGGTTATTGCTTACATCGATGAGGGGACAGGAGCATGCTGGTGCATGTTGTGACGAGCTAATAAATATGGGGACGATACGCCCCCTTTCGTCCCTTTACGATACAATACAATGCCTACCCATGTGAACACCCAATTTTTCACTTCTCTGTCCTCGTTGACAACTGAGTTGGTTAGTTGGATGATGCCTGAAGGCCGATCTCTCAGTATAGCTTGAATCCTGAAAACAATGAGCTGGGTTATAATACATTTCACTTAAGATAATTTTTGGTAAACCAAGCCTTTTGGGAAAACCAGGAAAACCGAGATTGCCGCAATTTGCTTATCCTGGTGCACCATATAGACCCGTGTCAAAGCTCTGTTATACCCTACGATGGCAGGTGCATGAGCTGAAAATGGCAGCGAACACTGGAACAGCAAACACTTCCCCACCAAGACTTTGGGAACTGAGATAGCTGTGAAATTACCGTCGATGCTGTATGCCAAACTTAGCTCCAGCTGCTTGTGAGGCGCTAGTTGCCGCTGAGCTAGATGACGTAATTGGATTTAACAGCTACGAAATGGGCTATTGGGCAGGGGCGTGGAGCTTTGAAAATGACTGCGGGTGAAAAATGTCAATAACTATCATATTAAAAAATAGTAGGGCAATGCAAAGAAGCCTTCCTTAGGACTTTTAGGATTATATAAAACTAATTTGAAGTCCCTAAAATACAAATAAAAACCGATCAAAAGGAAATATATAAGTACTACTTAGACATTTCCTTGTGGATGCTCAGGCATAAAAATCCACACCACCGTTTCTGGCAGCTTTCACGATATTTTAGTACTATCATAACTATTGGAAATCCATAGTGTCTTTTCATTATGTTTATAAGGGTATTTTTATTATTTATGATTTCTTTAAATAGGTACTGCCTTGGCTTCAATCTTTCTTAACACATTTAAACATGTATTATGTAATTATGTTCGTTGGTCCAGATTTGTGCAAATATCTGCCACTGGTTCTAGATGTATATATATATATATATATATATATATATATATATATATATATATATATATATTCCTACATATTCACACTGCTTATAGAGCTTATGTCACGGGTGACTGTCCAATGCCCGGGTCTTTGGCGCCGTGACGACACTCACTGTCTTTGGCGCCGTGACGACAACTCCCTTCTGAAAGTCACTGGCCAGGGATGCAATTAGCTTTGGTGAGTTTGTTTTCATCATTGGCTCAATTTGAGTCGTCGTTGCTTGAAGTGTAAATCGGTGGTGGCTTGCTTTGATGACGCCTTCCACCGGTGATTATGTCGAGGTTTTTATGGTGCTGTGAACCGATGATTGTGCGGTGCACCAGCGATGGCGCCGTGAGCCTTTGGCTACGCCATGAACCAGCGGTGGTGTCTTGAGCCTTTGGTTATGTCGTGGGCCGGTGGTGGTGCCGTGAGCGTTTAGTTATGTCATGATCCGGGATGGTGCTGTGAGCCTTTGGTCATGCCGTAAATCGGTGATGGTGCTGTAGCCTTTGGTAATGCTGTGAGCTGGTGATTGTGACATTAGAACGTGATTATGGCCTGAGCCTTTGGATATGCTGTCAGCCCTTGGTTATGCCGTGAGTCGGTGACTGCTACATTACCCTTTGGTTTTGCCGTAACTCTTGGGTTATGTATGCTATAAAGCTTTGGTTATGCTATGCGTCGGTGATGGCGCCGTGAGCCTTTGGTTATGTCGTGAGCCTCGGGCTGTGCTGTGAGCCCTTGGTTATGCCGTGAGCCGGTGGTGGCTGGTCTCTGAGAGACGGCCTGCTGATAGCGCTGGAGGTCGGCCGTGGCCGCCCGTTTTAACAGCCGGCGCAGCATAAATCGCGGCGTCGGCAGCTGTTGGTGGCGTCAGCCGTCCGCTCCGCCGCTATCCGCCATCTCCAGTCTCGGCCTCCCTCAGCCTCGGCCCGCTGCCGCCCGCTCTCCGCCATGAAATTGGCTCTCCGACGCGGCAGCGAGGAAAATACCGACCATAAAGCCGGGCGTTGTTCTGTCATAAACACAAAAAGAAACTTTTACGGGCCACTAATTTTCTTTCAAGTGTGCGGTTTTCTATTTCTCTGACATCAATCTGCGTACGCTGATGCTTGGAGCATTGTTTTTTCACTCAATATTTTTGCTAGGTATTTAATATTTTTGTACTCGTACTAAGCATAGAAGAGTTCATGTTCCAGTTCAGTTTTAATCTGACCAAAGAAGGCTAGTATAGCTGGCAAACTATATTGGCGGGTAGCTGTTCTACCTCAAAAAGCCACTTGACGAAGTTCTGAGATGTTTATTGTCATGTTTAATGAAACAGGATCAGTTGATGTATGTTATTCTAGTGACTTCTATATCAATAATCCACGCCGTAGATGTAGCACATTTGATTCCCATATATAAAATCATTCATGGTTTCATCACAGCTTCTCCCATGCTTCTTCCTTTAGTGTTTGTTTGTCCTTCCCGAGACTGAGAATGGGAGAGCAGTACTGTGGTGGCAGAAGGCCGTAATAATCCAGTTCATGGGGGATGAGCCCGCCGAGGCGTAGAGATGCAGAGATGAGGCAATGCGGTGGCTGTCCCTTAGAGTGAGAAGGCCCCTGGCACACATGGCACACTGATGTCCGGCAAAAAAGTGGGGAGAAGGACTAATGATGTCCTCAAATGTCTCTGTTCGACTATGAATATGTGGTATGCAGTACCGCCTCGAAACCGCATTCTTTACTCACGTGACATGAACCATGCCTCTTGCACTTAGTGGATATCAATGCATTCGCTTGGGATAATCTTTTTGGTTTTCGACCCACTACTTCTAGAATGTAGTAACTTCATTACATTTTCACATGATTTTGTGACATCTGAAGACAGGTGCAGTTTTCGTACGTTTCAGGAATGCAAAAGCTCGATTATTATTTTGCACGTTCTTATTTATTTACTTTTCTGTCAATAGCTAAAAAACATCTCACGATACTTAATAGACAGATACATGTTATTTTCTAAAACTCAGTGTCAAGCTTGCTAAGGACAGTTTTATGCTCCCACCTCGTTTAATGCACGAAATGACATTTTAGTGCGGGCGTGTGGGCCTACGTAGATATGTTAGGACCTAACTTTGGGCTTTACGACACACCGACTACTGAGGTCATATGGTGTCGCCAACTCTCATACTGTTGGTAGGGCATTATGGGCATCGGAAATACTTGTGCAGAATACCCGCCCGGGGATTTGAACTCGGGTCAGCGGCGTGGAAATCGAATAATCTTCCCGCACACCGCTGCATCCCCAGGTGTCAGGACACTCCACTAGAAAAAAACGTAAAGGACTCGGAGCTTTCGGCTGTATTTTACGAGCGTTTGTCAGCGTTAAGTTCGAATTGGATCAGAAAACATGGTTAGACAGCCAGATACACAATTAAAGCAAAAAGTTCAAGGAAGCTGGCAATACAGTTAGGTAAGCTACCAAAAAAGTATTATAATGACACGCATATAGATTAATACTTATTATGATTCAGCACCTACTGCTATGCACCGTTACATGACACCATTATAAATACCAACAAGTTTCATAAAAAGGATATGTTTTTCCTGCACGAAATTGTTTGATAATTCCAAACTGTTATTTGTGGCTGCCTCAAGAAGAGAGAGGGAGGTTTATCTGGATTTCAGGTTCGATACCTTACTATTTCTTGCGCTAATATAATTCTCCGATGTTTTACAGGTCTCGGCGTGGAGGTACATTTTGAGCACGCCGGTGACGGCTTCTTCTACCGCGCGGGTGCCGGGCGCGGCAGCGCGGCCGCCGGCTCGGTCCCCGGGGACGACAGTCCGACAGGAGTGCGCCTGTTCACACTGCGCGACCGTCGCCAGCCAGCCATGGTGCGCGCCACGCACGGCCCATTCAGCACGCGACAGTCGGTGCCGGTGCCGATGCCACTGGAGACGGTCAACATCACCGACCCGGTCCACTTCCACGCGCGCGCGCCGCAGGTCAGCGCCCACCTGGTGACCACTGAGGTGACCCAGGAGCGGCCGGTACTGCGCGTGCTGGTGACGGAGGGCCGGCCAGCTGCCCGCTCCGCCCGGCCCTCCCCCAGCTCTGCGTCACGGTGCTGGTCAGCCGCGGCAGAGAGCTGCTGACGGCCCACTGCCAGCCGGACACCAACGGCGTGTGTCTGGCGCAGGTGATTCTGCCGGCCGCCTGGTGGCCCCGCCAGCGGCCCCTCCCCGACACACTGTACACGCCGCTGAAGAAGAAGAAGAAGCCGGCCAAGAACCAGGTATCGGTGTCTTACCTGCTGAGCCGCAGCCGCAGCGACGGCGGGGAGGACTGCGCGGCCGGGGAGGCAGGACTGCCCAGTCAGCCCGTCACCCTGGTGGGGGTGGTGCCGCTGACGCGGGGCCGAGAGTCAACCAAGATGCACGCGCTGGGAAAACATGTCAGAATCGCGATACCACAAGGACCGCTGTATCCCAAGACGCGAGTCTACGTACCGGTGTATGTGGTGCCTAACGAAGTCGAGCCGGTGTTTGGATTCACATTGAGGTGAGAACTTGATCATGCCCCGGGAGTATAGCTTACGTTGGCTTAGAAATTCTTCGTGTGTTGGATACATATTGAATCCATTGGCCACCCTGAAATCCAAGCAAAGAACAAAGTTCATGTCCGAATTCACCAGTTTTAATGTTGTTCCTGACGTTTAAAGGTCGTTCCTGTGTTATGGCGCTTAACGGCCCAGAAAAGGGCAATTGTACACCCCATCCCTCATCATTCCCAATCACTGGAGCTTTAGGGCGCCCCAGTAGTGATGATTAGGGTGATGGTTAGGTACGAGACCTGCAGACCTCATGAACTGGATGGCTTAGTGCCCGAGGACAGGGATGGTACAAGACTGTGTGCACACCAAAGTGTGTACCATTCCATCTCTTCCTTAGATCTGACGAGAATATTATAGTCAAATCTGACACGTTCACGCCTTAACCTCTTGAGCATGAGCTTGCCTTTACTTGTATCGTCGCTCATGAGCCACCATTTGTTTATCTGGCCAGCTGGGACTATTGTAACCAAGCCTTGTAGGTTGTCAAACCGGGTAAAATCGTGAAAAATACATTTTAGAAGGAAATCGGCTAAAGTCATCTAGAAGTGGGTGAAATTTGGTCGCTCTGGGTGCCCACGGCCGGATTGGACCCCTCTTCTGGATCCGACCCCGAGTGCATGCAGGTTATAGACCTATTGACCTGACACCTGTGTGAGAGTCATGCAGATTCAGGTCCGATCTGAAACACTCGGATGTTTCATCGACCAGTGCGGGGCCAGTCCGTGTGGATCTTTTAATCGGCTTCAGAGTCTGTTTATTCACCCATGTGCCGATCCCAAGCCATATGCAAAGAACGATCATTGTGCCTCAAATTGAAATTCAGATGCATATCCGCCTCCGAAATTACCAAAATTTCCAGCATAATCCAATCCAATTCAGCAGCATTTCCCGCGATCCATTCAGATATTCGACTAGTGCTGGAGTGCCGCCGCCTCGCCTTGTCTCGGAGCGCGCCCGTGCAAAGATCCGACGGCATCGATGCGGAGCCGCTCACGCCTACAGTCGACCCTGACTCACCAATGAACACCCGTGGAGGCCGTGACGTCAGCAATTTACGCTGATGAACCTGATGACGTATCGTTTGTGCGCCGTCTCCTCTGCTCCTGGTTTAGCCTGCCCACGCAGGCACACTCACCGGGCGCGAATATTCTCGCATGTTTGCACTGCATCCGGCCGCGGAACCCTGCCCAGTATGCGTTAGGATAACATTTAGTGCCCGATTATGAGGGAAATTCTGCATTTATTATATGACAAATTACACTGTTCCCTCAGTTTGACATGTTTTAAAAAATAGCTATTTTTTCAAATAGAGAACAGGATGTTTTCCAAACAGAAAACTGGTTCACTGTCCTGATAGTCTTCCCCAAATGCGGAAGGGTCCGAATTTCTGCTAGTCACAACAGCAAAAGCACCTTATACTTGCAGGGAAAGCAAATAAGCACCTGGCCGCAAAAACATATTATGGTTTAAAATATTTGATGTAGTTTGCATTGAATGCAATACGAATCCATGTTTTTTAATTACAAAAATCAAAAGTAAAAATTGAGAAGAAAAACGATGAACATAAACAAAAACGTTTTTTTTAATTCTTACTGTTTAATAAATGTTATTTCACTACGGACTCGTATTGGAACGTCATTAACTAGGACTACTTTGTGTCCCGGCTGCTAGTTCGGAGCACAGATGCCACCGACTTAATTTATATGTGTTTTACTTGTTGATTTTTTAAGCCAAGTACCTACCAATCTTATCCACACTGCGGACGTTTGAGTGGTTTCCGCATTGAGCAGTTGGTCCCGTATTGGCCCGTCAGGCCGCCGGCACCTGTCGGCGAAGCCTCCCGTCTGGACCCAGTAAACACACAGCATGTGGTCTCGGCCAGGCACGCGTGGGGTCAGAGGCCAAGCCACAAGCAGGTGCTGCCCTGCCTGAGGGCATGCCAGCGGCCAGCCGCATCGCCGGAAGCGCTCCCGCTCAGGCAACAGAGATAGAGCAATGGCACAACACTTTGGAACCGCTGTCGGCGAAAGTGCTTTATTGCTTCTGGGTCTGCCATTGGAGAATCGTGTCCGTTGTTGTCGAGATAATCGTTTCGTGGCAGATGCAGCAGCCTGCCAAGGAATCAAAGTTTTCCTAGAATGTCCAGAAACAAAAAAAAACCGCCTGATGTCAAATCTCCTCTGCCCAGCGCCACTAAGCTCGCCAATGTGTGGGCCCCGAAATGAGGCCTGACATGGCTGGTATTCAACCTGACAACGCCGAATCATGTCGGAGTCATTTCGCGCTACAGCAGTCACCCGCGGTTTTGCGCGCCGTCCCTCCATCCGGGGAGCGCAGTGGCGCGTACCAGCGCTGGATGCGTTATGGCCCTTTACAGCAGAACAGAGCAGCTGAGCCTCTCACGCGGGGACGGAGATCATTTGCACCCTAATCGGCTGTCTATTTTTAACTACCAACATGCAACATATCACCAAGCGTGCGTTGATTTGTGAGTTGAGCTCATCTGTATCACAGATTGCTCAAATATGACAAAAATGTATTTGCTGTAGCAGCCAGCAGGGGCGTCCCCTCTCCCCACCTAGTCGGACGGAGGGACAAATGGACGTAGGCTTCCATCACTGGGTCCGCACCCCCCCCCACCCCCTCCTCCCCGCTCAGAAATCCGGGGCGACGTCCCTGTGCTGTATGTTTAGACCTAGCGCTCCGCCTGATAATTGCGGATGTTGACGTCCACACAGTATAAGGCGTTGTTTTTTTAGTGAGGTGGCGGAGTTCCGTGACTCAGCCTCTGCAGCCGGGATGATGCAGCATCAGCTGAGCTGCATCCAGGTCTCATGAATTCTCCGCATCATTGGGATTCAACGAGCCGGTGGCATCCGGTGGCGTGAACGCTGCCCCCCCCCAACCCCTCTTCCTCGCCATGCTGCAGAAGTGGCATTAGTTTGCAGTGCAACGTCCTCTGGGAGGAATGCCTGATTCACTGAGCGTGGCTCCTCATGGGTTAGCTGTTCGAGACAGATGCCAGACACGTGGTCAAAATGAGTCCAAAGTAGGTACACCCATTTGCAGGTATGTACTTATCTTTTGGAAAACCGTGCTATAAAATACCAACAATGCGTTTTCAGTATTTTATATTGTTATGAAATATGCTCATGCTTATTTCAAAACACAAAAATTTAGTAGTAATTGTGGACTTTATTTCGCAGTGCCGAGCATCGCGGATTTCTGGTCCGTGATTCCGCGGTTCCACGATCCTGGAGCCAAGATCCAAAATCGATCTTGGAATTCATTTTTTATTTGCAGCCATTCAGCGATCACGGTCCCGATCCCAGAATCTGTTTCAACTTTAATTCCACGATTTTTAATCCACGATCCCAAATTTTGACAAAAAGTTCACGCTCCCGCAAGGGGTTAGGTTCCTCTGTCACCTCTTCTGCTGACTGACATGTCTCTGAAATTTTAGTACGCTGTTTTTAAGCCACTTCCGAGGTTGACATCTGTTTTTCCTCTGTTAGAGGCAAGAAAGTCTCCAGATCGCTTAACGTCAAATCAGTCATAGTATTTGGTAATACTTTGTGCCAGATTAATCCTCTTTTATTTACTCCACAAGTAAATGAGAAAGGTTCTTGGAAGGTCAACTTTAATAATGACATTGGACGGTCATATATACCAAATTCAAATTGCCGAAATGATAGGATTTTGAGGGTTCCTGAAAAACGTAGCCAGCACAGTTTTGGAAGAAATAATGCCCGAAAAGCAAACTTTCCCTTGCAAACTACGATAGAGAGTACCCTGATTGCACCGCTGGAACTATTTCCCGTTCCGCTTGTAGGGTCCTTAAAGTCAAATTTTTAGGGGGGGAGGTGTAGCGGTTAGCACACTCGCTTTCAACGCGGCTAACCCAGGTCCAAGGTACGGCGGCTTCCGTGAACAAGGAACAATCTGGCTCCTGAGAAACCTTTCTGACAGAGAAAGAGTTGGCGACCCCACATGACCCTGGCAATGGGTGCATCGATAAGCCCATAAACGTTTAGACCTACGCGATTTTTTTATTGTCATATCATTTTTGCTTGTCCCTGAACTGACAGATGATTTGATGGCCGATGGCGTAAGCTCTGGTCACCTGCAACCCTCAGCTGTTAACACCATACTTTCATTGTCAAGGCCAATTTGCCCAACTAGACACCACTCTGCCTATAATGACTACTCTCATTCAACACAGAGTTCCGCTCTTTGCGCCCTGTATTGCGGAGGTGCCGCTGCTCCTGTGTTTACAGAGCTTACAGCACGAGCTATTTCAGCTGGAGCCCAGCTGCCGCGTTCCCAGGATCAAGTTTCACGACACAGTTTCAGCCGTGCCCGACGGCTGTCCTCCGTTCTCAGAAGGGTGCTGTAGCCGACCGACGCGCATCGGCTGGACTGAAGTCATGGCATTCAAAGACTTTCTGCTAGTATGTGCAGAAGAATCCTTCAACAAATATATCAGTCGTTGTCAAATTGACGGTTGGGTTCTTTCAATTGGTGTGTATAGTTCAATGCGCGTTACAAACATTTGTAGCAAATCGTCTAGCTCCATCCAATCCACCTGTAAATTCCAATGATTCATTTCTCCATCATGCCGTGAAATGTTGTGTTGCATCAGCTCCGAGCTGGAATAATGACGACAACCCAGGATTATATCTCTTTTTATCTCGGATGATATCTGGAAATGGGGAATAAGCCCTCTCTTGGCCGACAGCTCCGACAGGTCAGAGACAGGTATGTAGACGGGAAGGGATACACTTCTGCATTATTGGGATGGGGAGGCAGCGGCAGGTGTCCGGTTCGCAAGTGGGGGGCGGACCGTCGTCACCCGACTCCGGGCGGAGGCAGGGGCGGGGGCGGGGGCGGCTCCCGTTCACCCGGTACGCGCCACCGATCTGTTGACCTACCAGCTGCCCATCGAATCGTCAGGCAAGGGGTCCGGCTATAAGCTGCGAGAGAGTCGTCCCGCATCGCTGCATTCAAGGCCCCTAAAAGCTGTATTTACTTCCAGCTCATGATGTGACGGAATATCATGGCTGTTGTCAAGGGAAGATTTGCTCTTATAGCTAAAAAAATTAAGAGGAGAGAGAGAGAAAGAGAGAGAGAGAGAGAGAAAGAGAGAGAGAGAGAGAGAGAGAGAGAGAGAGAGGGGGACAAGATTATTCACGAGGTAAGTGGTTCTCTGGCAAGAATCGTCTGAGCTCGGCTACAGTTCTGTGAAGCGTATGGTGGGATTATACTCAAACAAACAAGCCTCGGGGCATCTGTTGAATGTTGTGCACGCACCGACTTAACGGCTGACGGGGCACTCCAGAATAGGGCATACGTATGCAGGGGCGTCGCCACCCACTTTCCACTGAGGAATGGAACAGCGGGAGGCGTGGGAGGCGATGTCAGAATTGAATAGCTGGCTCGGATATCGTCAGCGAGGCAGGAAACCGATACCGAAATGGGGGAACTTGCGTAGACCCCCGCTGACAAATGCGAGAAAATAAAATAACTAGGTAGATTGCCAAATTTGAGGGACGTCCAGCCGTGCTCATGAGTTGGTGGGAAACGTCTTCCATCCCCCTTTTTGGATACTCCTGTCAGGTTTAAACTTCTTGACAGAAGAGTGGGAGGGATTCTGCTGCCAGCCGGTTGTAGCCGGAAAAAACCGATAAAAAGTGGCAAAAACTATAACAGGCTTAATTTTCCTTTATGGCGCATAGTGATTTTTCGGTACATAAAATAGGCGTTCCCAACAACATGCTGCGAGGTACTTACATACCCTGTATTTCCGATATCATGAACGGCTTCTGAGTCAGAAGTTCTGACACATCATCTGTGTTATATATTCCGCCTGGAGCTCACGAGAACAAAAAAACATTGTAAATAACATTCCTCCGCAGGCCTGATCTTTTTAACTGTAAAGCCCCGACGCGTCGGGTTGTTTAAACGCCCTTTCCCCGCTAAGGCAAGGTTAGAAATTTTGTATGTCATCCTGTACCTCTAGATTTTCGCTTCCCTTATGCCAGCTACCAACACGATCAAACTAAATATGACAACTTCGTTAGTACAGTTCACAAGGCTACCATACAAACAGCCACCATTTGCAAACCGTCAAATTATAACACGCTGATTACCGCCTTTGGACAGTATACCACGGACGACGTCATTGCTGGCATGACTGCTGAAGTCATTGTCAGCGGGTAGAGCAACACAAGTAGGGTTCCTAGCTGCTCAATACATAGGTATTAAGTCGGCTTAAAGTAATATGATTTTGACAGCACAATTAACGGTTTCCTTGAAATAGAAATAAAACTTCAGCAGGGGCATTCTATAACCGGTGTCAAAGGTTAGGGGTCCATTAACATCAAATCGTTTTGATTGTTTTGATCGTTTTGATCAATGTGGTTTTATTTTTATTCGTCACTGATAATTGTGAAATCTGTGGAGATCTTCTATATGTACTTCAGAATTAATTCATGGCCGTTCGTAACCAGTCAGTGCACAAAGAAGCCAGGAGGCTTTGTTCTACGTCGGGCGTATAACGTAGGCGGTACGCGATGAAGAAATGGAAACGACGCCGCCGCCGGCGCGCTCGGCGGTGGATTGTTCGCATAACGGAGAGGCGCCGTGACCGAGTTCGGGCGGAATCCGCGAACACGGCGGGCGCGTGCGCTCCAAATAAACCGATCCGCGCCGGCGGTCACTTCTGACTGCATTCTGTGGCCTTCTGTTCTCAGCGGAACCAGAGCGATATTTGCATAATGAGTTTTGAAACTCAGCTTAGTTAGTAATGTCTGCGAGTGTCAGTCTGTGACGGCACGTTTCGTAATAAAAGAGCCGGTTTCGAATGATAATATGCTATTCAGCCTAAGCCATTTTAATTCGAAATGGAAAACTGTGTAATTATTATGATTACCTGTATGTCCAGACACAGCTCTTCTTCAGAATCTTGACCATATAGTTGGTTGTAAAAACAATACCCGTAGCTCATCGGCTGATATCCCTCCTCGACCTCAGTTTTTAACAAACGGATTTCCGATCAATTGTTTAATATGCTCTCTGGCTTCCTCTAATCATAGATCCAGAAGGTGGAAGTGGGGCAAGGGGATTGTTTCTCCTCCGATCCCCCCACCCGGCGCCCTCTCACCGTTCCCCGGCGCCCCCTGGAACCACTCTAGAGCTCCTTGAAACATTGCCCCAAGGATGCAAGTAGGTACTAGCCCCCTACCCCCACAATGCAGTTTATTTGTTTGATGGGCGAGGTATATCTGTGTTCTCGATTTGTGAACTAATTGTCAATTGGTGATTTGAAATCGACTGTCCCCCTAACTTTCATGCCGATGGTTGAACCACGCACTCGTCACGTGTAGCTACTTACGGTTTGTGCAGGATTGTAAGCGTCACGCCTGAGTTGTGTGGCCTCCCAGCCGCCGCAATAGCTCACCACTAATCCATGCAGGTCCGGTGACGCAGCAATTCCAGCTATGCCATTCAACCGCGATATCCCCTGTGACTGCACTTGCATGGGAATTTCATATCTGCCTTGTCATCCAATCGGAAGCTTTGGCATGTTTTATAGCCGGTCCCCTTTGATGTTTGTCCCCATCGATTGGCATCTGGTGTATTTATTTTTCTGGCACTGTTTCCAAAATCTAACCACATGAAAGTACTGTGATGCTATCAAAACATCAGAAACTGATCAGATCATTTTTCGGCTCATTTTTTTTGACCAAGTCTCAGGAAATGTAGGTACTTGCATGATAAGCTGGTACAGTAAACTCCCAGCTCAGATGCGAGGTGTTCATTGTTCAGTCTTCAGAAGGTCTCACAATAATGTACGACACAATATGTGTAATGCATGATATATTTCTCCGGCCAGAAACTTACACTATGAGCAAACACAGCTGCCATAAAGATATAGGTACTAAACAAATTGTAATGTATTTTTTCGACTGTGCTTTAAGTTCACGTAATAGGGACTATTATTGCAATATGGATCTCTCTCTAAGAACGCTTTTACATGTTCTGACTTTAAATAAATAATCTTCGCCTCTTGTTTGAATAAATCATTTCTGGTCAGGATGATATATATTATCCTAGATAAATGTCAAAATTGTTTGTTTTTTGTTAATCTGTGTAACGTCATTTTTTATATGTATTCGCAAAAAAACTTTGACTGTCACCGAATACCATCTAGGACTAATCTGTTTTGTCCCTGGCGCGATAGAAAAGACTTCAAGTTATTTAACGAGGGTGGCAAAGTAGTGAATTGCATCTGCATCGGGTTCCGAGGGGCAGCCCCGGTTAACCCTGACTTGTTCACTTTCGCTATTACTTCCACGTCGGCTGCTCTTGTTTTGGAATGTCCGCTCGTGGAGCAAAACTAGTTTTGCAGCTGATGGTGTCTTTAAGTCGGGTCAAGGAAAGTGATTATGTTTAATTGCAGATAATGACCTACGCACATTACCAACTGACTGACAACTACCAACTGAGGCGCGAGGTTGGAGGGGTTGTATGATTTGACTTTAGGCATGCAAGAACCACAATAGCTTTTCACGGACAATGTCTGTAGTGAAATTGCGACTGTGGTCTTTGCAAGGTGCGGCCCGACCCCGGCGTCCGGCCTCGCTGGCCGTCGTGCCCTCATACCTTCGCCTACGCCTACTTAGCGACAGAATCTGTTGCAAATGAGCACATCCTGACCTCTATCGAGTTCTGGCATTGCGTGGGCTCGGCTCATTATCCCTGCGTACTGCAGAGTTGCCACATCGCGTCGGCTCGCGCGGCCTTATCGCTGGCTCTCCCTCCGTAATTAGCCATCAGAGGGTGCCGCGCTGCGACAAAAACACGCAGCCTGGCCGGCCGCGTCCGATGGCCGGTCGGCGCGGCCGCGGCACCCGCTGAGCGGCCGGCACCGCTTCCCACGCGGCGGCGCGCCTCTCGATCTGGCCGCTATCGGAGGCCGCATCGCCGACAGGTGTCGGGCGGCGGCGCCACTGAGCGCCGCTCACCTGTCGCGCGCGGCGCGCACACCACGCACTTCACACTGCCGGCAGGCGACGCTGCAGGATCGACCGCCGTCCAGTGTCAGAACAGCCGCCCGGTACATGCTTAGGTACCTGTCTTTCTGGAAATTGACCAGTGATGGTACTTTTTATCGGCTGGTTCAAAGCCCTGTTTGGCCGGGTGGATTGCCGAGGACAAAAAAGTATCGTGGGATTAAGTCTTTTCGCGACGTCTTGTTTTGGTTGGAAAATGGAAAGAGGAACATTTCGTGAAATATGCTGTTCATATATTCTGAAAGCTTATTTTGGGCGGAAAAATATCTGAAGCTATGACATTTTCATATCGTAGGTACTTTGCACGTATAACTAACCAAAAACTTCTTGCTACTCGCTTTACGAGTTCATGCAAGTGAACCAAACGGACCGCGTCTGCCCTTCCCCTAAATTCTCGCCTGAAGTGGAGCTGTGTCCGGCCCTTGTCCCGGGCGGCGCGTCAGCCCGCTGTTACGCGGCAGAATTTAGCGCCACACAGGGCGGCGGTCACGTCTGCTCGCGGCGCCGCCCCCGGCGTAACTCGCCGCTGCCTCCGGCCCGCCCTGCAGCCTGACTTACCGTGTCGTGGGGCTCTCGCTCCAACAGACACGCACGCGAAGACGGCGGGCCGAGCGGGTGAGAGACGACTGCGTCCCTCTGAAATGTCCGGTCAGCCATTGTGCTGCAGGAAATCCAGCGATGCACTTTTAGGAAATGTTCCATAACGTCAGTGCCGCACAGGTTTACTGCGCGATACGCGCCGGCGGTTTTCTGGTGTCTCTCTTGGACAATTTGCGGAGCTCTCCGAGTGAAATGAATACCGACGCAACGAAACAAAAACTCTGCGAGCTAGAACATTGACGTTGACAGGCGTGCTCAAAACTAAAATGGTTTTCAATAAAGCATAAAACAATAACGTAACGTCATTGGAAAATGACCAGCTGATCGTTAAACTCCTTGTTTTGTCAGACCGGGCATGCTCCTTGAATACTATGTAAGTCATATTCGCGAGCTCTCGAGATATGGCGGTGGCACGCGGCTTAGTCGTCGTCCCTTTTCAAAACAAATATTATAACCTGTACATCTTAATTATTCAGCGATAGCTTGTACGGCAATATTAGAAGGATTAACTCGCGCGCCTGACCTGCGTTCCTTCGTTGGCAGGGTGCGGGTATATCAGGGTAACTCGCGCGCCTGACCTGCGTTCCTTCGTTGGCAGGGTGCGGGTATGTCAGGGTAACTCGCGCGCCTGACCTGCTTTCCCCGTTGGCAGGGTGCGGGTACCCGCGTCAGGGTAACTCGCGCGCCTGACCTGCATTCCTTCGTTGGCAGGGTGCGGGTACGTCAGGGTAACTCGTATGGCTTACCTGCTTTCCCCCGTTGGCAGGGTGCGGGTGCGTCAGGGGCTGCAGGTGGTGGGCGCAGAGCTGGCCTCCGACCGCTGGAACATCAGCGTCACCTCCAGCAAGCGCAGGCGAGCCGTCACCGTCACCGCCTACGGAGCCGTGCGCTACGTCAGCCCTTCGCCGCCTACGGGACCCGAGGATGCCGATGGGTGGGTACCAGGTTTTCGCATACAAAGTGAGGACCATTTTTGGTCCCCCAGTCCTTCGATCAAATATGAAATCTGGCTAGAGTTATATCTTGAATGTGTAAAAGCCACACAAGATTCGCCGTTTGATCTGATGCGCTGACAGTAGTGGAATAAGATTTAGGAGGGAAGTTTCGACTGGCTTAGGGAGGTTCCTTGAATTCATACAATCCGTCATTAAAATCTTCAATACTTTTACCCCAATACCTTACGGCTGGATACTCGAGTATCTTCAAATAAGTCCCCCGAAAAACTCATTTAGTCACCCAATCCGTGTGATGCCGGAAAAGTCCCAAGTTGGTCTCGGAAAAATTTCAGCCAAGATGGAACCTCTAAACCAATAATGGAACCTCTACTGATTATTCCTTTTAGCTACATCAGACGTCAATGCTTAGAACAAAAAATCGAGTGCAACATAATTATGAAGTATCCGGTTCTGGCTAATCGTATTGTAGTGGTTATCAGTGCTGTCAGTTTTCATTGTTTAGTGTCATAACACGAATAGTGGAATACTTTTTTGAATAAAATCCTAAGTTATTAGTGGCAAGACGGGGGACCTGTGATGCGGACTAATCATATGAGGAGATGTATGTATATCAATATTGGCTAAATTTTATTTGCCTGCTTACAAATAATTGTTTGGCTGGGTAGCTAAAATCGGCTAATGCCAGCTGCATAAAGTTAAAGCCACAGTATGGTAGTCATCCGTAGTCATACATTTCGTATATCAGGCCTTGACTATACTTTATTATTCACACCAGGTCTAAGTACATACACGTTCGGTGACAAATTTGCGAAGCTCTGACCCGACTGACAAAAAATAATAGAAAATAGAAAATAAACGACAATCAGCAAATGAGCAGACATGACTTAATTTAGCTGAGAATATGTAAAGCCGGGAAACGATAGTGCTGGTTTCCTGATAAATTATTCCAAAGCTAAATCATCTCTGGTTTGGGCATCTTTAAACAGCAGGCCCCGGAGAAACCGATATGTTTATGATGCAGATGGATAGGTACGAATACGCATTTGTTGTTGCTGTCAGATAGGTAATGTCATAGTAAAAAAACGGGTCCACATCCGAAGTTTTCCTGACAGATCCAGAATGATTGTTTTGGGCTAAAATCGAGAAAAATTCCGCAATCTAGGAGCGAAATTTGTAATTGGGAATTTTGTATGTGTCTTCAGTTCTATCAACTGCGACAGAACTTTGACAATGCCCTCTTTGGGGGATTGATTGTTCAGAACAAAGGTATGAGCCTACAGCTGCTCACCTCATTTCAATTCAGACGAACACAATGTATGTGTGATGTCTGGCCGGGAAATTAATAATGTGGCCATGAAAAAACTGCCTACCTAATGATGCAAACAAATAATCGTAGTTGAGATATACGATTGATTCACGCTAAGCGATGTGCTACAAAAGCAGAAGGATTCATGCATGCCCTGAATACCTCTACTTGCGGAGTTTTGTGAGCATTGGTCTGGGTGCCAGCGGAGACGGGGCGATATGGCCCACGTCGTCTTCGCCCATGATAAATGCGGCTCGGGCTGTAAATTGCCAAGTCGACGGGCATCCGCTTCGCAGGCCTTCGCAGGCCATCAGCCGTCCGGCTCTGCGACAGAACGGATGCGACTCATCGCTCACGGTGATGCCGCCGAATTATACGACGGAAGGCAGCAGACGAGACGGTGTGGCGGGCCGCGCGGTCCCGGCCGGGAGCGTCGGCTCCGCTTTGTCTGCGCCGGTGATGGTGGTGGTGGTGGCGCCGTCCGCAGCCTGCGCCCCGGCAGCGGCGGTACCATAGCGACAGTGGCACGGCCACACAACCGCACCGCAGCGGGAGACCAGCGCCGCGGGTGATAAATGGTACCGCCAGCCGGCCGGCCGATCGCATCACAGCACACGCACAAAAGTCGCCGGGCCCCCACCCTCCCCAGCATTAACATCGAAATGAACTGCCGCCGGCGGCTATAACCCGCTCCATTGTCGTCGTTCGACGAACACTCCAGCGGTGGAGTCTTTCAGCCGGTGCGACAGGCGCGACGCACGCGAATGGGGCCGGCTCCAGACATCGATTCAGCATGTACGCAGCCGGCGCCTGCAGCGACGGCGCGAACTGCCTGCACTGTCACCGTTACCGGCAGTTGGCGGCGGCCGGCAGGAATGCCGGGCGCGCGAAAGTACCCGTGTAGCCAGCCGCCCTCCACGGTAAATGGAGAAGGCTGCAAAGTGATAAACACAGAAAGGGGCGGGCGGATGGTCTCTGTTGGCCTGCTCCGCTGTCAGCTGCGGGTCGCAGTTATATATGCGACAGACACCCAGTTCTCGACGCCTCTCGCCCTAACACCCTGCGGCTGAACACATCTGCAGTCCCGCCTGCCGCGGCTGCATCACCGCAACAAATGCGCCACTTTGCGCGACGGCAGCGCCACTTAAGCAGCGTCCGTCCCAACCGTGGGTGGTGTGGGTCTGGGGGGGGGGTGACTGGTGCTCTGCCGCATGGGCGGGGCCGCCCAGGCCCGGACCCGGCCGCAGCCCATCAGCCGGGCCGCCCAGTCTGGACGGGCCGCAGCGCAGCGAGACCACAATAGCCGGGACGGCGGGCCCGAAGGCTGACGCCCGCCGCCTTTTACGACAGTGAGATGCTGGTCCGCGATTTTAACGAAAATCAACAAGACATGAGAGTGGTCTGTGGTCTAGTTATATTTTAAAGTTTTAAGCTTGCCCACTTCTTAGGATGTACATACACTGTCTAGGATTCTTGTGATGTAAATAGTCTTTTTTAATATTCTGACTTTTCCTATGAGTGGATTTTATCTGTGGGCTATTATTTTGAACACGTGAATGAAAAAAATAGATGTTCGAGCTCCACCTTCCAGCCCCTTCCTCCAGTCATGGCTAGGCCGGAGTACGTCTCCCCGAACCCGTGTTGACGCTCCTGTGTTCGCGGGTACAAGCTTCTCTTTTACAGCGAGCAGAACATGCGCATGCGTCCGTTCTGTGGCTTTCTAAGAATCGGGTATTTTATTCTGCAAGGATTGAAGGAAATGTTGGGCTCATTTTTGTCTACGTTAGCTCAGTTGTTGCAGCGCAGCGCACGCCATTCAAGCTTATTGCGGCTCGAATTGTGATTGATATGTGCGCTTGCACTTCGTTCGCTCTTCTTTCACAGTCCAGTTACATATATGTATCAATGGGAGCGATCAAAACGGACGGTTGTTAACTTTAATGGATGAGCGAAGTTTGCCTACCCTGTAGGACCCGAAGGATCACCGATGACTTGACCTATTTACACCACAGTAGTTTCGCCATGATCGCATCAGGTAAGCATTCAGTCAGAACCTCATCTACCGTAGATTTTATCACGAATACTCCTGGGAGAAACCTACAAGCCTACTATTCTGTAACGTTATTGGACCACAGAACGCACACGATCGCCACCAGTCCAGGCTCCCGAGGGAACTGGGCGAAACTGTTGGCTGTAATGATACTAGAAACTGACATTTTGTGATTGTACACACGTATACAAGTATTAAACCTTCACCGCCTGGGGAGGGGGTTCCGATCGGGCCTCCTCCGTTTTTCGCGAATGCGAAATGATCCCGAGCAGATTTAAATGAGACGCGCTTGTATCCGGATCGCCAGCTGAGCATGACCTTGACCCCGTGTCGTACGAGGCGTGACCCAGACCTCGTGTCACCGGCAGTCTGTACGAGGCGTGACCCCGACCCCGTGTCACCGGCAGTCTGTACGAGGCGTTCACGCTGCTGCTGCGCGTGGACGAGCGACCGCAGGTGCCCCAGGCGGGACAGGTGGTGTGGCGGATCCAGTACATGAAGGCGCCGGAGACGCTGCCGTCGGCGGAGGCAGGCCGCGGCAGCCGCCGCAAGATCGTCACCCAGCTCAGCCTGCAGAAGGACGACACCCAGATCGTGCTGCCTATGGCCAAGGTGGGCTGGTGCTGACGCTGAAATCAGAGTTTCTGCTCAAACGAGGGATTATGCCTCTGGGAGGTTAAATTGGCTTTAGGTGTTGAATGGAGTGAAATTACCGTCGTCGTAAAGAAACTGACCCCGCTTCGGTGCTGTATATGTTACGGAAAGTGTGAAATCCGGGATTTCGCGAACTCCCTAGGGATTTCGCGAAATCACTGACCAGCCAGGAGTTCGCGAAATCCCTAGGAGTTCGCGAACTCCCGGATTTCGCACTCTCCTGTAACATATATACATAATCGTGCGAAAAAACGAGGTAACAACCAAGTTGGTGAGCTTCTTGACCCTATCAGCAACCCGTCTTCCGCCAGACTTCCGAGCTGATGAACACGGCCATGCTGACGGGGGAGCAGGTGATGGAGCAGCTGCGGGTGTTCATGGTGACGCAGGCCGGTGACGTGGCGGACGTCACTCTCAAGTCCTCCTGCAGGTCCACCGACGAGAGCGTGCTCAAGGTAGGCGCCGGCCTCGGGGCGTGCGCAGCGTCAACGTTCATGCTTGCGTTGCCGCTGAGAGGTGGAATTTTTTAAACAAAGGTTTGTCGAAAATAAGCTGTAAGAACGTATTTTCTTCTCGAAGATAAAAAACCTTACATCCTGTTGTAAGTACACGTAAGCCTTGGTTGAAAATAAATATAAAAGAGGGACCAGGTACTGTGTAAATAAATAAATAAATGAATAGATACATAAATGGCGTCAGCGCAAATCTAGCAATAAAGAGGAGGCCCTGAAATTATATATTAAAAATTATTCTAAAAGTGAAAACTTTGGGGTTGAATCCACCCAAGGACCCTACCATCAAACTTCGAATTATTATTTACTTTTAACAATTACCCCCAAAGATATTAACTTATTAAGTAATTAAATTGTTTCCAATTAATTAAACTGTAATTAATTAAACTGTTTCCCAAAAAACGGTAACACTGCCTCGTGGAGACACTTAAAAACCTATAAAACATAAAAGATAAGGAAGTACCTTTAAAACATTAATTTGATTCTCTAAAAGCAGAACAAAATATTAAAAATTGCAAGGATATGAAATCGGAGCATGGAGCTAAATATCCAAAGTTTACCAGAAACCGAATATTATATGAAGTGATTTAGATAGCATTAGGATGGGAATCTGAACCACCGGGAATTCGACACACCCTTGTTACCGCATTTCTAACGTTGTAGGTTAAGACGTAATCTACATCTGTCGTCGGATGGGTAACTTCCATTTTAGCTTATTGAACTGCGACGCGGAGAAAACCTCCAGGTAAGAAATTTTGATTTTGATTTTGATCTTAAATAAGGGTCATGAAATGACATATTTTCGATGACATTTTATAATGTTTGCAAATACCATTCAGGTGTTTTTGGGGCAACTTAGTATAGCCTCTCGATTTATAGCTATTATTGTGATAACATGATGTATTACCACGGCGACAAGCTGTTTGCAAAACCAATATTGGGTAATCTGGACCACGGTAGTCCGGGTTACCCAATGTCCAATTGTGGCAAATAGGAAGTAAGTGTTGGAATTTATTGACGAGAAAACTGAAAGCGATATTGGTTGTCTGTTTTCCGATGCCACGAAGTACAGAAGAATACGAAAGGTCCGCGTGGACGGAAAAATGGCGCTGATAAATATGGTAACGTCGGTAAATGGGATATAAGAGCAAGCCAAAAATGTGTCAAGTCTCTACTGGGTGTGTCACTTTATTTCCGACGCCATCCAAAAGTCTATCCGGCAGGTCACTGACCTGCACTGATGACCTTGACCTGAATGACCCAAGCTTAAAATTTTAGGAAAGTTGCGATGATCAGGATAGGTGTAGCGGCGCTTCGCCCCGCTGTTTTGTGCGCCGGAATACCCAAGGGTGTTCAACACCCACCGGGGTTGGTTAAATGAAGGTGCTTCTTTGAATAGATACAAGGGATGCTCACTGTATTTGTTGGTAAGAAATTATATAACGCACAACTTCAACAGGGAACTGGTCCGCAGGCGGACTGACTGGAGGTTTTGGGCGAACAAACATTGCACTAGTACCAGCAACATTTACTATAGGGGGCTTAAAAGAGTCATGAGGAAGTTTTTAACGTGTTGAGAAAGAATTAGACAGTAAAATTTGCCGCACAGTCTGCATTTATGCGATGAGACCGGATGACAGGATGAAGAATCGTCACGTGAATAGGTACTATTTTACCGCGTACTTTCTGTACAAATAATCCTGTGATGTTTGGGCTTTATGATGACCTCGGTTGTACTGCTAAAATCTGGATTTGTTGTATAATAAAGACATGACAAAAGCCTTTTTAACCCCAACATTTATTTAGTTTGAAGATACCAACGGGGTAATTTACCTGTGAGGGTTTTGGATGTTTTGTGTCTCTCTTGCCACTCCTAAAAATGAGGTCGTTTCAAATCAACTAATGAGCTGACCAAATCCGCTGCGACGACAAATCTAATTTATAAATAAAAGATTAGGTTATCCTATGAATGAAATATGAAAAAGTGGAAAACTTATATAGTGGATTTTTAAGGTACTGCTTTGAACTCGGGTTCTCATCTCTGCAGTTTCTTACCATTTTCGGGCTTTAGTGAATCATGGAGGTTTACTCGCATACAACTGCACCGCACCGGACACAAATTGGTAGTAGACGGAGGCTGAGTGTGAAACTGTGTCTTCTCGTTGAGAGAAAAATACCCTCTTTAATAACCCAATGCTCCTCGGATTTTTGTTTTTATGCCGTCCAGTGTTTACTCTCGCCCAAAGCTCCAACTTGTTAACCGTTTGGTCGAAAAAGGAAAATCTTAGGATGAGAGTGGGGATACGTCCCCAGGCTTTCGACACCCAGGGATACATACTTTTTACCATATGCAGCTGTCACCACCGGTTAGTTTTTAGCAGAGTTGCATTTTTAGGGCTAGCTTTAAGCGTTGATGGAGGGTGCGGAGTATAGACGACATAGTTTCCAAGCGATTCTATTCTCATTTGTTTTCTTCTCCTTGGCTATCCCCATCAATGCAATGCTTAAATATAAAAAATCAAACGTCAGAATCATATCCCTCCAACGAATTGGTACCCCTCAACGACCTGGTGCTGCTGGGCGGCCGCCCAGTTGCCAATATGGATGGTTCGGCTGGGGCCATGGCTGAGGCAATAGTCACTGGCATTTCTGCTCAAACACTGAACGAAGTAATTCACTTGGAAGCTTAGACTGCATCTGGAGCAGTGGGGTGCCGGCTGCCAGTGCTGTGTTATACAGAAGAGACAGTTCCGCACCACATCTGAAATATACCATGGGATATGTGTTATCACCGGGTGTTTCTTGTTGCTGATCAACTGTAGCATGATCGATTTAGTATTTTCTAAATGTACGTAATATTTCTTTTATAAACATCAATGTGCTTACCCTTGCGTTTCAGGCTTATAATAGCTACATGTATTTTGTGAAGCGGCCTGATGTAGTGACATAATAGATAAATGAATAAATGTGTTGTGACGGGCCTGTAGCACCATGGTGGGAAGCATTAACAACAAGACAATAGAAGGGAGCGCCGTCAAAAGTAATCATTTATGCCTTCAGCAATGACCCATCAAAAAACGATTATCTCTCAGTGGCAAATTGCAGGCACTGAGCACGTGCAAAACACGTTGTAATGTTGATTATCATTAAATTGCAGCGACGTGTGGTAGTGTGGTGATTACGTCCCGCTCTTCCGGCCGTGACATGTGGTAGTGGGATGATGACGTCTCGTTCTTCCGGCCCTACAAACCAGAGGTTTGCGTGAGACAAAACGTGGACAAACGTCTGTATGGACAGGAACCGCGGGACAGGATAGAAGGGGACTGGATGGGACCAACGTTTCAATTTTTGGGCCTGGATGACAGGGGTTTTCTGTAAATGTTACAGGAAGAATGGAGTATGATTGGACGATTGCACTTATAAGATACATTCCCAGGGACGGAATGGGACGTCTCACACTTAAAGGGAGTGTTCCAATTTTATTATGGGTTTTGAACTGAAATAGCAGTTTTGCAAAGCGTGTTGAGAAACCGCTATTGGTAGATTGCATTTCACCCAAAGCTCTCAGTATATAATTTTCGCACGCTTCAAAGTTCAAAGTAGGGGGCTTACTACCTTATTTCAAACCATAAAAACCCTTTTCATCTGGTAGCACACGTCACGTGATAAAGGCTAACAAATGGCATGACCAGGCAACCTTACATGTCGCAAGCCGCCGTAAGCTGCCAGATTCGTGATTACACGCGATGCTTGGTTTAACCCAGCGTAGTAAGGCAAGAGGCGATAGCTGGTTTTGAGCGATTGGAGGCTGAAACGAAATGTGTTTTCCTGATTTGCGGACATATTTTCTCAATAAATTGTCCTTTTTATAATTTCGTCAAAGTGGTCCATTCCCTTTAAATGGGACAAAATCGCAGGAATTCTGAGTTTTTCCCATGTGAACTTCTTTCAGCACCAAGCCTTTCTGGTATTGCTTCTATATGATTCTACTACTGGCATATAAAATTTCCACTTTAATATCCTCAATGCTACTTTGGCTGTGGTTTTGTGGCAAATTTGTATCATAATTCATGTCACTTATCGAGCATAGATCGTTTGATTATAAACAAGTGCTGAGTCTTGAAGCCATGCCCAAGAGGGGTAAATTTAATTTTTCAACTGTGGTTGGTGTAGCTTGTGTTCAGGGAGGATTTTTATACAAAGATTGGGGGTGCCAAGATTTGAAACTAAGTCAATAACCACCATGTTAACATGTGATAGTATAATATAAAGTGTTTGTTACCCTTTCATAGGCCTGTTAAGCAACATAAACTGAAATTCAAGTCCTTAAATTGGAAAAAATATGAACATTTAAATGGTGTCTAACACTGCTTTGACGTTTTATTCAGGGTGCCCGGGCACCCCGGAGAGATACAAATTGTCATCCCTACATGTGCTCATGTCTGGGTATGTGATCAGATTTTGATGTGGGGCGGCCTCCTTGGAACACAATAGCGTCTGCAGGGCCGACGGGCAATAATCAGCCAAGCTGAAGGAATCAATAGCTGTCCAGACCCCTCCAGCCTGTCCGAGCGCGCGTGCATTATTGATTGTGAGCCGAGCAGCAGACGCGCTCTTAATCTGAAGCAAGTACGGCGGCTTCGCCACAGGAGAATCAGGGCTTGTGAATAAGATATCAGTGGCCGGCCTTGTACCGTAGTCTATGCAAGCCCAGATAAGTACGTAACGGACAGTTGAAAAAGGTCAAAATGTGAGTTCGGTATTTCTTTTCCGCTTTACAGCTGTTTTTCGATCAGACAGATGCGTTCGCTCGGTCTTCTGTGCGGTGTTAGCTCCGGTTTCTGTGATGTCCGCCCGGTATCTGTGCAGTGTTAGATGTGTCCACACGGTCTTTTGTGCAGTGTTAGCTCCGGCTTCTGTGATGTCCGCCCGGTCATCTGTGCAGTGTTAGATGTGTCCACACGGTCTTCTGTGCAGTGCTAGCTCCGGCTTCTGTGATGTCCGCCCTGTCTTCTGTGCGGGGTTAGCTCCAGCTTCTGTGATGTCCGCCCGGTCTCCTGTGATGTCCGCCCGGTCTCCCGTGCGGTGCTGCTCCGGCTTCTATGATGTCCGCCTGGTCTCCTGTGCGATGTTAGATGGTCTGCCCGGTCTTCTGTGCGTTGCTGGCTCCGGCCTCTGTGACGTTGGCCTGGTCTGCGGGCAGGTATCCTCTTCGTGCACGTCCGTGTACCTGGACGGCTCGGAAGCACGCGGCAGCCAGAACGCCACCGTCCTTGTCGACTACGGCACGTACCAGGGCTCGGCCAGGTAAACTAACCTTACCAGGGCTCGGCCAGGTAAACTAACCTTACCAGGCCTCGGCCAAGTAAACTAACCTTACCAGGGCTCGGCCAGGTAATGTGGCACGTTACCTACTAATCTTACCAGGGTTCGGCCAGGTAATTTGGCACGCTACCTGTTAATCTTAACAGGGTTCGGCCACGTAATTGAGCATGCCGCCTACTTACCTTACCCGGGCGGCAAAATATCGTTTTGATGCAGAGGTGGGTCGAAACCAAACCGCTTTTATAAAATTTAGCATAGTCCTATAAACATCTGAACGATGTGCGCTTTATAACTCTGGTACAAGTTGGCGGCACCCTGGAAGCCGGCTGCGGTACCATCACTCCGCCTAACGGCTAGCGCCCCAGCATCAGCCGCCGAATCAGCCGCTGGAATTACCACGACTCCACCACGAAGCGTAACACGGCTGACTAAAGCATAACGCAGAAAGCCTTTTCACACAGGCGGTCAAAGCGTCGGCTGCGTTGTTTGTGCGGCTGCGACACCTTACTCTGAAACCAGTGCAGGTCCGCCATGGGTTACGTATTGTTCAGAATAGCTTCTAGCTATCGAAGACTTCGATAGGTGGTAGGCGGAGCTTTAAGAAAAAAGGAGATTATTAAATGGTAACTGCTACAACCACCCGGAAACTGCAGAAAATTTCACCCAAATGGAGTTAGTTACAATCTGCAAATTTATCGGAGTCAGAAATCAATATCAAGTTGTATTCACAGTTCTTTGGTCGCTGCGGATCCGCTTTATTGTCGAAGCCAATTTCTTAATACATTTCTGGTCTGGTATTGGCGTCGCAAATAAGTTGAGCGGGCGACGTCAATCATTTTCAAACAGGAAAGATTTAGCTAGTTCCATTAGGCGTAATATGTTAGGTGTAGCATGTTATAATCATCACTATGTCTTTATTCCATTATTACGACCTGGGAAGAGGCTTGCTTTATTGACGCTAAGGCTACACTGACCTATCGTGCAGTATGTTTAGATTTACGAGGTTTGCAGCGCTCGGCATGGCTGCCATGCTTTTATATTGGCGCCGTTCGGCCCGGTTGCAGCGAAGCCAAACGTGTACCCCGGCTTTGTACAACGCTCGCTCTGCCGGGGTCCTCGCCTTCCCGCGTAGCAGATTCCCCCACTACTGCCGTGTACCACTTGAACTGTTTGAGTCTTGGATGTGTGTAGATGGAAACTGGTTATGTTTGTAAAGGAGACGACTTCAGTGAAAATGCAATAATTCTGAGACGGAACTATCCCCTACAGTCAGAAACACTGGTCGGGCACGGGCTCCTCGTATCCTACCGCGCACGCTCGCTAGAATAATTTTGTTTTGGTCGGAACCAGGCTGAGATATTTTTTCTCGAAAAGTCTGGGAGGGGAGCGGACCGCCTCAATCCCCACTTCCGTGGCGTCGCCCGTGCCGAACTGTCTGCCAGGTCAGGCGTTGCAACTGGAACAACATGAGATTCTACAACTTCAATATTTCCTCACCCAGAAACTTACCGTATCTGAATAATGAATTAGGTTGGATTACAGGACCATTTGTGTTGGGTATGTGTAACGACAGGTGTGGCGGGCTGTAGCTTCCGCACCAGAGCACGGAATCTCTATTTGTCACTGCTGGCAGTTTTCGAGTGTGGGTGCCGGAGGAACCACTCGATATTGAGATTCCCGACGCCAAGCTGAGTCAAATTAACGACTGGAGAGTTCGAGCACCCGTCTCCAACAAACATCCCAACGAGCTGAATAGGTGAGCATCTGCGCAGATGATTGAGTTCGGTGCGCGCGCTTTGTGTGTGTGTGTGTGTGCATGCATAGACCGTTGAATCCTGTTTCTACACAGCTTCTGTTTAGTCCGAGCCCTACCGAAGGTATTTTACACCCTCGCCCCACAGGGGTTCGATTTGAACCCCGCCCTTAGCCGTTCGTAAACTAAGATAGAGCGACGCGGTAGGCTCAGCTTGCTGCTCGTGAAGTGAGCTCATCGGTGGTAACCTATCTTCCTAAGTAATTTGGTGACCTTGAGAGGTCATATATGACCTTGAATATGCAAAGCCACGTAGCACACTACCACGTCACGATTTAGCGCCAACATTTCGGAACGTAACATCACAGAATCGTGTTTTGAGACACTCGTAATATTATGCACGTGCAGTGTGATGATTCAAATCTGAAAGGGTCAACAATTGACCTTTGCATTACAAAATCGCCTGGCGAGGTTTTGGCCTCTCTGAGTTTGCGAGTAACTGCAGTGTCAGGAAAACAGCTTCTAACTTGCTATGATGTTTCTGCATCTCCTGTTACATGCTACAAATAAGTCATTTTTATGTCACTGACCTTGAATGACTTTGAGAGGTCAGAGGCCAAGAAGTCATTTGTGGTCCATACATTTCTTCGGAAAATGATACAAGCAGCATACGCAAAGATGTGTTTTAGATTGCGCAGATGAACGTTATTTAAGGACAGTGGCATTTAATGTGTAAAGGAGGACCTTTGCATTTGATGTGTTTGACCACCTTGCGTTACTTTTTCCAACAAACTGTCAAAGGCGTAAAGGCTTGGTAGTTGACTATCGTTAATTTTCATGACTGTATGAAATAAGCCCACGCTAGATCATGACGTTATGGGTCTTGAAACAGTCAGACATCAGAAACCCATCAACTGTGTGCGCTGGACACACAGTTGAAAGCATCAGGTCCATAGGCGTGCAATTCTCTTATTATACGACTGGGGATATTGACATAAGTTTGCGGGTCACCTGAGGTCACAAACACTAATACTTTATTCAGAGTCACCTGAGGTCATTAGCCCATGTCATATGCTTAATAAGTCAAGTGATATCTGCGCAAGCGTATCGAAGTCTAAACTTTAGTTATAATTTTGTGTCAAATTGCTCTTTCTAGATCAAGTGCAGCGAGGAAGATATCAAGACTTCGTACACGCCGTTTTTGGGAATTGCCTCATATTTCCACGACCGGACAAGGCTTGGACCTGAAATTCGGTCAGGGTGTGTAACACCGCGTTTTGTGCACATATTCCGGGCGGTTTTGTGCTAAACCAGTCCGTTTTTTCTGCAATTGTGAAAAATGTCGAGTTGGGGGTCGCATGTACCCCGTGGTAGGGCAAGGGTTAATGTTTGAATCAACACTGTTCAAATAAATTGATCAGACTGACTCATAATTTTCATTTAGTCATTTCTTGGTCATTGACCATCTGGCACAGACATGGGCTTATGAAGGCAGGGGCTTGTTATACATACGTGCTCGATTGCATATTTGGGCTTAAGTATAGTACATATGTTGCTCGTATTCTGTCTGCGATGGGCAACCTTCCAAAAAATTGATATTGCATGCTGTAAGAGTAATTTAACTTAGTATAATATTCACACCACATCCCGAGTTGTTTTTTGCTAACTATTCGTGAATAGGGCCGTTCAGTACCGTAAATAGCGTTTTTGACGCGAGTAAATAGTCTGCTGATGTCATTTGTTGAACGCGTGTTGGTCCGATATCTTGTAGGGCACATATAGCCTTAGCCGCTGATGTGCCCTAAAACTCCACGTCATCATCGTCCGATATCTTATCACTCGTGCCACAAAACTCAAGTATTGGCTGTTTTGAATGTAAAATGTAGTTTGGTGTCTAACGTGATTCATGACCTGTACCAACTCGCTGACGATGATATATAAAATATATTGAAAGCGCTCCGAAAACGATTTTACCTAGTGGAGTAGGTCCCTCAATTATACTATTTCATCTTCCACTCATCATGTCATTTCGCACACACACACACACACATATATATATATATATATATATATATATATATATGATATATATATGTATATATTTGATATATGGAAGAGACTTCAGGCTTTTTTATTAATTTACTTTATATTATGTGCATGCATATATGCACGGCCAAAAAATGTGTGTACTTAATCCAAGAGCGAATATTTCATTCGTGTCGGTTTGTATTATCTCCGTGGTTCTAGAACACGCCATCTGCTGCTGTCTTTGGTCGATGTGTGAAGCGGATAGTCGCCGAAACCGCGGCTTAGAAGGAGCTCGCTCGCTCAGAGCTGTATTCATTTTGTACCCAGGCAGCGGTCCTATGCCCCACCCAACTCCACGCCAGCACTCAGTACTACCAATCACTTCTCTGGCGTAGAGAATGTCTCGGTGTCAGAAATCAGTCCGGTTGTTCACGGAATTCCGTTGCCATCCAGTGGACTCTCCGACTGGTGGTATCAGGTGCGGCCGTCTGGTGACTGAGCCGCGTCGGCCAGCCTGTGATCTCTGTGCCACGACAACCGGCCCTGCCCACGGCCACCGAATCTTAATGCTGGCCGCCTCTCGCGACCCCGCGTCGCCAACGCCGTAATGGCGGCAAAAAACGTGCCCGGAGGCGTCGACGAGGACGGCCGGCGAGATAGCCACGCGCTCGCAAATGAGCAGCGCTGCGGAAAATGGGATTAGCGCCGTTGGTTGAGCTGATGGCGAGGAAGCACCACACCGAAATCGCGGTAGATAAAGGTGGAGCGCGCTCGCTCCTCCTCAAAGCGTTTTTGGGGCGACCGAGAGGTCTGACAACTCGGTGAAAATAACAATGAATCTGACGACAGTAGACTGGCGGATTGAAACTGGTGAACTGTATGTCTGAGTCGTCCACTGGCTTAATAGATGATGACAGTGTTTTTGGCACTCAATTATGCAATAAGCATCCAAACTTTCTGGACGCGTTATAAGTCTTTCTTTTGTCCGTTTTTGCACTAGCCAATTATTTGTCACTGGGGACGCACCATAGCCAAATGTATGCGGAAATTGTTCCATTATCCCCTATTTTTTGTAGCAACATATACCAGTGTGCTGACACAAACACAGGCTGGATGGGGCGGGCGCCCAACCAAAACACACTATTAAAAGAAACGTCAGCACTGGATACAGTGGCGGTGAGAGTTGCATCATACATCTCTTCCCACAAATTCACCCTGACGTTTCTGCAAAATCACGGCGGGAGTGGCTCGTTTTGCTTCGTCAGATGCTTTATACGACTGTGCTCTTTGGCGTCCTACCAGCTATCCATCTCCTGTCAAAGGCCTCTTCTCTGTATGCCATTTGCAGTGCCGGCACCACTCTCAAGTGATCCTTAAATATCTGCTCTGTGACATTCGGTATGATTGGTTGTGATTTTTGGCTGGCTCTACTCTCAGATTTGACATTTAACCTGTGATAGGTCACCTTACTTGATGTGCTCGTGGCGTATTGACACTATCCAACATACGGCACACTACTGACCTTTTCAGAAATGTGATGGCAACGCCATCCACTAAGCGTGTTCTGACACCGCCATTTTACCGTATACGGCTAGTGACCTCGTGACCTCGCGCGTCTGTGAGGCTGTACCATGTGACACAACCCACCCATTGCTTTGCCTGCAGCAAACTACCCGCTCATCCCCTTGGACCGAACACGCTCGTAACCCGACATTTATTTATCATGTCACGTTTTTTGACCTGCCGCATTTGTTAATGACACTTTTGACTTTGTTGCGTTCTGTGACCTCACACATCTGTAATTCGACACTTTTCACCATATTGTGTCATGTGAGTGACCTCTCACATATGCAACCCATATATAGGCCTCAGCAGCTGACGTGCCCTAACCCCCCATATGTAAGCCAACACTTCTTTATTTGTTACGTTCTGTGATATCACACGTCTGTAACACTTTATTTTATTGCGTTGTATTACGTGCCACATCGTTTTCCCGACAATTTTGACTTTGTGTAATCTGACACCTCTGACCTTGTTGCATTCTTTTCTTCCACATATGTAATCTGACACTTTTAACTTTTGAACAGGGTTTTGCCCTCACCTTCGACGTAGGTCACAGTCCGCGACCTCCCATAGCCGCATCCTAACACCCCTCTGGCTCGGGCTGTGCTGGTCCGACAATCTGTCCTAGCACCCCTCTGACTCGGGCTGTGCTGGTCCGACAATCTGTCCTAGCACCCCTCTGACTCGGGCTGTGCTGGTCCGACATTCTGTCGTAGCACCCCTCTGCAGGGGTCTAAAAAGTGAGCTTGTGGTCGCCGACTAAAATCCAAGCTTCTTCGATGGTCGCCGAACCTAATACTACATGTATTACAAAATCGGTCTTAAAAGTGGTATAAATATGGCTATAGGGAAGCACTGGCGAGTGCAAGGGGAAGGTTCCAATAAAATATAGATATAAAAACCTATAAAATATAGATCGGGTTTCTCGATATCGATGACCTAAGCCAATATCAAGTCATTACCTAAGTGATTTCATGATATTATAATTCAGTATTAAAATCAAAGTTATGATCTGAAAGCAACAAAATTATACATGCTGGCCCTTAACCCTTGCCCCGGTGACCAGCATGAATCACCTATGAACCCCCCTGGTGGGAGGGGGTTAAAAATGACACCCTCGATCTCGGAAACAAAGAAAGATAGAAGCGGAAAAGGCGATCGAAAGGTCGTCGGAAATGCAATCGGCGTTACTCCCGGAATTTTTGCGGAAGGTCAATACTGTGGTCACCAGAGGGGAATACTTCATATACGTCAAAATGTATCCAATGCAGTGCTCTATAAAACCTTGCTTATCTCCGTACGCAAAATAGCCGGAACCACTTTCTCAACGCTATTCGACAGAGCCGGACCAGCTCTTTCACTAAGGCAACATCCATTTTCATATCGGTTCAAAGGCTGGGGCGCAACAGGACACTGAATATTGAGGATGTTATCACGTAGCTTCAAGTTATAATAGGAAGAACGCTCGCATTGGGCGTGATATGTCGGACCTAAAAGCCAATGTTGGATAGTGATCAGTCATACGCACTACGCAGTAATGAATACGTATCGATAGTGCCCACTAATGTTAGGCTAAGTCTGTTTGGAGGTCAATCGAGGTCAATTATGATACACTGCCCGTACACAAGGGCAATTAAATGGACGCCGAAAGCGGTGGGACGGGGTACCTACGCATCCTCCTGTTGGCCAACCAGGGGGGACGTCTCCCCAAAATTTTCGGTTCATCATCATTAATGCTGTCAGGTACCGAATATGCTCACAATTCCCCTGCCCCGGTCAGCACCAGCCCGGGTCCGTTCCCCTGTAAAAATTCCGTGGCAGCGCCCCTGGGCATTAATATTTTCGCCCATCACTTCTATACCAAGCAAGATACAACCATGATTGATGCACCATTGTTGTTCTCTCATCAATAATGGTTTTATTTTGTGTCCATCCATGTGAAAAATTGTTAGACCTTATTTTAGAGACAAATAAAAGGGTTTGCAGCACCTTAAAAAAGAGCCTCAGAAACAGTTCCGATGTTTCATTTAACTAGAGAAAAATTTTTCATGTACATACATGCGTCGTGAAATACTTGGGATTCTTCACCTTGAGGCGCCACAAATCAGATAAATTCCTGTAACATTTCAAATAAATAATTCAAACATTATTCATTGGCAACATTTCCTCAGAAGTGCAGTGGAAAATATCAACCATTGCTAAGATGAGGCCCAATTTTGCTCCATTGTTGAACATGGTTCTACTCAAAGCAATAGCAATGCTGTCTCTTGGGAATAACCTTATTTTCTTTGCATGACATCATTCCCATGATAACTATTTCCAAAGCTCTTAATTGATGCATTTTAGCATTAATAATCAGGACTGAAAAAGTTTCCAGAATAGTTGCTGATGACCCATTTGGACCAGGACTGGGTACTGAGAAGAACAGTTTGCATTTCAGCAACCTGTTCTTTTGTGGTGGACACAATCTCTCTGTGATATTTCTGCTGTATCTCTGTAGCAGTGCTTCCATATTTCATCCATACTGGAGAAAACAAAACGATTCAACTTTCTTATGACAAAAAATACAAGATATTTTCAGAAACTTGGATGCAATAATCAGTCAGTTAAAAAACATACACACACACCCTGATAACCCAGTGTGCATCCATCTGTGCAAAAGGCACAGCTTATTCTATGTTTGGCAGACTTGGATTGGACCATTGTCCTTGCAGTGGAGTCTTCTGGCAATTGGAAATGGTTTATCACATCTTTGTGCTGTGCAGGAATGCACATTTATATCCCTTATGGGGTACCAATGCACAGAGATGGATCTAGGATTTTAGTAAGGGGCAGCCCTCTGAGATTGCATGCTGTCAACCAAAAGAGCACACTTCACCCAAAAGGGTGGCTATCATCATCAATCAGTGGGAGAAAACTGTGGTTGGTGTGACTTAAAAATGGTAACAGTGCCATAAATGGGAATGCTTGACCCATAGATGGGAACACCCATTCTCAATTATGGGAATGCTTGAGACCATTTTCCATAACAATATTTTAGGCCATGAAACAAACTTTTGTTCTTTCTACCTGGCTTATTTCTGTTCTTAAAATTTTAGAGGGCATTTATCTTTGAAGCAGAAACAGGAAATCATACTTTACACCCTGCTTCAAATATTGAAGCTCAACATGTTTATTATGATCATTCACATGTCTTGGTGCATCTGTGTAAATAAAACACTAGTCATATACAAAATCAATTAATAGATACCTAGTGAAACAATAAAAAGTTTTTTAATATTTAATTTCTATTGCCACTTGAGATAATAATATATACAGACCAAGATATATGGCCATACAGAACATGATGTGAGCCAACCTAGCCCAACAAAACCTGTTTTCAGCACCTTTAATGTCATTTTTCACAACTTCTAAACTTCAAAGCTCCATCTGTAGCCCCATCATTTGTATTCTAGTGGTGGGGGCAGTAGCAAGGTATTTTCTGCCTCACAGACCTGGTTTAATCAGTTTTGGGGTACCCTTTTCCTCAGGCCGCCCTTAATCCTTTCAAACTTAAGGGGTCCTGAACTCGAGTTCAGGGATACCTTGGACCTGTCACTGCTGTGGCACCCCAAATGAAAGCTCAAGTTATTTTCTGTGCCTACTAAGAGCATCCTTAAAATTTTCCTATTTCTCATTTCAGGGACTTTAAAATTTATAAATAACAGGCCTACTTGGTCACCCAGTTATATGTCCAGCTATAACGCCCAGTCTGCAAAGTACGGCAGCATGCCAGACGAGTGGCACCAGCCATCTAAAATTCTTGCACCACCAGCCTCCAAAAATACACACCAATCTGGCACATACCAGGGAAAAATGCACCCATTCCTACCCCTACAATGCAATGCTATCTCAATCATTAGTCAGTTAGTTAAGGAATTTTTATAATGCCCCCTCCTATGTCTTCATAGCCATTCAGCCATTATTTGTTTAGTTTAAGTGTCACTAACCTGGCAAGTTCGCACCAGGTTGATAAAATTTGCACCAGTCTGTCCTGTCTCCAAAGGGCACTCGCACAGACAAGATCTCGACGAAAATGCCGTACTTTGCACACTGGTATAAGGCAAGAACATGGTGGTATGAAAAACAGTATACTTGTTATGGATAGTCTCATAATTAGGCACCCCAAAAATCACTTAGGAAATCCACGCCCTTGGGAATGTGTGACTATATAACAATGTTTACGATGATATTTTAGCGTGATTGTGGTTGAAAAGGGTTTAAACATGCACCACTTGTAGGAAGTTTTTTTTCCTTCTGAGACTTTTCGCGATAAAGCAAAACAAGGAAACATCATTGCAAGTAGACTCCAAAACCCACCTAGATTGCACGGACCGTCTATGATAAACGCACATCTTGATTTAGCCCCTTGGATTTAACAAATTGAACACCAGTCGTCAAAAACGGCGCGCACTGCTTCCAACAAAAATACAAAAATATTAGCGGCAGCCCGCGCCGCGCTCTCGTTCTGAAGGCCGCAGACACCGAAAATGTACCAGGGCGACCACCTGCGACCAGGCGACCACGCAAGTCGGCGGTTTCGGCCGACTAGGTCGCCCATTGGTCGCCTATTGAAAAAAATGAAAATCACCGACTTGGTACCGACTCGTGACAGATTCTAGTACATTCTAGTTTGAACTTAAAAATAGTACATAAATACGGTACAGGGAGATGGCATCATCTAAAGTACCAGGTGATTTCAGTCGTTTTTCATAAAATTGGAACCAAAAATTGTAATAAGAAGAAACATAACTAGCATAGACTAGCAGCAGCTAAGGGCGGTGATGATACAGATGTAATCGGCCAAAGATGCCCCGTTGTAGCCAAGCTGTCTTTCAGAAACGCCAAACAAGCCAGGAAACGAAGGCTAACTTGGCTCTTTGTCGAAGTAGATTCTGCCCATTCTTGGCCAAAGGAACTGGCAGACTTCATCCAATAGATTTTGATGGGCACTGGGTGTATTACGATGACGGGTGTAGACAGTGGAGAGGGTAAGCATATTTAGAAGCAGGAGCGGATGGTGGAAGCTAAAATCATAGGAAAACAGATGGAATCAGAGTTTGAGACGGTTGCTGGGTCGCCAACCAAAAGATGATAGGGTCGCCGACGGCGTAGGTAGATCGGCAAGTTTTTAGACCCCTGCCCCTCTGACTCGGGCCGTGGTGGTCCGACATTCTGTCCTAACACCCCTCTGACTCGGGCTGTGCTGGTCCGACAGTCTGTCCTAACACCCCTCTGACTCGGACTGTGCTGGTCCGACAGTCTGTCCTAGCACCCCTCTGACTCGGGCCGTGCTGGTCCGATACTCTGTCCTAACACCCCTCTGACTCGGGCTGTTCTGGTCCGACAGTCTGTCCTAACACCCCTCTGACCCGGACCGTGCTGGTCCGATATTCTGTCCTAACACCCCTCTGACTCGGGCTGTTCTGGTCCGACAGTCTGTCCTAACACCCCTCTGACCCGGACCGTGCTGGTCCAACAGTCTGTCCTAACACCCCTCTGACCCGGGTCCGACAGTCTGTCCTAACACCCCTCTGACTCGGGCCGTGGTGGTCCGACAGTCAGTCCTAGCACCCCTCTGACTCGGACTGTGCTGGTCCGACAGTCTGTCCTAACACCCCTCTGATTCGGACTGTGCTGCTTCGGCAGTCTGCTGTCGCTGACGTCGCCGTTCTCGGAGCACTCCGAGATGTGTGAGCTGCGCTACCAGCAGACGCCGATCGAGGTAACGACAGTATTCTCTTTCAAACTTGCATCAGCATGTCCTGTGAATGAAACATGATGCAGCTGTAACAACAACTTCCATATATATATATATATATATATATATATATATATATATATATATATATATATATATATATATATATATATATATATATATATATATATATATATATATATAAATGACACCATTAAAGACGAATAGTAAAAGTAAATCCCAAGATCAGTGAACTTCCCTACCAATCCTCAACTGTGTAGCGTCAGGTGTACGCTAAGTTTAGGCCTACAGATATACGCTAGCTTTAGGCCTGTGTAACGCCAGGTAAACGCCAGTTCTGGTGGGTATATGTGTGATGTCAGTTGTGCACTAAGTTTAGGCGTGTGTGACGTTCTGTATACGTTTAGTTTAGGTAGGTGTGACGTCAGGCATATTTTTACGTTTGTGTGAGGTCAGGTATATGCTAATTTAAGGGATTTTTGCGACGCTAGGCATACGCTAAGCTTACGTGTGACTGTGTGTGTAAAGTCCGGTAAGTGTAAGTTTAGGTGTGTGTGACGGCAGGTATAGGCAACGTTCAAGCCTGTGTATCACCACGCATACGCTAAGTTCAACCATGCGTATCATTGGGTATACGCTAAGTTTCGGCGTGTGACGTCAGGAATACGGAAGTTCAGGCCTGCGTATCGTCAGGTACGCCAAGTTTCGGCATGTGTAACCTATACCCCAAAGTTGAGGCCTGTTTATCGTCAGATTGACGCTAAGTCCAGGCCTCTGCATCGTCAGGTATACTTTGATTTTAGGCGTGTGTGACGTCAGGTATAGGCTAACGTCAGGCCTTTGTATCGTCATCTGTCGCTAAGTTCAGGTCTGTATATCGCCAGGTATACGCTAAGTTTGTGTCGCGTGATGACAACTCTGGCCGCGTCTCTTACGTTGCCGGTCGGAAGACCTCGCTGAAGGTGACGGACCTGGTGCGCGACCACCTCCGCGTAGCAAACGCCCAGTTCGCCACCCTGCGAGGCAACCTTCTGGTCGGCAAGGCGCAGGGCAGGACCAAAGTGCAGGTGAGTGGCAGCTGAAGCCTGCTGCTTGGGGAGTGTGGCGGATGCTACAGCGGGGCGCGCCGTCATGTTTCGTCACGGCTTGGGGTGTGCGCCTGATGTGAGCACGTGCTCAGATTGTTTCATCGTGTGAAATCTCGGGAAGGTCTGCGGTAGCTCCGGAAACGGCTTTAATCAAGACCGCCGTCAGAGTTGCAGATGGATCGGAAGTTTCAGCAAGACCGGTCCAAGAACTCGGGAAGCGGCCGTAATAATCACTTTTGAACCTTATCCATGCACCAATAGTAATTGCTGGGGTTTAACGACGCACCAACTGCTAAGGTTATACGGCAACCCCAATGCCATCCTGTCGAGAGGTGTCTTCTAGATCAGGTTGTTCTTATTCAGAGAACTCGCCGAGCCTTGAACCCGGGACCCATGGCTCAGGAGGCAGGTGTTCTGCCACTGAGTCACGTATCCCATATCGGCGCAACCAACAGCAAAGGTCATATGGCGTCACCAGCGCTGATCCTGTTCGAAAAGTTGATTGGGAGCAGTTGCTCAGGGAATTAACTTCATAGGCGGGTCCAGGGAAAGTAAAAGCCCCCCCTCCCGATCGAACCTTGGTACCCTCTGAAATGGTTACGGTGTCCTTCTGAAAGGTCGATGGTGCCCCCTAAAATGTCGCTTCTCATGCCCCCTTAGGAGGTGAGTATTGGCGCCCCGCGATATGATCTGTCACCCAATGGACAGTTTTTGGAGACCTCGACTTCCTGGTCCGGATGTCGCCCCCTTCCGACCATGTGTCCCCCTTCCCGATCGGAATACTCTGGTTCCGTATATGATCCGCCGGACTTTGGACCTGCGTCAGCTGTGTAGAAAGCGAACGCACTAGCTTCGACACCACTGCACCTTCTCGGGAAACTTCATCATATTTTTGGTGTTTGAGGATGCACCGACTACTGGGGTTATTGCGCGCCGATAAATCTCGAGAGTCTGTAGCGTAATCTAGTAATGTTTTTGACTGCAGCCATTGCCCAGTGCAATCGGCTGTTTACAATATCCCATAATCGGATTAACCTATTTTTATAGCTTGAATGGGACCGGTTAAGCCGCCCCAGTACGACGCGTTTTCTCTGCAGCCGCAGCCATCGTGCTTGACACATTTAGCTGCCGAGAAGTCGGTGTATCCTGGAGGCTTGCCAGGCTTTGGTCACTGGGTTGAAGGGTTAGTCTGCTTCTGCCAACAGTGCTCTAGCAAGTGTCACAGATCGAAAATGTGTCGTTGGTCGCCACCAAATAACTGAATCCCCTAGGATTCAGACTCATCCCATCACTAACCGTAATTATTGAAAAGCCTTCATGTCTTCAGGAAGAAACTGTTTTCAATTTAAAATTTACTTTATTCGATTAAGTTTTCGTTAGAAGCTCCTCATCAATCTCTGGTAAATATTGTTTTCAGCTTACAAAATATGCGGAAACTATTTGAAGTGCTTTGAGGGATCTTCATGAATCTTTGAGTTAGGTATCAGGGAACGCGGCGTATGCGTATCGATGATTTCCGATAATAAGGGGCATTTTGGTTAGACGGGGTAACATTTGGGCTCGAAAGTGGTACCGTTCGGGCCAGAGGCTTCAGTTTTAAAGTTTGACCTATCACAGGGCCACCAAATCCTATCCTGGCCAGTGCTAATATCCAATATCCAATCCCGGGAGGTGGGACGGTATCATTTTTCAATATTACGACCGGCATCCTCGCAGGCAGTTCTGGCTCCAGAAGTACGCAGGCCAGTTGCTCGTAACTCGCCTACAATGGCTGCTGGTCTCAGCAGTAGCAATATCTCCTCACCTGTAATCCTACGCAGACCCCGTGTTCCCGCCTTGGCCCAGTGTCCGGTGCCGGGGCGTGTGGGCCGCGCCATCAGCGCAGATGCGTCTCAATCGGTCGGAGGGCGGCGGCGGCGACGCCCCTCATCACTGAGGCCGCTGCTGGGAGCCGCTCGGCTGCTCCACTACACATACATCACGGAGCGGCGGCCCGGTCAGCACGCGCTCGGCGCTGCACTGCATAGCCGCAGAGGCATTACCGAGGTGGCGCGTCTCAATGCGCCGCACGCCGCCGGCTGTGCTGGATGGGGGTGTGGGAGAAAGGCTGGCGCGTGTGTGGGTGTTGACGGCAATGGACTTGTCATCAGTTACCACACGTCTAGTTCAGTTGGAGCCGAAAGTCATCCCGGTTGCAAGTAGATTAGGCGATAGCAAAATCGACTTTGGAGAAAATATTTTAGTACCCGGTATTAAGTGACCAGTCTCCTGTTCTCTTATGAGGGGTTGTTTAACATGCGCCCCGCTAGGGGGGCGAAATTCGCACCCCTCCTGGTTTTCCCTCAGATAACGCAAAAATTAAGAAACGCAGAGCAACGAAACTTACAGTTCTTATCCCTGATCAATTTTACGCATCTGACCAAATTCTTTAGGTCAGGTCAAGTTAGGTCAAGGAGCTATCTGACATCAAGCGACCCGACCTCAAAACCTGAAATCACGAGTTTGAAGCGGCGCCTAAGGAACATCAGTACATCGATCAGTTTGAAACTTTCACAATATGATGAGGTCATTAGGGACTACAAATCTGTTATCTCGGAATTTCGATATTGTTGACCTAATGTGGGGTCAATTTTTTGGTCAGCCCGTTAGGAGTCTATGGTGAAAAATTGAAAGGGCTCGTTTTCAGTAAATACTGAATAGAAAAAGCTGAAAATCATCAAATCATGTATTTTTACCACGATCTTGACCTTGAAGTTGATTTTTTGACCATCTGAGCTCTGAAAGGTCATGTCAGGTTACAGGACCCAACTGTGATTTTTTTGCCAATAACTTCTAACTGAATGGAGATAAAGCTCCTATTTTGCTTGCATTGTGCTTATATTGTCACGGGGAGTCGATTGATACGCAACATGACCATATCAGGTCACCCTGTGACCCTGACCTAGCTCGAGGTCAGGTCATGTTCACAATTTGACCTAGCAAGGTCATGTCATCCATCATTCGATTCGCCACGATGAGAGAAATCCAATTATTGGAACCTTCTTTGACCTATGCTGACCTCAATATTGACCTGACATAAAAATACTTCGTGTAATCCCGCTTCGTCTCGTCAATAGGTTTCGAACGCCCCCCCTTAATTTGTATTTAGCTGTCCTGGGAAATGAGATACGGAGGGGGAGAATACGCCTTCCCCCCAGTGGGGCACGTCATGCCAGGAACCCCAGTGGAGGTGCGTGTTAACTGAAATGGAAATGCGATCCACCATTTCTCTTCCCACTTAATCAATAATGTTGTCCGCAAGGCAGTGTCCCAGGACCTGCTAAGCCGGCATATCTAATATACAATTGCGACTGAAGTTTTATCTGTATAATATATACTTTTTTAATTATTTAAGTTGATGATCGATGTGTATACAATCGTGATTCCTGTGCGGATAATATACTTGGATAATGAATGAGGTAACTGAGTTTCAATCCATTTTTATTCATACTTGTAGCCGAGCTCCGTGACCATTCTTCAGTGCTTACAAGTGCAAATTTGCCTGCCAGGGGCAGATATAGGGGAGCAATCCGGCCACGACTACCCTGAAGATGGCTCATTTTTACCTACTTGTATCCGGTTTTTTTGTAAAGGATACGCAATGTTCTTCGCGATTTTACCTGACCCCTTCCAAACTTTTGCTCTAGATCCGCTCTTGCCGCCCTTTGACCCCGTCGGAAGTTCGTGGTGTGATATTGCGCTGGCACTCCCGCCAAAGGCTTTAGCAGTTGGTTGGCCGCCGTTGATCTCCTGCCGAGAGGAGCCGTTCCGTACACTCTGAGGCGGTCCGGCGCCTCGGGCGGCCCACCGCTATGAATGGGCCTGTTTCACGGAGGTCTCTAAGTGGCCAGGAATGCCGGTGTCTGTACCAGGCCATCTGGTGCTTGACACGCAGGAGCCAGAGCAGGAGAGGGCCCCGGCTGGCAGGGGCCGCGGTACCGTGACAGCCTCAGTAGCCGGCCCCGGGGAGTTGAGGCGCGTCCCCCGGGGGCGGCTGGCGCTGCGCCACGCTACGCCGCCGCGGCGACCGGCCGGCGCCCCGCCGTCGTCAGCGACGCTCGACCTTGACGACGGCGTGAGATTCCTGCCGCGACGGCCTACCGTCCTCTCAGCAGCACGGCCTGTCCTGTCACCGCCGGCGCCCGTCCGTGTCGATCGGAGTTGTCACCTCGGCCGGAGTGGTTGGCGACTTAGTGCGGTTCCGTTCCCTGGTATGAGCTGGTATCAGGTTGAATATCTTTCGTGCTGCAACGTTTTGTTATTTTAGGTGCATAAGCATTCATTAATTTGGATGTGTGACGGTAAATGAGACCGAAGAGGGAAATATTAGAGGAAAACACATTACTGTTAGGCAAACGCAGGATTTGAAACATATCACATTTAATTGGAAATCATGATTACAACAATTACGGTAATTATATCAGCCGTACGATGATCCCATCTACTGATTGGCAATACAATCTGAGGAGGGTTGGTGTTCAGCAACAATCGATCTGACGTGAAATGACCCTCTAATTAAAATGTGTGGAATATAATTGTGAAAAAGCTGATACTCTGAGGTGCATGCTTACCTATAAAATGACTGAGTAGAACCGTAATAAATTTGTCGCCGTAATTAAAGAGAATTTGGCACATTCATAATCGTATTTGAACTGAGATAGCCATGTGATAGAGGATCCCGAGAAACCAACTAATCGATATTTCATATATCCTATGACTTTCCGCTGGCGGCGAAAAAGGCAAAATTCATCCCCTACCGACCCCCCGAGGGTGTTTCCGTTCTTTGAGACGATCCTAGGAAAGTGATGTCATGCTTAAGCCCGTTGCGCGTGCTGTGCGGACAAATTTTTGTTGCTTGCACGGCTTTAAAAATGACGTGCTAAACATGAATTTGTAGCTGTCGATTAAACATGCGTATAAGTTACTTTATTGACTAGTTTGAATCATGAAATATGTTTTAATATATAATGAAAACTATAAGAAATTAATAAATGCCACTTTTGCTCCTAAAATGATGACCTATTTTAGCTAAAATCACCTCATTTTTGTCCGTGGTCATTTTTGAAACAGGTTCAATCTGGCACAAGTCATTATCAGTTCATACGCCAATTTGACGCTACTTTAATTCGGAGACTTTTTGTTGCTAACAGAGGAAATTGAATGAAACGAAACATTAGACTTATTAGTTATGTTTCAGGATAAATAAGGCCGAACCTATGATTTTCAAGATAGATTTCCCCTAAAACCATCATAGTCTAGAATTGCACCAGGTGTCGCATTTCCTTCAAGTACGTTGATAAACTCCCGAGAGAAACGGGTCCTAAGTTTACAATAAAAGGTCCTTCCTGAGGAATTTAGCCGAAGAGACTGCATGACGTCGTCAAAGTCGATCTTTTGACGGCGGGTTCAGGCCGATGTCCAGCTACCGACGCAGCGTTGAGCGAATTCTGAACAGCGTGGGGTCGGACGAGGCTAAACATCGGCCGTTTTATCCAGATAGCGAGCTCCGGCCGGATTGCGGCCCAATGCAGATTCCGACCCCCGCCATGTAGGAGTTTTACGGAGACTCTATAAAGAGCGGCTGATGCCATAGTGCCTCAGCCGTCGTACCCGCTGCCCAGATAACGACAGAAATATGGAGAACGCCAGAGAGCGACCCTAACTTTGTCTATCGCCAACGCTGGAGAGGCCTCTTGTATGGCATAATAATTCGCTCAAGGCAATGGAGTGAATTCGCTGTTCGCTCAGTTTCGTCCGGTGGAGTGTTTACGGCAGTTCAAAACTTTAAAATCCGGACCCTGCAGTTTATTATACATCGGTCTGATGTAATGCGTAGGGGTCGGGAATGCGTGTTTGAATGGTGGAGTGTCTGGCTCCGGAGTCATAGGCCCGGGTTCAAGTCGTCATGGATTTCCTGGATGACGGAGGTAATCACATTCCAGAAATGTCCAGCGAGACGATGGGAGCCAGTGATAGCATATGGCCAGCATGGCTGGTGTGTAGGTAAACCCTAAGGGCCATAGCCTTAGGAACGGTAAAACCATTGGGGGAAGATGTTGAGGTCAAAACGAAACAAATCAGGCGTTTGCCCGCACAAAACATAGGAATTTACCGCGCCTGTCCTCGCGGCCCTTTTGTTTCAGTTTGCTACTTTCATTGACGTGTCATTAATGTTGTTAAGTACATTGTCAGAGGTAGATGCTGATAACAATTTGTTTAAACCACTGCCACTACTTGCACTACCGACCATTACTACTGCGGTTAGCTGAAACCACTACCGCTACTAGCACTAATTTTCAAAGTAGCCAACCCGCTACTCCGCTTTCGATGCTTTTGGATATAAAGCGTTACTAACCAAATAACTACCCAAACAGTTATTTTTGCCATTGTTATCTTCAAATATTTTTCGAAGAAAATTTTGTCGGTAGCAGTGGCGGTTTCTAATTTTTATAAGTTTGCTACCCCTACACAGCTACTTTTCGGTTAATGAAACTGCCACCACTATTCTGCTAACTTTGGGGAGTCCACAGGTAGCAGAGTCCTGGAATAGGTGCCTCAAGTAGCTAAAGCTCCTCTGCTTTTTATATAGACCATGTTATACTAGTACCGTAATCCACCCAGTTCCTATGCCTTTGCTGGGGTCTACCAGCCTGCGGGGTTTTGCCGTCCGGGCTCAGCGATGGTGGGCTCGCAAGTTTTTGACGCCCGGTCGCTGAGGTCCCTGACTCTTTCCGGGCATCATAAAATAAAATTGGCTGGCAGAACTGGATGCACTATCTTCAGGCCGAAAGATTCAGATATGGCTGGAATACTTTCGCCTGTTTGCAATAGACTGATGTCTTCACCGCAGTGTCAGAGTGGAGCCGGGCTAACCTCTGGCGGACTGCTGCACGGCTCCATTTGTCATCGTTCAGAGCGACTGAAGGCGGAGGATCGAACCTCCTCGGTGCAAACGGCCGAGACGAGGAGGTTGTGAAGATACCTTTCAGCGTAGCCCAGCCGGAAGGAGCTCCGACCGCGTGCGTGGGTCATTTATCAGGGTTGGGTTGGCATGGCCAGAGGGAGCGGTGCAAAAGTCAAGACCTTGCCTGCTCGCAGACGCGTGGTCGAGGGAGGAATACAAATGAAAATGATGATGAGAAACGATGGCTTATCTCCAGTATATGCTGAGTGGTTCGCCTTAGTTGGTTATGGCTAATTCTTGAATGCAGTACATCAAAAATATATTGTTCTTTGTTGTTGCACGTGCCTTTTCTGCTGCAGCCATAGGCAGATCCAGAATTTCCGATGAGAGGGGCACCTCCGTCATGGAGCGCTATTTTGGTGAAAAAGGGCGCTATTTGGGCCGATTGAGTTGTTACATATCACAGGGGTGCCCAATACTTGCATGCTGGGGTAGGCGGGTGAAAAGCGACGCTTCAAGGGAGCGCCAGGTTGGTTAGGGGACCATGGGCGGATCCAGGGGACAACGGGGTACTTTCCCCTCCCTGATCGAACCTCAGCGCCCCCTGAAATGCTTACGGCGCCTCTCTGAAAGGTCGATGGCGCCCCCTGAAAAGTCGTTTCCACAGGATTCGAGTATCGGCGCCCCCGCGATGGAATTTGGCGCCCACCTGATAGGCTTTGGCGCTTCTGGTCCTGATGGCGCACCCCTTCCCCCTCCCCCTTTGATCGGAAATCTGTGATCCGTCTACGAGGTACCTGCCACCCCCTCTTGGTCGCGACCCCTATTCTCGAACTACCATGTTGTGACGCCATCAAGGTGCCAAGTTATACCTTTATCCATCCTCACCAAGTCTGGAAGTGCTTTGCTAACACTCATGGTACAATAGACATGTATTGGACGTTATTTGTTTTGTCTTTTATTCTTTTCTGTAAGAAAATATGTTAAGACATGTTGAGTTCTGATTCAGGTGATCTCTAATTCCCTTAGAAAAGGGCCCTGCAAGGCAGAAGGGGGATTCTTTTCGTGCAAGTAATTGTTTAGTGAGAGTGATTTGCCAATGGTATATATGTTAACTTCATAAAACTGATACCGTATTCAGTGACGGAGCTAGGCTTTCTGTAGCATAAGGTTGACAAAGCCTCACGTGGTCAACACTAAATATTGAATAGGTACTTCTCCTTGCCGAACTATTCAGTGTTTGTTGAGCCAATGGTCTGATCTTGCGACTTCTGCTGTTGCTTAAGTGTAGGTAAAATCGTTTCATTGTTCAGTTGCAACTTAACTGCCGTTCTACCAACTTTGAACAGAACCTCCAAGCATTGAGCCAGCACGTCTTGTCCGGAAACCCTAGAAATCGTCGTGTCTCACCATGTGTGGCTGGCCTCTGAAGCCGGGCGACTCTCCAAATATCGGCCCTGCGTCACGCACCACTGCACTGGTTCGCTGACACTGTGGTGACGCCACAGCCCCAGTATGAACGGGGCCGACATCTCCGCACGGATTTGGGGTCTTTGGTAACTCGCCGGGGGGCTTTCAGGGGTCAATCACGTCCCGAATTATATTTACATTCCTGCGATGGATCGCTCAAATAGAAAAATAATGATAGAATATGTAAATTATTTATAGTATATTTGTATACGAATGAAAATAATAATGCTCTTGACATTATGAGCTTCCACTGGGACTTGAACCCGGGACCGGTGGCTGAGCAGAGGGAACGCTATTCTCTACGACACTCATCCCTTGATAAACAAATAAGGGTATATTGAATTGTGTCCTTGGCTTGAGCCGTCAGTTTTCTTCCAGAATACTATAACGATAAATCAGTTCATTTATGGGTGGCTATCGAGTTACGATGTCACCCTGCCCCTCGCTTTTACCTTTGCTTCCACACGCATCACCCTAATCTCCCCAGGTGGTAATGTCTAATTGAAATAGCCAGGTCAGGTCAGTAGCAGGTGCAGAGAAGGCCGCGACTGCACGACTCCGGAAGGGTCCAGCTCTGTGGCCCCCGGGTCCGGCTGGGGCGGGGCAGGGGTACCGCTGTAATGATACCTGCGTTTCCGGGCAACCCGGACAGCGCCGACCAGAGGGCCGCGCCGGCGTGCAGGTGCCTCCGCCTCCGCCTCCGCTGCTGCCATTGATCGCACTATTTTGCCAGCCACGCACACTCGCAGACAATTGGGCGGCTACGGATGGTCTGGACGGTGTCTGGTGAAGACGCCATTTCTCAATCCGGTGAAATCGGCCCGCGGAAGAACGAGAGGTGCAGGAGAAAGTTGTGGGCTGCCGGGTTAGGTATCACTGGATCCTATGTGAGGACTGGGGTATTCTTACTGGTCTCACTCTGGCGATTACCGTTTCCAGTGTTGCGATACATCTGTTGGCTTCAGCACTACTCTACGCGAGCAAGTAATAGTCAACTCACAAATCTGGTCTCTGACAGGCTCGTCATCTCTCAGTCTTTGTGATGACCATTCTTACGTGCAGAGTTGTGCGTTGCAGAATTTTCTTGAGTCGACTCAACTCAACTCTTGTGCTGAGAGTGCTCGACTCAACTCTGACTCAACTCAGTGTCAAGAGTTCAGTGAGCCGACTCAACTCCGACTCAAGGTTAAATCATCCGACTCAACTCCGACTCAACTCACGACTCAACTCATACAACTCAAATCAACTCAACTCAGTTTCAAAATATATAAATAAATGATAAATAATATGAATAAATAATAGCAAATTAATAAACCACTAAAAGACAAGCTGTACAGAATATACAGGAAAATGATGAGTAATAGATGGAAGATTAATTAATTGAAAAATTAAAAATTAATTAATTATAGCCAGGAGCCATGGATATCTTTTTTATTCTTCCAGACTATCACTGCCAGATAAAGCTGCCCCACCATGTTGCAATGATTTCTAAAAGAAGCCTTGCATGTTTAACCAGGTACATTGAATGGAAAGGAACTTAAATGGGTTAAGGCTACGGTCCCAGCTAAAAAACATGATCTAAACTGTATTTTCAGGAATGATATGGCTAATGCTTTTTGTTTCTGTTAAAGAACGATGCTAGATAATTTTGCTAAATAAAACATTCCTATGCCATGAGCTGAACCAAAATCTAAGCTATAATTACTGAGTACCTAGTTGCAATTGCAAATGCTAAGAACTACAGCAAAACCTAGGAAATACTTAGTATACCATATCAATATATGACATAGGACAAAAGAAATGGAAATTTTATCATCGTGTTGCATTTGACATTCATATTTTTAAACCCAATACAAATTTCAGCTTCAAAACCTTCAATACAGCAGGTATGTACCTATCACACTTGAAAATGGGAGCACAGTTTCATAATTGCCAATGTATACGGCTTTCCAGATAAAATACGGACGACGATCAGACACAACCAGAAGCAAGAAATAGTTCGTCTGATTCGCGCAACAATGTGATTTGGCAAAATTTTGAAATACCATTGTTGTGCGAATCAGAAGAACTTTTCTATCAGAGTTCAAACTTTTCTATGCTAACAGTAAGAACTGTTTTTAATAGGTTTTAAAGCAGCGGCTGAAGACGGCGCATTTAAGACACAATAAACAATTCAATTTGTAGTTTAGAAATATTCATATCATTTTATGAATTATCACATGACTTCTACAATGTTTTACCCTGAAGCTACTTTAGATTGAGCCTATCCGTGACTAAATTTGTTTCAAAGACAGCAATGGCGCACTCTCTTGCCTGTGCTTATTCTTTTATATTGGATTGGTGGTGGAATGGCTGAGTGTCTCTTCTAACTGTGAGTGGTGGTTGAAAATAAGTAATACTGGATATTGATTATGAGTTTTGAGATATTTGAAATTCATTTCGCAGTCTGCTTCACCTCTTAAAATGTTTAAGACAAGGCCCGAGATAGGAGCCTGTTTACTTTTTTGAGTACATGTTTTATTTGTGCATGGGGATTTCTTCAGACCGAATGGGCCTTTAAAATAAGCAATTGAACCGTAAAATTAATTTCATATATTGAAACAAATTAAAACTTTGATTGAAACAATTGAAACACCGGAGGAAAAGGTATTCAAGGAGGTTTCCAAAAGGTAGGCAAATTCAAACTTATTCAACATATTTACATACTGAGTCAACTTTTGTCGTCAACTCATTTGACTCCCTGTCTTCACAACTCAACTCAATTCATTGATGAGGTGTGAACCGACTTAACTCAACTCAGCTCACCTGTCTAATTGTTTCGACTCAACTCAACTCAGAGTCGAACGAGTCGGAATTTGAGTTAAACTCCAACTCCAACTCGTGAGTCGCACAACTCTGCTTACGTGACCTTCGTATGTTTCATAGTGAGACACGTTCTACACGGATCAGCGTATTCCGACCATCGACTATCTCATACCGTCCAGTCCGGGTGTGGCACCCCTGTCGTAAAACCAGGCCATGGGCTACCTCATACCGTCCAGGCCTCACAAATCTTACCCCTGACAGGCTCGTTATCTCTCGCTCTTTGTAGAGCCCATTTATAGGTGACCTTCCTGTTTCGTGGTGAGACAATTTCTGCACGGATTGGCGTGTTCCGACCAGGGTCGGCCAAACCTTTACTGACCTGAAAGACGAAGGAAAGTGTAACAAGCATTGGACCTGGTACCTGCGTATGGGACCGCTGCCTACTGCACAGGTGTTTTATGCTGTGGCTTATATAATAAAAGACAGAGTTTTTTTAATCCCAGAGGAACACGTCTAATGCCTAAATTGAATGCATCCGTACTAGTTTGAACATAGGCTTGGCTACAATATGCACAGGACAGACGGCTTCGTGTCAAGTATGAGAAGTATGTTTACTTAACTGGCTGAGGCAATAAACCAGGGTGATGCAGTTCCAGGTATTGGTCATTAGAGAAGCCTGAATGGGAGGATTTATTAAAGCCCCACCTGTCCGGGCCGTTCTAAATAATTACACCAGCCACCTGCATTAGCCCGGAAGGTGCCAGACAGCTCATGTCGGCATATGCATCTTCGCAAAACCTCAAGTTAGCAGATGAATCATGGCCGATAACTTCCAGGATACATCACCAGGTTCCGACCATTTACCAATTTCCAAAGCATCTCAACACATTACTTGTGCCGTCTACTCCGGGTGTGACACCCCTGTCGTCGTAAGAAATGAACTGTCTCATACCGTCTCGTCCGGGTGTGACGCACCTGTCGTAAGACCAGACCATGGATTATCTCATACCGTCCAGTCCGGGAGTGACGACCCTGTCGATGTAAGACCAGGTCACAGACCATCTCATACCCTCAGTCCGGGAGTGACAACCCTGTCGATGTAAGACCAGACCATGGACTATCTCATACCGCCCAGTCCGGGTGTGACACCCCTGCCGATGTAAGACCAGGCCATGGACTATCTCATACCGTCCAGTCCGGGTATGACACCATGTCGGTGCTTGTCCCTCACTTGCCCTCTGCCGGCCGGCCAGTGGCGCCACGGCTCAATACTCGCCGTAGTCACACCGCTGCAACGGCGCAGAGCAGCGCTGTTATTGCGCGGCTGCGACAGATGGGCCGGAAACACCTGGTGCTGGCCCGGCAGCCGGGCCGAGCTCCTCCCGCACCGTCCGAGCACGTGCAGACCGGTCGGACAGTGACGCGGGGACGAGACGGAACGGGGGGCTCGTGCATTCCGCCGGGGTCAAACGCTGCAATGGCTAAGTGTATTTAAAACAGTGTATTCCAAAAGCCTTGAAAGAGCGCAGAGTACTTTTTTCGGGCGTACCCTCTACCTGCCAGCTGCGTGCTAGCTAATTAGACATCGTTAAACCTCGAAAGAATGTAACGCGTTGGAATGGCTCTTGAGTTGATCCCGGGAACTTGTACACTTAGTGTGGCGCTCATGCGATAGCAGGATTCAAGCGATGGCTCTAACCGCCAGTTTATTAAAGCTGGAGCTGTCAACCGTAGGGTACTTATTGCCCAGAACTTGAACACTGGCCCATCATGGCTTACTTAGTTGCACATGGATTCCCCGAGGGGAATAACGGAGCTGTTCGGACCTAACCCGTTTGGTTAGTTTGCGACTGGCCTTGTGGTGCCAGCAGCTCTGGTCAGCGCAGTAATGGGTCCTGTGTCGCCCCTTGTAAAAGTTACGATTAGGCACTTCAGCTGAAATGGCCCTTTTGTAAGTCCTATGACCTCGTTCGCTCTGACACTCCCCTCCGGATCCTGTACGGTGTCAACCAACACCGCCACCCACGGAGGGACTTTAACGTGCCGTATATGCAGGTATTCACCGTTATTTACGGCGGGCACTGTGTAAACGTTCCTGGCAGCCTCACCACATAGACAACCGTTCCACAATATAAACCTGAGCACGTCACCCGGCCGGTCTCCCGTCGAGGGCTGGGCTGGCATCCGGCACCTGACCAGCCCCGATATATATCCGGCGTGCATGTTTCCACCGACACATACATCTGTTCTCGGCGGCTCTTGCGTAAGTTTCCGGCGGCGCGGCGGTGGCCGGAGCTGCGGCTGCCCCCGCGGAGTGCCCTCCGGCGCCGTGCCAGCCAGCCGGACGCTGACAGACATCGTGCAGCCGGCCTCCGCTGGCCGCAGCGCCACAAAGTCAGGGTTACACCGCACGCTCCAGCTCGGCTGCCGACGGCAGAGGCGTCAATGACGTGCGACAGCTCCACTGTTTTGCCTGCGCGTCCGACGAGAATGCCAGCGGATGACTCACCGCAACAGCCCCGGTAAATTGGAGGCACCGCTGTTTCCGAAGGACAGCGGTTGGGACAAAAGTGGAACAACCGTCCCGACGGGTGCCCATCCTGCTATGGCTGATGGGTTTACATGACGCTTATAATGTATAAAGAATACCAGCTTGTTGATTTTGGCCTACGAACTTTTGGATTACTCCTGCCAGATGAGAATGATAATCAATGGCTTTTCAACTATAAAATGCACATATATAATCCGTATGGCAGCCCAGGAGCATATAATGTATTACCAATCAAACCGTTGATAATGTGCGTGTACGTTGATCAGGTGCACTTGTAGATCCGGTGCTTTGGGTTACGGCCCTTCTACTTGCCGTCTGCATGTCGCTAGTCTTGTGCCGTTAATTGTTCGGACCATAACATTTCCCTCTTTTGGAGTTTCTATTAGCTGGCCTACGTTTCTGTGCTTCCTCTGACCGATCCATTATCAGACATGGGTGGATCTAGGATTTCCGATCAGGTGGAGAGAGGGGTGCCAGCCGAAGAAGGGGTGCCACTTTTGGGCGGAAAATATATCAGGTGAGCGCTATATTCGAACTTGGGGGATGGGAAGCAAAATTTATGCGAGGGGGCAATCGACCTTTCAAGGGGGCACTGTAACCATTTCAAGGGGCGTCGAAGGTCGAACGCAGGGGGAAAGTTTTTTCTTGCCTCTCCTTTCCATCTGGGCCCCTCTATGTCTCCAGAATATTGATCAGTCCGAGAGGGTAGCCACGGATTTTTAACGGAGCGGGGTGAGGGAGCAGACCAAGCAATGGTTTGCCACTTCTCACATTGTTAAACTGTTTGTATGTAGTGTGGTACGATGTTTTTATCGTAAAAAAAGACGCTGCAGCGTCAGGATAATGGGCGATGGAAGCATTTCTGTCCTTATTCAGACATTTTTACGACTTCGACACAACAATTAATTTGGGAAATATCAGTTCTCCCAATGGTGACGCGCCGGCTCTCGTTATCATCCTACTGTAACCTTTGCCCGGGTGGAATCCCCCGTCTTGCGTTCCCGTGTTCCTTCTGACTGGTGCCTCTGGTGGTTCGTCATCAGTACTCCCGCGACACTTCCTCCTCTGACTGTTACCAGCTCTGTGTGTTTTCTGTCCTCTGACTGCCACCTGTCTTCTGCCTTCTTTAGCCACCAGTTGAGTGTCTATCTCATGTGCCTGGTACCAGTTCCATATATTTTTTTACTCAGCTGACTGCTGCTAGCTCATGAATTTTTGGTTCATCTTATCGTATATCCAGCTATGTGTTCTGCGTATCATTTGCTTATTGTTGGCAGAGCTATCTTTATTTGTTTACCCCATCTGCATAGCAGGTCTGTCTCGTCTCATCTGGCCTAGTTCAGCATCTCTCTATATCCTCTGACTGTGATCAGCTCTGTCTTTTCCCACGTGATGCTACAAATCCTATTTTATCCCTTTGCTTTAACTGCTCCCAGTCCCATTTCTGACTCAGCAGTAATATGCTCGGCTTCTCCAGTTCTATTCCGTTGTGCCTTACCCGAATTCTGTCAGTCAATATTTTATCCTCTCCGTCTCTGTCACCGGTTCTGTATTACTGTCTTATCCCAATGTTACTGGTTCTGTGTCACTGTCTCATCGTATGTTACTGGTTCTGTGTCACTGTGTCTCAACCGGTCCTGCCCTGTGTCTCCATGCCTGCTTCTGACTGCTCTCTGTTTCTCCCTGGACAGCTTCTTTCGCCGATCACGGGCGCGGAGGTGGCGTCGCGTGAGTTTCGCGTGGCCGGCGATGTCGTCTCGGTCACGTCACTGGAGGCCTCCATCATCAGCGGACTCCAGCTAGTGGTGTCACGCCGTGGCACCAACGAGTACGCGGCCGTCACCAGCGTCACCAGCCGTCTCACCGCCCAGTACCAGGTGAGCTTGCTGCCCAATACCAGGTTAGCTTACAGCCCAGTGCCAGGTTAACTCACCGCCCAGTGCCAGGTCAGCTCACCGCCCAGTACCAGGTCAGCTCACCGCCCAGCACCAGGTCAGCTCACCGTCCAGTACCAGGTCAGCTCACCACCCAGTACCAGATTAGCTTACCGCCCTGTAACAGGTCAGCTCACCACCCTGTACCAGGTTAGCTCACCGCCCAGTACCAGGTCAGCTCACCGCCCAGCACCAGGTCAGCTCACCGTCCAGTACCAGGTCAGCTCACCACCCAGTACCAGATTAGCTTACCGCCTGTAGCAGGTCAGCTCACCACCCTGTACCAGGTTAGCTCACCGCCCAGTACCAGGTCAGCTCACCGCCCAGTACCAGGTCAGCTCACCGTCCAGTACCAGGTCAGCTTACCGCCCAGTACCAGGTCAGCTTACCGCCCAGTACCAGGTCAGCTTACCGCCCAGTACGAGGTCAGCTTACCGCCCAGTACCAGGTCAGCTTACCGCCCAGTACCAGGTCAGCTCACCGCCCAGTACCAGGACAGCTCATCACCCAGCACCTGGTTAGCTCACCGCCCAGCACCAGGGCAGCTCACTACCCTGTACCAGGTTAGCCCACCGCCCAGTGCCAGGTCAGTTAACCGCCCTGTAGCAGGTTAGCTCACCACCCTGTACCAGGTTAGCTCACCGCCCAGTGCCAGGTCAGCTTACCGCCCAGTACCAGGTCAGCCCGCCCAGTACCAGGTCAGGCCTGGCGCAGAGCTGACCTGCTCTGTGCAAGGTCAGCTCACCACCTGAGTTTAACCTGATACTTTTGACACCACCGTGTCAAAAGAAAACCAGGATGTAAACCAGGTATACCTGTGTAAACCAGGATAGTGTGGTACCGAGACAGCTATCTGCCCAGGAACGGATCGGCGCACTGGGCAATCAGCCGAGTAACGGAGATCGGACGCAGTCACCGAGGTTACCGCCGATTCCATGTCTGGCTCAGGCGGGAGCTCAGCCAGTGCCTGGCTTTGATGCCGTTTATTGAGCTGTCCAATCTTACCGAGAGAGCGGCCGCCCGGTAATGAAATCAGAGTCGGGCCCGCCGATGTTGCGTTATTGAGTTCGGTATGCATTTGCTTGCCCCAAATATTTTGATGGTGTTAGCGTAGTCAGCACGAAAAATCCACCCTCAGTAGGTGCGCCAGCTGGCGCAATTTAGCCGCGACTAGTGAGGTGTAGATACATGAAACGTCAGAATGTCGGCTGACTGTACTTTTAGCATGCATCTTTTTCCAAAATTATTTACTAAATAACGACTCCCATTCGCTAGGTCTCACTGGAAGTTTTGACCGGAGAGAGCTTTTTTCAAATGTCGGCGCAGTTTGTGTTGCCAACAACAGTTGCAGCTTTCGGTAGGAGGGTTTGGTATAGTACTGTTTTTCAGTGATTCCAACAGCTCTGTCTATTACCCGGTAGGAGGGTCTTCTGGGCATGGCTCTGTTCTTCAGTGATTCAACAGCTCAGTATATTCAGTATATTACCCGATAGGAGGGCCTGCTGGACATGACGCTGTTCTTCAGTTGTTCCAACAGCTATGCCAATTGTTCGGTGGGAGGGTCTGCTGGGCATGTCGCTGTTCTTCAGTGATTGCAACAGTTCCGTCTATTGTAAGGTAGGAGGGCCTGCTGGATATGGCACCGTTCTTCGATGACTCCAACAGCTCCGTCCATTGTCCGGCAGGAGGGCCTGCTGGATATGGCGCTGCGGTTCAGCGACGGCACGCGGACGCCGCTCTCGTCCGTAGCCGCCGGCGACTACTACCTGGAGGTGGAGAGTCTGGAGCCGCGCGTGGTGGCGCTGGCCCCTCAGCCTCCCTCCAGCCAACCGCGTGTGCTCGCCATCGGGCCCGGCAAGGGCAAGCTGCTCAAGGTGGGAGCGTATGGACTACTTCAGCGGTATAGCTGGTACCAGTGAAGCTTGTCTATGCAACATACTTTTCGTATCACGAAGTTCGACTAATACAAAAAACGAAGATGGAAGGTAGGTGGGACAGCAACCTGCAAAGATCTGGCCTCTTATGCAGGAGTTTCCCCTCATCTCTCTCACTCTCTCACTCTCACTCTCTCACTCTCTCATCTCTCTCCTCTCTCTCACTCTCTCTCACCTCTCTCACTCTCTCTCAATCTCACTCTCACTCTCACTCTCACCTCACTCTCTCTCACTCTCACCTCACTCTCACTCTCTCTCACTCTCACTCTCCTCACTCTCACTCTCACCTCACCTCACCTCACCTCACCCACTCCACTCTCTCTCTCTCTCTCTCTCTCTCTCTCTCTCTCTCTCTCTCTCTCTCTCTCTCTCTCTCTCTCTCTCTCTCTCTCTCTCTCTCTCTCTCTCTCTCTCTCTCTCTCTCTCTCTCTCTCTCTCTCTCTCTCTCTCTCACTCTCTCTCACTCTCTACTTTACTTTCACTCCTCTACTACTCTTCACTCTCACTTTTTCACTCTCTCAACTTATATTACTTCACTTCTACTCTCACTCTCTCACTCTCTCACTCTCTCACTCTCTCTCTCTCTCTCTCTCTCTCTCTCTCTCTCTCTCTCTCTCTCTCTCTCTCTCTCTCTCTCTCTCTCTCTCTCTCTCTCTCTCTCTCTCTCTCTCTCTCTCTCTCTCTCTCTCTCTCTCTCTCTCTCTCTCTCTCTCTCTCTCTCTCTCTCTCTCTCTCTCTCTCTCTCTCTCTCTCTCTCTCTCTCTCTCTCTCTCTCTCTCTCTCTCTCTCTCTCTCTCTCTCTCTCTCTCTCTCTCTCTCTCTCTCTCTCTCTCTCTCTCTCTCTCTCTCTCTCTCTCTCTCTCTCTCTCTCTCTCTCTCTCTCTCTCTCTCTCTCTCTCTCTCTCTCTCTCTCTCTCTCTCTCTCTCTCTCTCTCTCTCTCTCTCTCTCTCTCTCTCTCTCTCTCTCTCTCTCTCTCTCTCTCTCTCTCTCTCTCTCTCTCTCTCTCTCTCTCTCTCTCTCTCTCTCTCTCTCTCTCTCTCTCTCTCTCTCTCTCTCTCTCTCTCACTATCTCTCTCTCTCTCTCTCTCTCTCTCTCTCTCTCTCTCTCTCTCTCTCTCTCTCTCTCTCTCTCTCTCTCTCTCTCTCTCTCTCACTCTCTGTTCCACAAAAATGAAAATGCCAGAAAAAACAGCCAGCTTGTAAATTAATTCGCCTTATTATTGTGTTCTATTATATTATATTAGCTGTTAATATGTTATAGTATGTGTTATATTGTGTATTATCTTACTATGCGTTCCTTGAGGCGGTATAGTAGGGACAGACCCTGGCAGGGGAGGCCTTTCTCGCAAATCCAGGCGTGTGTGGCGGTGTATTTTTGCCCCGGAGCTGCTGACTGGCCATCAGGCCGGTGATCGGTATCCACTGACAGCGTTCATAATCCAGAGGGGCACGTTCGAGGCAACTAGAGGTGGCAAGCTTGTGGGCTTGTATTCCAGCGTGACTACTTGTTCTCCCATATAGAAAATTCAAAGCTTTCATTTATGATTTGTGCCACTCAATGACAAACTGGTGGCTTCGCGTCAGTTGGTGTCAGTGTGCCCCAGCAGCTGTCGTCCTGTGTGAAGTATTGTGAAACTAGCACCTCGGTGGCGCGGCACTGATGGGTTCTGAGTTGCTGGAGATTGGCTGCGGCAACGGTGACATCGGTGGATCAATGGCGGACCGCCCTACCCCGAGTAGGGCGCCGCCACACACCCGGCAGCAAAATGAAACGCCCCAGCGCCGCTCAAAACCAACCGTCCATCGCGCTGGTGCAGTTTGCAGCGGCCGTTTCAGCATCGATTCTGGAGGATGCCTCTCTGGTGGATGCTTGACGGCCATATGCATGCCATGCAGAATGGCACGGTTTCATGCGCTACTGGCAGGCGTGATGCCGACTCTCTAACGCGCTGCTGGTGCGGCAGATCACGCTTCAGATGGAGCAGAGCTGTCGGCAGCGGCGGCAGCAGGAGCTGGCCTCCACCTACGCCCACGTGGAGGTGCAGTTTGCCGGGCAGCTGCCGGCGGAGGGCATTCAGAACGACGCATCGCACCTGCTGGACCAGCCGGAGCTGTACGGCAGCGGCGGGCTGCGGCACGGACTGCAGCAGGTGGGAGGCTCAGGTCACGGCTCACTGCAGCCTGAAGCGGCGGTGCCGTGTCTTTGTGTTAGCGCTGTTTCCGGTCACCAGAAAAAGAAAGGAAAACTTCCGCATCCTATGTCGCATTTTCCAGCCATCCAGGTAGCTGTGAAGAATCGTTACCTTTCATATTTTTAGTCTAAATTTTGTCATTTCTACATTTCTTGCTCCGTATCGGACTTAAGGAAAGTTTCCTCTCTGTTGGTAGTGTAATGTTAGTTTCAGCGTTGAGTATAGCATATTGTCATGTGTGGTGGCACGCACAGCAGTAAAGGGGAATAGCGTATTCTGATTTCCGGCTTATTAAACATTGTCTTCGCTGTGAGCCCTGAAGAGCACGACTGGGGTGTTTCTATGGGACATGTCTCCGCATCATAACTTACCCTCGCCGCTGTCCGTCGGGCCAGGTGCTGGAGGACGCCCGGAAGGCGGGTAAGGCGCCTCCATCAGCCGACTCGGGCCTGCACCGGCGCCGCTCCAGTCACCAGCTGCAGCCGCTGGAGATCGGCATGTTCGTGCTGCTGGGCGTCTTCTGCGTGGTGATCGCCATCTTCATCGTCGCCTGTTTCGTTTACGCCGGTCAGGTGAAGAGGGCCCACAAGTCGGCGACAGACAGCCGCAGTCGGCACTCCTCGCACGCCAACGCGCAGGACTGGGTGTGGCTGGGCCGGTCCAGTCTGGAGCCGGCGGCGGCCTGCTCCTCGGCTTCGCAGAACCAGCTGGCTGTCTCCGACATGAACGCCAACGTCGACCGTTTCCCCCGGCGACTGCGGTGGCCGGAGCCGGACGCCAGCTCAACATCACCGTCAACCCGCACCCCCGGCGGGAGCGCGCCAGCAGCAAGAGCAGCCAGAAGTCGCCCGTGCCCAAGGTGGACAGCAGGACCTTCGTCAAACAGAGGAGCCCGCAGCCGCTTTATCAGAACGTCGGGTGAGAAGCGTATAGGTTTTCGTTGGTGGCGCTGCCGCGTTGTGGACATGGATGACAAATCACCTGATTTCAAGGATTTTCTGCAAAATCTTTCTATCGATGTCCTAACATTGTTATTATAATTAAGGCTATTTTCGGCCTTTGTTTGTCTAATCTTCGGGGAAGCTACGTAAATCAGAGAAGAAGACTGCTTTAACAGCATATGTATTGGATAATCTGGCAAGCATTACAATGTTTTTCATTTGATTCGATAATTCCAAGAACACCTGTTTTGTCTTGGTTTGTCCAAGGGGCCTAAATAACTAGTTTGACTGGTTTCATCTAACGAAACCTCACTTCGAGCAGAATATTTGCGGCCAATTAAACTGGGTGCACTTCTTTCGCACTTATTTAAATCCTCTGAACTCCCGGGCTAAGGAATGAAACAAAGTTTCCGAGCTATGGAGACGAGCTGTGTATTTTCAAGCGGCGAAACTCTCGCAATACCCTGGTTAAGCACCGACTGGGGTATTAAAAGCGACCATGGCCGCGCCATCCTCCCGATCTGTTCTCGCGTAGCTACCACGTGTCTCACCAGTTTAATGATCCTAAAGCGTTTCGCCCGTTCAGTAAGTTCTCGCTACTGTCCTACCCTGGGGAGCCGGGCCATCTGGACCCAGTGACCTCACTTCACAATCCCAGGAGCGGCCAGTTGGCCGCCGTTTCCGCATCCTGGCGGTCACTGGAGTCATACTGGGGCTCCAGCCGTTGCCCGGCGAGAAAGCTGACTCCTCATTGATCAGACCTTGCGGCCGTCCGAGCAATCGCTGGGAGAGCTGCTCAAAATAGCGCACGTGAAAAGATGTAAGAAGGCTGCTAACCGCTACCGAAGGCTACCTAGGGCGGTACGAGGCGAACCAGACCCAAACGGCCATTTTCAATGCATGGGCATGGCTGGAAAGTTGTGAACAAAATTAGACGTGTTCTTCCGGTCTGGCAGATGAATTTTTTCGTTCAGGGGAGGGAGGGGGTGGGCAAGAGGGAAGACATGCGCCATCATGGCCATTTAGCTGCCAATATTCGCAGGTGGCCATACCTACCTCGCCTTTTTCACTATGACTCCTACCACTGGTGGCACTACCCCCCAGTGTGCTGGTATGGCTCTGTGCAGTGACCGGACCCGGATTGGACGCAAAAGCTGTAGGGGTGAATTCTGGCGTTTGAGGGAGCTCTTCGGACACAGGGATGCTCTCGCACCTCTAAATTATACACTTCTACGCGCCTGTATATGGGTATGCGCCGTGCGGTTAGCATAAGCATAAGACCTGCATGCGGTAGAACAACTAGAAATGAAGCGTGTTAAACGACATTTAATGTACGTTCTAATCATTATTCACAGACCCTGTCAAATATCTTGCTGTCATTTTCTAACAAAGAAATTTTGCACACGTCCCTTGAAACGACTGTCTGCAAGGGGAGACATTGAAACCAGGCAGTGTATTTATCACAGCTCATATACACCTTCGCACGTCTCAGGGACTAGTACTTGGCTATGCCCAACGTATAGCCACACCCCTCACACGCACCCATGGCGCGAATACACTAAATAAAGCCGGGGATCAAAATTGGGTGGAATTAGTAAGCAAACACTTTATGGAATGTATATAAAACTACACACTTAAGGGTGTGGACCTTACGTGTTTTAATGGATGGTTGTAAGGGTCGGAACCCGGTTTTTATTTGTTGGATGTTTTGTGAAAGCTAACCCCTGACCCGCCCGGCCGGGGTTGTTTTGGCTCTGGTGTGCGACTTGCTGACGTCCGGGCAGAGAGCCCGAATGTTTGTGGTGTGGTTGCGATGTGACGGTGTATTTTTTTTTTTAGAGGGTTTTTTAAAACATTGGTTTTGTTTGGATGGTGGTTTTTTTTGTATAGTGCCTATTTAAACACACGGAATTCGGATCAACCCCTTGTTTCACCTTAGTTTACGCGTCAACGTTTTTGGTGTTAGACATTAGTTTCAGAAACTAAGGCATTCATTCATAACATCATTTATTAGCAACCACTGAAGAAATCTTTTGACAGAGTACGCAACTATATAAGCTAAGAGCCCGCAACTATATAAGCTATCACGAATGCCGCTACCCGGCACAAGCCTATAATGAGAAGTCACCCTCTTAATACCAATGGAAAATGAAAAGCCTTCCGGATGGAGGCGGACCGGGCGGGGATCAGAGTCTGCCAATGTAAATGTCTGATGCGTCATAGCTGCCGTCAGCAGGTGTCTGCCGACGGTCGACACCTCTCGTCTGGGGGTGTTGATTCCCAACACATCGGAATAACAGACGGCACTTTACGGGACGACAGCCGCCCCTTTAAACAAACCGCATGTAGCCGAGGCGTACAAGCTCGAGAGCACGGCAATTCCTGCCGAGACGGGCTGTGACCACCAGGTATAAAGGGTTGGCGGTGGTATCATCGAGAATAGATCCTATTGATCGATTCGGAAGTAAAATCTAACGACTTTGAGTATCAGCCCGGCATCAAATTTGTTCTTTTAACTGCAAAATTTCATCCATATCCAGCACGTCCTGATATCAACCATTGTGGAAATTTTTGATCTGATCTGGGATTCCCTATTGGAAAGGTTCAGAGTGCCAGGATTTATAAACATATTGGTTTTGATCTTATTCATCAATATCCTTTCCGGATTTAAAAACTGGAATTAACCCTGGACAGTATTGAATAAATATTGCTTAATATTGTAATTGAAATTCCCATATAATAATATTCTAGCTATTCAGATGGAGGCTGAGCCCTGCCACATGATGGTAGTTCCTATAGGTTTGCATCGGGCGAGACTACTCTATACTTCCGTCCAACGTACTCTGCAGATTAATCACTGAGCTTCGGAAAAATGGCTACATCTACGTTTGCGAAATGTGTCTCATGCATCGGTCAATACAGTCCCATCTTCGCATTAAACTTGAGATGAGTGGTGTGAACAGTAGTGCGGTACGTGCCGTATTGGAAGCATTTCACCCCAAGATGTTGGTCGCCCAGTCCGTGGCACCGAAAAGTGATCGATTGAGCTCATGCCCCGGCGATCTCCGATTTAAGTGGCTGGCCATTGTATGAATTTCAAACCATATTGCTGAAAATTCTCCATTCACCATTTGATGTTCTTGAAATCCTGCTTGACCGTCCTCATGAAAATATTCGCCCATAGCTTTATTTAAGGTCATGTGCGCCGACATGTTTATCGGATATTGTTTCACTGGGGCGCACTCGATTTTGTCAGTTAACCACTGGTAAGTCTCTACGCTCAGGAAAACAAACAAACCCATTGGGTGGCAAGTGTCTATCCAAAATGGGCAGGGAAGGGATCTAAACTAGCGGAGGGGAGGCGGCGCGGCTCAAATTGCATTAGGCCGGCCGCGGCCGCCACCGAAATGGATGCCCTGGGCTGTCGGGAGTGTACTGCAGCCGCGGGTTCTGGCTATGTTCGTGGTCTGAGAGTGTTTTGCTGCCCACTCCGGAGTCGGTGTTATGTATGCGTCGTTTCCCCAGTCGTAAACAGGGAAACAAATCTTGTTTCAACAGATCCGACCGACTCTGTTAGTCGAGGGCGTTATTCGGACACGGTGGTAAACAATGCACGTGCCATAGGGTAGATGCTCTGTAAAAGGAGTAAAGGAAGGACCAGGACCGTCTAAGAAGATAAGAGTCCAGAACACAAGGAATAAAGAAATAGACATTATCCTCCCTACAATTTTACACTCTTCTCTTTCGACAATTTCTTCTAGTAAATCGCAACGACGGCATGCAGCATGTCATGCCAGTTGACCAGTACTACAATATAGTATATGATTTAAAAGGTAGGGCCAGATAGTGTGTGGTGTTGCATATTAAATCCATGGTACGGTTGCGTTCTGGGGCTATTTACTTTTTCAAGCGGTGCTAGATGATTTCAACAGTTTCGGTGGGCTAGTGTTTATTTCAAATGTAAGCACGGCCACATTTTCCTGGTTCTGTCTTGTGATTGCAGCGTCCATGTACGAGTGCCCGTCTGACCTCTTTCATTTCTTCGGCAACGTCTTCCTGGGGTGATAAGGAAAAACTTATTTTTCATCAGGACCAATTCTGACGGGAACATTTGCCCAGTTACAGAGAATGCTGGTGTTGGTGCTTAACCCTTGCCCCGGTGGCGGGTACAAGCCACCTTGGCCCTGGTGGGGGCGGGGGCTAAAAGACCCCCACGATCTCAAAACTAAGAGAGCTAGAAAAACCGCAAAACGGCAATCGAAAGCTCTTCGAAAATGATATCGAAAATACTTCGGTCATTTTTCTTGTCAGGTCAATATCAAGGTCAGCAGAGGTCAAAATAGGTCAAAATCGCTAATATGAGGTGTACTAAGAAAACCTCATATATCTCAGTAACTATGATAGCTAGAAACATTTTTCTAACACCATTCGAAAGCTCTTGAGATGCGCTTTCATTACAGTGCATTCATTTTTGTCTCCGGTGAAAGCCTAGGGAGCTACAGGTCACTAAATATTGGGCATATTCTTGGGAATGTCCATAGCCACCCATGCATAAGGGCGTTTACGTTTTTGCTAATAGCTTCCAAACCAAACAAGATACAGCCATAGTTTATGCACCATTGCAATCCTCTTGTCAATACGAATCGAATGATATATGATTCTGACCCAACTTGACCTGGTATAGTCATGATGTATATCATTTGAGTTCCAGTGGCTATACAAACACTTTGGTGACAAAATAAAAGCTCTATCTTAGTTTATTAAAAATTTATAGAGAAAAACACAAAAATGCTTATTTGACCTAGGTGACCTTTTAAAGGTCACAAGTCAAATGTTTGGCATCGCTTCAGAAATGGGCTAAGAGCAAGTCGCAACCGATGTTTGAAGTTGATTCCATCCATACTTACTGAAAAGCTATTTCGTGATTTTCCCCATGTATTGACAATGGGGAGGTCATGCTCTGCCATGACCTTAGGTCACCAATATCGAAAATCCCGGAACAAATGTTGTAGCTCCTGGTGGGCCCAACATGTGGTTGGTTTCACTTGATCGATTAACCCTTCTTTTAGTTATGTGGTCCTAAGTATTTTTTGAGGTGAGGTCACTCACCTGGCCTAGTGACCTGACCTGATATGACCTTGAGCCAAAATTGTCGGAAAGATGTAAAATGATGAAGGAACAGCTGACGTTTCGCTGCGCGCCGCCGTTTTTGGTCCCTTCAAACCCGAGGGGGTCTAAAAGACCCCACCCTCGAAGGTTAAGAATTATCTCCGCCGGGTCAGGCGGGATACGGAAAGCTGTTTACCGCCGTGAGAACTGAATCCAGAGTAATCCGCGCCATCAAAATCTAGATGCGGGTGACGAGTCCACTAGGCGACCGGGCTCCATAAGTCGAGGAATTGAAGTTAGGCATGCAGTGACATTACAATTCTTTTTCGGCACCGCTGGCAAAGTAACAGGTCAATAAGGTCCCCTAGTATCTCCTAGCGATTGCTTTCTGCAAGTGGCCTCATTCTAGATGACCGAAAAGTTTGGTTGTGAATGAGTGCAGGGATGGATCTAGCCGATTGGTTGGGGCGGCGAAAATCTTGTCGGCGGGCAAAAAAAACCACACACAACAGCAGCAACAACAATAAAAAGGCGGCGGAGGTGGCGGCCGGCATGTTTAAACTTATGCACTTTATCAATTTTTCACATTCAAACAGGTACCTTGCGAACGGGCAAAAGGGATTTGAAACGTATTTTCTGACGGACACGTCTTCCCTGATTGATCAATTATGAAATGCTTGCTTGCTTCCGGAGGGAGAGGCAAGAGAGTTTGATCCTCCTCTTATTTGCTTTGAGGGGGGGCATGGCCCGATTTCCTCCACTCCTGGATTCGCCCCCAAAAACGAGGGTCTCAAGCATCGTGCTTTGTTTGGCTATGTGTCTTTTGGTCAAATCTTACCGGGGAAAATAGTTCACTGAAAATAGCTCACATGCAACGAGGAGTTAGTTTGCTCTAGAAACGTTCCACTCCCTTTTCTCCTTTTCAAATGTGCATTGGGGTATGCCCTTGAGTGCGAAGTTGTGTTGATAAGACTGTGGAAGGGTTGGTGGGATGTAAGGGGACTGGGATGGTAAGGCCTCGTAGTGAGATAGGGTACACCTTTTTCGTGTTTAATTACATTTTTCTTCGAAACACCATTATAGATGAATGTTGCGACGATCCTGTTTCCTGTGATACAATAGAAGAAAATATATTGAGTCTCAAATGCCAGGTGATGCCATCGCTACTCACCAACACTAGCTTGGTTGCCTCCTGACCTTGCGGCCATGTTTTCAGCGGCGTGCTCTTCCTCTCGGCAGGTGTGGGCTGCCTCCAGAGACGGCGGTCAGCTCCGACTCGACTGGCGATGACGCCGAGGCGACGCCGCCGCCGGTGCCGCCCCACCAGGGCGCAGCGGCCGCGCCGTCTGGCGGCCGCCAGTCCATGGCCTCGTTCGTGCGGCCGGCACCGCTGCAGGCGCCAGTGCGGCGTGCCAACATTGTAGAAAACCCTCTGCTGCGTGGTCAAAACCAGGAGCAGGCGGAGCCGTGCCGAGCCGCCGAGCCCGCCTCCGAGCTGGGACTGGGCATGGACTATGACGAGCTGATGCGCTACTTCGATGGGCTCAAGGAGTCCACCGCATAATCTGGTGAACGCTTTATCGAGGACAGGGATGTGCGTATGGCCGGAAGGTCTGGAATCGGCTGGTGAATCTCAACAGAAAGCAGTCTGAGGCTTACAAACATCGGCTCTTCCCCACTGGGATGGCTACGAGACAATCTAGGTTTTCCCGGCTGCTCGCACCCCCGGCGTTCCCCCGGCGTTCCCCGGCGTTCCCCGGCGTTCTCGAAGTTCCGGCCGCTGGGCAAGTGGCGCATCTGTTATTTATTTTGTTTGCGTCGCTGTGTTTGTGGTATCCCCACTTGTGTTGTGTGGGGTCCCAAGTCATCGTCGTGTACTCATCATGTTGATTCATGTTACCATTTCCCACCAGACAGCAGCTTCTGGTCGCAGCTGTCCGCACCTGCAGCTGTTGCCATGACGACGCGGCTTTGTGAGTGTAACTCCTCAACGGGGTGGATTGCTCAGAATCGGGTTAAAATATCGATGATTGAAAGAAGATGTTTCACACCTCTGTGGTTTCAGCCATATAAAGATAGTCTCGGGAAATTTTGTTTTACAGTTTCAGCCATTTACAGATTGTCTCGAGAAGTTTTTTTTACGGGCTCAGTCACATGGGGATTCTCCCGAGTAATTTCTGTCTCACAATTTCAGTCATGCGAAGATTACCTCGGTAGCGTTGTTTTACCGTCGAGACACCAGTAAGGAAATCATATTAGTTCTTGTTTCCAGGAGTTTTCAACAATTTTTTACCCCTATCCTATCCTTGTTATCCCATTATATTTAACATATCCTATTATCCTATTTGATCCTATTTTGAAACGTCTTGGTGACGAAATCTGACGATTATGGGTTTCACTATTGCAGTAGCATTACATCAGGAAGAAGCTGCGTTTTTATCTGCTCGTTGTTTCCGTGGCGGATTTTCTGCCAATTTGGACCCCTGCTGCTATAAAGCTTCGTTAGAGGCTGCGCTTCGCAGTCCGTGCAGAAAGCTAGGTAAAACTCATTAACTCATTATTTCCTATAGTTTGCGGCCCAATCACACATCTCTCCGTTTTCAAACATAATTCCAGCATTATCTGAGAGCGTAGTGTACCGATTTTCACACGTGATATGTGAACTCTGACTCCTTTTGGCCAAGGTAGAATTTCAGGTCAGTTAATGACATAAATCGGTGAAAAAGATGAACAAAGAGCATAATGATTTGAAATGTATCTTCCGATAGCCAAAGTTATTTTTTGGAAAATTTCGAGCGTGGCTGGTACCACCGGGGTTGAAACATCTACTCCTACCTTAGGTTTTTTAATAAAGAAGTGTTTGATTCCGAGCTACCCACCCTACCACTCAATTTAGCCGCAACCCTGTACTGGGCGATCTTTTATGTGTTGTGAAACATATATACACGGCTTCAGGGGAAATGAGGGAGAGTTTCCTCGCCTGGTGGGGCTTCAGGGACCGCTCGACAGCAGTGAGGCACTCCTACGCAGTGCTGTTCACGCACGTTCCTGCAATCGTTTGGCAACTGATATCAGTTCTTCGTCAGAAGTTCAGTGTGGACGAAATTGGCTGCAAATCTTTCGAGTGCTCATCCGCCAATCTGCCTCCTTCCGCTGTCAAGAGTGCTGGGTCAGTTCGTGGCAGTTCTTTGCACACAATTATATCGGTGCATTCTTTTATGCTCAAAATATCTGACTTTCTGTGTACCATTTAAGAGGCACTGAAAACTCCACGCGTGATTTTATATTTAAACAATGTCTATTTATGCTGACGAAATATCCCTTCTTGGCGGAATCTCTCTGGAGCAGCGTCGTACTTTCCACTTTCCTTGTACGTATAGGAATACTTGTGACCTCTGGCAGCTGCTGCTACCAGCCCGCAACTTTGCTGTGAACGTCTGTGGTTTGTTGTGAATATTACTTGGTGTCTGTCCCTGGGCAATGGAGGAACAGCAGACTGTCAGAGCCGTGATACGCGCGCACTCTGCATGTAGGCAGCACCCGTCAGTCAGCAATAGCAGCACGCACCCAGGCAGGAGTGGATGACTCCCTGTGTGTCTGTTGATGTGTCTCCGGTGTCGTCCCAGGCGAACTGGAGCAGCGAGGGGATAGCATGCTAGTCGGTCTTGTGCTATCGCACGCTGAGAAACGCCTCAGGCGAGCGGATCCCCTGGACGAGTTTTGCCACATAGAATGTATGGCGCTTTTCGTATTTAGTGTACAGTGCATACAATAGTTCCCTCCTTCGGACAATCATATTCATGTTGTGAGTAGGCGTTCGATGGATACCTTTGCGCCCTCCTTCCATGTCATTTCTGCATATCGATACCAATACTGTCTGGATGTGCCATACCACGTGATCCGGAACGCAACATCAAAGATGGCGTGTTTACGACGTTCTGTTGTATAGCAAGCCCGTTTTATGATTAGATTCCAATTGACCGTGTACACTTCCTGCTGGTTTTGAGAAATTTCAGGCGCCTGACCCCGAAGCGGCAACTAGATCCCGGCCGGTCCAGCTTGTGGTTCATCGAGTCTGCAACGAATCAGGGTGTGCGGGAGAGCTGTGGTCGAGATATCGAAGTACTCGTTAAAGCCTGTGTACCGTGCTGGTTACTTTGCGGGGATCCGCGCCCCTTCGCCTCACTTTTGGTACATACCAACACGATGTAAATTGCTAGATCACTGCAGTCAATAAACCGACTCTTCCTCAAACACCAACGCGTTTTCTTCCTCTTTCTTCCACAGGCCGGGAGCTCCCTGTTTGATGGCAATCCTATGACCAACACCGCTTGTGGTTACACAGAATCCTTTTTTATTTGGTATAAATTATAAATTTGGTATAAAATGTTTTTTAGAGGTCTCCTGTACCTGTAAGACTTTTTTACAGGTCTACCTGTAAATAAATCACTTCGAATGATATCTAAATAGCAAGGGAAATGTGCCCATAGTTGTGTGGAGTGTACTGTGTAAAGCGTTTCCTTTTTCTTGTGGACCTATGTTATGTTTCCTTGCAATTTTTATTTGACACAGGCAGCCCGCAGAATCGAAGTACAGACACAGTGCTCCGAACTCACCTCCAGTTGGAACGTAGAAATGAGCGAAGCAACAGGAAATATGCTCACAAGTAAAATTGATGGAAATTTACTGTGTGAACTTGTTAAGTGTTGGTTCCTCTTTGTTTTTTCATCTACGGAAGACTGAAGAAAAATAGTTCAAAAGACAACAAAACGGACAAGGCAAACAGCCGATAGACAAAGCAAACAAAACGGGGCATTACATACTGAGGCTTTACATAACATTTCGTGGTCTGGTGATCTGACCAGAGATAACCCCGACCTGATTTTACATTCATTGTGGAGGAAACTATCACCTGACAATCTCAAAATCTGTCTCGTCTCAGTCAATTCGCCTCATTGAGAGGAATTAAACGAGGCGTTACTTGATATGCTTTCGACTTTGAGTTATGGGGTCATGAAGCTCCGAGAATAGTTCTAAATTAAGAAAATCAGCACCTAAAAACCTCGATAGGTTACGTGGGCAGAAGAGATACGGCAATTTGAGGTCACCACGTTATTTTTCCATGCTTGTTTTCATGGGACACGGAGCGTGTAACTAACAAAAGTCAACAAAGGGATTATTTTGGGGAGCTCTAATGTACAGCCAATAACTTGGAGGTACGTCTTTTCGAAATACAGCGTGGTTCGCAAACGTGAAGCTACTATCAGGTGAGCTTTGCCTTGTGCTGTGCTATAAACTGTGGGTTGTGGACTAACTAAAGGAGGCAGGACGGTCCACCGCTCAGCCTTGATGATGACTCAGATTCATATATTTATGCAGTGAGCTCCTGCCTCCTGGCCTCCCACGCATTCCCTCTGAGCCTTCCAGACCTCCTGGCCTCCCAGCTGGCTCCGAGCGCACATAGCCAGTCGGTGGCCGCTCCACCGCCTGCGCGCTCCCACTGACCCCAGCGTCGTTCCTCACACGATCTGGTCAACGAGAAGGAGAAGGACTAGAGCATTGCCGACACTGCATTGGCCGCGCAGTCGGGATACTACAGCGGCTCGCACATCCTCGAGTCGGGCGACGGCGGGGCTCGTCTCCTGGCCTTTTCGCCCTAGCCGTCTCCTTTCCAATTCGTCCAAGCCCTTTGTTACTGTCAATATGAATTTATATATTAAATTTTTAAATTAAGCATTGAGTGATTTGAATTTGCACAAAACATTGAGAATGGGGCATTTGGGAATATCAAACATGCATCAGTTTTGTCAGGTTTGTCCCTCCCCATCTAAAATTACCTTCCACCACCCTTGCTTTCTGGGCCTGTTTGACTAATAACAAAACTAGACTATCATTTTAATTGGGGAATTTAGTTAAATTAATTCCTAAAGCAGCGTGACAGAGGGATAAGACTGTCCAGAGATCACGTCCGGAATCAGGAGTGCAACATAGGAGTAGGTGTCTCATTTTCATCCTGCATTCCCCCGAACTTACCATGTGCCCTTCCAAATTGCACCCCCCGACGCAAGTGAGTAAGTGAGTGAGTAAGTAAGACACTACGAGAGTACCAGAGTGAGAGAGTGGTGCATAGCATCGAGACCGCACAAAGGTGCCTTAAACACGGCTCAGAACATGGCTGGCTTTCGTCGGATAGGTGACGCCTTGCAACTGCAGTCACTATAGACGGCGCTGTATGTCTCCAAGCTTTTGGATGTCGTGGCGTCCACGAGAGAGCCCAGGCGGTAAAATGACCTCTGGCACCACGGACGTTGGAATTTCTTATTCTTCAAAACATGCGCATGCTCATAATCAGCTACCTAAATTATTATGGCTGCCATATCAATATACGCTCAATATTCATGCCGATTGCTCAAAGAGCATGCTATAATATAGGTCATGCTATACATAGGCGGATCCAGGGGGCAAAGGGGGCACGTACCCCCGATCGACCCTCGGCGCCCCCTGAAATGGTCACGGCGCCCCCTGAAATGTCGCCCCCCAGGATGCGAAAATCGGCGCCCACCGATAGGATTTGGCGCCCACCTGATAGGTTTTGCCGGTCAAAAGTGGCGCCCCTGGTCCGGATGGCGCACACTGGGGCAACTGGGCTTCAAAATAGGCCAAAACCTCGTATCTAAAAAATACTTTGATTAAGAATACTTTTTTGTGCTCAAATGAAAGCTGTTGCTCTGAGCTTCATTACCCAGCCACAAAACATTGGGTATCTACACCAGGTCATGTCAGATAGACTATTTTTCAAGGTTTATAAATATCGGAATTCGATTTCGTTCTTTCCAGTTTTGCAGACACTCAATGAGACAGAATCAGATAAGGCGGGTACAGTGACGGTTAAAATGTAAGGAAAAAAAACAAAAGTAATATTTCAAAAACTGATCCGACATATTCAAGGTCATCATAGGTCAGAGGTCTTGCTGAGCCTTCACTCTGGTTTAGCTATTAAGTACCACATGATAAAAAATGACACAAATTCACTCTTTCACTATTTGACATCTTTAACCCGCGCCCCACCGGGGGAGTCCGGCGCCACCTTCGCCCCACCGGGGGGCCATCGATGGCCCTCCCCTCTAACTCCGAAAATATGGGCGTTAACGCAAATCTGCAAAGTGCAATAGAAAGCTCGCGTGAATTCAGTAAGAAATTACTTCGCATGTTTTAGTGCTCAGGTCAATGGTTTGACCTCCAGAGGTCAAATTAGGTCAAGATCGGCTATTTTCACTCAAATAAACAATGATTAAGCAATCTGGTCATAACTCTTATGCCATTAGAGCTATTGAGGCCTGGTAAAGTACATTTGATAGGAAATTGCCAGTGCTTTTTCCGCTATGTGGAACGTAAAGACCTCCCGCCAGTGGTTTGACCTCCAGAGGTCACCTCGTGACCTAATATGACCTGAGGTCACGAAAGGTCAAAAAGTGACCTTGCCTATATCAAATGAAAGCCAGTGACAAGACAAACACGATGGTGTTTGTTTCCCCGCTCTAGCTTAATTAGGTCAAAAGTTATTGTCAAAATACTGTTTTTGACCTCTGGTGACCTTGGATGACCTTGGAAAAGTCAAAGGGTAAATATGATCCCTGGGATCCGTGAAAGGGTGTCCAAAAACGTTGTTCTGAGCAGTCTGAGTATTTGCAATCATTTTTGTGACTTTTATATCATGAAACAGGTTTTCCCCATGCTTTTCCAATGGGAGAGGTCGCCTCGTGACCTGACCTCAGGGCACGAAATCGAAAAATCCCGGATATACACCTTGTAGACCCTGGAGGGGTCATGAAGTGTAGGAAGTTTCAAATCGATCGACTTTGAAATGTAGCTCTTACAGAGCTCTAAAGTTGAAAGAGGTGACCTTGGTTGACCTCGTCTGGTGACCCTGACCTTGGGTGACCCGGGGTAAAAAATTTCAGGGATGATGGGAAAATGATGCAGTGAGAGGTAGAGCCCTCAACCGCGGTGCTGCGCCTCGTCGTTTTTCTGCTATCCCGGAAAAACCTTAGGGGGCCATCGATGGCCCCCGGTGGGGCGAGGGTTAAATCCAGTACCGAACCATATTGAAACTTCTCCGGGTCATGTGTGGGAGCTGCATTTATTGACACAATAATGTTAAGCGCGATTTCAGGGAACGATTACCGTCACTCTCCTCATAAAATGAGCACAAACATGCGGAAACAGACAACACATTAAACTCACAGGGAATGTTCATTAAATCATGCGACCTCTTTTGCATCTTTGTGTAACTCTCCTATTTAACATCCCGCGTCCCTTTATCCAGCCCTCTATCCATTAACCCCGAAAATTATCGTTGAAGTCTAGGTAAGTTCTTAAAGCAGTCTTACATCCAAGTACCCACTCACGCACCATCAAATTATTAATGGTTAGTGCCACTATCTTTCAGCTTATAAAGAGGGTTACTGCCAGGCTCGAAACCTCCGTTGTCATGGGCCTTCTGGATTTTTATATCATCGGAGATCATGTTAACACGAGGTCATTGGTGATAAGCAGGTACTGGTACTGACCAGTGATTGTCAACTATGGATGTCTTTCTGGTATGATATTGCCTGAATGCAAGGTGACCTCTATTCCTTGCCTCCTGGGCCTCCTCCATGCATGCTCCTATGGAAACGTTCAGGCTCTCAGTCATAAGCGTGCCACCGGCAAAAAGTGGGGGGGGCAGCCAAACTTCAAACTGACGCTGAGAAAAAATTCCCACGTTAGGACCAAATACTGTTCGAATTTGGGCTCCTCGTTGCCTTCTGCAGCGGCTGGTGATAAGAATGTCCGGTTTTCTCCCATTTTGACTGAGATGAGGAAATTTTTGGCCAAAAAGTGGGGGGGCAGGCCCCTGCCCCCCGTGGCGACCCCCTGCTCTCAGTAACATCTTCCCCATGCATTTGCACCTTATGTATGGTTGCCGGCATGCTGTATCATGGGTACACGTTTACAAACAGCCTCGCTGTCTCTACAGCATAGCCCGGATACTTCTCAATTTCGATTGTTGATGATGATGATCAGGGGCATAGCCAAGGGGGGCAGGAACAGCCGCCCCTGAGGGTCCGAAGGGTCCCCTGAGGACACGATTCTGTAACAAGCATGGCCCTTTTTACGCATCAGGGCCCTTTTGGCGCTGTCGCAGGGGCCCTTTTCGGGGCGCCGCTCCCCCCCGAGTGAAATCCTGCCTTAGCCCCTGATGAGGATAGTGCGGCTAATATTACCGAAAACCTTTGTAGCAGACCCAGGCTTATCCCAGTAACCTCGCTGAACTGTCGGACGTTCCCGAAAGAACGGCGGGTTGTGTTTCCTTCATTAGCTGTGCCGTTGCCCCCCCTCCCGCCTTTGGTTGATCGACGACCAGACTCATGGTAGCACGAAAACATTCCTGTAAATCTCTTTTGTTTTAACAGCGTCCTTCTGGTCGTAGTTTTGAGCTCTCCATGAGCAAATGGGTGACTCTTCTCTGATCTTCCCTCATCTTCAGTGCGCGTGTTAAAATCGGTTTTTGCACAGATTGAATCTCAGCCCAGCGTCTTGCAAGTCCGCCTTCCCCTGTCACGACTCGACCACGGCGCTCTGTCAGCCGTCCTTACTCCAATTGCCGCGCAACATGAGCCGACAGCCGCCGTAGCCGCCGGCCTCACCGCGCTACTTGGACTACATTGCCGCGCAAAAAGTGTCATATCTCCCCTGGGACAACTGATGCCGAGCTACTTTTTCACGGCTGGTTAGAGGACACAACATTGCATCACTACCTATAAATTTCTAAGTGAAACTCGCTGTGCGTTTTTTTCGCAGGTCCAACGAAGCTTAGGATTTGAGAATACGTTAGAAGCTTTACATGTCCTAATAGTTACACGTACTATCAGGCTCTTATTGTCAAATTTCGTACTTTTCAACATTGAGTGTCTTCAGGGCGTTTCCAGCTTTCCATTGATATAAATAGATACCGGTTTTGTGACTGCGACCATGGATGATAATGGACAGAAAGTGTACCTCATCTCGAGTCAACTTGACGCGGAGCTGCAGCGTGTTTAATGCGCTGTGTTCCAGCATCTGTGCAAGCGGCTAAAGAAGAGAAAAATTGATACAATTATGCTTTTCCAAGGTTTTAGACATTTCTCTGTCAGAGCCAAACGATTAAGTCCGATTTCGAAGATGTCAAAATTGGAGATTTCGGCCGGTTTTGGAGGCCATTTGCCCCAGTTTGTGGCGCCCCCCGGGAGGTGCCCCCCCGATCGCTAATCCTGGATCCACGTATGATGCTATATTCTAAATTTGGACCAACAAGAAGTTCAAATCATCTCTCTAAATATGAAGTGAAGCCTTTCCCCAGTCATGTCAGATCTGTCGGTCCAATTTTTATATGTTGTCGTGATATGCCACTGCTGCAGAAAATAAATATGGGTGAAGCATATTAACCCACATTCAGGCCAGTCAAGATTTCATGCGACCTCTTCACTCGCCAAAGATGTGAGAAAAGGTCGCAAGATGTGAGAAAGGTCGAAGCGTTTAGAAATACATAACCTGGCTGTAAACTTCTTTCCACACGCATATAACATTCAAGAGAGACAAAATCTAAATTTACCTGTGAAATCCTGAAGATGAAATCCTGAAGCCTTTAGATACCCCTTGCCAGGTGAGTAACTGTGTGAACATGTTTAAGGGTGTTTTTCCCTAACCGGTCCATTTATAATTTCATCGTTTTTCGAGAACGATTCCGAGTCGATCTAAATGAAACGCGCGTCACTAGAGTCTCTTGAGCGATCACGTTGACGACATATAAAGAAACATTGGCATCAAGTCAGGTAAGGTTAACGATTTATGGCATTGCTAAGCTCATATGAGGCGATTCTAACCTTTTAAAATGAGGCCGACAAAAGCAGGAAGTAGTTTGGCTTCTAGACAAACTAGGTCTAGTTTCTAAACATGAGTCGAAAGCTCTTGAAACGGAAAATCTGAAAGCTGTCATTTATTTTGAATTAGGGTAGAGTGGGGTAACGCGCCCACCTGGGTAAGACACCTACTACTATGTCCAGGCTGATGTAAGAACTGTAGCATCCATCTAATATTTTTTTCTGGTAGCGGCCTTTCTGATCCCGTCCTGGGCATGATTGGATGCGCCCAGTAAACTCCGGTATTTTTCAGCAAACATTTGTTGCTTTTTGCATCTCCGGACATAAAAACAATCTGCCTTAAAGTTGCGATTGTACTCTATGCGATGTAAATGTGCTCACCCTACCAACTTTGTCACTGACTTGTCTTACAACGTAAGTATAATGATATTCCTATTTGTTCACGTGAAGCAAAAGGTCCAATATACGCTGGGAGATTTATGGCGGCCTTTTAATCCGGGGCTTGGGCGTTTTACCCCGCTATCGGGGTAAAACGCCTTCTTACATGGTCTCAAGAAAAAATATGTTTCGCACACTTTGCATCGTGTCAGAATCCCAAATTTTTTATCTGAGTGTAGAAAAACGATTAAAGAACTTAACAAAGAAAAAATAAAGTAATACCGTCCTGACAGGATCGCTACAGACGAATTCTCCCTTAACGTATGCGTCTTACCCCACTCTGCCCTAACACCAAGGTCACCAGAACTCACCAATTGTTACGGTTTTCGAAATTATTTGTGCCTATGAGTTTTGAACGAAACAAGATGCAGTCATAAATTTGACATCAAAGTGACGAACCTGACCCAATGATTCGATTGATTTTCGAAATGACTTTGAAAGGCCATAATCTAATATTGAACAAAAGTCAATGACATAATGTGGCCTTACGAGATCATGCCGCATAGAATTTGAGTCATTGGGTCAAGACCAACTCATTCACGCCTTTGGTTTTGTTCTACGTCTGGTGGATTTCCAATCATAAGGGCTATATGGGCTTCAATTTGACCCATCTCGGCCCACTGTGACGTCATGGTCAACGGATAGGGTTTAAACTAGGCTTCAAAGTGAAAGAGGGCAAGGCGCCTTCAGCACCGTTTAAATTTGTGTCGTACCACTTCCAGTTCCTGAGATCGTAAGGGAGGGGGGCCGATCTGACCACCGGGCGGGTGGGGGTAAGAAAAGAGCCCAGGCAATACTGGGTTAAACAACACCAAAAATCGTCGCCAGAGAAAGAGATAATTTCTTAAAATGTTCTGGTCAAACACCGATGAACTGTAATCGTACCCTAACCACCCTCTTAAATCGACTTCACGCAGGGTCAGCCTTTGAGGATTATTAGGAGCAACTTTTTCTTCAACTTACCCAATCTGCGCCGAGCGGATAGTGATAAATCTATAATATTCCAAATGAATGCGAAACCCTTTGGGACTTACACATTTTCCGGGGTGCAAAAAATTCTGCAGGCGCTTCCTACTGAGCCTTCCATGTTGTTTTTATGAAGGTAACGTAGACACTAGACATGTTTTTAGCAAAGGTAACTTGGTTTGGGCCAAGACTGTCTAGGCACAACTTTGCTTAATCGGCACAGCGGAAAAAAACTGCAAGATAAGTAAGCGATCTTATAAAACAGAGTCCGAACAAGGCTATTAGTACATTCGGAACATTCTTAAAAACAAAATCAAAAGGATATTAGTTAACGAGCACAGTTCTGCTTCTTAGGAAAAAGTGACCATCCAGTTATATTCCATCGTAGCATGTTCTCGTTGCAATAGACAACTTAAATCACGCATCGAACGGGCACGAGTGCGCTCTGAGGGATCGTGAGAGGTAACTAAGCAAATGGTGACACCGATCGATACCCAAAGACACACTGAATGAACTCGAAGCAACCCTTACCACTGGAAGCTGAGGACGGCCCATATGGCAGTAGGACGCTATATGACTGAGAAAGGGCAGCTAGTCGGTGAACAACATAAAGTAGAGGACGCCCGGAGGTGAATGAGGACATGCCAAGTTGCAGTGGCCCGCCCTAAGGCTCAAAAGGGGTGGTCAATCGTAAAATACATTCGGAATATTCTTATAACCACAAAGTAGAGTACGGCTGGATGTGGGTGAGGGCAGTTCACGTTAAACTGGGGATTCCTAAACCTGCAAAAGAGCGGCCAATGGGGGAGACGACGCGCGCAATCATGCACTAGAGAGCTGCCAAAAAGGCAGGGGGTGATCCATGGTGCACTACTGTCGTCCAACGGAAGAAAAGCGTATGTCACATTTGAAAGATGTTACAGCGGAACACTTCTCCGTTTTGCTTTACAATGTCGGGACCCTGTGACTGGTGAAAAGAAGGCAGTATAACCCCCAAAACCGATTTCGTCATATTAGTAGATGCAGCTTGTCCTTCTGCATCGAATGATACAAAAAATATCAAATCGAAAAATGTGACTTACGCTTGTCTCCAGGCCAATTGTGAAACAGGGTCTCCCAGCCACAAGGTAGAACGCGGTCGAAAGAGGGTGAGCGCGGTTCATGTGGAAGTGGGGTGCCCTAAGGCTGCAAGAGAGCGGCCAGTAATGAAAAAGGGGCTGGCAATAATGAGGAAGAGGGCGACCAAAAGTGGACGAGGGTGATTCATGCTACAGTAGAGCGCCCTAGAGATGGAAAAGGGCGATCAGTTGTGAAAAGTGAGCGTCCAATCACAAGGCAGAGGCGGCAAAAAAACGATGAAGGCGGTCCCATTAAAATGGGATATCAAATAATATGCCGGGGGAAGCTGATTCAAAACCCAAGGTGTCACTAATTTCGGGCACCATCGGCTCCCGAAATTGGCAGGGGCGATCTCTGGGTTGAAAGGGCTTGGGGGTGGGGCGACGCATCATTCGCCCTTGGATCCGTGTCTGTAACGTGGTATATATAAAACCCACCCTTGTGGAGTCTTTTAACACACGTATTGACGGGGGTCTGAGCCACCTTCAGTTTGACGGGGGGCAGGCACCCCCCGTTAAGATCTCGAAAAGCACGCTAAGAAGCGAAAAACGGTAAACGGCGTTGGGTAGCCCATCCAGTTCCCATCGAAAATATTTGAACCATTTGTTTCAGGTCACATTTAAGGTCACTAGAGGTCAAAGCATGCCGTCATAGCGATAACATGTAAATGAAGGTTTTCGGTAATAGCCTCTGAACAATTTAAGATAGAGCAAAACAATTTGAACCAAATGAATCCTCGCAGCAAGCTGAATCAAATGATATATAATATGGCCTTGCTAAGTCACGTCAAGGATTTGAACTCACCTGAGGTCAGGTCAAGATCAAATTTGGTCAAATGTATACCATTATAACTGCAAAGACCAGGCAAATCTAATGCAGTTAAAGTAAACGCTCTATCGCCATCCGTTACTAAGTTATTCAGTTAAAATCATTTTTCCCATGTATTTCCAATGGAGAGGTCATGACTCGTACCTGGCCTTAGGTCATCGACATAAAAAATACCGGAACACGTTTTAGAGAACTCGGTGGGACCATTATTTGATATGAGTTTCAACCGGATAAGTTTACCCTGTGCCGACTTAGGCTATCTTAAACTTGTGTGAGGTCAGGTCACTTGACTTGTACTAGTGACCTGACCTGAGATGACCTAACCTTAAAATTTTGACAAAAGCTGTAAAAATGACGAGAGAAAAGGTATGCCAAGTACGGCGGTGCTGCGCGCCGCCGTTTTTACGCTATTTCCGAAAAACCAGAGCGGGAACCGGGTACCCGCCCCCGTCAATGCGCGCGTTAAGGCTTCTGAGGACGCTTAAAGAGAACTTCCGACACTTAAAACATTTCACAAATTAATTTGCGCTATTCTGCATCTGTAGCTTAAGCCCCAGCCGGGTGGGGGTGTTTGTACACCTCCCCCATCGGGTTTTTCCGGCGGAATGACAAAACGGCGGCGCGAAGCGCCACCGCCCTTGGCCCACATTCTTGATCGATTCCGCAGCTTTACCCAAAATTTTAAGGGTGGGTCATCTCAGGTCAGATCACCAGTGTGGGTCAAGCGTGTCAAGTGACCTCACCTCCAAAAATGTTTAAGGTGGCAGAACTAAGAAATGTGTGGATATATCGGAATGAAACTTATACTACATAATAAGCCCACCGAGTACTACAAACCATGCTCCGGCATTTTTCATGTCGATGACCAAGTGTCAGGTACGGATCACCTCTCCGTTGGAAATGCATGCAGAAAACAGGAATTGGACTGTATTTGTGTAGATACAACAGCAAATGCCTTCATATTCTCCAAATCGTTGTATCCTGGGCCCCTTTCCAGGGTCATGGTGCAATTGTTGACCTGTGACCTTTGATAGGTCACCTGGGGCTACTTAAGCTGGTTTGAGACTTGGGTCAATAACTTTACAGAAAATGATTATAATTTGATGACTCAAATCATAGCTTTCAGTCTCCAAACATCCTAGTAGAAGTCTTCCTACAGGGCTTCTTGACACTCGACCCGGGGGCGCCTGAGCCACCTTCGCCCTGCTGGGGGGGGTTCAAACATCCCCCTCGATATCGGCTCCTATGCGGGATAGCGATAAACGTCAGTGCTGGTGGATAGCTCAAAATAAATTATGAGCAAACAACATCGGTTACTTTTTGGCTCAGGCCAATATTGAAGTCATGACAGGTCAAAGAAGATGACAGGTTAGAGACGAATGAAGAAGAAGAAAGTTATTGACCCAAGTTTGAAAATCTGCTTAAGTAGTACCAGATGGCCTCTTAATGGTCATAGGCCCAAACTTGCAAAATGAACCAGGAAAGGTGCCTAGAATACAAGGATTTAGGGAATAGGAAGGCATCCTAAGCAGCATCTACAGAAATAGTCATTTTTCTTCTAATTCCCGTTTCCCTCATGCATTTTCAATGGAGAGTTCATTGGAGAGATTTCATTGGATAGATTCAGCCTGTTATTGCTCATGCTATCTTAAACATTTTTGGAGGTGTGGTCATTTGACTTGCAATTGCGACCTGGCCTAAGTTGACCCAGCCTCTAAATCTTTAGGAAAAGTTTAGAATTCAGGATAAGGCGTGCCAAGTACGGTGGCGGTTTGCGCCGCAGTTTTTTTGTGCCGCTGGAAAATCCCGAAGGGGTGTTCAAACACCCCTCCCCACTGGGGCGAGGGTTCAGCCACAAACTGCCCTTAACTCATCCATGAAGATTGGATTGGGCCAGTGACGCCAACCACGCTGAGCAACTGCAAGTACGAGTTTTTCTTCCTGAAGCTCTTCCCGCAGAGAATCTGGGTGAAAATCAAGACTGGTGCGGGATCGTATTGTTCATTTAGAACATAATTCAGACGCTTCAGCTATTTCAACAAAGGGTACGCTGGCATAGCATAACCAAGAGAAAACAAACTAATGAGTGTAAACAACAGTGCCAAGAGAGCAGTTCCCGGACTGGTGGTATTTGACGAGCTCTCGTTGGCGGATATTTGGCGTTATTGTTACTCGCTCGACCTCTGTACCACCGGAGATGCACGCATCGATCGCCTGTCTGAGGAAGCCGGGTGGCAGTCAGCGAGCAAAAACGGCTGGCAGCGACAGACGCCATCCTACTCAGAGCCAGAGCGGCAGTCCGTTCCACACTTGTCAGTAGCTGCATTGTTGCGCATAGCTCTCAAGTAGCCGGCATCAACACGCGGCATCGGTGCTACATTTGGCGCCTCTACGGCGGTCTCGGCGCAGCGTCGTTGGCGCCCGCGTCGCCTTTAGTCGAGAGCGACGCCAGCATCACCAGCTGAAGGACGCTGTACGCCGCTGAGCAGGTGAGTGGCGCGCTGACGGCTGTAAATCAACGACTGACGCCCGGCTGGTCTAATCTAACTGGAAATGCTCTAGCGCGGGTCAGCACACGGAAGTGATGTTGATTAGGCCGGACCAGCTCCGGTAATCTGGAACGTCGTTTCAGCGAAATTTCCAGCTGACTACCAGTGGCTGCTGAACAAACCAATTTGTTCGACAGTCTCTCTTTAGTATCATTATTTAAGCAGTTTTGTTAAGTTTCATTAGATATTCTTTAGTAACAATCAGTACACAATTCGGTAGAGGGAAGGCTCGGTGGGTGTGTGCTGTGAAGTCTGCATTGTTGGTGTGTGAACTGTGTGAATTGGTATCCACTTACCGCCAGTTACGGTGCTGTTTCAAGTCGTTGTTACAGCGCAGTTCCCAGCCGTTTGCAGTGCTGTTACGGTGCAGTTCCCAGCCGTTGTTACGGTGGAGTAGTGCAGTTCCCAGTCGTTGTTACGGTGCAGTTCCCAGTCGTTGTTATGGTGTAGTTCCCATTCGTTGTTACAGTGATGTTACGGTGCAGTTCCCAGCTGTTGTTATGGTGCTGTTACGGTGAAGTTCCCAGCTGTTTTTACGGTGCAGTTCCCAGTTTTTGTCACGGTGCAGTTCCCAGTCGTTGTTACGGTGCTGTTACGGTGCAGTTCCCAGCTTTACGGTGCTGTTACGGTGCAGTTCCCAGCCGTTTGCAGGTGCTGTTACGGTGCAGTTCCCAGCCCTTGTTACGGTGCAGTTCCCAGCCGTTTGCAGTGCTGTTACGGTGCAGTTCCCAGCCGTTTTGCAGTGCTGTTACGGTGCAGTTCCCAGTTGTTGTTACGGTGCAGTTCCCAGTTGTTGTTATGGTGCAGTTCCCAGTCGTTGTTATGGTGCAGTTCCCAGTTGTTGTCACGGTGCTGTTACGGTGCGGTTCCCAGCTGTTGTTACGGTGCTGTTACGGTGCAGTTCCCAGCCGTTTGCAGTGCTGTTACGGTGCAGTTCCCAGCCGTTTGCAGTGCTTGTTACGTTTGTGCAGTTCCCAGCCGTTTTGCGGTGCTGTTACGGTGCAGTTCCCAGTTGTCTGTTACGGTGCAGTTCCCAGCCGTTGTTATGGTGCAGTTCCCAGCTGTTGTTACGGTGCAGTTCCCAGCCGTTTGCAGTGCTGTTATGGTGCAGTTCCCAGCCGTTGTTGCAGTGCTGTTACGGTGCAGTTCCCAGTCGTTGTTACGGTGCAGTTCCCAGTCGTTGTTACGGTGCAGTTCCCAGTCGTTGTTATGGTGCAGTTCCCAGCCGTTGTTGCAGTGCTGTTATGGTGCAGTTCCCAGCCGTTTGCAGTGCTGTTACGGTGCAGTTCCCAGTCGTTGTTACGGTGCAGTTCCCAGTCGTTGTTACGGTGCAGTTCCCAGCCGTTGTTATGGTGCAGTTCCCAGCCGTTTGTTACGGTGCAGTTCCCAGCCGTTTGCAGTGCTGTTACGGTGCAGTTCCCAGTCGTTGTTACGGTGCAGTTCCCAGTCGTTGTTACGGTGCAGTTCCCAGCCGTTGTTATGGTGCAGTTCCCAGCCGTTTGCAGTGCTGTTATGGTGCAGTTCCCAGCCGTTTGCAGTGCTGTTACGGTGCAGTTCCCAGCCGATGTTATGGTGCAGTTCCCAGTCGTTCTCACGATTTTGCTGGGGAAGCGGCGAACGGAAGCAGCTCTGTTAGCACGCTGCAATAGCCCTATATATTTGAAATGGATACTGCTGTTGATGCAACAAGCTGCTATTCGGCAGCTCGAGTGTGCCCGCTTCAGCTCCACGTGCGGTCTTGATACTTTCAAGCGACGCGTTATGCTTTTGATCGGCTAGTATGGGTGGGACTTCTGTATGTACATACATGCATAACAGCATTCTCACTATGGGTGCAGTACGCTCCCCTAACATTCCATCCAACCTCATCCATCCAAGTTCCTCCAAAGTAGGGGAAATATACTCGCGGTCGTCCAACCCAGGAACAATGTGCCCTTCAAAAACTTCCATTTCTAAAATTCTGTTATCCCGGTAGTGTCGCCTCCACCCCTAACGGGGAGCCAATACTGAACATGGGTAAAAACCAGTGAGGGAATGCTGCTGTTGCGTTTTCAGGAGGTTTTGTGCCTCAATTACGACAGCCCAGTGAAGATGCCGTTACGACGACGGGTCACCTACAATATTTGGCTTCTCTCACGAAAGGGTGGAATCTATGTATATTTTAAGAATTATTGCAAATGGTTTTGGTTTGATTGTGCTAGTGCTGAAATTTACCTGAAAATCTCCCCTCTATCGTAGACGCAGATACTTAACTACTAGAAGCTCATTATTGGTATAATTAATTTCGGAGCCGGCCGGTCCGCTGCTTTAGCCCGTAGCTCGCTACTTGCGAACTCCGCTAATGGCAGCGGAGTAGCGGTAGATGTTTCTATAGCAAAAAGAAGCGGGGTAGCGGACATCGGACTCAAAACAGTTTAAAAGTACCACCGACAGCCTGTTACAGGGACTGCCATCCATGAAATTAGTTGATAAAGATCGAGGGAAATGTTTTGCTCCAACTGAAATAAAGATATTGAATGAATACTTCTGCTTTGCAACTTTGTTTGCACAGCATACCATTAAACTGCCAATTAATTTGTAGCATAAAGATAAGCTGTAGGGTTCATTGAAATTCATTTAAAAAGAACAATGGAAATGTTTTTAGGCAATGCCTTTATAAAAATAGAAATCAGCGATTGTGGAGTAACGGGTAGTGGTGTCGCAATTTTGAAAAAGTAGTACTATTATCGGTAGCGGTTTGGGCTAGTTTTAAGTAACGGAAGAAGCAGTGGTGGTTTCGAAATTTTGGTGGCGGCACCCACCTCTGGTTGATTCGGAGGCGGTTCTGGTGAGCCAGCCGAGGGCTGTGTCAAGTGTCCGTTCGATGCATCGAGTGGAATTTAGCACCTTGCACTAGGCCGGGTCGATGGAAAGGGATCCCGGAAAAATATTAGAATTATTGTCTCTGTGGAATTTGAAAACTTCATTAGTTTTCAATGCATTCCGAGTGGTGGCGCAAACCCCATTGAGCACATTCTGATATTTTGCATCTTAAAATGTGATTTGGAACACTGGAAAGCTTTGGGGAATTCTGGAATTGTGATGTTCTTATTTGCGTAGTGCTTTCACACCAAATGTGTCCAAAGATTATATCAGAAGACCTATCAACGTTTTTGTATTTATTTTACCACGGAGGACTTGGCATATGTCGTCAGTGACATCTAGCGTTCGAAACTAGAAACAGCTCAAGGAACTGTCATCCTCGTGTGCGGTGATCTGGGGCTTGTGGCCACTCGTGAAGAACAGGTGGTGGTTTGCCAACTTTTGATCTCCGAAATTGATATATCTGTCCACACCTATGCAGTGGCGGCGCTTCCATAGAGGCGCATTAGGCACCGCCTAGCCACTTCTAAATGTCGAAGTAGGTATGCATTTTGTGTGGAATAAATGTAATTTGAATCGATGTTAAAGTTACAGAGAATATTCCTTTTTCAGACCACTCTGGGTCAAAGAGCCGATGATTTGCATCTCTGAAAATCCACGTTCGCAGCTCTTACCGTCAACAAATGTGAGATTAGGCACTTTGCGCTTCCGCTCAATCTTCCTAACCCCGTGGCAAATCCAGCGTGTGCTTTTTGATTGAGATCTCTAATACCTCATTCATTCGGACGCGAGTGCTGACTCATTAAATAAGCAAACTAGGCATGAATTAGCAGCTCTTTAATGCAGCATTTGGAGCAAGTGCGATGCCGTGTCATACGACCTTGATTACAGCGGATTCGTTTATTGACATTCTTGTATTCGAGGATTAATAGCCTTCTCTAGTGCGGGACAGTTGTTTGACAATTATTAGCAAGGGATTCAATTTGTGAAACCCTTATGAAGGACGTGTGTCATGTCACAAAATCTGGCGGATGAAATGTAAAAACTTCGTTCACAAATCGCTCGTACCGCGAGAAATTGGACCTCATAAAAATGAAGTGTCGAAGCCGTCCTTGAAGTGGGACGCTCTCGTGAGTACCCTGTCCTTCCCGGCTTACCTATCTTCCTACCTATCCTTCTTGAATCTTACCTTGTACTTTCATGTACTGCCGCTTAACCGTTTCCATAATCCACCGACAATGTTTTACTTTCTTTAATTTGCATAATATAACTATATATAATAATATACAATAATATAACACATTATAATAATATAATATAATATTCATTAAACATAAATTATTTTTTCTCATCGACTTGAGCTTGCCCCCTCTCCAGCCGACCTGCTGGATCCACCCCTATCCACTATCAGGTAAAAAGCCTTGGCGACGTCCTTACCTCTAAGCCAATTGTTCCTGGGCTGTCATAACGTTCAAGCGCCGCCACTGTACCACTGTGAGCGCCTCCCGTTCCCCCACCCCGCCCTCTGCTTGTTTAGGCCGAGGATGGTACCTATTGAACGGGAGGTGAACATTGCAGCAACACCATCCTATAATGAACAAAAAACATTTTGGGGTTCCAACCGTGTTGTTGGTCTCCCCCATCTTCTCCTCCCTTTCCCCCCTCCGGATATGGTTCTGGAGAATAGCTTTGCTATAATCCCAGACCATTTTAGAGGTGATATCTCAAAAGAAGTATTACTCATTTGAAAATTGTAAAAATTTGATGATAATTTGAAAGCCTCATAGAATTTTCTACAAATAAAAATGTCAGAAAAGTTGGCTGATGCCACAATAGGTCACCAAAGGTAACAAAAAGTCAACTGAGTTCATGATGTGCCTTATATTTAAGCTTCTTCCGAGGGGACATAGAAAAAAATCATACACAAGTCCTGTTTACACGCGATGACATTTACGAACTACTTAGCGATTCCCACGCCCGCGCCCGGCACTCGCCCAGGTCGTCCATTCTCGGATGTGACGGTAATGCCGGATGAAGGGCAGCACACAATCGTTTATTGACCCGCTAGCCTGAAGGTCTCCTTTAGTGCGGTTTGAGAGAATCAGCTACATTTGAGAGAATTTGACGGCGCATCAATTAGTGAAATCATTTTGACATCGGGTCAAACATTTGTTTCACTTATGGGCTTTCAAAATCAGATCTATATTTGAGATCGGCACAATCGCGCGGTCGCACCAGTTAACCTCTATCGGAGACGGGGTGGTGGCGTTATAACGTCAAATAAAAGATATATGACAAAATCATCCCACGTTAAGGCAATGTCAAAGTTCATAGGTCATTGACCCCAGTGCTTCTGGTTGAATGGCATTACCCAGTATGATGCATACTATGCTACGACGTAATAGTTAAAAGTACCCGAGGGGGCGGGTACCCGCCCCCTCGGGTTTTTCGGAGATAGTACAAAAACGGCGGCGCGTAGCGCCGCCATACTTGGTGTACCTTTTTCCCCATCATTTTTACACTTCTGTGAAAATTTTAAGATTAGGTCATCTCAGGTCAGGTCACCAGTACAGGTCAAGTGACCCGACCTCAAAAAAAGTTTAAGATAGCATAAGTCGGAGCAGGGTGACTTTATCCCATTGAAACTCGTATCACATAATGGCCCCACCGAGTTCTCTAACATATGTTCCGGTATTTTTGATATCGATGACCTAAGGTCAGGTACGAGGCATGACCTCTCCATTGGAAATACATGGGAAAAATGGTTTTTACGGAATAACTCAGTAACGGATGGTGATAGAGCATTTATTTTTGCTGCATTAGACTCGCCTGAGCTTTGCAGTTCTAATGATATGCATTTTATATAATTTGACCCTGACCTGACCTCAGGTCAGGTCAAATCCTTGTTTTGACCTAGCAAGGTCAAATTATATATCATTCGATTCGGCTTGCTAAGAGGATTCATATAGTTCAAGTCGTTTTGCTCTATCTTTACTTGTTCAGATGTGATGCCCGAAAAACTGAATCTTACATGTTATCCCTATGACGGGCATGTTTTGACCTCTCGTGACCTTAAATGTGACCTGACAAAAAATGGTTCAAATGTTTTCGATGGAGAAGTTGATGGGCAGCCCAACGCCGTTTACCGTTTTTCGCTACCTACCGTGGTTCTCGAGATCTTAGTGGGGGGGCGGGTACCCGCCCCCCGTCAATGCAAAGGTGGCTCAGACCCCCGTCAATGCGCGTGTTAATAAGTTCAACAGAAAAATGCTAAAAGCAATACGTTCCATGGATAAATAAAATATGTTTGCCCTCGATTCTTCTACAGGTATTTTTCATACTGGCAACTCAAGGTAGAATTTAGCACAAATACAGTTCAAAAGCCCTTTTGGCGGTATTGGCATTGCTCAACTCTTTGCAGGAGATAGGAACCATGAGAAGTGTCTGCCATTAAAAGTCAACAATACTTTATGGAAACCAATTTTGAAGCCATGCATATGGGAACTCCCAAGACAACTGCCAATCGCCCGTTTCCGTTGTAACTGCCACCAGCTGGTACCGTTGAATTACCTCACCAGCCCTGTCTCGTGTTACAGAGGACGGTGTTTTATGACTGAGTGGCTGGTGCAGCCCCAGTGCCTCCCTGGCCATGTCACCGGCTGTCATCAGTATCGCTGGGTCAGCCGGATGGCCGGTTATCTGGAGGCAGGGGCCGGGCAGTGCGGACAACCTGCCCACTCGCACGCCCGGCGCCGCTCCGCCCAGCCGCCCGTATGCTCGCGCGGTGCGCGGCGGGCCTGGCTGAGACCTCAGCATCGATTTTGCCTGAGGGCGGGGAAGGGGGCCGGCGGCGCTGGTCGCTGCCTGGCGCCGCTGGCGGCGGCAGTTGTGTGACTGTGCCGACGGCAGTGGGCGGCACCGTTGGACCGTGGTGACGAGTGTCTCCCTGTCGGCGACGACGCGGGTCGGCCAGCTACCACAGCCATGTCAGTGATGATCGCTGGGCCGCCACCGCAGCCGCCCGCACTCAGTATTTCAGCGCGGCTGCTGCTCTCGTGACTTCTTGCTTCCGTGACTTTCCAGCACGGTTGCAGCTTTCGTGACTTCTCTGCATGGCTCCCACTTTCGTGACTTCTGTGCACGGCTGCTGTCTTCGTGACTTCTCAGCACAGCTGCTGCTTTCTTGACTATCACGGGTGGTGCTTTCTTGACTGTCAATCACGCTGCTGCTTTTGTGACATCCATTTATGGCTGCTGCTTTCGTGACTGTCACGGCTGGTGCTTTCGTACTTTCAAGAACAGTTACCGCTTTCGTGACTTCCATGTACGGCCGCTGCTTTCGTGACTTCCCATCACGGCTGGTGCCTTCGTGACTTTCAAGCACGGCTGCTGCTTTTGTGACTCCCATGTACGACTGCTGCTTTCGTGACTTCCCATGTACGGCTGCTGCTTTCGTGACTTCCCACCATGGCTGATGGTTCCGTGACTTTCCAGCACGGCTGCTGCTTTCGTGACTTTCCACCAAGGCTGTTGTCTCCATCAACGTACCACCTTCTGCCTGCTTCCCGGTCGGAGGCACGCTGCTTCTTCCTGGACTTTGCTTTGCTTTGGCTGTCTGTGTGGAATAAAGGAAAATATTATTTTTGTTGCCTTTTCTTTGCTTTATTTCATTCCAGAGAATCTGTTTTCCTAAAGTTTGCACGTTCTGTCTATTCAAACCGTACATACCTGCATGTGGTGTTTTCTGTTTGTTTGTTAAGTGGAGAAATTTAGCTCTCTGTGGCTTAACATAGTACTGCCATTTGTCAAAACAAATTCAAGATTTCTCCATCATTCCACAGGCCAAATAGACAGCTTTGAGCATAACAAATCGAATATTTTACGACCTTAGTCTTTATTCAGGCATTTTTTTGGTAGAATATATGGGAGGCAATGCGTGCCTGATAAGTATGCGTTGTGCACATGACCAGGGACGGCGGAACACCCGAATTTAAGGGGGGCACCAAGGGCTTTTCAACCCATTCTTTCTAGTCAGCGCCATTGGGTTACAGTTAAAATGTCTTATTTAAGGGGGACCCTGCCCCGGTGCCACCTCCCCCTCCAGTTCCGCCACCAGTGCAAATGGCCACTGCCGAAAAAAGCACCTATATAAAAATGTTACGCCACCAAGCATTTCCACTAACTTGCAAACAAGAAAAAACGCATCCATCAGCGTTTCGGTAGTCACAGCTCCTAGGAACATCGCAAATGGTGCGTATCGGCCGACCACATGGATCCACATCTGGTTCCATTAGTCATTATCACCACAGTTCGACCGATACAGCACGTTCAGGCCGACCCGAAAATCCAGGGCTGGTATCTTAAATTCCTCCCGGGGAATAGCACGCAACTTGGCTAAGAATTGGACCTTAAAAAGCGTCCCAATGATATTTTCTGATCTGGATACCAAACTTAAAAAATTGATCAAAATAGGGCTGTTTGTCTAGCTATTTGTCATCAAAACGAAATGAACCCACCCTTTTCACGTCCTCCATTGACTTATCATCACGCTGTTCACAAATCACAAATTGAGAAAAATGGCGGTTTTATCAGAGCAAGCTAGCGAACAGAGCAGCCGGGTCCAAATGGAAGAAACTGGACAGACTGTTTTGTTCTTGACGTTGCCACCCTAAAAGCTATACGGCGAAATCGGAAAAGTGAAATGTGTTTTCGACTTCCAATTTGTTTAGAGTACCTTGAGCGCCAACTAAGTACGATCGCCTTAAGGCCTGACCGATAGAAAGACAAGCTTGACCTCCCAATTTAAAGCAATCTATATGTAATGGAAGGATAACAATTTGAGAATGTGAGAAGGCGAAGTGTGACTATTAATTCTAACAGCCAAAAAACCGGTGAGGGCGATAAGTGAGCAGGCTACAGATAACGAGAAATGAAAGGAAAACATATACCGAACGAAGATTCCATGTGGTAGACCCCCAAAGTATACATTTTCATTTTCTGCATGACATTGATAATGCTGAGGCTGCTTAGCAGCGTTTCGCAGGGCTAAAAAACTAAGTTCGCAATGAAATTCGCACATAGCTCATAGTTCGGAACAGTTTGTCTGCAGGGAAAATAAAGCTATACTTCGGTAGCTTACGAGTCGGACTTTAGCAGATTTTTTTAAAGGAGCAAAGTGAATAAAAAAGGCCTTAAATTTCCGATGGGTGAACACTTTGAGGTGCGATTGTTTAGGTTCCCAAATCTTTTTGCTTACGTTTTTAAGCTATAGAGGCTATATGGCTAGGTGGCTAGGCTAGGTGATAGTGGCTAGCATAGTGGCTAAGTGTGAATGAAACCGAAAATCATCCCCAGTGGTTGTGAAAAATTCCTCGCTTTCTTTCGTCTCCTTATCGTCCGTCATTTGCGATTTGTAGCCGAAAAGATGTGGAATCCATAAATCAACAGTGTTTGGCACAACCTGTCCTCAGGGCTCGCACGCGTCTCACAGAGCGGGTATCTCGTATTGTCATCGTGTAAACCGCATATGGCTGCAGATTTGTCTCACTGTGACGTGTGATCGTACATCTATAGTTTCGGAAATATACAGCCCGGTTTGACAGCAAAAATGTATCCTAGTTTTTTAAGTTTTTTTTGTAATAAGTAAATTCTGGACACAAAAGGTTCAAGACGATAAAGAAAATAATTTCATTCGACACTGCACGCTGTGGTGAAGCTTCTACGCAACTACGAACCCTAGTTTGGGGCAATCAGTGAAAAGTTAAATTTATGTTTACATCCCCTAACCGGGATAAGCCTCTATTAGTGCTGAAAGACCATGCGCCAGCGATTCGATACCACCGCATAGCCAACATCTATGAACATATTTCAGTACATAATTCACACCACTGTATCTGCTCCAGATATCGTAGCCTTTTCTCGAATTTTCCCGCATATTTCCTATCTGTATTAATGAAACGACGCTTAGGTGCGCACATGAAGCGGAGCCGTACTGCTGATTGGTGTAGTCTGATTATTTTGGTAGCGCAACCAACATCATAATTTCAGCTTAATTCAGTCGGTAGCTCCTGAATCAAAGGGGGTAGCGCACGTTGCATAAGACCTTAAATGTAAGGAGTGCTATCGTGTTCTTAGATCAGCCCAATTCCCGCTTAATCGAACCAGAAATAGTTTAGAAGCTTACCGACGTAGTGTCATAATTGTTAGATTTATTTTCATTGTTTCTAGAAGAGCTATAATAACAACCAAAAATCCTAGCTTCTGAGTGCTGTTGTACTGGGCCTTGAAGTTTAAAGTTTTCAAGTAAAAGACAAATACTGTGGCCATAGCCTGCCGTTCACAACTTTTGCGAAGATCATCTTGGTGCAGCATATGCATATGCAATCAAGAGTTGTCCAATTCTAAAGTTTGTGCTTCAAAAATGATTGCTTCCTGGTGGGGAGTTGTCTGGTTCTAAATTGAGTCGAGGACTGTGCCATTCCAAATTTAATCTACTTCATACTCAGTATTACCTCAGGGACTATCCTGCTTTTTAATTCATTGGTGATCTGCACAGTCACAATGTTTTCAAGGGAGTATATTCTTTTTTCAGTTCTTTACATATTTATTTGCTTCACATAATAATACTCAACACCAGACTACCACCCCCCATCACAACCTCCATCATCACCTCCGCAACACCTCCATCACGACCTCCATCCCTACCACCATCATCACCTCCATTAACACATCCTTCACCACTCCCATAGTCATTTCCATAATCACATCCATCACCACGTTCATTATCACCTCCATCATCACTTCATTCACTGCGCCACCTATGAATTAATCCTTGTCACCCAATCCCCACCCCTATATCCCTCCCCTCCCAAATCCCCATCCAAACTGCTAAGGAACCGCAAATGCTACCGCACGGCACGGGAAGCAAGTGACGCTACGCCCAGCACCCGGCCTAATTCCATGGTAAAAGTGGTTACAAGTGCAGGTTTTTCATGACATTGCCCCATTGTTTTACGAACTGTACCATTTTATTATTTCGGACAGCTATTTTCTGTTCCTTCACTATATGATTGACTATTGATACCAAGGCCCCTTCATAAGCTGGTGTTTTTACATGTTGTGATCCTTCATGGCTCGATAGTTTTATACTGACAATGTATTGTTTCATCAATAGAATAACTTCATTGTAGACTTCTTTACCACCTACTATGCCAAACAGGCTGGCTTGCAATGGGGTTCTGAACACATATGCCTGTCTAAGGGAGTCTATTCTATTCCAGTTGTTAAGAGCCCTTACAGGCAGGTTAATTCTTTTAAATCGCTTGAATGCGAGTGATTTCCCTAGTCCGAAAGAATGACCCTTGTTCGGTGGTTTGTTTTATCTAGATTTACAAACCCATCTTCCTTGAATTATTCCGTAATAAATTTGCATATGATTATCACCTCTCCAGGCTTTCAACTGTATGCCAAAGAGGGAGGCTTTGGACAAATGATTACATCGTAGTATTCTCTATTTCTCAAATTCTTCACCATCTTTGTTTCTCTTTTTTGGATTACTACTAGTACATGATTATTACTGCTTCTGACAAAAATGTCAACAGTCTAACCTCTTAACTTTTTAGTTTGATACCACTCTCAGATCCTTAATTGGAAACGTTACTCGTTGTATGAAATTGGAACCTAAGATAACCGTTGCCAGATCCTCTATTGGAGAAAGTACTCGCTGTGTAAACTTGTAACATCAGGTGACCGGTATTAGATCCTCTTTTGGACAAAAGCACCCGTTATTTAAAATTGGGACCTCAGGTTTTAGCGGGAAAATTTACAACACTTAATTATGTAATTTATGGCTGAATAAAACGATATGGCCAACAAAACGGATGCGTACGATCAACCTGTTTAACTTAATTTTATCTCAAATTGTTTTGAGGCGCTCACTGTTCACTTAAAATTGATGTTGGGTTACCTGAAAATCTTCTTCACTAACGATGAAACGCGATGAAATAAGAACACATTGACCACTTTGCCAGGACGTTCAACTCTTGATCTTACAGCCCTCGACGCTTATAGTTCTGGGCCTAGATAATATATCGTAGCAGATCTACTCTCAACACTCCTCTGACGCAACTAATATACCACTGTGTTTTAACACGGAAAAGTGATGGCATGTTCGCCGCATCTCATATGGAAGTTTTTGTTGCAATATGTGGTTATATTATCTTACTAAATGTGCGAAGCTGGAAAGAACAATCATTATTCGACCATCCCAGGAATGAAGCTCCGCTGGAGCCGAGCCGCCTTATTCTGGGGACCAGTACACGTATGATGCAGTCCAGGGTTCTTAGCACACACGACTCGTCGTTGTCAGACAACAGGACAGTCAGCATGCGGGACGTGGCAGTAAGCTGATTATGGCCCCGCTGACAGCCGCTGCCCGGGCCGACACGGCGCACCACACCCTAGTGTGGCCCGACACAGCGCACCACACCCTGGTGTGGCCCGACACAGCGCACCACACCCTGGTGTGGCCCGACACAGCACACCACACCCTAGTGTGGCCCGACACAGCGCACCACACCCTTGTGTGGCCCGACACAGCGCACCACACCAGGGAGTGGCCCGACACAGCACACCACACCCTAGTGTGGCCCAACGACCTACCTGTAAAGTAGATTTTCGAAAATAAGTAGAGGGGCGGTGCCCAAGCTTGAAATAATCTCCATAACCACCAATCAATCGCGCCCCAATGACTTGGGATTTTCCAATGTTTTTCCAAGGCTCTAAAGATACGTATTTTCTAAACCAGCCTCCAATGGCCATGTGACGCCAATTAATTTAGTTCTGAATCCAAAATTCAATTGCTAGACCCTTTAGCAGCTTCTGTCACATCGGCAAATGAAATGCCGCCCCAGTAGCTCGTTGGTATGGCGTTGGGCTCCTGCCGGACTAGAAAGCCGCGCAGTGGAGTGCCCCGGTGAAAGCGTGGGATCGGTTCTCCTGAGACACTTCGGTGATTAATATTTGCCAGACGTAGGTCGGCTGGCCAACGCATGGTGAAAGGGTGACCTGAGCAGGGCGGCGATCGCGATGCTTTGTGGAATGTTAAAATTTTGCTTCTAAATCAACCTGTCTTGCAGGAATTCCTCGTTCCGATTTCGAGGGCGGAGTTTCGGCGACGAGTCCCTTACTGACTTTAGTGAGGCCTCGGTCCCAAAAGCTGACGTTACAGTAACCTAGTCAAAACAAAAAAACACGCTGCAAAATATTCGCACATTTCATCTGTGTCTACTTACACCATAGAAAGACACTACGTTCACCCAACGAGATTGAAGTCGTTGGTAAAATCTCTGGATGTAGTGAGTAAATACTGAGCATCCCCAGCCGGAGCCGGAGTCCACATGCACATGTGAGCCGCCACGGCACCGTATCTGTACAAGGCGACAGGGAAAAAGGCACTGGACGGGCCAACACAACTCACAATACCCAAGAGAAGGCCGCCAACGTATCTGTACCAGGAGCACAGGAAACAGGCTCTAGAATGGCCGTGGGCCGGCGACTGGTGGGGATTGCTGGCCCTAAGCTCTGAGCAATGAGCGCGGCCGGGGTGCCTGGTTTCATTTGAACAGAACAATATATAGCCAGACAGACACTGAAATTGCTCTCTGTTTAACCCAACAACATTATCTCGTGCGAAAGAGCTATTATATCAAGAGCAGATATATTGGAGGCGCAGTCGGCTGCGACACGAGACAAGTCACAGAATCTCACAAACTGCCTCCAGAAGTATGTTAAATGGTGAAGGCAGAACATTGGGTCAGTTGGTACCAGGGTTGGAGATCTCTTCTCGACCTAGGGCCGTCCTGGATGGGTTAACGCTGTCACGGCAATACAAGCCCTATACAAAGCAGATCCAAAATCCAGGAAGAGATCCTAACCCTCCCGCTCCGGATCTCCACCCATGGTTGGTATTGACTTCCAGGTAGACGATACTGCACCCGGTGTCTGAGCTGACTTCGTGTAAATGACGCGCGCCTTCACTGTCCGACGGAACGGCGTTGCGGCAGGTCGCGCCATGTGAGCGCCAGCAGCGACGGGCCGAGCTCCGAGTCGGCCTCCCTGGTCCGCCACGCCACCAACCCGTTCATGTCGTACACGGAGAGCAGCGCGGCGCCGGCCGGCGCGGGCGACGCCGCCGGCGACGACTGCGGCGGCCGGCGCAGCGGCGGCACTGCGCCGCGAGACGCCACAGACGCGCCGCTGGCTGACACCTCCGAGATCGACACGGAGGACAGTGTTCTCAGCCAGTTCCACGAGGACGCCATTCAACAGGTGAGCAGAAGCAGCCGCGCAGCAGCCTGCACTGCGGCATTAACTCAAGGGGCATAAGACACCTGAGGCGTTGGTTTGGAAACATTGCGTTTAATGTATGCGAAATCTGTTTGAAATGCTATCATTGATTGTCCATAGCCCGAGATATTACCAAGAATTACACACATTTAACGTTCATGAGCAATTTTTGGTTGTAAAACCGATCATTTCTTATTTTTGTATAAATGGTTTATAAAAAAACTAGCTAATCTGATGCGCTTCCAAATTGTATTGTGTTAATAGTAGAGGTGGGACTTTCCAGGCCCGGGGGCCCGGGGCAAAAGCCCGGCCCATGCCCGCGGGCTTGGACCGGGCCTGAAGGCCTGATTTAGGCCAATGCCGGGCTGATAACGGGCTTCACCCAGGCTCATTCCGGACTTCAACTGAAATGGAACTTCAAAGTGAATTTTTGTAAGTTAAATAAGCCTTTTTCAGTACAGACCTAGTTTTTTACACTGAAACATAATCTTATTCATGCACCTGCAGCTTTTGAAAATGCATTTACAATTAATTTTGAGACATGGACTTTAAGACATACATCAGGAATGTAAAAGCATGAAACTCTAACTTTCTATCTGTTACTCATGCCAGGGTCAAAAGCAAGTTACTTAAACCTGTATCAATATTTATAATCAAATATTGAATAATGCCTTCAGTTGCACACATCCATGCTGTACTGTCATCTTATGAATATCCTAATGACCTCAAAATATTCAAGTCATATATGGGTGAACAAAATATAAATTGTGATAGCCTATTTGTTACTTCCATATTGTCAGTATACCATTTCAAAGAAGTCATTTAACCAATTTGCTGCTGACATATTGATACTAACACCTAGCTCTAGCTAGAACATTCTTTCCAGAAGCTTTCTGCTTCAGGTAAAAAGAAAATGTCATCTATGGAGTCATTCCCATGTCCTCTACGAAAAATGGTGAAGTGAATGTCAGGTACAAACTATCTATTGGGAGCCCATAATTGTAAAATTGGCCTGCTAACTCTAAATGCAAGAACAAATTTAGATAAGTTTGACCCTTCCACAGCTTCATCTAGATCTTTCATTGCCCAAAAGATGCAGAATCCACTCAGAAAAGGCTAGTATAAGCAAGGGAATAGGCACAAAGAAAACATGTTTTTGTTCAAAGTGCTTCAAAACATAAATTAGTCAGTTGTGGGGAGATACCTTCTGGGGAGAGCAGTCAGCCTTAGAAGGAACCTTTGAAATTGCACCAAAACATGAATATACTTGACATCATGTGTTGCATTTTCCTTGTGGAGATACTTGCCTGGCCTCTATGAAATACAACTTCTATTCTAAGCTTTGAACATAACGGCACTTCCCTCCCAAGATACCTTTACTTTACACTTCCCTCCCACCACACTAAAAAATGTACAGAAACATAGAAACACAGAACACAAAAACAGAATATCAAAATTATGATGGACTTCAGTTCAGATACGCCGAATTCCGCGGGCTTCTTGAGAGCTGGTTGAGAGCTTTGCAAATCCAGAAAAGCTTTGCAAATCCAGAAAAGCGTCATATATGAAACAACTGCGCAAAAATGGCTTATTCCCAGGAACAAAACAAATGTACCACACACTTTGTGCTTATTTTTTAAATCTGTGAAATTTTTAAAATATATTTTCAAGAATATTGAAATAGTTTTACTGAAATAGACTTACTATTTTGGTAACTTTTAGTGAAAAATATTCTCATAAATGATTGTTCTAATGTAGACAAGCACGGCGCTTCAGATACCTTCTAGGCGCAAGCTCCTAAAATACAACAAAAACAGAAATAGTGTTCAAGCGTGCACGGTGATGTAATGTGGATGGACTCGAGTTGTTTTTTTTGTGTCAGATTTACTTTTGGAGGAGATTGTTGCAATCTTTTTATACCATGTTTGGTGCGAACCTGTGGAAAACTGGTGGTTCTTTATCAACATAGGCTGATGGACCTTGTTGGCCTTTTGGCTTACCTACTTTGCAGATCGGGCTGGCCCAAGCAGAACAACCTTTTGACTATCCTCCAAGGTGTTTAGTGACTAAATTAAAAGAAAACGCTCACATGAATCAATTCAGGGACAATGTGAAGGATTTATGGTTCATTCACCACCATTCTGCCATGATATTCTGAAAAAGTTTTAGCTGAAAACTTGTCACTGCTCTCTCCTCCATTCATAAACATTATTGGAACTCAATTGTGAGCCTCGTGCCAGCATATAATGATTTATAAAAGTGCAATCATGGAGGAAATTTCTGATATGAGTGGGATTATTTCATCCCGATGCTTATAGCTGCCATGTGCATACCTCTATCTAGAATGTCCATTGTTTTATAAGGTGATGCTAGTTATTACCTGAAGTAAGCTTGCATCATAAGCAAGCCATGTTTCATACTTTGTTTTTTCTGTATCATTTTCTGCTGAATTATTAAGATAGCTGGGGCTACTGATGCTGTATGCACCTTTTAAATATGGTTTTGGGTGAAACCAAAACTTTTTCCCGGATAAATTGGTTAAAAACATGTATTTGAGACAGCTTAAAAGTAAATAAATGCTGTATATAGTAGTTTATGGTTTTTCCATTATACCGGGCCTTCTCGGGCTTGATAAGCCATTTCTTCCACAAACCGGGCTTGTGACGGGCTTCTAAAATCAGCAGCAGACCGGGCCCGGGCCCGGGCCTGCAAAATTGCCCGAAACTCCCACCTCCAGTTAATAGTAAATCACCATCATGTAAAATTTGGTCCATGCTACCTTCATTCTTTATATTTTGTAGAGCTATTCAGACTTGATAAGGTCTTGAGATCCCCGGGAAAATGTCTTTAAAAATAAGATACAGGAATTCTGAAACGTTAAAGTACACAAATTAAGGAGCTTGTGTAAGATATCGAAAAAAATCACAAAAGCAAACAAATTCATCATAGTCAACCGGCTTTAAGTTCATGCAGCAACATAAATAGCGAGACGAAGCATCTTTTAAGCTGGACATTTTTGTGCTGAAACGCTTCTATGTTTGTGGCAAGCACTCGAGACTTTCCCGGGCGGCCTCCGGCTTGTCGAATTTTTGGAGCGCACGCAATCGGAAAAATTTCTACCATTACCGCTATACTGTGATAAAAATGTGACGTTCCATGACCGTGGGATAAATATTTAAGATCGAATTACAACTCCGTGCTCTTTTATTCCGCAAGTAGTACTCACTTTGGCAGTTTTTATTAGAAATCATAAAACACTTACCCACCATACCCCATGAACTAATCAATAACCGTGAAAACGCCACCGGTCGCGGGTCTGACAAGCATTTAACATTTATTTTTATATTGAACTGAAAGCGAAGGTCTATTTTCGCGATCCGTTTCTTTTTATGGTCCTCGCGTTACATCAACACCCTTTATAAGTAGGTATCAAACCAAATCTCTCTCTCTCTCTCTCTCTCTCTCTCTCTCTCTCTCTCTCTCTCTCTCTCTCTCTCTCTCTCTCTCTCTCTCTCTCTCTCTCTCTCTCTCTCTCTCTCTCTCTCTCTCTCTCTCTCTCTCTCTCTCTCTCTCTCTCTCTCTCTCTCTCTCTCTCTCTCTCTCTCTCTCTCTCTCTCTCTCTCTCTCTCTCTCTCTCTCTCTCTCTCTCTCTCTCTCTCTCTCTCTCTCTCTCTCTCTCTCTCTCTCTCTCTCTCTCTCTCTCTCTCTCTCTCTCTCTCTCTCTCTCTCTCTCTCTCTCTCTCTCTCTCTCTCTCTCTCTCTCTCTCTCTCTCTCTCTCTCTCTCTCTCTCTCTCTCTCTCTCTCTCTCTCTCTCTCTCTCTCTCTCTCTCTCTCTCTCTCTCTCTCTCTCTCTCTCTCTCTCTTCTCTCTCTCTCTCTCTCTCTCTCTCTCTCTCTCTCTCGCTCTACCTCTCTCCCTTCGGATAGAAAGACATACGAGCGAATTTTATCATTTTAATATATGAATGGTACATAATTGCAAAGTTCCGAAAACTGCCTCTTAAGATATCTTTAAGTCCAACAAATCAGTAACAGTATCTGACATTTCGCATTTTTAGCCCTTCTACCGGCCATATTCGGTGTAGGTACATACCTTGGTGCAGTTAATTGTTTGAGACGTTCGCTTCGTATGCATGTTCTCAATATATTATATCGAGATCACTACCCCCAATACATCCTCCCTTGATGAGCTTTGCTCTTTGGTTCCTTCGGGAATCTGTCCGTATTTATGGACGGGTACCCAACAGGCAGAAGTGGGTCATGGCCCAGATTAAAGAATTAGAGAATCTCGACAGAGGTGGGTACCTTTACTAAAGCTTCCGCTACTAGTTTTCCTCTTTCAAAGTCGAGAAACCGCTACCCGCTACAGAACAATCGCTAATTGTTATTATTTTGTGACGGGGAGTGCTGCTGGGCCACTTTGGAGCCGGCGGTCGGGTGCGCGCGGTGCACGGTTTGCCGTCCGGCATCGGTCGGCGACGCTGGGCGCGGAGGCGTGTGCGCTGCTTTCGCGGTGGATGGTCGCGTCAGTGTCTTCATCATTACCGCCACCTCCGTCTGCCGTGTGCGTCGTTATCAAAGCGTAGCTTGTGCTGGAGCCGCTTGCCCCACCACCGGCACGTGATTCCGCTGGTCGCCCATGTCGCGGGTAAAACAGACCAAACTATTTATACGTGAGATGCAACAATAATGTATGCCCCACTTCCGTCAGTTCAGACATACACGTCACAGGTTCAAACAAACCCCACCCAACAGCTCCATGGGCTGGATTCAGTCTAAAACAGCTCACCCCTCCCGGTCACTTGTGCCACCTTCAGACCAGATGGAAATGGGCCTACGGGCTCATGCTTTTCAGGATAACCTATCTAAGAATAACGGGTTATTACCTACATCTGTTTGTGTTCTGAACCTTCTTCAGCTAATAGGCCTTCCTGCATAGGAGCTGTATTGCGAACACCTTAGCTCTCATCACCTTGGTGTGTTTTGTTTTGCTTTCTTTTTGTATCCATTGCGAGACTGCGTGCGTGAAGTGTTGTCGCCCATCACATGGAATTTGCGCAAATTTCTCGCTTGCAACTTTATCGGGATTATTTAATCTCGTTTTAAAACGTGATCGCTTAGATTCGGCTCTTTCATTAGCCCTGTCGAGCATTAAAAACTTGGCCATTCATACACCCACTTACGCTTTTACATGTTTCATTCATGCTTCACGTTATCCTCCCAATTGATCAAACTGTGACAGCTCTCAATTGCTTCCCCTAGACATCATATAAGCATTCAATGTGAATTGCATTGCCAGAGATCATTGAAACAATAAGCGCGTTGGCATTTATTGCACCATTGCACCGTTAAATCATCGCTCTCTTCCCGTCGGACTTACACATCAACCAGCCTTGAGTAATGATATTGTTTCCTAGAAGTCCGGGAAAATTTGGAAAACAGACGTTCCTCGCGCTACCGTTGCCAATATAGACCGGTCTTACCAAATGTGGATTTTCCTACCCCATCGGCCTTTCACGTCTCGCGCTACTCGTGCAGGTACTTCCCGGGCCAATGCCTCTAACTGTAGTCTTCAAATTCCTATTGGTCTTGTGTCCTCATATCTTCACCCTTCGGTCCTAAAGCAAATTCTTGCCCCATATCATAAAAATCATCTTAATCACATGTCCTCATATCGTTATATCTGAGCGCTCCAGTTCCTCTTATCATATCATCATGCTCTTGCCTCCTTTCATCTAACTTCTCTTAATCTCATTTCCTCATAGCCTTGCCCCTGGACCCTTAAGCTCCTCTTATTCTCGTATCATCATGGCCTGGCCTCTCATACCATCCAATTCCTGTAATGTCCCAATCCTTGTCCGAGGGCCCTCAAGTTTCTCTTTTCGAAGCGTCCTTGTGTCGTGGCCCCATGTCCTCCACATTCTTGTTATCACATTTCATCGCATCCTCACCCCTGACCCGCAAATTCTTCCCAAGCTATTGCCCTCATATCCTCAAATCCCTATGTGACTTTATCCATAACCTATGATGAATTATAATTGCATAAACGTAGCCATTGAGTGGCATCATATTCGATAAGAAGGTTGAGCTTAAAATTATTTCAAATAATTGTTCTATTAGGGCCATTCCCAACACGCAGACTTGCCCAATCACAGGAAGATTGAACATGGAAGACGGTTTCCTGTCCTTGAAATTGAGCCCACATTAATCCATGCTATCCTTTCTGAAGACAGTCAATGAAGTGACTGGGCCAACCAGCCCCCAAGAAAAAAAGAAATATTTATTACTTACTTTCAAAATTATCCCAGAAAAATTCACAATAAGAAGCAACAGACGTCTTCCAACCAAGCTACCTGCTAATGCCCAGGCGGTGACAGATATCAACCCATCATAATTTCATAGAACGAGATATTGAGTGTCATGAGATTAGATTTGGTGGTTGAAAACGAAACAAAAGTAGCGGAACTCCCGGCTCTGAACTTTAGTAAATGTCAACCTTACCGTAGCGTGACGTGATTGGCACGTCGGCGGCTGAGTGAAAAAGGAGCCCTGATCATTTTCACCTTACGTCCAAAGGATGATTACCTGAAGCTGTCACCTAGATGTTGGATACTGCATGGCCTGTGCAGGCGATGTGCCCAAGTTTTTAACTAATGTGGACTTCATAATCACTTCACGGGTGCGGAACATCAGGAACTTAAAATATTTTAAAGTGCTTTAATTTTACTTCACGAAGATGTTTAACTTTCATGAGACCTTCTGCATTTCCCGGACCAATTAAGTATCATGTAAAGACGATCAAATACGTATGTACACTGAGATTAAGACCTACAGTTGGATAATCATGGACAGCTCTGGTTTGTACTTAGTTATTAGATAACAGTTTTTGTCATGGGGCTGGGACTGAAATTTCACATGGGTTAATTTTTTATATAAAAATATGAAGTTGAATTCTCAATTGAAAACATTCTTAACACGTTTAAAAACCGAAACAATGTAAGATTAAGACGACAGAACACTTCCCAAATTCACAATGGTGACAAAAGAAAACGTGCCTCGAAAGCACTAAAAACACTGGAGACTGAAAGCACGTGCTGACAAATTTCATAGCCATGATTTCACGTCACAGTTGGATTCAAGAACAATATTATAAAACGATGTAACTTTAGCGTCTATGATATCTTTAACTGAATGGTTGTAAGCCATATAATAGGTAAAAAAGACAAAAATAAACATATAAATATCAAGCCGCTTTTGAAAAATTTAGTTCCCAACACCAATGTTGGCAACACATTCAAAGGTGATTTATCAGGCAAGTAGACAAATGCATGATCGGTAGATTATGCAGTTTTAAAGCAAGGTGCATGATTATAAGAAGAAACGACACCATTTGACCCAGCACCTCTATGCCGAGGTGAACATTGTGCTGAAAAGAAAATAGTCCAGATAATGTATTATCATCAGATGAAGACATCATTCGCTAAAATGGTAAATATGACTGATGATGTCGTCTGTACCGGCACCCGGTTGTGTTCGGGGACGTGCTCTTGTATATACCTACCAGCAAGACATCTGTATTGGCGATAACCAAGCAAACGTTTCTGTTTGAAATTGGCAAATGATGGTTGTCTTAAACTTTGCTAGATGCCTCAAGCTTGTTTTTTTACATAAGCGTGACGAAAGCTCACAGCAAGTCTAGTTGGGATAAATGAATGTCTGACTTATAACCAATCAACGTGGAAAACGATAGAAAAAATGAAGGAAAAATAACTCGGTCAAAATTGATTTCATTTACCCATTTATTGCGGAATTTCTAAATAAACCAATAGTTGGGATTATTCAATCACAACCACAGTTAGAAAAAACACCTCAAAATAAAGACATACCTAGATAACATTGCGTGCTTTCCGACAGCGAATATTTCGTTTTACAAGCCTGAAGCTCTCCAAAACATGTATCCAGGGGGCGTTGCAAGGCCGATGGGGAAAGCACACTTCAGGTATTCAAGATAGGTCTTGCTGTCTTGCTGGAAAATTTAGTACATTGCATTGATTCCATGCAGTTACTTTATGGTGTCAGTACTTTTACCTCCTTGCGACAGCGAGTCGCCGAGTTATAAGTAGCTCGCCCAAAGCGTTAGTGCGGCCGTGCCGGGTCAGGCAGGGCTGGGTCGTATGTAAGTTTGCCTCCTAAAATGTGAACCTCGCGGACGCTTCGTGTCTGCCTGGTAATAACCACATGCACATAAAGAAACCTGAAAGCTTTCCCAACACAAAAGAGACACTGGTACCCCACACGAAAACATAGCATCGGATGTCCCTTTTATATCGTTTAGGTATCCCGACCTAGAAAAGTGCGATGGAAGCTGCGAGCTCTGTTAGAGTTGAGCTCTTTTCAAGCATGACTGTTTTAAGATCGTTGGCCATACCAAAGCATGCAATATCAGCGACATAAAAATTTTAAAAATTTTGTGCATTGTCTACTACATTCCCCCATGGTGATGGATGTTTTATTGTGCTGTTGACGCCACCGGCGCCGCTACGTAGGCTGTTGCGATCGGCCGAGGGGCAACCAGTCGTCCCCCGGGGACCTCCTCCCGCCGGGACGGGCACAGCGGGGGCGAGACAATGAATAATCAATGCGTTCATAGCCTATTTTCCTGGATAATCGCAGTTTCCTAGCTGCGATACACTGTGGGACAAAATTAACTCCGTACGGCAAAAAACTATCTGGAAAGATTCAACCTAATGACGTTTGGTTCTTGATACAAATACGAAATCTTGGGGTGCCAAATATGTCCTACCTCGGGGAGATTGAGGTGCAGGTCCTCGACCTCCCCCCTATTTTTCAAGGTGGTCGGAGAACCACCCGTAGCCGGAATATGCTACTCGACCGCATTTGGGAGAATGCAACGGCGCGTCGGTTGGTGAAAGGATTTTGAGAATCGGTAAAAAAATTATCGACTCATAGGATTTCAAAATCCAGCCTATATTTTGAGATCGCCAGTCGAACCAGTTCGCCCACATAAGAGACCGAGTGTTGATGTCACAACGCCATATAAACGAGAATAGATGTCAAGGTAACCTAAAATGAAGGTCAAGGTCAGGTGCAAAGGTCACGGATCAAGTTCATTCCAGTGGAGAAAGGGTCTGGATCCAGCGTTATGTAATTTCTGAGTGGGAGGTCCGCCCAACCTTTACGAAGCGTCGCATTCGGGACCGGGGGGAGTCCAAAATTGCAAAAAGTACGCGTTATATCATATATGGACGGCCCCTTATTTTGATACTTAATCCGTGACACACCAGCACCACGTCCCCCTCCCCACGTTAATTTTGCAAAGAATGAGATACGGGGCAATCAAAAATAGGTGAAAGGTAACTGCCACAGAGTGAGAAAATACGCCTTTGGACTACCCTGGCTTTCCAATTCAAGCGCATTATCGGTGTAAGGCGGGCTGACCTGGTGTTGAGACGATCACGACGCTGGAGAGTCCCTGGTGAAAATGATTTATTCAGTGGCCAGCTCCAGCGAGCACGGGTGTCCAAGTTGCGCAGGCGTTAGCACTTGCCGCCGTCAGACCAGCCTGCCACCATCTGTGAAACCATAAACCTAGTCAATTTGGCAATTTTGCATCGGATTATGCTTCTGCGTCACTCAATGCCTTTTTAAAATCATTTTAAACATGAGGTTTGTAAATAATACTGTGTATGCACATACATACATACCTGCATATTGTGGAAACTACCCATCACGATACGTAACGATCGCCTTGGTTATTATCATTATAGCATGTGGATTACTCGGCGAATTATTCGACGAATAAGACATGACAATGTTATATGTGGAGATCCGCTTACGCAGTCACGGGATACGAAAAGACAACGGTTTAGGGTGAAGTTTCAGCGCAAATTTACGTAAGTTACATAGGCGGATCCAGGGGGCAAGGGGGCACGTGCCCCCCCGATCGACCCTCGGCGCCCCCCTGAAAGGTCGATGACGCCCCTGAAATATCGCTTCCCACCCCCCCCAGGATACGAAAGTCGGCGCCCACCGACAGGATATGGCGCCCACCTGATAGGTTTTGCCGGCCATAAGTGGCGCCCCCCTGGTACGGATGGCGCCACCCCGGGAAGGTGCCCCCTCCGATCGGCAATCCTGGATCCGCCTATGGTGAGTTATCCTGTCGGCCAGGAAAGGGAAGCAATATACCTAATTACAACGAAACGTGCAGTTTGTCTAGACTCCTGTAGTCGTGTCCACATCTTTAGCACAAAAAGCTACCTGATCCGCTTTGAGATTGAAGGGCTTTCAGTTCCGGGTGTCATACAGTCGGCGGTCTCATCACCGCTTCCCGCGCCATTCATATTGTTCAACTCGGAACAAGCACTTGTAGACAAGGCCGAAGCTCAACAGCGAATGCAAATAACGTTATTGGATAGTCACAGGTACCATAATCCATTCAAACCACTTGAATGATTGCCGCATTCACGAACTCGCCATTAGTGTCACTGTGTTTCCATACCACTTCGCACTACTCGGGAGCCATTGCCGCAGCGATCGGGCGCACCTCCGACCTTGTCGAGGTCAGCGGCTGGACTAAACTATTGCTACAATCCCACAAAATAGCCGCTGCAAGCGGAGACACGTGGCCGGTGTCCGGCGGGTCGGAGTGCCGCTGAGTGTCTCAGCCTGTCCCGATACTCAGCACTGAGTGCCTGTCCGTGCCTCAGCCGCCTGGGGGCATACGCTTCGATGTGGGAACATCAAATGATCTGAAAGTGATGATAAGTGAGATGAGCTCAGCAAGTAGTGGGGGCTATGGGCTCGTTCAAGCTATGGGGGCTAGGTTCGAAGGTTTGTATCGAAGACTGAGCATCATGGAGTCTGAATTGCATGACGAAGACATTTCAATTCGATATTCAAGCCGATGTCCAGCAGCAAAAACAGGTGAATGGACAGCTGTCCAGACAACTGGAAAGTCCTGGTGTAAGTTTTTTGCACAACAATACACGCCCGGACTGTCTGATTTTCGCATTTTCGAGCTGCGTCACCATAACGAAGATGTTGAGCAGGGACTAGTAAACATATTACTCAAACACATTCCTGGTCTCTGCATTTTTACGATTGCCGTAAGTGTCGCGCACTGTCTGGAAAACAGCGACAAGCTAATAGGTTTATTTGTACAACTCACCACCCGTAATAGGGTTTTCGAATCTCGGTTAAGATCAACCGTATAAGAACTGACGGCCGCCTCACCCAGGAGCTGGCACCCATCTTCATCACAGAGCCCCTTTCTGAGGGGAATAGGGTCATCTACAATCAGCTCCAAGAAGCCCGCCGCCCCTGTAACGGCATCCTAATGGCCTCCGTTTCCACAAGTAGCGGCGTCGCGTATTGTCGAACTGAAAGCAAAGGTGAAAACAAGTGCCAGATCAGAAAACAAATTTTCATCTCTTGGGTGGGAAACGCTTCCCGTCACCTTTCGTGGCCCTCGATACCGCGAGCGCGGAGGACGGGTGCTGTCCCCACGGGGCTCCTCGGCTGGCCTCGCCGCCGCCGCCGCCTCCTTTGGCGACGTCAGCGCCGCCGCCGCCGCCACGGTGACCCCGACTTTTCACTGTTTGCGCAGGACCAAAACGACCCACGCCTAACCGAGAACGAAAGACGCCTCTGTGGAGGTCCAATACCGCCAGAGGAATGAATTAGATGGAATGGCCAAAAACAAACGCATGCATATCATATTTTACTGCTGAATTCTTCGGTTTCTTTTGGAACGACGTGGGAGAAATAATTGCATCCATGCATAAGCATTTCGTACATTTATATATTGGAAATAAAACCAAACACATAGAAATGGGGAGCAAGCGCCGCCAGTCTGACTTATTTATTGCTTTAATGAATTATTATTGTTCAGAATATTATTGTTGTTGATTATTTATGGACTTCTAATCCCTGATTAAATGAATGAATCTAGGTAAAAAGGAAAACTATTTACCACTCACCGACATGGAATACTAACACTCATCACTATGAAGGGCAGTCAACACTTATGGAAGAGAAAATACCTATATGCTTACTGGATGTTATGCATCAACTTGTTGCTACGGTTTTAGCTTTGAGAGTCGCTCGAATCATATATAAATATGCTTAAAAAAGAGAAGGAAAGGTACAAGTAAAGCGCTTTCTTTCAACGTGTGTGGAAATGTGTGTCTGGGTGTTTCCATGGGATGGTCTGGATGGCATGATTGGCTTTTATTTTTACCGTGACGGTAAAAAATAAAACTACCTATGTCGTGCTGAGATATTGCGGAGATATGTGCTAAATTGGCGGTGCTCGAGCTGTGCTGTTCAGTGTCTGGCCAATACATACCCCAGGTGGAATCCGTGGCTAAAAAACAATACTTACAACGAAAGAAACTGACAAGAGGAAAATGACCAGTTAAGGGATGCCTTCATTATTGTTTTGCTGGGCGGGAGGTGAATAGAATAAGTATAAGCATATAAAAACGGCAAATACCTACCGGTAGAAGCTGAAATCGAAGTCCAAGCGAGGACCGGTTGCTTTTTCCAAACACTACTCAACCACATCAATAATTCTAGTCACTGTTTTAAACATAAAATGCACTACACAGCACAGATTCAAGTAAACACGATTGCAGCCCTCTCGCACTACCATCTCGCACTGGGCAATTCCAGCACCAATCGACCAGCCAAATGGCAAATCTACACGGTACCTCTTCGATTTTCTTCAAAATAATTTTATAGGGTTCTCATGGGCCGTAAAGACGAATCTGAAAGTTTTAGCTCGATTGGAGTAAAACTTTAGAAGTTATTGCCTCAGGCATTTTTTGAAAATCTGCTTACAGTGCATTTTTTAGGTGATCATAAAACCCACAGAGACTGATGAAATATGCTTAAAGTATATATTTTCCTGTCTGAAATGCGCCGAAGAACTCGAATCTGAAGTCTGTTTGACCCTAGGTCACTTGTGAAAAAAGTTGTGATTTGACCTTGACCTAGGGTCACATTCAAAATTTGCTGGTACACCTTTTGTTCAAAATGGCATATTCCAAATTAAAGATTGAACTTTTCTCCTTCCATTAAAATAGGTTAGAACATCCGTTTTTTATATCTACTAGTGTTTTTAACACGCTTAGTGGAGGGTAGCCTGGCATCAACACGTAATGAAGGGGTCCCGAAATGCCTCCCCTGAGATTTCACCAATTAAGAGGGTTAGCAAAACGCGTGTTGCGGGTTTTGTGAGGGCTGTAGAATGTGTTTTTTAGGCTAGATTTCATGGACCTAGACCAGTATCCTCAAGGTCAAATGAGGTCATAGAGGTCAAATGTAGGCCGTACCTGACACTTAGCGAAATGCCGTTACTGTGCGAAACAAAGTCGCGAATACACTTTGAGCGGGCAAATTTCATAAAAAGAAGATATAAATTGTTCTCTGGAATATTTAGGTCGAGGTCGGTCAAGGGAATTGACAATGACACCACAACGTGAGATATTTCCATAATGGATGCACATACGTTGAAGCTTGCATAGAAGCAACCATTAAGCAATCAATGAGTTTGACCTTGACCCACGGTCTTTGGCCTGTGACCTGGAACTTATCATTCTGTAACCTCAGCTGTAACATAAAAACATCATACACGTATTGCCAGGGAACTTCATGTGACCGAAAGCTGTGCGATCAACAATTGCGATAATGTTTATATGACCTTGGTCTGTAACCTATGATCTAGTGAAATGATCTTAACATACAACTCTGACGATGCTACGTTTTCGTCGCATCGCTAGGTCTGCAATGCATTTGAACTGGTGTGACCGCACATAGGCGTCGGAAAAGAAGGCCAGGGGGCCTGGCCCCCACTTTTTGGCCCAAAATTTCCTTATCTCAGTCAAAATGGGAGAAAACCTGAAATTTGCATAAACGGTAACTGTGGAGGGCATCGAGGAGCCCAAATTTGAACAGTTTTTGGTCATATCATGGAAAGGTTTTTGTCAGCATCAGGTTTAAGTTTGACTGGCCCCACTTTTTTCCGGTGGCGGTGCTTATGTGACCGCAGATTATGGCTATTTAGAAATATACATCTGATTTTGTAAGCCTGTAGGTCAGTCAGTGCGTAAACATAGAGGACAGATTTTCAAAGTTATTTCCAAAATTAACTCGCTCATCGATGTGTTTTTCTGCCATGAAGGGTTTCCGGCCACCTCGGGTAATTATGCTTAAGCCCTGTCCGACTGCGTGTTAATGCTCATTACAGTGCTTTAAAGGATGATGATAACTCGTCGCTGGGGCTTCGACAGCATATTGGAAAGGTAGTGGGACAAAATGGTGATACAATAGGAACAGTGCTAGAAGTCTGAAGAAAGCCAAATAAGGCAATCGTGGTTTCCCGTGTTCATATATAGAACTCGCCTATCGCGTCGATTCAAATAAGTTTTTTTCTGCATCGGACCGAAGCAAGCATTTTCCACTCGCGAGTTAGTACTAGAGCAATACTCTCTCCTTGACGATATCTTTGCGCGATTTTACTCTCCTTGAAGTTAAAGGAAGCAAGCATTTGTCAACACGTGGAAAAAATATGTATGTATGTACACCGGACACCGGTTTGCAACAATGCACCGAAATACGGGAGCCGGCGCCTCCATGAGCTGTCTTTGTGCTGAGCTGACCTTACGCTGTCACAGTAGGCAGCTCTGTTCCGTCCAGTGGCGGATCCAGGGGGAAGCAAAAACGGCATGTCCCCCAAATGGAAAGCTAGGGGCAAAACTATGTTTTTGCCCCCTCCCCCAAGCGGTCGACCTGCTTTATGCCCCGACTCATTTTTAATTTATAAGCAAGATTTCGGTGCTTCAACTCTCAACTTCAAACAGAACCAGCTAAGTTCAGTGTAAATATTGGGTCTTGGATAGAAAAAAGTATTTTGTGCCCATACTTTTTCACCCCGTGACGTTTTTTTGCCTTTTGGCTCAAATATCCCAAATCCTACTGTCAAATCATATTATTGTAGCACAATTTTTCACTGCGTGACGTTTTTTCTCTTTTTTCCTTTTTGACTTTGGTTTGCTCCTCCCAAACCGACCGGCTAGATCTGCCACTGGTTCCGTCGATGTCTTCAGAGAGCTCTCGCACCTGCATGGTGTTCAGGTTTACGGGTGTGAAACGATGAAACCGTTGGGTGCCCTTGATCTTCAACGCCGAGCTGTACCACTGTATCAGTCGTTTTGACATTTCAAAGACCTCCTCTCTACTGACAAACGCGAAATGGATTGTGGTGTCGAAGTATTGCGTCAGAAAAGAGAACATCAATAGAAGATCCAAGATCTGATCCTTTTCTTCTCTCCTTTACCTTGCTTACCTTGGCTGTTCTTCTAACTTTACCGCCAACTCCGTCACAGGCGTTCTTCCCGTGGCTGGTAGCAAAAAGCGTTATTCACATGGTATTTGAAAGTCTGTCTGGATGATAACAAGCATTGATAAAGTGAAAATTGTTTTTGTATTGGCCACCGCACCCGTCTGATACGTAATGTGTTTTCTTCAAACTTGGCATGTGGGTGCGTAGCCAAGGTACGGGTTTGTGCTGCAAGATATGAGCCATGACGTGAGAGTGCTTTAAGTCGTCACTTAAAAAAACTTCTACTGCACCGGACTCCATCCTCAATCCAGTATGGAACAAAAAGGTGTACAGTCACCTGCTTTGCAGACCAGTGATACGACTGAGCAGCATTTTGCGCAGCACATGTATTATTTTCTGATAAGTCATCGATGACTACGGCTTTCCCCCTTTGGTGCCTTTTCCTTCCAGTTTGCTATATAATGCCCTTGAGCCATATATATGTAGTGGTGATGGGTTAGGTTACATACATTCTCACTCAGGGGATCAACAAATCGCTCTATATTATCCACGCAATCCGAACGCGTCGATTCTCTCTCTGATTTTGACCATTCTTTGAACGTAATATCTTCAGAAGCCATTTGCACGGAGTCAAAAGAGTATAAATACTCCCTAACCTCCTCCTATCTAGGGCTCCTTTGACGTGAGGGTGTCCACTGTCACCGTACTGTTATATTTTTCAATATCACTGTTTCAATATATCACTGTTATATATTTCAAACGTTTCGCAACTTTTTCCGTATAATCACGGCACTTCACTAAAGGTGTCCGGTATGACGTACATACATTTAACATATATGACCTGATTTGACCTTAAAGATATAGATATAAGTCCATACAATTGAGCTCAAATAAAACAGTTTACAGGCCTCACAAATCCCGGAACATGTGTTTTCCTAACCCTCTTAATTGGCAAGATTTCAGGAGAGGCATTTCGGGACCCCCTTCATTACGTGTTGACACCAGACCATCCTCCACTGTGCGTGTTAAAAACACTAGTAGATATAAAAAACGGATGTTCTAACCTATTTTATTTGACGGAAAAAAGTTCAATCTTAAATTTGAGATATTCCATTTTGAAAACAAGGTGTACCAGCAAATTTGGGACATGACCTTAGGTCAAGGTCAAATCATAATTATTTTCACAAGTGACCTAGGGTCAAACGGACTTCAGATTCGAGTTTTTCGGTTCATTTCAGACAGGAAAAGGTATATTTAATACATAGTTCATCAGTCTCTGTGGGTTGTATGGTCATCTAAAAAATGCACTGTAAGCAGATTTTCAAAAAATGCCTGAGGCAATAACTTCTTAAGTTTTATTCCGATTGAGCTGAAACTCTCAGATTCAGCTTCGGGGTCCATGAGAACCCTATATGCCAATTTTAAAGAAAATCGGAGAGGTACCGTGTAGGCCTTGGTCGATTGGTGCTGGAATTGCCCACTAAGACCCCTCCACGCATCGCAGCACTCCCACGAACGTGTCGCCTTGAGTCTAACCAATGAGGCACTGCGTGGGAAATTAGAATGCGGAGCTAACCGTGATACAGGGTTAATCTCCTGACCAATCAGAGCGCAGCTCCACCATCCCACGTGACGATGATTCTCGCCCTGGGGCATCTGCTGTCGAGATGACACTGTTTGACGGCGCGAGCTGTCCGAGGCATGATGTGATATGATTGTTGCCAAGGAGACGCGCGACGCGAGGATACCCCACGTGTTGGGAGGACAGAAACGGGAGTTGGTGCTATTAAAGGGAAAATGACGCCACAGAAACACCTGGTTTGATATTTCGCTCCACTCAGAGCTCACTTTTTACGGAGCAACAGCGCTTCATGAGCGTGCTACTTTATAGCGCACGGATATTCGCTTTGGGTGTAATAGTTGGCGGCGGCCGTTCGGCGATGGTGGGCATGAGCGCAGGGCTGGTGCGGGACCACTGCCCGCTGTAATCACACGATATTGAATTCTACAGGCCGTTTGGCACAAATGTATCTTGTAACCAGGGGTTTTTCGGCATGCTCTTACACATGACGATCTCAGTTCAAATCCCACCGAAGAAGTAACACATTACCTTTAAGGCTTTTAAGGCCCTCCCTCTCTCTCTCTGTCTCTCTCTCTCTCTCTGTCTCTCTCTCTCTCTCTTTCTCTCTCTCTCTCTCTCTCTCTCTCTCTCTCTCTCTCTCTCTCTCCTTGGCCGTGACTGCACCGTTCGCCGTTGTTTTCCTCTCAGCTGAGGATCGCTGGAAGGTCGATTTTCGGCAGGGACGGTTGTTGGCGTCTGCGGTCGTGGCTGTAGCAGTGGCTACGGCATTGTTCGGAGAAATGTGAGCGTAGTTTCCTTTGCTTGATGAAGTTGGCTCACGGTTCATTCGATCGTGATGAACAAACAGCTGTCAGAGCTTGTAGAACCGTCTTTGTACTGAGTTAACTTTCGCCCGGGTGGAGGGTCTTAAACGGTGTCGCGCAGCGCCGCCAAACTTAGTCCAGCTGCTCCGTCATTATTTTTACATCTTCCCTGAAAATTTCAGCTCAAGGTCATATAAGGTCAGGTCACAAGGCCAGGTGAAGTGAACTCACCTAAAAAAATGCTTAGGACTGCATAACTAAGTTAATCGATCAAGTTGAAACTCATACCACATATTGGGCCCACCAGGAGCTACAACATATGTCTCGGGATTTTTTTATATTGGTGACCTGAGGTCATGTGCAGAGCATGACCTCCCCATTTTAAATACATGGAGAAAATCACGAAATGAGCTTTTCTCAGTAAGTATGGATGGAATCAACTTCAAACATAGCTTACTACTTTCTCTTAGCTTATTTCTGAAGTTGATGCCAAAAATTTTGACATGTGACCTTTTAAAGGTCACCCTAGGTCAAATAAACATTTTTGTGCTTTGCTCTATAAATTTGGAATTAGCAAAGAAAGAACTTAGATTTTGTCACCAAAGTGTTCTTATAGTCACTTCAAGTCAAATGATGTACATCATGACTATGCAAGGTCAAGTTGGGTCAGACCGTTAACCTGGGTCAGGTCAAATCTTAAACTTTGACCTAGCATAGCAATATCATATATCATTCCATTCGTATTGACGAGAGGATTGCAATAGTGCATCAACTATGGCTGCATCTTGCTTGTTTTGGAAGTTATTAGCGAAATAGAAAACGCCCTTATGCATGGGTGGCTATGGACATTCCCAAGAACATTCCCAATATTCAGTGACCTGTAGCTCCCTAGGCTTTGACCTGACCTGAAAATCATTGCCATTGTAATGAAAGGGCAACTCAAGAGCTTTCAAACGCCGTTAAAAAAATGTTTCTAGCTATCATAGTTATATGAGGCTTTCTAAGTACACCGCATATTAGCGATTTTGACCTATTTTGCCTCTGGTGACCTTGATATTGACCTGACGAGAAAAATGACCGAAGGCTTTTTGATATCATTTTTGAAGATCTTTTGATTGCCGTTTTGCATTTTTGTTTTTGAGATCGTGGGGGTCTTTTTAGCCCCCCCACCAGGGCAAAGGTGGCTTGTACCCGCCACCGGGGCAAGGGTCAAGTAGTCGAAATACTTTCTTTTGCCTATTGCATTGAGTCCAGGACGGAAACTTGAGTACAAGGAGTGATTATGTATTCGGGCACAGCCATTCAAAATAATTTTCATGCATCAGATGCTCACAGAAATTCTGCTGGGCTAGATTTGCAGCATTGCACACGCCACTCAAACCTTCTTAGGCTTGTGGTAGTCAGAAAAAAATGTTATTTTAACCTTCAATTTGAAAGAACGCATACAAAAAGGCGTTTGTAACAAAAATATATCTACTGCGGGCAGTAGGTATGTATGTACGTACCCTTTTTCACGAGAATCAAAGCACCCTGGTTGCGTAATACTTGTTTCTATCACATAGAAACAAGTTCATCAACAAGTTCTATCACATGTTGTTTGTTTCTATCACATAACACTAGTCAATCAACACATCCGAATCTCTTTTGTTTCAATACATATTCCATCGATATCTACCGGACCATTAGAATTTAAGCTCGCACTGGAGGAGGCCCTAAAGTGCCCCACGCACCTATTTATCCGAGGCGACCGGAGATCCATTTGCAGCCAGAAAACGCCACTTGGCTACACTTTAGAGAATTGATCAGTGCGTGGATTAGAGGAATCATTTTGAAAACTCGCCAACTTGTTTACTTAAAGGGAATTTGGCACCTTCATAACGTGATTTTAACTGAGATAGCCAAGTTTTAAAGCAAGTCGGAAAAACCGGTGCTCAATATATCATTTGTCTTGGAACCCGAGGTTTCCGTAGAAAAAAGCTAAAACCTACCTGTAATGTACTCCTCATGTACACTTATCAGTAAGCCACTGTGGTCATGGCTGTTGGTGTGACGACATATGCTTCCGTCACGATTAGCATCAGCTAATCGAAGCCCTTGAAGTGTTTCGAGTATGGTGGCGGTTGCCACATCATGACATCATCCACAGGCAGCTATTTATTTCTTTTCCTAGAGGAGTATTTTATAAATAAAAGATTTGAGCTTATTGTACATTTTACAGAGAAATCATGAGTGGTTTCGTTATTTTTGGCTAAAATTACGCCTGACTTCACTAAATTCCAGGATTCGACTAAGGTGTCACATTTCCGTTAAAGGTTTTCGAATTTAGACCAATGTTTTGAGAACGTCACAATCGCATCGTCCCATCAGATTCGCCTGCATTGTAGACCAAGTGGTGACGTAATAGCGACATGAATCGAGATGACATGTCAAGATCAACTCACATGAAGGTTAAGGTCAAGGTCAACGGTCGCATTTCAGTATCTACCACCATTTTCAAGGTCATTGACCGGAATGTTTCGGTCAAATTACATTTTTCAGTGTGCCGTATGTCTAGGCTGACATAGTTAAGGCTACTCATTGTTAAAATCAAGGCCACAGTTCAAGGTCAAAGGTCATTGGTCAAGATCAAACCCTCATCTTCAGTCCAACGGCTGCTCTAGTGCCAGTTAGAGTGTACATAATCTGGAATATATTATGTTGTGACATCATAGGTCAATACCCTAGGCTATAAATTAGCTGCTATCCATTAGGTGGCCCAATTGATAGCACCGAAATTCCCTAAGTCACCGAACCCGGGTTCATGTCACGTGGAAGCCTTCGAACAAGTCGAGCTGATCCCCCAAATCCTTCCCAACAGGCTGAGAGTTGAAGATGCCGTATAACCTTGCCAGTTTGTGCGTCGTTAAGCCCGGACAATCATTATCATTCCATGACCCTGAATACCCTTGACCCCAAAATTTCAGGAAATGTTTTGGTACATTCCCTCCAAAACATTAATCTGCTTTCAGTTTATTTCCGTACTTTTGGGCACAGTCACGGCATGTCCCAATAGGTCCCCAGCACGACCCAGGTTTGACCTTCACATACTCCTTCGACCTTGACGATACTAACCTAGGCCAATAAAAACTGGCTGTAATCTAGATCACTGTAGCCCTCACAAACCCCCAAAACGGGCATTTTTCTAAACCCCTTGGTTTCAGAGATCTTAGGGGAGACACTAGGACCTCTCACCACTGCACGTTGGCGCCAGACTCCTCTCCGCCTCAAGTGTTAAAACATTAACCCCACCAAGGGCGGATCCAGGTGTTCATTGGGGGAGGGGCTAGATGTTTAAAACAAACAAATGTGTGTTTTGTAAATGCACAAACACTTTTCTCTAAAAGGTCAAACGAATCGGACTTCGAGACGTGGAGGCTCATTTTCCCAGACAAAAAGACCAAACCTTTACAGATATCGCCCGATAGGGAATCTGTTCCTCCGTGTGTGGTATAAAAAAACTTAAAACTTGCTGCAGTTTTCAATCGTTAAAACCGGAAAAGAAATAATCAGATTTATCTGGCACCCTATTAACGTCACAGCGTGGCGGATTTTGACCAGCAGATGGTTTGTAAAGAACTAAATTCGAGGTTGGCAAAGGTTGGTGAGCAAACATTATTGGTATGACCATCTCGTGAATCAACAATCTGATGAAGTGCCGTAGGGAGACTAAGGTAAATTGTAGCACTTTTTACAAACTGTGGCAGAGCCAGCAATTTTAGACACAGAGCAAAATGCGCATTTTCACGATATAACATTCAAGTTTTGGCTTCCTCGAAGCCGAAAACTTGTCAGGAACATTCCATTCTTAATACCGTATATATTGAGCTTTAAAACATATTTTCTTAACGAAGTGACACAAACATGTTTTTTTGTGTTTCCAACCCGGCAACATTTTTATACATTTACACCACACACACACACTATGTACACGGCAGCGGGGCTTACGCTTATCGGCACCCTTGTGGGACAGTCATGTCCGCACACTCCATGTCACGCGCCCCACTGTACCAGGCAGTGGAGCTATCCCGATTTCTCGGGCCCGGCGGAACAGAGGACTGCTCCGGTGACACGCGGCGCGAGGCCGTGCCCTCGGGCGGTGCCACCGGACCGATGAATCTATTTAAAGGCAGATCAAACCAACAACAAGTACTCCCAACAACAAGGGCGCTGGTTGGTCAGCGGAAGTCCCTAGTCAAGGCGGACACTACCCAGTGTACTGCCATCTCCTGGGTAGGAGGCGGTCGAGGAAAACGCTGCCAGAGGCCAGCGTTGGTCCAAGGACCTCCCACACTTGACCGAGGCGCTTTTACCAACTGCGCCACGGCGGTGGTATGACACAGACATGGTAAACCGCACTTAACCCTCGCCCCACCGGGGGGCATCGATGGCCCCTAAGGTTTTCAGGATAGCCGAAAAACGACGAGGCGCAGCACCGCGGTTGAGGGCTCTACCTCTCACTGCAACATTTTCCCATCATCCCTGAAATTTTTACACCGGGTCACCCAAGGTCAGGTCACCAGACGAGGTCAACCAAGGTCACCTCACTTCACCTTTAGAGCTCTGTAAGAGCTACATTTCAAACTCGATCGATTTGAAACTTCCTACACTTCATGACCCTCCAGGGTCTGCAAGGTGTATATCCGGGATTTTTCGATTTCGTGCCTGAGGTCAGGTCACGGGGCGACCTCTCCATTGGAAAAGCATGGGGAAAAGCTATTTCATGATATAAAACCCACAAAAATGATTGCAAATACTCAGACTGCTCAGAACAACGTTTTTGGACACCCTTTCACGGATCCCAGGGGTCATATTTGCCCTTTGACTTTTCCAAGGTCATCCAAGGTCACCAGAGGTCAAAAACAGTATTTTGACAATAACTTTTGACCTAATTGAGCTAGAGCGGTGAAACAAACACTATCGTGTTTGTCTTGTCACTGGCTTTCATTTGATATACGGCAAGGTCACTTTTTGACCTTTCGTGACCTCAGGTCATATTAGGTCACGAGGTGACCTCTGGCGGTCAAACCACTGGCGGGAGGTCTTTACGTTCCACATAGCGGAAAAGTACTGGCAATTTGCTATCAAATGTACTTTACCAGGCCTCAATAGCTCTAATGACATAAGAGTTATGCCCAGTTTGTTAATCATTGCATATTTGAGTGAAAATAGCCGATCTAGACCTAATTTGACCTCTGGAGGTCAAACCATTGACCTGAGCACTAAAACATGCGAAATAATTTCTTACTGAATTCACGCGAGCTTTCTATTGCACTTTGCAGATTTGCGCTAACGCCCATATTTTCGGAGTTAGAGGGGGGCCATCGATGGCCCCGGTGGGGCGAAGGTGGCGCCGGACCCCCGGTGGGGCGCGGGTTAAACTACGAACAATTGTTGTGGCTTCAAACTCCCAACATTTCAAATTTACATATCTAGGAGAATTTGATTAGGATTATGGATTCGATTGATTAGTAAATTACTTTACAGAGGGCCCCTCAAACAATAAAATGGGGTAGTGGAGCTCTTTGGCCATTTCACAGCCCAATTTTGCTCATCCAATCACGCATGCTTCGTGTGGAAATGGGTGTGATTTTCTTAAAGGCTAGAAAATTAAGATGCTTTTACATTTGACCCCAATCTTCACCCCAGATTCGAAGAGCTGGGCCGAATAACATCTAATTGACTCACTACCATGCCCTTTGCAATTAATACTGCCAGGGGCATGGGTACTATCCAACATTTGAGTTAAGTACTGTTCACCTCTTTTTAAGAGCCAAGGCAAGAAACATGCTGTAGCAGCTGACAATATCTGTCGTTTTATTGGTTTTTATATTCCAACTTAAAAAAGATGACCTCAAGTCGCACTTACCTTCATGTATCTTACCACTGCAAGTAATTTTAGGCGATTGTCGTTGATCATACTTTGTATTAAGCATATGCTCTTATTGTTTACGTTTACCATGAATTCAATATTTTCACAGCTACATGAAATAATTTGAAATTTAACGGCGAAGAATAGGGAATAGGAAGCAATAAAATGGAGAGCACATTTTCCTAGCAGTAGCTCTCCAAGACCGTGTGTGGGAGTTGATGGGGGCGGTTCAGCCATAGAAAACACTCAGTTACCAATGCGTTTCCATTCACTCGAGTGGGACATGACTGGTGCCAGCGAGCTGAAAATATCGAGAGTTCTATGTTTCACAAGCTCTAAAGCTGTTTGTGTGTTTTTGCAGGCGGGAGTCGGCTCGTTCCAGTTCGCGCTCTTCATAGTGCTGGGACTGGGCCTGGCGGCGGACACCATTGAGCTGTTTGTGGTGGCTTACGTCATGCCCAGGTAGGGGACAGGTGACTGGCCGAGGCAGACGAGGTAGGGTGTACGGAGAAGCCAGCCTTTTGTGCACAGCATGATGAGTTAAACTTAGATTATAAATAACAGCGGAGTTCGTAAATTTAAGAAGGAGAAAAAAGGCAAACATAGTTTCGCTGGAGATTTCAACCTAGCACTAAGGCACTGATGTTTAAAAGAAAAACTTTAAATACCAATAGTTAGTTCAACTTGAAATTGGACCAAGAAGGAAAGGAATGATAGAACAAAGATCCAACGCCAACTTCGTTCGTTGACCGTTTTTTAAACTTGATTCATTTGCCCAACTCTTTGCAGGTAATAAATAAGATAACAGAGACAGAGAGACGAAGAGACATAAAAATGCATGAGGAAAAGTTCAGAATAAGAAAGAATAAATTATCAAATGCCTTGGTTATAGGTACATACATACGAAGAGGGTAATTTATAACGGCGGAGATCAGTCACTTTATCAGGGCATGACAAAGTCACAGAGGAGAAATATAGAGACGGCACACACACACACACACACACACACACACACACACACACACACACACACACACACACACACACATACACACATACACACACACACACACACACACACACACACACACACATATATATATATATATATATATATATATATATATATATATATATATATATATATATATATATATATATATATATATATATATATATATATATATATATATATATATAAATATATATATATATACATCTATATATATATATATAAGTTACTATAATATTAAAGAAATTTGGAATTCAGGTACCCATTATTCAAACTTCATTACGTTTAGCATGATGATGACCTTGAACTCGTATCGATATTTCATCTCAGCTATCATACTGTGCGTCAATTTATTGGGCTTATTGCTCCAGTTTTTAGCAGCTTGATTATATTTGATGCCAAAGGAAACGGGTATCCTTTATCGATACAGCAGCCCTGTTCCAGCTGTCAGCACAGTTTTGTCAGCAGGACCTCTAACCTCTCCTCCAGGAAAGTAACATCAGTGCCATAACCGCCTCTTGTTTGTTCTAAGCAAAGGGAACTGAAACCTTTATACCATTAAAAAATATTAGGCTGCCACTTCGTCCACTTACGGTTTTTCATCAGCACAAACAGCAAGCCGTCAGCCCGTAAAACCTCTAGAACTAGTTCCCGGGGAGAGGCTACAGTCCTGTGCCGTAGGCGCAACGCGGCCCGCTGATTGGTGCCGACAAAACTCTGCTAACAGCTGGAACAGGGCTAGCATCATGTGAGCGTGCTCTTGTCTATTTCGGGGTACAAACTGGGTATCCGTATCAAAACGCCGGAATAACATTGGGGTAGAATATGTGTGATATTTTATTCGAAGGGATTCTTGTTGGTTTTTATCAATCAAAATACCGCTATCTTTCCCGCTATTTTACCGCTATGGTAGTTTTCAAATTCTCCATGCATACTCGGGTGCACGCAAAATGCAGACAGGTTTAGCTGTTGATCATTCTACCTTTGCTTGTCATTTTATGCGCTCTCATTGCTTAACTTTGCCGATTTCTGTTTCCGTATGCAGCGCTGAGGTGGAGCTCTGTATGACTAGCGTCCAGAAAGGATGGCTGGGTAAGTACGAAAGCAAAATAAAAATTCAAGATTCTTTGATTCAGATGCCATGAATCTTTTGAATATGTGTTCTTCATTTGATGAGCTATTGTCAATGTGTTACGATGCATTCCATTTAGATACTTAACCCTCGTTCCACCGGGGGACATCGATGCCCCGCTAAGGCTTTTTCGGGATAGCAGAAAAACGATGAGACGCAGCACCGCAGTTGACGGCTCTATCTCTCACCCCATCATTTTCCCATCATCTCTAAAAAATTACCCCAGGTCATCCAAGGTCAGGTCACCAGGCGAGGTCAACCAAGTTCACCTCACTTCATCTTTTGAGCTCTATAAGAGCTACATTTCTTAGTCGATCGATTTGAAACTTGCTACACTTTATGGCCCCTCCAGGGTCTACAAGGTGTATATCTGGGATTTTTCTATTTCGTGACCTGAGGTCAGGTCATGAGGCGACCTCTCTCATCGGAAAAGCATGGGGGAAAAGCTGTCTTATGATCTAAAAGTCACAAAAATGATTAAAAATGCTCAGACTGCTCAGAACAGCGTTCTTGGACACCCTTCTCAGGGGTCATATTTGCCATTTGACCTCTCCAAGGTCATCCAAGGTCACCAGGGTCAAAAACAGTGTTTTGACAATAACTTTTGACATATTTAAGCTAGAGCTCTGGATCAAACACTATTGTGTTTGTCTTGTCACTGGCTTTCATTTGATATACGGTTTCTGACCCTTTGTGACCTCAGGTCATATTAGGTCACAAGGGGACCTCTGGAGGTCAAACCACTGGTGGGAGGTCATTACGTTCCACATAGCAGAAAAAGGTATGACATTTTTCTATCAAATGTGTTTACCAGATCTCAATAGTTTTAATGGCATAAGAGTTATGTGCAGTTTTCTTAAACATTGTATATTTGAGTGAAAATAGCCTATCGTGACCTAGCTTGACCTCTGGAGGTCAAGCCATTGATCTGAGCGCTTAAACATGCAAAGTAATTTCTTACCGAATTCACGCGGGCTTCCTAATGCACTTTGCAGATTTGCGCTAACCCCCATATTTTCGGAGTTAGAGGGGAGGGCCATCGATGGCCCCCAGTGGGGCGAAGGTGGCGCCGGATCTCCGGTGGGGCGCGGGTTGAATTGTTTGCATTTGTGAGAATCTAAAACCTCGAGAGCCTGTCATAAGTTCACAGTGAATATGAAGATCTGCTTGTCAGCAGTCGAATTTTCCATGAAGTTCGAAATAGTTTCATAGGAGTCGTATGCTTCAACAATGTTCATCCCTTTTAACGCGATGCGGAAACCATTACTTAGCATACTTTTATGACTGCAAGCTCTTTGGATTACGAGAAGCTCTTGGTACAGATTCTCATCTCAGAATAATCCCGTGGGAAACAGTCTACCTCCTCGGAGGCTCAGCCACTCCTATGCTAAAACTATACCGTGACGGGTTCAGCCATACCAGGGGCGAAATTGACTTACGTGACTCGCCATCACGCATTGGTCTTTGAGTTGAACCATTTGCTGCGGAGAACACATCCCATCATTTTCCTTTAGGGTTAGTTCCTGACACCCAAACCGGCCTATTGAGTTTCGCGCCGTCACGCGCGGACAGTGATGGAGTTTAGACAAGGTGTCGCCTGCCAGACCTAACACTCAGAACGTCCCGCTGGAGATATGAAAAATGGTAGCCTTTCGGCCACTCGACAGTCCACTTGTAGACCGCGCCCTATTACTTTTGTGCGGAATGTGAGGCGGTGGATCCAGGATTGCCGTTCGCGGGGCTCATGGTCGGAGGGGCAGTATCCAGACCAGAGGGACGGAAAAACACGTGGGCGCCAAACTCTATCGTGGGGGCGCCGATGCTCACATCCTGGGTGGGTGGGAAGCGACATGTCAAAGGGGCGCCGTGACCATTCGAGGGGGCGCCGAAGGACCATCAAGGTCCTAATCTTCCTTGCCTCCCCCACTATTGATCTGCCTATCATGTAAGGCTTTTGTAGTTCAAACCAGACCCCGTTCAAGTTGTTTGGCAGCATTACGTCATCATGGCTGGAGAGGCACAACAGTTACTATACAGGGCATTGGAAAAATTGCACTTTTTCGAAGCTCTAAATAACCTATTTTAGAACTGTATCAACAAAACTTATATGGTTGACCAGAAAGCTAAAATATGTTTATTTGTGAAACCATCAGACGTTTTGCAAAAACTCCAGTGAAGAATATTATTTTTACAAATTTTCCAGAGCGTGTCAAAATAAGGACAGGTTCAGCACTAACAGCTGTTTTTGGCGGCTAATCTCGATTTTGATTGGCTGTTGATTTCTGACCTTTGATTGGCTGTTGGTGGTACCTGCAGCAGAAGACAATAAACACCGGTGATCTCTTGAGCGAAGGTAAACTTATTTCTCTTGGCTATTAAGTAGGGCTGAGTTGATCAAATAAATGCATGCACTTTCAACAAATTTTTTGAAGTGTTATGATTTTTTCATTCGATTTACGTAAAATACGCTGCTTGCCGTTGAGATCAAGGTTATTGTCAAATGGGTGAAACAAGTTGATTTCGATTTATACTAGATTGCTGCCAAATACGCCCAAACTTGGTATTTTCCAGATGATCCTTCCAAAAACTTAGTAGAATCTCCTAGAACTTAGTAGGAAAGGGCGGTGACGTCATCATGGGAGGACTATATTTAGTAGGAAACTTGATTGTACCCGTAGTTAAAGTACCCTGGTTCAAATACCCGAATCGAGCCCCTGAGAGACTAAGTGGAGAGGAGGGAGTCCATGTCTATTAGGGTGGAGTGAAAAAATCAAATTCCATGATTTGTTCCTTAACATGTATTTTCACTAATGCGCATGACCTTACTTAACTCAGAGATGAAAAATTGAAAATCGGACTAGGGGAATATTAACGACTTTTAGCATTTATGCATAGATTTTTAGCAAGCTCTTCGGCGTTGCAGTCTTCTTAGGAAATGTATGGTGTGTGATGCAGGGACTGAATTTTAGAGATGTTAGAGATGATTGAATGCAATTTGGAGACTGCGGAGCGCCCCAGATACATGTGAGAGATGGAAAATATCATCAAGCTATCAAGCTAGTGGATAGTATGCGTCAGTTGCATATTTTTCATGTGCCAGACCCACCGATGAATCCTTGTCAAGGCGAGTGGGCATACAAATGTACTTTCTTGGGACAGAAATAGCTGAAACAATGAAGCCACTACCCAGGTGTAACAAGTTGTTTCATAGTGTGCTGGCTGTTTAATAATTTTCCAACTTAATTGAGTTTTCCTGCTACGACGGGATAACATTCGTCTTCCACCACGTTAATCTCAGCCTCTATGTATGTATGTATGTATGTAGGTATGTATGTATGTATGTAGATAGGTACATACGAGTATATAGGTGGGGTATTAGTAGCCAGATACAACTCCTTGAAGACAACCTTGTTATTAGTCATCGCTCAAGACTATTTAGTGACACGTTTTGTTTTCTCCATTGGTAATGTTTCACGTTAATGACTGTTTTATTCCATTCTCTCCTCCACATACTCCACCACACCCAGCCATCTACTCGGTTCAGCAATTCATGCTGTCATTAGTGATGAAGGTGACGCGATATCCTAACTTTTTGACACATTTCTACTTTGTGGGCAGTTATATCACCATTGAATTCGCCATGGAAATTACTTCTCGCGTATATGAATGTCTGCCTTCAGGGACCTGTCATGCCTCTCGAATGCCAACACTGAATGTGAGGTCGCAGTTACTATTCCGACAGTTCATTCTAAACTTTCGCTACGATTTTCACATAGGCCGACAATACCGATAAAACCTTGTTCTTCGTTGCCTTGAATCTGCCTTCTTTTACCTATTTTCGGTCGTGATATCTGCTTTGAGGACTAATGTTTTGTACCAATCTAACATGTTTGAGTAAATACAGGTGCCAAATAATAATGTTGGTATAGGACAGACGCATGTAGCCTTATCGCCACTTGTTATCCCTGCATTTCCTCGTAAGATAGATCCATTTGGGCAAAGCAGGGATAATAGGTTGGCACGGGGCCCAGTGACCGAGTGGCTGCATTGCCTGCACCCAGACTGGTACAGCATGGATTAGCGTGGGTTCAATCCCCACGGCGGAGAACCGCCTACTCTGTCTGGCCCAAGGAATCTAAACACTCACGCCAATACTCCCTGTAAGCGGGCAAGTGAGTCTGTTGGAAGTGACTCCGATAAAGTTAAATAAAGAATGTAAATATAATGTTAACAGTGGTGCAGTAGTTGTCACCGTCCTCATCTGCCAGCATTGTCTGTAAGAGGATTTCTGGAAAACCATGACACGCCTTTTGCATTAGACATGGACGCAGTTTGTTTTGTACTCGCTGCTCCAGACTGCAGACCAGTTCTAGCTGCCCAAAAACATGTACAGGCGCGCTCAGGACATCTGGCAGTGCCCTAATGGATAATCACATAGGGCGTGGTTAGTCCCACGCAGCCGGCATATACGGTTTGCGAGAGTTGACCGTCCATAAATACTTAGTAGACCTGGCGTGTAGCTTACTACATGACATGTGGTCTCTCCTGTCATTACAACGGCAATATCTGGTACATATAGGAGGAACTGGTCTGTGCATTAATTTTTGTAGCCTATTTCTGAATCTATCAACGCTGGACCGGCGCTGTTTTTTTTCCCTGACAATGGAATTAAAGGTTTGTCCACAATAAATGAAAGCTAGTGTGAAAGTCACACTCTTAGTATAGAACGGCCCGCCATACTGGCGACTGCAGCAATACATTCAGCGCTGGAATTTGAGAGTCGTGACGAGTGTATTCGAAAAAGTTGCAGTAACGTACCAGATCCATTACTAATGTCCGTGCTTGTAATATCAAATTGTGTGGTTCTGTTGTAGTGATAAAATGAAAGGATGGAAGAAATAAGCCATTGAGGTTAAACATTACCAATGGGGAAAATCTTACGGGAGAATAGTCCTCAGACTTGCGTCCGAATAAGTTTATATTTTTTCGATCAGTCAAGACCTTATTCGTGTGCATGAATCATAAGCGTAGGAACAGGGGGACCACGGAGGCACGGTCCCCAAATGTTTAACATCTTAAAGGGAAGGTGACACCTTCATAACGTGATTTTAACTGAGATAGCCAAGTTGTAAAGCAAGTCGGAAAACCCGGTACCCAATACATCATTTCTCTTGGAACTCGATATTTCCGTAGAAAAAAGCTAAAGCATACCCGCAATGTACCCCTCATGTACCCCTAGCAGCAGGCCACAGTTGTCATGGCTGTTGGTGTGACGACATGCGCTGACGTCACGATGAACATCAGCCAATCGAAGCCCTTGAAGCGTTCCGAGTGTGGTAGTGGTTGCCAGATCATGACATCATCCACAGGCAGGCATTTATTTATTTTCCTGGAGGAGTACTCTAAAAATCAAAATATTGAGCTTATTGTACATTTTTCAGAGAAAGCATGAGTGGTTTCATTATTTTCGGCTAAAAGTACGCATAATTACACTAAATTCCAGGACTCGACCAAGGTGCCACATTCCCTTTAGCCTTTATTGGCCTTATAACGTTGACTCGAAAGGGACGGCTTCAAAATACACCTTGCTTCCCCGCCCGATGTTTTGCACGTTCCTACACAATATGACACGAAACTCAGTATTAACGTGAGGATATGAATATGATCCCAACGCAATTGGAAATCCCAATTAAGTATGAAAATTATTAAATATTAGTATGTTTTACTTTTCAACTTAATGTGGTTTGTGATATACGCTAAATATATCTCATATCTACCTCTCACATTAGTTTGGCGTGCTTCCTAGGCTCAAAATTCCATGTAATCCTCTCTAGTAGTACCAAACAATTCCTATGGAGACTTGAACGTCAAAGAGCTCTCCAAACGTTTATGTGCATGAATGATAAACATTCATCAAGTTCCCGTGGTAAAATTTGCAAAATAATTTCACTTCTGTGTTGGGTAAAGGTCCCACCCAGTAGAAAGCATATCAAGAAACTATCCATGGGATCGGATGTTTTCACTTCACGCTAATGTCCCTGGAGGGAGGGCGGGCGGTTGGATGAGCGATAGGAGGCCGGTACAGCACTGCTGACCAGCGCAGCAATCGATCCGGCTCAGCGATGGATTAGGCACCCGACTAATCCCGCCGCGCTGCGAAACCGTCATTAAGCACGCTGCTGCAGCTAATGTATAAGAAACTGAGGAGGTTACCTAATTGGTCTATTCCTGGTTCTAGTGCAGTTTTATGCGTAGATTCTAAATATGTAATCCGCAAAATCCCCGTCTGGCGCCGAATTTGCAATTATCAGTTGCATAGCAAAACACTTTTGAACCTAGCAGCTTCCAGACTATTGGAGGAAAGGCATCATGTTTGGCCTTTCTTGAATCGTCAAAGTGCTGAAAAACCAACTATTTGAAGCAACCGTCTCAATTTCTATCGTGGCATCGTCGATTATTTCGACAAGGAGTTCAAAGCTGCAACAGTCTTAACACAGAAGTCAGTGGCAGATGCCGGAGACCCCCCTGCTCTGTCCGGAGAAACTCATGGTTTGCTACCAAATGTGGCGTCTGTGTGCGTTTTTAATGCGAGATGATTTTGGCCAGATTCTAAAGCAGCATATTGTACATGAATTACATCGTTAAAACTTGGACATTTTTAACAGAACTGCATTTCCTCGCAAATCCAGCTTGACTGCAAGGCGCAAATTGACAGCGGGCGCAATATGTCCAAGAGTCCAATGTCAGAGACCGCAGTTGGCTGGACACAGTCCGAGCTTACCTATTGGTAATCAGCAGTTGGATGTGCGGTGGATGTCGGACCTTTGAATGAATGTAACCAAGGTGTAAAGCTAGCAGAGGCGTTTCATGCAGCGGTGCACTTTCACTTGAAGGGCGGTACAGCAAGGCTGTCTTATGAGCAGGATTTATGTCAGGGCTTGTATGAAATTTTGAGCCGCTCGGATATATATATATATATATATATATATATATATGTATATATATATATATATTTATATATATATATATTTATTTATATATATATATATATATATATATATATATCGCAGTTCTGCGAGGTCATCGCCTAGATTTATATTATGTTTCTGGAAACTAGTTTCATGTTGTACAGCTGCTACCTTTGTATCAATTTCGTTTGTTCCGAAGCCTTACCCCTAAGGCATACCCTTACTTGTTATCCATGCCAAAATATGCAGCTATATCCGCTCTTGAAATGACGTGCACCCTCCAAGGTGCACAACATTCGCACCTGCTTAGTAACAGTATGTTTTGTTCGCCGGACCCGCCGCGGTCACCAAGCCGATAATGGGTACAGAGTCTCATTTTGGATGACAGACGGAGGCAAGTGGATCGGCGAAAAGAACGGATTGAACCAATAGTACTCGTCATCAAAAATACGTGCACTCGGAGACTCGAAAAATACCCAGCATACTATCGAGTAAAACTATCTTCGTAGATTGTGAAAACCACACGTATTGTCATGTAACGCTCAAGGTTTCGCAGTGAGGGCTCTTTGTTCTGGCTGATGCCTGACTGCGTCCTCGTTACTAACTGAAAGGATATATTTTTCAAACTTCACCGCTTGAATTTTGGATGTTGCAACCGTTCCGGAGTTTGCCAAATGACAAAACTGCATTGTTTGCGAAAAGCTCTTTTGGGAGATATCAAATTTCATGCAGTAAAATACAAGAGAATAGGAGATAAGAGATGCTTGCCGAGGTACGGTAAAAGCGCAACGGAAAATTTCGAATTACAAAAAAGCGCTAAACAAGGATTTTGCGGATTACGTATATCGAATATAAGCGTGAAACTGTGTCAGCAACAAGAAAAAACAATTAAGTGGTCTCCTCGATTTCTAATAAATCAGCTGCAGCGGTGTGTACGGGGTTCCGAGGGACAGGCAATGGTCGAACGACTCAGTCTCGTGTGTACGTGCAACGTCGGTTGATGAAAAGCCGATGAAAGCGAGGCAAAAATTCCCTTTCTTGTTTTGCGGCACAGATGGCCACACTTGGTGTCAGTTGATTGTGACACAGGCGGAAAGGCTGAACTCGTTTCGGAAAGCAAATTAAATTATTCGCACTGATTATTACCACTGTCATAAGATATAAATGCACACTTATGCTAAACGACAGGATCAGGTTGGTGTAATTGTGCGCGCAACGCGTCCGATGTACCAGCTTTTTCACTTATTCGGAGCTTTTTTCTTCGTCGGTAGATGATTTCTCCCGGGAAAAACCCTTACAGAGTACCCAGGATATATGAAGGGCCAGGATTCTATAACGGGCCGGGATTCTATAACGTTCCTAGTCTTTTCGAGCCAAATGCACACCTAATTTTATGGTTGAAATTGCGATGAGAATTATGGCAAAGCTTGCAACACGGGAGCTCAACTTTTCGTAATGAACGACAAATATTGTCATAGTGCCTACCGGAGCCCAAACACAACACAACACACTTCCCGTTATAATGCAATAACGTTGTCATTGTTCATAGGCGGATCCAGGATTTCCGTTACGATGGAAATTTTTTTAAGGTACCATCTTTTAGAGGGGTGCCAAAATTTGATCCAAGGGGGAGGGAAGTGATGTTTAGGGAGTGCCGAGGCACTTCACAGGGTTCCAGGGAGTGGTGTTTAGACGGCGAGTGCGTCGATCAGGGCACTTGCATCCCTTGACCCCTGGATGCGTCTATCATTTCTAGAATGCATCGGTCACACAGGGTTGTAATTTTAGTGGTATGGTGTTAGCCATGGGCACGGGAGCATGGTGAAATGGGCTCTAACCAAGCAGAAGTTTGTGTGCATTTTCGCGAGGTTTCGATCAGCCACATGGAGTATTTCAAAACGTGTGTCGTATTAAGGGGAGTGTAGCACATTGTTGATTATTGATTTGAACCGTCCTCATCCTGTTGACTGTTGATATTATTGATTTGAACTGCGAACAGGCGCGGCCGGCTGTTTGCGGCCGCTCTGTCCAGCGATGCTGAGACCGCAAATTGCCACCCTATGTCCTAGGGATCCTGCAGGACAAATGCCGTGGAACTGACAAGGATCACAGACTTGAGACTTGAGGATCACTGACAAGAGAGGCGGATGACAGGGAACGATCATGAGGGAGGCTTATGCCGAATTAGCTCGCCCGAATCCTGTTCGTACTTTTATGTACCCAAATAATCAATTTTTGGGGACATCTAGAAATTGATTGACCTATGATCACTAGAAGCAAAAGCCGCCACGAGAGATCTGTTCCAACGAGTGAAAACCCAAAACATTATCCCCGGGGTCAGCTAAGATCTGTGGAAGCCTTCTTCATTTGTTGCTCATCATCCTCCCTCAGCAGAGCAAAACTTCCAACAGAGCGAGAGGTTCTAAAATACGACCTTACCAGCAGCAGGAAGATCCTCGTCTTTATAAAGATGCCACTGTTACCAGTGCAAGTATAAATGTGAATATATTTTTAGCCATGGCTTTCACGGAGTATAACTGCAAGGGGAACTTGCGACGGCTGCTGGATGGAAGCCTTTTTCTGACAAAGATCAGAGTGGGAGGGTGACGGTAAAAAAGAAAGAAAGACGCATTTAGTATGCTGGCTAATATTTGGGATGTCGCAGCGCCCCACTCAGCAGTGTCCAAAAATAGTTTTGCACTGGAATACTGAGTGTAAAATTCACGTTTGAAAATATGGTAGGCGAGTGGAAAATCCAAACGCTATAATATTGTGGGAGTTAGTTGAATCTCGATTACATCTCATATTGAAAGTTCGTGCATTTTTCATCAAAATTGTCCTTCCTTCCGCACTAGATGATTTTATATACACTAGGATTTTTGAATTATGCCAAAATAAATCCACTAGAAAAGTGGGTCAAAAAGTGAGAAAGAAAAAATTGAATGGTAACTTCAGAGCGCCTGAGTGTCATTCTCTAACTAAGCATTCTAGGATTTTGATCATTTTGCCTCCATCGCCATGATCAAGGATGACACTCTCCTGTTAGAGGAATACAAACGGCAGAACACTAGGCTCTACCAATATCAATAAGACCAATTTCTAGCCGCCATGAGCTGGAATGACAAGAACTTTCAGGGAAAAAGAAAGCGGCGATGTCCCGGGAGCAAAGTGGAAAAAATGACGATGACGACTGCAGAGCAGAAATTCACTCAACTAGTGTGTCCCCATAGTACACTCATCATAAGAAAAGGCAAACAATTGCGTGAGTCAGTTTTCTGCGTCATATTCTGTCAGCACCTGTTATCGACGAGACTGCTGACTAGCGACATTTCAGAGAGCGCCATCGACCTTTCAGAGGGGCGCCGTGACCATTTCAGGGGGCACCGAGGGTCGAACGAGGGAGGCACGTGCCCCCCCCCCCTTTGCCCCCTGGATCCGCGATTGATTTTCCCACTTTGGGGTGGCCATGTGAGGACTTGTGTGTCCCGTTTTTGAGTTCATCAGCTTTATCGCATTCAATGTTTCGAATTTTCGACGGGTTAACTCTTTTCACCCTCGGTGCTTGAAGCTCAAGCCCGATGCAATATTTTTGCTACTGATGTTGCCACTTTGCAAGTTCTTTAGCAAAATAACCGTTTATTCTTCCTTTTGCTGTGATTTATACACATTTTTTGGTCCCCTGACATATTACTGTGTTTTCTATGTCCTTTAAACTCCATAAAAGTCATTCTCGAACCTATAAATTTCCAGAAAGAGGATATTTTCTCGTCCAATTGAACTAGGGTCTTCTCTGAAATGATCACGATACTCCTTGAAAGGCCGATGACACCCCATTGAAATTTCGCGGGGAGGGGGTGTCGCATCACCCCCTAATGCTTGCTGAATATTGCAGAAACGTCGTTCAGCTCTTGAACATCGGTACGGACTATAAAACTTTTATTGTACGTATTTTTCACGAACATGACTTTAGCTCTTAACATCAGGGAACTATGGCCTCGTGACTGGAGGCATGTGAGGGTTATTTGGACATCAGGACACGTTTTCACACGAATCTCTCACGGCTCCGCTCCTCATAAAAAGGTCACACAAATAATTCCAAAATCCAATGATAATGATGTGTAGATTCCATTGAATCACATCAGTGTTAATTCTAAGTCAGAGCCGGGGGCCTATCCATAAATTACGTAACATGTATTTTTAGGATTTTAACCCCCCTCCCTCATGGTAATATTTTCTTACGCCCTGTTGTAACGTCTAGAAAAACGGTTGCAGACTTCCCACCCACCTGTTCTTCCTTAGGTACATACATTATGGACGGTCTGTTATATGTTTCAGAGATTATCTTTTGATTCTGTCCTAGGTTAGGGCCTATAAGTTAGGAAACTGCTTCCAATGCATTACAAAAGCTTTGGTTTATGTCGAGCTGATGTGGTCTGGAAGGGTTTGGACGGGATTGAGATCGTACACGTGTATTGTCTATTACAACAAAAACTATCCTATAATCAGAAACACCTCTCGATTACAGTGAGGACAACTCCGCACATGATCGAGGGGTAGAACGCTACTTCGCAACTTCGTACTTCGTGTGGCGCATGTGTCGAGGGTAACACACCCTTAAGAACACTGCGAGGAATGCTGTAATCAGTGGGCGTTGGTGTTGACGCTCCTCGTTTTCCACACGACCGACCTGGTTTCAAGGCCCATCGGATTCCCTGAGCAAGGAGCAATCTGGCACCCGCGAAACCCTTCCAACGTGGAAAGAGCTCACGTTGCCATATAATCCTGGCAGTTGGTGCGTTGATGAGCCCAAAAATCAATCAGCTTATGTTTAATAACGTTTTCAGCGGTGAATACTGCCCCCCACCACCCCGTATTGCTAGCACCAAATCATCAGAATATGCTTCAAAATCGAGGGACAGGTGCAGAGAACGAGTGACTTTTGCCCTAGAGGTAGTTAACCATCTGTTAACGGTAAATTTTGGAGTAAATGGAACGTGCGGCCTGAGGGGTTTCCCGAGTATACTGCAAAATACATTGATATATCAGTTTACAATTCACAGAGGTCGTACTTCATTAAGTTCACATAGTCCGGCAATTTTACCAATTTCAGTGATTCAGTTTTATTCAGAGATGGGCACTCTCAAGGGGGGAGGGTTGATTCCCAGGCTATCCTGACAAAGGAAATACTGTAAGCAACGCCCAAAAAGTGTCAAGTGTTTTGACATTAGTTAGCAGCCATCAGAACTAAGTACCAACTCGTTGCGTTCTTCACTTCAACAGTTCCGGCCGAATAGCTCGTTTATGGCCCACGCTCGCTTTAACATTTGCCCTGGCCAGTCGGCAGCTGCTCTTCTCATCGTTAAGTGGGGAGTGAGGATGCGAATAGCGATGATCTTTCTTCCTCCGGCTTTGTTTTGATCAGTGGAAGAGCAGTCTGTGCCGGAAGGGATACCATTCAGGAAGCTGTTCATTCCTGTCGACTAAAGAGGAAGGCTAAAAATGTCACTACCTCTTTCGCATCTGAATTTTGAGTAGATCATCTTAAAATATTGATGATTATAGCCTCAAGATGTTAGATTTATAGCATGTAACGGTTGCATTATTTAAGCTTATAGGAAGTAAGGAAAATTAGTGGTTCAATTCTTAGGCGATATCCCAGATAAAGATTTTCAATCACGTTTCAATCACGTTTCCGGAAATTCGGCTGATAGCCGACCGATTTCCCTCCTACCGGCGGCTATGAAAATCACAGAAAAAGTAGTGCAAAATCAGTTGACTGGCTATCTGGAATCAAATTACTTGCTATCTCATACCCAACATGGATACCGGAAGTACCACTCTACAGAAACCGCGCTGAACGTAATAACCGACAAAATTCTAAAAGCCATGGATCATGGCGAAATTTCGATACTCCTTCCTTTGGATCTCTCCAAATGTTTTGATGTAATTCCGCACACAAAGTTAGTAGACAAAATGATACAGTATGGGATAGATACCGAATAGTTTTCTTCTTACTTATCCGGTCACTGCCTACAAGTTCAAATTCGGACACACAATGGATTAACCATGACTTCAAAGGTGAAAGAAAATTCCCAAAATATGTCAATATTTCAGGGTGGTAGTCTCTCATGTTTGCTCTACCTTTTATTCTCAAATGATTTGGGCCTCTTTGTTGACGAAAATTTCACTCTTGTAAGGTTTGCTGATCATTGCCAAATTCATATCTCTGGAAAGAAAGAAAACTTACAGGGCCTTATTCAGCAGATGGAGCACACACTGACAAAATTATACCAGTGGTTTTGTCACGACCAGATGAAATTGAACACGGGGAAAACTCAAATGATTGTATTTGGCACTCCTCAAATGCTGAAGTCATTACCAGCAGTCACATTAAATTTCTGTGGATCAGTTATTGCCGATTCTAGGGTAGTTAGAAATCTGGGTTTGACTATGGACATACAACTGAGCTTCGAAGCCCATATCGACTCCGTAAGACAGAAGTGTACAGTTACGCTGATAGCACTCAGTCATGCACAGCACACCATACCACGACGATATTTGGCGCAAATTGTTCAAGGGCTCGTGATTTCAATCGTACAGTATTGTATCAGCATTTACGGCTCTTGCAATGTAACGCAAACCCGACGGATACAAAAAATTATCAACTTTGGTGCGAGGGTGGTGACCGGTAAACGGAGAGGCGATCACATATCTTCCGTACTTACTGAACTGCGATGGCTCAGTGCAGAGCAGCTAGTGCAATATCACACTTTATGTGCGTTGTACCAGGCCATAGAGATTGGGCAGCCGTCGGCCATTGCCAACACGATCGGAATTAGAGCGGACGCTGCACACGGACATCACACACGAGGATCAAACCAACCGACTGTACCGCGCATCAGGAGAGAAGCGGGCAGACGGCGACTATGTTATCGCGGTGTCAAGCTTTTTAACGAGTTCGTCTTTGACAGGACAAGACCATTTAGAGCTGCGTTAAAAGACATGTTGGTTATTCGGCAGTGAAGATGCGTATATATGTGTGAAAGTCTAAGCGAGTGTCTATGTGTGATGTATTGTTGCTTTTATGATCACGGCTGCTGTGTTTTTATAGCTCTCACTTTGTTTTTATCCATGACATTTTGTATATACTTTTCATGTCTTACATCGCGACGCGTCATCGTGAAAAGCCACATCAGTGTGGACCCTTGACGAAATACATCTCAATCTCAATTTCAATCGGTCGGTTTTATTCCCTGCTTGTAGAGATCACTGTCGAGTTTTAGATGGAGCAAAGCGGAAAGTCCATTGATACAAGCCTTAGAGAAGTGTGAGCGTTCTTCGGCGTCATTTTGTCATGTCCTTACACGCCTTGTCAGATATGAAGCTGTACCAGAATGCAGATACCGATGATAGCATTTTTCGGTGGAAAACGTCATGCTAAGGGACAAGTCCTGTCAACTTCGGACAGCTCTTCATTTCGCCGATAATCAGCAAGTGCCTGCCCACTCGGATTCCGATTCCGATTTTGTCGCTCCGAGTCAAATCTGATTTTTCCCCTTTGTTCTTAACTGGTGTATCTAATTTTGTGCTCCTTTAACATTGGCTGTATTCGTTATTGAAGAAAAGGTGACACGCTATTTCTTAATCCAGGCCATGGTTTAGGCGTTGCTAGGGAAGAAAATGCATTCTTAACCTTTCAAGAGGCGTACATTTTTATATGGTGCTTCACCTGCCAAATTAGGTCGACTTAGAATCAAGAATGGCTGCAGCAGCACAGGCCGTCGAAACCTCTTATGGAAACACACATTGGTGAACAAACAGTACTTACGTAAGTTTATAGATGGATGTGCAGTACGCATCGTTTCGGGATAACCAAAACAATTAGATAACTCATGACCTTAGGAAACTAATGCAGAAACGAGACCGACTTTTCAAAATAACGCGGCAACGGCAGGCTTCCAACTTCCCTGACAATGAAAATGACTGGAAAATATGGAAATCATGTAGAAATCGGGTTACATCCATGATTGGAAGACTAAAAAGCCAAAACCTTCAAAGGGGAAAAGCTTACTTCTGGAACAAAAACAAAACCCACATAAGTATCATGCAATAATTCGAGACATGACTGGACGACAAAAACCATCGACTATCCCTCCTCTGATCAATTTTGGTGGCGATTTGGTCCTAGAAGATAATGAGAAAAGCGGGCTTCTAAACTCAAATTTTGCTGCTCAATCCTCTCTCGGCGCTAAAAGCAATAAAGAAATTCGGGCATGTCATCCACCAGGTGTCCCAAAATTAGGTCTACCAACATTATTAAAACAAGAAGTGCTTACAACTATCAACAGTTTAAATCAAAATAAATCGACTGGGCCAGACAAGATCCCTGTTGCATTAGTAAAACTCACGGCAGTCATTATTTCTGGACCATTATCAAGGCTTTTCAATAAATCAATCGAAAGTGGCCAAGTTTCCAAAATCGTGGAAGGTGGCGAATGTCAAGGCCATATTCAAGAAAAAGGGTAGCCCAGCTGATATCACAAATTATAGGCCTATCAGCCTTTTGAGCTGCTTATCAAAAATTTTTGAGAGAATTATGTTCCGAAAGATATATTCTCACATAACAAATCATGAATTACTGACATAAAAGTAGAGTGGCTACCGACCGGGACACGGAACACGACTCCAGCTATTCTACCTCACTCACACCCTTTACGAATCTCTTGACAAAGGACATGACCAGACATTAATCTACTTGCACATAAGTCACTACTTCGATAAAATCTGGCACAAAGGGTTCCTCCACAAATGCAAACACGATTTCGGACTTGATAATATCCTCCCTTTGCTTCACTCATAATTATAATTGACTGACGGAAAAAAACGTGTACTCATCGAAGACTCTCATTCCTCACTGCTAACTCTAGGCGCAGGATGTCACCAGGGGTCGGTTCTAGGACACCTACTTGCGCTTCTCTATCTCAATGATCTTTCAAACAAAACAGAAAACTTGTTTATTTGCTACTCATAATCCCAGTAACGTTCAAAATGTGGAGCTATCACTCCAGAATGATCTGAGTAGAGTTCTAGCATATGGTAGGGATTGGCTCATCACATTTACAGAGGTGCAGAAACTTGCCAACTCGGCTACTGGAGTTTGTGACACATTTACAAAAATCGAGGTGCATAATTGTGACAAAATAGCGTTCCTGGCTATATGGCTCAAACCCAAACCACACGTTTTCGAAAGTACAGAATCATACGCGCAGCGAATATTTTAAATTTAGCAGCCCATGTTCTTCAATAGCACAGCGCACCATTAGTGATACAATATTGGTACTGTGTTCAGTTTCTACTAAAACGAGGGATCCCCGCTGCAGAAAACCCGGAAACCGTTGTACAGTTGCCAGATTGATTTTAGCATGCGGCCCAATGGTGCCGATTGTTAGTAAATGCCAGAAAGTTGTCGCCTAAATACCTGAAATGTGACAGTCAATTTTTTCGAGAAATACACGATTGTGGGCATATTTAAGGCATTAACGTTAACGCAGATACCTTATCAAGTACTCCTTTGCCAATTTTTTCAGGTTAAATCATATTTACAGTTTGAGTCTCTTTGATTTAGCGGCCCCTATTTCTTTGAATTTAGTATTAAGTACGCCTAAAAGCTACTAAGAAAATTAATAAATGAGTCAAAAATTAAACACAGCTGGGCAGCAATTCTACTTAAACTACGCAACAGCGACAAGACAAGTTCGTAATTTTTATTTGATGTAGAGCCTGCCAAAAAATTTACACAGGTGGGAAGCCACCCACTTCTTTTGAGGGTATATTTATTGGGTATATCTGAGATAAGTGTAGGCTAAAACTAGCAAGAATAAATATTGCTGCCCATGGCTAATCTAAAATGAATGTAGGCTACTGTAAGACTGATGCACTTTCACATATCAAACTTGGTTTTTCATTCCTTAGCTTGCTTGTGCCTTAGCTTATTTGTGCCCTAGATTGGTTAGATAGATTTGGAGCTGGAGAAAGTTGGGAGAGTTGGCGCCAGTCACAGACTGGCAACAACAGTGATTCAGGTGAGATTTCATGATCAAACTAGCATGTCAATATTGTACAGATAGCAAATGTGTGCCAATGCAGTCCTCCACAAAGTGTTAACACCCACACTGGAGAGGGGTCTGGCACTAACTTGCACTGGAGGGGGGCCAAGTAGACCGCCTTCTCATCTCAGAAAATCACAGAAAATCTCAGAAAGAAATAGACTTAGAAAAACGTTGGTTGGGGGTGTGTTGCTTACTACCTGTGGTAGTAAGCAGCACACAGGACCTGAACTGCATGGAGTTAAAGCATGATTTTGACTACACTGGATTTTTCTTTGGTATGAGAATTCCAATACCTCTGTACCTATTAGGCCAATAGACATAATTTTACATCTATGCAAGGTAGTTGCCTCAGAGTTTTTATTGCAAGAAGGAACGACTAGGCAGGTGATAATCGAGGTTGGGAGGCAAATTTTAAGCATTTGGTCTGTCAATAAAAATGCTACGTAAGGTCCACTTTACCAACACATTTTAGGCAGGTCCAAATCCTATGTTGACATTTACATTTTTGTCCCTTTTGTTGACATGTGAGATAGAAGTTTAGTGGGGGGGGAGGAAGCTGTGATTAGGGTTCCCAATTGTGTGTACGCTCCCATTAATAGATATGTTCCCAATAATAAATATTTTCATAATAATTGCTACATTTAATCATAGGGAAATGTACCATAATTGGAAACACTCCTTCCAGAAATGGAAACTTCTTCAAAAAGGGAAATGCCTGTCATTGGGGGAAACTGTAGTCAGAGTTCCCAATAATAGTTATGATCCCAATACTGGAAAAAATTACCCATAATTGGAAATTCTCCTTCCAAAAAAAACATGATCTAAAAATGAAAAAAACACATTTTGCTACATTCATTCATGCTGTAATTGTTTGGTGCTTGAACCTTGTCTGCCGCAAAAAGTTAGAGACAGGTAGAGGACATTCAGCATATTGGTAATAGTATTCAAGTATACAATTATGATTTCCAGCACTGTGTGACAGAGGAGACATACGTCACATTGAGTTTGTGACAGCCAGCATACTTTCTGCACCTCTGCACATTTAATTCAACCAAGACAATAAAGCAAACTTTTCAAACGTTGATAAGTTTTGAAGTGCTGCGGCGAGGGCATGATGATGAGTGTTGTGTTTGGCTCTCTCGAACCGAATAAAACACTGAAGATTCGCATCACTTCGTTTTTTTATTCTTAACTAGCAAACTTTTCCATCCAAAAAATTACCAGCAGTCCCCAAATTCGTTTTTGATTCTCAACCAGTACCAGTTGTGAAAAGTCACAAACATTTGGGAATGACCTTTTTCCAGGACCTACGATTCCATGAGCATGCAAATGAGATTATAAAAAGTCAATATGACCCTTAGCCCACTTTACCTCATAGCACGGCACTTCCCTAGATCTATCTTAACATGCGCATTGACGGGGGTCTGAGCCACCTTCGCTTTGACGGGGGCGGGTACCCGCCCTCCCCCTAAGATCTCAAGAACCACGGTAGGTAGCGAAAAACGATAAACGGCGTTGGGGAGCCAATCCACTTCTCCATTGAAAATATTTGAACCATTTTTTTCAGGTCTTATTTAAGGTCACGAGAAGTCAAAACATGCCGTCATAGGGATAACATGTAAATTAAATTTTTTCGGCCATTACATCTGAACAAGTAAAGATAGAGCAAAAGAATTTAAACTATGTGAATCCTCGCAGCAAGCCGAATCGAATGAAATATAATTTGACATTGCTAGGTCAAATCAAGGATTTGACCTGACCTGAGGTCAGGCCAGGGTCAAATTATATAAAATGCATATCATTAGAACTGCTAAGCCAAGACGAGTCTTGTAATGCAGCTAAAATGAACGCTCTATCACCATATGTTACCGAGTTATTCAGTAAAAACCATTTTCCCATGTATTTCCAATGGAGAGGTCATGCCTCGTACCTGACCTTATGTCTATCGATATAAAAAATACCGGAACATTTTTAGAGAACTCGGTGGGTTCATTGTGTGATATGAGTGTCAATCGGACAAATTCACCCTGCTCCGACTTTTGCTATCATAAACTTTTTTTGAGGTCAGGTCACTTGACCTGTACTGGTGACCTGACCTGAGATGACCTAAACTTAAAATTTTCACAGAAGTTGTAGAAATGATGAGAAAAACGGTATGCAAAGTACAGCGGCGCTACGCGCCGCCGTTTTTCTGCTGGCTCCGAAAAACCCGAGGGGGCGGGCACCCGCCCCCGTCAATGCACGTATTAAATCATATCGTCAACATGTATGTTCGACCCCACTTCGACTACTGCGACATCATCTATGACGGGCTACTGACAATTGACGACACAAACGACTTCAACTACTTCCATTTAGGGCCGCAAGACTAGTGACTGGGGCAATTCCAAGAAGCAGTACGGAGAAACTTAGAACAGAGCTCGGGTGGACATCTCTCCAAACTAGACGTAAAATTCACAAAATCGAATTCTTTCATACCTTATGGCATTCTTACGTACCTGGCTACATACAAAACATTTTGCCAAACATAAGAAGCAACATCGTTAATAGGCCTATTCGGAAGGCAAACCAAAGAACCCAGGTACCCTTTAGGACAACTAACTTTGGGAATTATCTTTTGCCAAGTGCTACGAAATTATATAACCAGATACCCCAGAGGATCAGGGTCTCCAACTCACTAGCTATATTTAAAAGGAGTGTCATAGAGTTATTTGGGAAAAGCAAGCCTCCAAAATACTATTGTTATGGATCCAAACTTCAAAATTCCCTGCTGACTCAATTAAGAGTAGGAATGTCGAATCTTAATAGCCATCCATACTCAGTCCAAAAATGTTCAGCGCCATTATGCGAATGTGGTTGTCGGTGCGAGGATGCTAAAAATTATTTTCTTCACTGCCCATTTTTTGCGAATAAGAGATGGCAACTATTAAGCAGAATATCGGAAATAATGAACACAACTTTTGCTAATCTCAACAATACCAAAAAAAACTAGATGTAATCTTAAAGGGACATTCTTTACCTTATGGACAGGACTATGCAGTAGCTCAAGAAACGTTCAAATTTATTGCTTCAACAAAACGATTCCGACTTTGATTTTGAAGCTATTGTCAAAATTTACTGTTACACCGGTCTAGATACGCCAGTGTCTCGCAGGTCGGCGGCATCACGCACTAGCGGTGGAGCTGACGGACCAGGCGGCGTTTTGAATGTCAACAGCATCGTGAAAACAGCGAAAGGCGCCTCGAGTTAAGCACATTTGTGCTTTTGCGCCGATCGTTATGTTTGAGGGTTCTTTTGATTTTGTTTTTCGGAAAATACATGGTATGGTATGGTATGGTATGGTATGCATGATCCATGATAATACATAATAATAATAATTGCTGGAATCTGTCGACACACCAACTGTCAAGGTCATACGGCGCCGCCAACTCTCACCCTGTTTGGAGGGATTTGGGGGATCAGCTCGACTTATTCAGAGGCTTTGCCGAGACTTGAACCCGGGGCCGATGACTTAGTATGCAGACGCGCTATCCACTAAGTCACACATCCCCCTTGCAGGAGCCATGTGTGATCCAAAAAATAATTAGTGAAGTTAGGAAATAAAACTCTTTGTCATTGAGTAGCTCTTCAAGACACCAGTCAGATTTCAATAAACTCGATATATCCCACTTAAGTACGATCTACCGCAAAACTATTTGCCCTTTTCAACAGTTCACCCCGAAAAGACTTGAACGCTTGCCAGATGAAGCGGGTAAATGGTGGGAACCACCTATTGATAAATGTGACTGAAGAGCTCTCCGGAACCGGCAGTATCCATCAGAGAACGAACCAAAAGAAAAGCTGGTCTGTCAATCTCATAAATTGACTACCTTCTCGCGTATTTGCAGCACAGGGAGTTACCCAATAATAATTATTGGGGCTTATCCACCCACCAATTGCCAGGGTCATATGGCGTCGCCAACTCTTTCCCTGTCGGAAGGGTTTTCTCGAGAGCCAGCTTGCTCCTTGTTCAGGGAAGCCGCCGGGCCTTGAACCCGGGTCGGCTGCGTGGGAGCCAGCTACGCTGACCACTCCAATACCGCGCCCCCTCACAGGGAGTTAGTTGCCCACTCCTCAGGTTACGACATGGTATGGTTTCCAGAGCTGTATGGACAGCCAATGAATTATTAACCACCCACAGACAGATTGATGTGAGACTACCCACCGTTGTAAATTCCGCACGTTCGGTGGAGCTGCATGGTCTCTAAGCTACCGTAGTCGTCGCGAAATAGCTACCCGATCTTTATCTTTGTTTTACCTGACTCCTCCGACAAGAACAGAATGGGAAGACTAATTGAGTTTCATGAACTCATAATTTTCGACTCACAATAGCCTCACAGTGGATTAAACAAGCCTGTTCTGCTACTCATGTGTTGTGACAATACGATAGGTAGAGTTCGATCTAACCCCACGATGGTGTCGTTGTGGACGGGGCCGGGGTAGGGGGCGAATGAAACGATCGGCCATTTACTTAAATCAGAATGTTTTTCAGTTTTATTCTCAGTTTTGGAGAATATTGGTTTTGTTCAAGCTGGAGTTGTAGAACCAGAAGAGTTTTTATACGTCATATTGTTTAATTTATAATGGTTCGGTAACTTGTATACGCCACCATGGAGACGAAGTAATTACTTAAACATCTGTAATCAAGCATTTCACGTGTTTCAGGTGCAATCACGTTTCTGGGTATGATGATCGGCGCACTAATCTGGGGCGTTCTCTCTGACACCCTGGGCCGCCGCCGAACTCTGGTCTGGGCACTCACCGTCAACGTCATCTTCGGCTTCGTCACTGTATTCATGCCCACCTACGGCACCTTCATGCTTTCCAGGCTCTGCAGCGGCGTCGGGTACGTGTTGCTTCTTCATAACCCTGATCTGCTCAATGAGCCTCACTGCAATGTTAGGTTCATGAGCAGCCAATATATATATATATATATATATATATATATATATATATATATATATATATATATATATATATATATATACAGTATAATATATAGATAACATACATTTTTTCAGCTGGTTATGGGACCTTTCAGAAATGTCTAAGCTCTTCTAATGCAAGCAAAATCTACGCCAGCGAGCTCAACGCTCTATAAATTTAGCATCTTTGATGCTGTTGGAAGCCGACATTTCACGCTGTCATCTCTTTGTGTCCAAACTAACTACTCTTAGACACTGTCGGTTTGCGCCACGTCTAATGTTAGCTCTCGCAGAACTTCCGCCGTTTCAAAACAACGCCACGTGTATTAAAATAGAACTGCACTGACATTTCGAATGTCATCACGTTTAAAAGCTGCAGCTGCCATTGAGTTGAGTCATCTGCCCATTGTCTGTACGTATGGCTCTTGGTGAATGATAGTGACTTTGATTAATCTATAAAATTACAAATTATATAACTATACTTGACTTATATTACTTTAGCCAACGGTTTCGGTTATATACTATGGTCACTGGAAAATGAAAAAGACCATGTTATTTGCAAAATGTTGAGTTGCTTATGACATTAAAAACATGCTGTTCATGTTGTTTCCAGAAACGGTCATTTTGCTTCATCCGAAACAACATGATTGTTGTTTCAGATGAAAATATGAGGGTTCATTTATTTTAGAAATCAACACGTTTTATTTTTCTCCGACCATGGTTTACAACGAAATCGTCAGCTAATGAAACATGAGTCAAATAGTTTATAATTTGTTATCTTATGTACTAACTCAGGTTATCATTATTATTGCAGCGAAGGGTCATACATACTATCAAACTACACAACATGTCACACTTCCAGCAATCATTCCACCAATTCATATGTCCATTTGCAGGATTGGAGGCTCAATTCCCATAGTGTTCGCGTATTTTTGCGAGTTCCTGACGAAGGCCCGCCGTGGCCGATACCTCAGCTGGCTGTTGGTCTTCTGGTCTATCGGCGGTGTGTTCGTCGCCTTCGTCGCCTGGCTGGTCATTCCGCGCACGGGTAAGCAGGAAAGTGCCAAGAACGAACTGGTCCAACACGCTGATGGAGCCGCCAGACGCTGGCCCAACACGCTGAGTAGCCCTCTAGGGGTGACAGTTTTTCCAAACGCTGTCTAAAGCTGCAGGTGGTTTTGGGATCAGTAAGTTCGGTAAACTTCCGCAGGGGCTGCATGCAATTCCTGCACCAAGATCAGCACAACAATGCAATTTCAAAGGCACGGACGCCACAGCAATCATTCGAGTTGAAGGGCAGTGGATATCGTTGGTGTAGCCTAGTACATGACTGTTGTTTCTGATGAAAATGTGAAGGTTCATTTGTTTTAGAAATGTCTGGGTTTGAGTTTTTCGCGTTAACCTCCAAGTTAGTTGTAATTAGAGCTGAGGTCGGCACCATTAATGACTCAACTGGCAAAATGCGACCGTCTGTGATCTTGGCAAGGTTCCGGCACAATCCAGTGATCGTCGGCAAAGCTTGCGTCAGGTATGAGTTTTGCCTGCAAAAGTTTTGATCTGCAAAATAATATCAAAACTATCTGCGTCAGGTCCCAGCAGGGTGGGATCAAAGGTGAAGTATCTAAAAACCAACAGGTTTCTGCTGTAATTCATGGAAAGGCAAGAAAAAGTAGTGGTGCCATAACAAATTTCATATTACACAGGAGGACATACAAAACAAAAAGTCTGAAATAAAGGATTGACATATTTGAATTCCGGATACGAGGGTCACTTATGCAAACAACACGATTTTCCAAAATATCGCAATAGTAGTAGTGGTAGTCGTAAATGTAGCTTTATCTGAACACCACATAGTGTTGTCTTCATACCCTACCTGTCAGGTAGCTGAACGCGCGCTTGGCTTCTTCATTCGTCTTTTCTGCGCCAGCCGAAGGCGCTTGATTATTTGACCGTATAGTTTTTTTACGAGGCATGCGCATTTGGATCCGCGATGAGTGGGGAACAAAAACAACACTCGATTTAGGGTTCCAAAACATGCAGCTTCAGTCTAAGAGAGGGCAGCAGCTGTTCGTGCTGGAGTCCGATCCCGCAGCTTGCCCCAAGGGAATTGTACCTGGCACCGTGCAAGGCACCGCCGCCGCGGAGCGTAGGAAGAAAAACGATTGACCAAGTCGCCTGCCAAACTGACTGAGTTGTCGACTAGTACTTAATAATTTGTAATAGAATTTCACAGATTCTAAGAAGCGAGGAGTGCCTCCAGTTCGTTGGAAGGGCATCAGCTCCAGAGCGGTGCAGTGCCAGGGTCACGGCCGGCGCTGGGCAGAGACGCGACCTCGCTCCACTCCGCCAGACGCACGCTGTCACTGACCCACTGGCGGATCGGGGGCCGGGGCCTCAAGCGAAATAGTTCTTTGCCCAAAACGACGTTTTGGCGTTTTTTAAATCCTATGTTTGGATTTTTTCCTTTGCCCCAAACGATGTTTTGCCCTCCAAATTTTCATGCACTGACCTAACCTAACCTCACCTAACCTAACCTCTGTCACTGACCGAAGCCCCTCTGCGCCTCTGCCGCAGAAGGTTTAAGTACTTAACTGCTCAAGGCTTCAACGAAATCGACAAAAATGTTGAATTACATGTCATCATCAACACTATCTCCTGAGTACTTTATATGGTAATAGTGCTGAAGAAAATAAACAGAAGAATTTGCACGCTAAAATTTAAAGTAATAGCAATTTGATCAGTCGGACTGCAGGGGCCGAGTAGGAATCGGATATGATCCAGAATATCCTTATATAGAGGAAAAACAATGCTAATGATTGTTGGGGTTTAACGACACATCAACTGCCAAGGCCTTGCAGCGTAGCCAACTCTCACCCTGTTGGGAGGGATTTGGGGGATCAGATCAACTTATTCAGAATCTCCGCCGGGACTTGAAACCGGGACCGGTGACTTAGAAGACAAGGATGTTATACACTAACTCACGCCATTTCCGAACAATTTTTACTTGTAGGTTATCGTGGTCTTATTTTTTAATTGAAAACGAGGAATCTCCGGCACGTAGTAAAACAATAACTGCAATATTGTGTATCACAAATAGCACATCCCCGTTTATGAGAGATAAGGAGAAAAAGGAATAAGAGAGAGAGAGAGAGAGAGAGAGAGAGAGATCGAGAGGGAGAGAGAGCGAAATAGAGAGGGAGAGAGATAAACCTAGTTGTGAAAAAATTAGAACTATTTTTCCTTGAGCAAATTCCAGCCTAGTGGATAGCTGTAATAGAATATGACTACATGATAGGTAAAACAAAATGTGTGACTTTTCTGCGCTTGGTGCTGCCAATATCCGTAAGCACAGAGGACCGTCAGAAATTGTATTGTAAAAACAATATTGTACAGAAGACTGTCACTAAATCGGATTCAGTGCCCGGAACAGCGCCACAAATAGGTACTGGTCTAAGCGTTGTTTACGGCATTCCTGCCGACAATCCATTAGCGATCGACCTTTCCTATTACCGAATTCTTGTTACCTCAGCGTGTAAGTAGTGGTATTGGTCTGGCTGTGTGACATTGATGCTGGTTATAGGTTACTGTATCGACTTTCAGTTATTCTACTTTTAGGTGAGCCTGGTGCTCGGATGCGTTCAGTGTCAAACGTTCCTAATCTAGATAGGGATGTGCTACCAAATGGAAATACTCACCCGAATCAAACAACGTGATTGCCGTTTTTCAGCACGCAAGTGATCAAACCTTGCGTGGTCCTCAACACCATCTTATATACTACGCAGTGTGCTTAGCGGGCAAAGACCAATCGTACGGCTAGTGATGGCCCTTGCGTGTGTCGGCAGGTATCATGGTGGTGATTGAGGAGCGGGCGCACTTTTCTTCGTGGCGCGTGTTTCTGCTGGTCTGCAACTTGCCGTCGATTCTTGCCCTGCTTGGCCTCTTCTTCATGCCGGAGTCGCCCCGCTTTCTGCTGGAGGCGGGCAGAGAAATCGAGGCGATGCGCGTTTACCAGGTGGGGTGTGAAACAAAGAGTGAGAGAGAAAGTGAAGAACATGACGGAGAGGCTAGTATTTGATACGCCAAAAAACTGAAGTGTCTGCTGCATCGGTATTTTACAGAAGAGCGCCTCTACAAACTCTCCGGGGGGTTGTTGGTCGTAACACTCCTTTTGCTCTTGTATGGCTGGGGACGCCGCTCAAGTCCAGCGAGGCGCATGTCCCAAGGTCGAGCCAAAATACACACTTTTCCACACCCGTAATTTGTTTCCGGGTGAGCAAATGTTGTTCCGTGTGTGCGTACCCCCTACCCCTCCCCCTTTGGAGTTCACTGTGCCTGCTGCACCCCACCATCGCCTGCGGCCTTTGTCGAAAACGACCGATAGTCCCGTGCAGCAACGTCCCACGGTGCGGCGTCCTTGGGGACTTCCTGCCACCGGGGTGAACGGAAAATGTGGAGTGGTGCTTCATAGGGAAAGGGGACAACATTCAGCAGGTATATATGCTGGGCTATCTGCATTTATAGCTAATGAAGTGGAAATGGATTGCAGTTGTATGTTTGGTGTGCTGAGTCCAGACTTCTCCCCCGCGCTCTCTATTGATCTTTATTGATTTTCTGGTGGACGAACCCGCCGCCTGGGGCATGGACAGTCGACTTTGGTTAGGGGAAAACTGGCGGTACTTTTCAATGCAGGAAATAGACGACCTATGAATTCGAGTACAATAATCATAAATAACAAATAGATGAGGCTTACAAGTATGGTTGAATATGATTTAAGTGTTCTTTCTGCTATCCAGCCTGCTATTAGGTGTAGGCAGCTGTCATGATGTTACTGAAATTACGCACTTGGGGTTTAACGATGCACCAACTGCCAGGGCCATACGGCGTCGCCAACTCTCATCCTGTTAGAAGGGATTTGGGGGATCGGATCGACTTATTCAGAGGCTCCGCCGGGGCTGAACCCGGGACCAGTGGCCTAGAAGACAGGGGTGCTACCCATTAAGCCACCTCTCCCCTGAAATTACGGAAAATATTTTCAAGTTGTACTTTGTTTGTGTGTTTTGGGCTAGATTCTGAAAAGTTTAACCCAGACTACGGCTTTTGAGCAGGTGTTTCTGGCAGTGAAAATGGGCCTGGTTCCTGCGTAAAATACGCGCATGTTCCTCTTATGTCACGTATAAAGCGACTCCCTCCACCTGCCAGACTACGACTGGGCTATGCAGCTAGCATTGTGCTTCTTGACTTTGGTGTAACAAGATAAGTCGGAGGCCTGGATTTCAGAGACGCCTGCAAGTTTCCAGTTCCTGAGGTCTCCGACCATACCAGCTCCCGCTACGCCGTTCACGTGTCGGGCCAGCCGCACTTTCCGGTCTTCCATAGTTGAGATGCAAAGTTTCTGGACTAAATTTGGTGCTGAATTTGGCGATTGCTTGTGCGCTCCGGAGCGGCATTTGCTCAAGTTCCCCAAGCACCGAAAAATTTTATAGATGAAAGAGTATCGAAACGAGCGTAATGAAAATGCTCAGACATTGAAATAATGAATAGTGCGCGCTCACCCTATATGTTGTCCATCAATTAATCGTTCATTTTATATTATCGTTTGCCATTAGTTCGAATTTGCACAAAAGGCATATGCATTTTGATGCATACACCAGCACATAGCAGGGGTGGATCCAGGATTTCCTCAAGGGGGAGGGGCGATCTCTTTCTTGGCCCATTCCCCTTGGGAGACCCGCCATTTTTCATTTAATAAGTGTGAATTTCCTGCAAACAGAATGTTTTAATGTAAGGACGGATCTAGAACTCCCTCAAGGGAGGACGGGCGGAGGATTTAAGTCTCGGGAGTCGCAATTTTATGAAGATTAATATCTTCGGGGGCCAGAAACAAACTCTTGGGAGATCATCAAAACCAGCTCTGGAGGCCCCCAGACCAACTCTGGGGGCTCCCGAGGCAAATACTTGGGGCCCCAGGGGCCAACGCTTGTGGTCCCCGAGACAAATAGTTGGGGGCCCCTGAGACCAACTCTCAGCGACAGACGACAAAATTTTGGACGACAATCAACGACATGGTGCTTGTAGTGGAAGAGATGGCGTGATCATAAATAGACCTGCGGTCACTCGGCTTGGATGTATTGGTGAAAGCCAATGATCACACCATATGCAAGACAAACAAAAGGTAAATAAGCAGATCAAACAAGTTTCGGTGCAGATAATGGGAGAGCTCTTGATTACTCTACTATGCACGCTTACTTTTTAATTGGTCATGTCCAACCGGAGTGCCCGCGTTGTGGTGATTAACCAGACAGCCACGTCAGTGTGGCTGTTCAAAGTCAGATGTTTCTCCAATGAGCAAGCTGCCTCCGTAGACCTTTCACTGCGCTTGCACCGCCACACAGAGTGCACGCTAAAATACAGAACGCGTGCCAGACGATCGAAACAATCAGCACGCCGCGTCAGTCCTGTACAGCAACAGCCCTCTTCCTTCCACAAACTGTTGTTTTGTACGTCACGTTTGATCATACTTGATCACGTACGTCACGTACCTGATCAACTCAGTGTGTCGATGTATTTGTCGACAAAACCTTAATGTATCAACGCTAATTTCTCATTTATAAACGGCCCCCCATTTTCTTTTCAACTGATCCAAGCTCTCTTGGCCAATGAATTTCTCGTTGAAGCGCTGAGGCATAATGAACTACTTTGCATTCGGAATGTTTAAGTTCACTACAGGCAAAGCTGGGAGGCATCCAAACCCTACATTCTCTACATTTAGAACAAAATGAACGTGAAAATGAATTTTCATTCACCCTTGATGCCAGATTATTTAACAAATCGTAACCGCTGGTAAATTATATGAACAAGTGCCAAATATTTTCAGTTTTACGTGGGTTTTCGCAGAATGGGTTCTGAGTTTGATGCAAAGAAAGTACCTCTTCGCAAAAATTATCTGTGTTATTCAAACTCAACATACCATCAATGTACCTTTAACACAAACTAGGTTCACGGGGAAAAATACGCCAAACTATGTTTATTCAGGTTTTCAAGATACGAAATAATTTATCAACATTTTTATTTCTATGACAATGTAGTAATGATTTTAAAAACACACGTTTTTTCATTTTCAGCGTCTCTGGTAACTATATTCTCATCATATATTACCTATTGTTTCAGTATTGTAAGGTAAGCTTATTTCTCCTTTATAATTCCTAAAGAATCCTCACCTAGAAGTGAAGATTTTTCTAGAGTTATGAAGGGAATCCCCTCTTCGGCCATTCCAAGAGTCTCATTCCAAGGCAATCAAAATGTGAAGTAAAACCAACCTCAACAGTTTAAAGGTCGTTCCCCATAACAAAAAGGACTAAAGATTGCAGATTACTGACTTAAATGCCTTTCACGGTTTGACAGCTGAAAACACGTCTACGAAATTGGTAAAATGACCAGTGTTGAAGAAAGGTAAAGGAAATTTCTGGTGCCTTGATGACGTCACAGCATGGTGACTTGTGACCAGGTGCTGGTTCAAGCTGAAAATTTCACTCAAGCTTCTGGACTACATGAACGAGCGAGATTAGTTTTACTTGTGTTTGAAAACAACGTAATACAAGTAGGTCTCGTGAAGTGAATTTTATCTACTTTCACATTTCTGGCCAAGGTTAAAGCACATGCAGCCCAGCCTTCTGACCTCAGTAGCCTGATTAGATGGGTTCGGTAAAGGCTGGCAGTCCAATTTAAAGAGATACTGCCTTGTCGGTTCCTGTTTAGGCATCAATTTATTTACGTCAAGTAATTTAAGCGGCTTCACTTTAGCGTGCAACTGAATAACATCACCTTGAACACCAGCGGAAGACCAGGTATCCCAAATCATTCCCCAATGATCTTATTGACTGCTGCCACTCCACTAAGCGAAGCAGTGGCTGCAGCCACAGGCCTGGCCACTGCTGACGCCAGCTGACTTAACATATGGTTCTAAAGTATTGCTAGCTTTACCTTTGCAATTGAAGTCTCAGTACAACTATCAGGACTTTGTCTTATCGACCCTGATACCGCTAGTCGAACGCGCAATTCCCAAAATGGTATGGATGTAAAAGCCACAGCCTAACGTCCTTCAAGCACCAATACGGTTGCCTTGCAAAGTTCACCCTGTAACTAGCCAGTGGGCAGCCGACCTTAGTCGAATACATATTTGACCACTGGAGTGTCTCAGGGGAATCGCTTCCAACCCTTACATGCACTGACACTACATATGTTCCGAACTGAAACTCTATACCTACTGAGCTACCGATACACTGTTTCTAAGAGATAACTGATTCCTCGTTCCCTCAACACGACCGGCTTAAGTGAGTTTGTACTAATGTTTCTAGGTGGTCATTTTAATGGCATGGTGACCTGATGTGAGACTATCCTGACCTGAAATTTTAGGAAAAGTTGCGCGCTTGATGAATGATATTGTGTGGAAATTACTATTCATTCTAGGCCTTCTAACAGCCTCGGATAAAACCCCGTGGTGTGTTCAAACATCCCCAACAGCCAATGGAGCAAGGTTTAAGCAGATATTTGCCCAGCATAGCTCAAGAAATGAGTGTGAGTGACAGCTTACCTGATTCTAGTTTGAAACAATATATCAATAATGATTAAAGCTTATTTCTAAGCTTGTTTCCAACAAAATAACGGTACACGATACACAAAGTGTTGGAATTGTGTGCTCCATCTTTGAAAGAATGGTTGAGTGATGCAGCCGAATGAATGACTGTTAAAGTTCTCGTTAAATAAGATCACGAATGTTCCCTACCCAGGGCCCGATCCCGTCCAGAGCCCATTAGTTTTCCACTGATAGACACCCAACCCTAACCTGACGCATACGCATGTGGAGTAACCTGTTTGGCAACCCAGCCCACGATGAAACATGTCCTCATGATTTCTCGTCAGATACTCGAAGTTCACTGACAGTTATGGATGTAATTATATTGCCATTGAAATCAAGCATTCTCAATGTATATTGGAAATAAGTGACAATATTTGGAGATGTCTAATTCTTTCGAAACACACCAAAAAGCTATGCATACTGTGAAGTTTACAGACGTGGCAAGCGTGCCGGAGCTAACGCTCAGCCCGGCGTTACAGAGGATCTACAAGTGGAACCACTCGGACTCCAGCGCCCAGTACGCCCTGACTGAGCTGGAGCTGCCCAAACAGCGTAACTGCCGGGACACGGCGCCGCCCGTCACCACCAGCATCAGCGGCCGACTCTCCGCCGCCGCCCAGCGGGTGAGACCTGTCGGAGCACACGCCAGACACAGACCTCGGCATGCTCATCCTCAGGGAGTGCAGCAGGCCCTCTCCCCTATTTCAGCACTCTTTGCCTAATCACGGTTATTTTTAACTGACTGCGATGTGTCAGTAGTATTCATAAGGGAGAGCTTGTCCAGATGACGTCCATACCTATTCCCCAGCGTTCCGAAACAAGGTGCGGCTTTAGCCCCTGACTGGAGGCCGAGGTTATAGCTTTTAGGGCTAAAAATGCAGCACGCAATTTATTAATGTGTTTTGCCCGCGTATTTATAAACAGCTTATGTGCTAGTCTCAGCATTATATATTTCCTAAGCGTCCTGCAACAGCACCATCTGCAGGGTGTTTCATAAATAATGATATTTTTTAATTGATCATAATGCAGTTATGAATAGGTTATTGTGGTATGATTTACATATCAATCGAAAGATGATTTTTGGAAATTTGAGATTATTTGTATTTTGATAGCTGTTTTGATATTTTTGCTAGTAAAAAGTAATCTTAAAAATGTGCCTTCATCGAAAATGTTCGTAGAAGTCACGTGCGCATCACGTTCTTTGTTTTCACGTCAAAACTGTAGGTACTGTGGCTGAACCGGACTCTTATCTTCTAATCAAACGTTTCTTATCACGAAAGGCTGTACCAAATAAATCATCATACAGGGTGTTTCATAAAGAATGATATTTTTCAATTAATCATAATGCAGTTATAAATAGGTTGTTGTGGTATAATTTACATATCGATCGAGAGCAAATTTTGGGACATTTACGATTATTTGTAGTTTGATAACTGTTTTGATATTTTTACTAGTTAAAATTAGTCTTAAAAATGAGTTGAAAAATACTGTCTATTTTGCCTTCATCGAAAATGTTCGTAGAAATCACGCGCGTATCACGTGACAAGTATCACGCCAATGGCACTGCAAACATTACATCATCACTATGGTACGTATCAGTCCACGTGCACATTGCCTCTGGAAATTAATTCAAAAAAAACACACCTCTCAAGCTTAGGAAAGCTTGGATCCAAGCAAGCAATCCCAAATTGGTCCATGTCCCTTGTTCTGCGGTGAACAGTGGGGTTTTGTTTGCGCTGTGTCCGCCGCATCCAGTCATTCTTATGGAAGGTAAGCCAATGAGCCATATGGAGCTTGAGCCAACAACTCTAAACTTGTAATATTACTGAAACTTGTGCCTTTGATGTGCATGCTCACGTGCCATTTTTATGTGCTGAAGCCTTTTTAGGGTGCTGCCAGTTCCGTTTTCTCAAATATAAGCGGGCATATATTATGTTTCTTGCATCATTTTCCGAGTACATTTAAGACGGGGTAAAATATGTGATGCAAATTAAACATATTTGTATAAAAATTTCCTACAATTTACCATAAATATGATCGTTTTGTGGACGTATTTGAAGGATTTTTAGTACATACTTTACTGAACATTTCAAAAATATCATTCTTTCTGAAACACCCTGTAGCATCTACAGGTGGTGTTTTTACCGTTTATTCAAGGGTTTAGCATGTTTCCACCGAACCTCGCAGTTCCCAATCTCCTCCTCTCTCTCTCTCTCTCTCTCTCTCTCTCTCTCTTTCTCTTTCTCCCTCTCCTAAATCACTGAATAACATCCTTAACTGGGGTGAAAGTCGATCAAGCCAATTTGATTTCAGCGGGACCTTTCAGACGTATCTGGGAGAAATTACAGAACCGGAACCATATTTCGGAATCATTTCAATCAACCCGTTCCCGATAGAACGACAATGCCCCGCGCCAGCTCTTGCCATTAAGAAACTCTCCGTCTGGACTGCGGGCTTTTGGTACTTGGAATGGATCGTCTGTGGTCTCTGTGTGGACCCTAAAAGCTGACAAGCTTGCAATAGTTGCTGTTCCTAGAAAATATAGAATTATGTCTGGCCGGTTCAGAACTCGTGTATCTTGAGTTGAACCATGAAACTTTCGTTTGGTCGAGTAAAGCACGATACATCTTTGCATTGTTGTCGTCATTTTTTATTTGCAACTCGAAGAGATACCCCCATTGGTGTTGAAAAAATGTTGTGCTGAACAAAATGCTGTTTACTTTAAGCTCTTACTCTCATTTGCGGCTTTGAAATGCCGGCTTAAAGTATCAGGCTGCCACACTCCGCTCATTTTCTTTAGACAGTCGTGACCTATATGCTGATGCCTGACTGTGAGATACGATTTCTCTCCCGTGGTCCTAGTGGTTATCTGCTGCGGTTGGCACCGGCTGGCTGTGAGACTGTACTAGGTGACCTCTGACCCGTTCCTGTCGTGCTGAGTCTGAGCTGGCTGTGAGACTGTGCCAGGTGACCTCTGACCCGTTCCCTGTCTGTGCTGCAGTTCTGGAGCAGTGTGACGCAGCTGATGTTGCCTTCCTATCGATCCACCACGATAACGCTGCTCGTCGTCTGGTTTATGGCCGCCTTCGGGTGAGTTTGACCAGTCAACTGGTGTCGCTATTATGTTCCTGTCAGCGGCAGCCAGTTTGCCATTGTAGCGCAGATTGTTTGTCACGTTCGTTTTCGGAGCGCCGCGTGGCCTGGTTTCTGAACACGTCTGCTTCGTCTGATGTGATTGAACGAATTTCCAACATTTTCGCGTAGTGCAATGGCTTGGAATCAGCGTTGTGTGCTTGCCGTAGGGTCCTGGTGAGTATCGTGAACAGACAGGGAGATGACAGCTTGTGAATGTAGACGATGGACTATTTTTTTATAGAATTACAAATCCGAAGAACATATAACTAGCTTGCTGAGTAGAAATCCAAAAGATGATGGTCGGTCTTAGGAAGCACATTTGTGCATTGCCTTCCAGTATTGTCTTGCAATGTCCATGCACAATACTGATGTGTTATTTTCGTATTTTTCTTTTGATCCACTGGCTACTGTCCCTTGGAAAGCCAAACAGTATACCCTGCACCATAATTTCCGGAGCAGCTTCGTGTCTTTGTCTGGAGTAAATCGGGCTATTTGTGAGAATTGACTTCATTGTTCGCCACGTATGCCGGATTGCACCCATTGTGCTGCAATTTCCAAGGAGTCACATCGCTGAACTTATTTGTTTCAGCTGCCAATGTCTGCATTGTTCTCTCATAGTCTCGGCACGCCTTAACTATTGAAGAATGTGTTAGTATGGAGGCAGATGTGGAATTTATTGTTCTTGGAGAGGCGCCTGCAGCAAATGGTAGATTGATTGATTTGCTATTTTTGCAAGGGACGACGGAATCATAGGTTGAACCCAGGTATGTTGTAGAATGGTGGTAATAGCATCTCGAATGCAGTGGATGTTTTCATCTTGTATCGTGTGGACGGGACGAAACATTTATCGTTGTATAGTATACAGTTTATTTCATACTTCAATGACCGCACCTATTACCCACAGCTACTACGGCCTGAGCATTTGGTTTCCGGAGTTCATCAAGATGATCAAGTCACGGGCCTACTCCACACAAGCAGTCTACATCATCGACGCGAAGTACTCGCGCAGCCTCTTCAACAACACCCTCTCCAACATTAAGTACATTAACTCCAGCTTCAGCGAGTGTCGCTGGCACGACGCCGTCCTGAACCACGTCCAGTTCGTCAACTGCGACATCCGTGACTCCGAGTTCAGTGACGTCAAGTCCTCCCGCAGCAGCTTTGTCAACTCCACCCTCGTCCACAACCGGTTCGTAGATACGGACATTTACGACTATCGGTTTCAGAACTGCACACTTCACAACAACAGCTTCCAGGCAATGGTGCCCGGCTGCCAGCTGGACTTCGACTACAACATCCACTACGTCGACGTCTTCCAAGAGAATCTGATCGGACAGCTGTCACTTCTGCCTGGCAGCTTTATCGCTAGTTACCTGCTCGATAAAGTGGGCAGGGCTAAGATGATAGGTGAGTGAAGAAGTTGGTTTGTCAGTCTTATCTAAAGATAAAACAATTTTTGGCTTTATACGTGGGCTGTGGTTTTTGTAAATGACTTCTTTTCAGAGGTCAAGAACATGTCAGGTTGGCTACCCACATCCCTTGACGCGACCAACATGGCTACCTGAAGCGAAATTAACTTTGCATGAACTGAGGCTTTAAATGGCTCCCAGAATAACTGTCTTAGTGAGTGAAAAAGTATTCTCAAAAAGTGGAATTATGAAAGTAATTAAATGTACAGTGATTTGGAGACTAATGAATTACATATAGCATACTCTTAGTACCAAACAGCAAAGGTTAAGTATATGTGCAGTGATTACAAGTTGTGTGTGCTGTAATACAAGCATGCGTCCATTAGCTGAGCATATTAATCAGTCAAAAATGTTATCAAGTACCTAATTAAAAAATACATGAAAAATAATATGTGCCGTCAGAGTCTAGTACCCTTACTGCAACTGCTTGCTATGATCAATCATTGCTTAGATCATCATTGCTAAGATAGCAGACAACCACCATTTGACTGTAGCAGTCACCATGCTGAGACGTAAGCTACTTGAAGGATACATTCAATTAACACTCTGTTAAAAGAATACATATAATTTAAATATCTCCAATGCATGCAACCAAATACAGGTACTCAGCCAGAGGACAAGTACCTCTTAATACCACAACCATCATCCAGCAAATTCTAGAAATATTGAAGCAGATCAATAAGCAGCACCACATTCACCTGCTGAATGGAAACTTTTGTGGAATCATTACAATCTTGTTAAGTTTGATTTGATAAAATTGACACCAAAACTGCAGGTAGGCACCAAAGAAACCTACCTCCAGTTTACCTGACTTCATGGGCACCAAACAGCATCTAATTTTCTAGGTGCAAAGCCAAAACTTGCAACTCTCATCTCCACAGGTCTACAGTTTTGATATCTCGCATGCACGGGATTAAAATGTGTGCTCTTATTGACACCCTCAAATCCACTACTCTCCTGGGCTTTTGAGATCTGGCAGAGTTCACTTTGCCCTGCGTTTCTCTGGCTGCGGCATAATATAAAAGAATTGGTAGTGTGTTTACCACTGGCAACAAAACCTCCTATTTTGATTTAGGTCAAAATCTACAGCCTCATAGTAAGATACCCAAACAGCAGCTTCAACAACACGTATATCTGACTGCTTTCTTCTCGCTACTTCCGCGCCAGAAACGCAGAACTTTGTGGTTCCCAAGTGGCTACCTGGTGCTCCTAATCGTAATTTTCGTTGGCGGCCTGGCTACCAGAACATCTCTAATTCCGCAAAACGAGTCCTCAAGTACAACGTAAGCAGTGGATTTACTCTCCTATGCAGAATAATTTCACTATAGATCCTGATATAGATTTTAAATTTTTCTCCTTTTATTCAAAATAAATAGTCAAATTCATATAAAATAATGCATATTACCGTTTTCATGTCATCGCAATTTAGAGTACCTTTTTCTCATGGCTTTATATGGGTCAATTTCGTTGGCGATGTGGTTACCTACCCATCTCTAACTTAGCTGTGAAATAACGCGAGTGGTAAGGATAAATTATTTGTCACTAATTTGCATCGTCGTCACTAGAGTTATAATGTTACTTAAAATCAGTCAAGGTAGCATTGCATATTATGGATAGTTCTTTTTACGTGGCGGTAAGATCGTGGAGATACTTGTTTTGTGCTGGTAAGTGCAATTCTTGATCTCTGTCAAATCTCCGTGATTGGCTACCTAAGTTCTGGTCCTTGAACCTCATTTGGCTACCCACGAGCGTGGGCGAGTTGGCGGTTCTTGCTCTTCTTTTTAGAGTGGTGCATGGTTTTTGGCGTATTTTTACCGTAGTTATATGTTATAAGCAATCAATTCTCCCAAGGTAGCTCTTATTACCTCGAAAATGTATCGTTCAGAGGGAAATTATGGTATGAAAAAGTTTTTCCATGTACATTGTTTAATTTTAGTCTTTGATTTCCCGAACTCTCGTAGGAAGGACTGTGTTGGCTCCTGGGAAATATTTGCCATATTTTACAACGTGTCAATTTCTGTTCTAAGCCCTATTTTGACCGTGTCAGCATAAATAATCCGGGCCTCCTATTTTTCTTCCAGCGGTCTCAATGTTGATTTCGTCGGGAGCAGGATTCTTCATGTGGTTCCTGCAGACAAAGGTTGGAGTTATCGTGTTCGAGGCCGCCTTCAACATGGTCTTCATCAGCGGCTGGAACGCCCTGGATGTTCTCACTACAGAGGCGTATCCCACCAATCTGAGGTTAGGGGAAGAACACAGGCGTACCTCACCGATCTATGACTAGTCAGGGAGGGGAAAGCCTTCGCCATTTTGAGGATAGTTATGCCCCATATTTGAGGTTGTCCCATACCTTTTTGTCAGGCCTGTGCGCATGAGTGGAAATCCTGGGGGGTTGGGGGTCAGGACCCCCCTGGATTTTGGGTCTCCCATAGGCTTTGTATAGGGCTTGTATTGCCGTGCCAGCGTTAACCCCCCACAACCCCCCCTCCCCCTTGATTGAGAAGAGATCTCCAGCCAGGCCTGTACGTCACCTACTTTGAGTTTCGTCAACTCATAAAGTGGCTGATTTCTACTGCAAGGACGCTCTCACATATTTGTCCGTAAGTCACGAGTGGTTGAGAGTGGTTGAATAGACGGAGTATGAAATTAGGGGCTACGACGTAAATGTAAGACTGATATATCAGCTTAGATCCTATTAGGATACTACATTTGCTTGAACCCTTACCTGGTGGGGTAGGAGGGAGGCGGTTGGATGTGTTAAAACACTCCCCTCAAACTTTTGTGACCGTGCCAGAAAACGGTGGCGCGGAACGCTACTGTACTTATCCCACCTGATCCTTGATCAATTGCACAACTTTTCTATAAAAAAATTATTAATCTCAGTTCAAGTCACTAGGCCAAGTCAAGTGGACTCATCTAAAAAAATGTCAAGTGACGGCAATGACAATATGTTTAATCTATTGATCTGAGATTCATATCACTAACGCTCACATAATATCCTAAAACTCATATTCATGTTTGGTGTGTCTAGGTAACCTCACAAGAAGGTCAATTTCAATGCCAAAGGTCATAGGTCAATGTCATATCAGCATTTTCAAAGTTGTCTGTCCCAGTGCTTCTGGTCAAATGGCGTTAGTATGTCCAGTATGGCGTATAGAATGCTATGACGCCATAGTTCAGGTAACTCTGTGGAAAGGTCAAGGACAAAGATCATGAGTCAAGGTCCACCCTTATTTCTGGCCCAACGAGTGCTATAGTGCTAGCTATATTGTATATTATAGGGAAATATCATATTGTGATCTCATATGTCAATGACCTTAAATGAAATTGACTTAAAAGCTTCGGAAGATATTCTTTGGGATCTTCCCAAAGAATATTTCCTATTGAAAAAAATCCCGGAACAAAATATGTTTCCGGGGTCTTTCAGGTCGATGACCTAAGATGAAGTACGAATCATGACCTCTCCATTTGAAGTACATGGGACAAACAGAAATTGTGTTGTATTTGTGCAGATACAGCTAGGAATATCCTCATATTTTCCCAATCATGGTATCCTGGGCCTCTTTACAGGTTAATTTTGTAGTTTTTAACCTGTTATCTCTGAGAGGTCATCTGGGGCTACTTAAGCAATTTTCAGACTTATGTCAATATATTTGCATGGAATGACGATGCAGCTTTTATTTTGATACCATTGCGTTAGAACTGCTATTGCGAGTCGGTTGATAAATCGACTATGCTAGGTTAAAAGTGACCTTGACCTGACCAGAGGTCGGGTCATTGTTGTGTATTAATCTAGTATGGTCATACTATACATCATTAGGTTTGCCGTGACGAGAGGAAGCGAATGGTGCCTACAAAAGGATTCCAACTCAAATTTGTCAGATGCTAGAGCCCAAAAACTCTACTTAAAATTCTACCTTCTTTGACCTGTCATGACCTCAATATTGACCTGAGCCAAAACGTGACTGATATGTTTTCTTCATGAATTTGTATGAGCTATTCACCAGCGTTAGCGTTTATCTGCTATCCCGCATAGGGGTCGAGTTCGAGGGGGTGTTCAAATAACCCTCCCCCACCAGGGCGAAGGTGGCTCGGAGGCCCGCCGGGGCGCGGGTAAAGAGAATAAGCAGTTTCTTTTCTGGATGAGTCGCACTATGTGAGGCATGTACTGATAAAAGAGCTGCTGTGATACAGCTCTGTATCCCGGCCAAAACTCTGCATGCCGCCCTTTTTTCACGATCAAGAACCCATGCCTCTCATCGCCATTTACCTGGAAAGGTGCAGTTTATATACTGTTCATCTCTCTTCGATTTCCGTCGGATTCTGTGGAGTGTCGCACTGGAAGTAGGTGGAAATATGTGAAGAGCTTATAAAGGATGGCATTTGTTTTCATTCTTGCCTGTCGACACATACCTACTAAGATATATTTCCTTTTACAATGGGGCCCGTTTACACTAACACAGGCTTGGTTGTGTTATTCTTGTATAAGCATGCCTATGTTGCATCACCAAATTTACTTTTGTCAAATGAAAAAGCTAAGCAACCAATTGAGTCCTGCATGGCAGCCCTGATTTGTTCATAAACGAACCGGAACCTCAATATTTTATTTCCGTGATGTATGACCAGGCGACTACTACCAGCGAGTGCCGCCGAAGAGCGATATAGGCAACCCGCCGGACACATCCGTGGTGCGGTACAGTCTAACTCCAAGGTTCCAGCGGAAGTGCGACGCATGCGGACCATGACAGTGCTCCGTCAGAAGAGATTCTCAGGGCTGGGGATGTCTCCTGGATAGTTGAACACTTACGCGGTAATACGTCCTGTATGCGAACTCATCGGAAACTCAAAATCCAGGGGATCTTAATCCCCAACTCCCCGGATCTCGCCCATGTCCCTTCCATGGAACATTTGGACATTCTTAAGACCAGAATGGGCCTGAGTTCCTTTGTAAAATTCCCCAATAATGGTTTTCGTCCCAAATTTCGGGCAGTGTGGACATCACTAAAAGCATCAATTACTTCCTCTTGATACTTAACTGTCAGTTATGGTGTCAAACGCAATACTTGAGCATTTCTAACGTCATAACGGATTTGCGCCCCGTGAGAAACAGAGTCCTCTGGTGTCAAGGCTTAACGACGTTCCAACTTCTAAGGTCGCACAGCTAATTTCTTCTACTCAGAGCGCGGCTTGAGACGGTCTAGAGCCACCCACGAAGCTGGCGCAGCCACCGCGTGCCGAATCCTAAGCAGAAGGCGCGTGGGCTGATGTGTCTGACTTTGTCAGATTTCCAGCCCTTGAGCCACAATCCGTGGCTTTGATGGCTTCAACCAGTCAGCTGAGCCCAGCCAAGGTGTCAACTTTTGAGGCAGGGCTGGATCTGCTCTGGGACTGCTGCAGAGGGAGGGCTATGTCCAGAGACTGGTGCAGAGGGAGGGCGGGCTCTGCCCAGGGACTGGTGTCTGAGGGAGGGCGGGCTCTGCCCAGGGGCTGGTGTCTGAGGGAGTGCTTTGTCCAGGGGCTGGTGCAGAGGGAGGGTGGGCTCTGTCCAGGGGCTGGTGCAGAGGAGGATGGGCTCTGTCCAGGGGCTTGTGTCTGAGGGAGGGCTCTGTCCAGGGGCTGGTATCTGAGGGAGGGCTCTGTCCAGGGGCTGGTGTCTGAGGGAGGGCTTTGTCCAGGGACTGGTGCAGAGGGAGGGTGGGCTCTGTCCAGGGGCTGGTGTCTGAGGGTGGGCTCTGTCCAGGGACTGGTGCAGAGGGAGGGCGGGCCCTGTCCACGTCCAGGGACTGGTGCAGAGGGAGGGCGGGCTCTGTCCAGGGACCGGTGCAGAGGGAGGGAGGGCTCTGTCTATGGACTGGTGTCTGAGGGAGGAGGCTCTGTCCAGGGGCTGGTGTCTGAGGGAGGGGGCTCTGTCCAGGGGCTGGTGCAGAGGGAGGGTGGGCTCTGTCCAGGGGCTGGTGTCTGAGGGCGGGCTCTGTCCAGGGGCTTGTGCAGAGGGAGGGCGGGCCCTGTCCACGTCCAGGGACTGGTGCAGAGGGGGGATGGCTCTGCCCAGGGACTGGTGCAGAGGGAGGGAGGGCTCTGTCCAGGGACTGGTGCGGAGAGATGTGTCTGAGGGAGGGTGGGCTCTGCTCATCACACCTGCCTAAACGCATTTAGCCCTGGTGCTGTGGTGAAAGTTTCCATTCAGTGCTTGCAATATTCATAAAAATAAATCATGTAGCGCATATGACAATGACGTGCAGACCTCTGGTAATTAGAGCAAGAGCCCACGATTTCAAAATAGCGAAGTGAGGTGATAATATCGTTAAGACTGCTGAGAGAATTCCACTCAAAGTCAATTAAAGGAGATTGAACAAAATAGTCAAATATGCATATATCTGTTCCTCCAATTTCTCACTATCGGATACTTTCATTAGCTGTTGCTGAATTGCAATCGCGTTTTGATCTTGCATGCTTGTGTACTGGCAAAGTTTGCCTCTTCTTTCTCTCTTCATCTCTATAGCAGAAATAATCTCAGTATCCTATTACCATAAGCTTCCGAACATGAAAGAGCCTGTGCAGACTTTAAACGAGCATTCAAATGGACGTGACTCCGCTTGGTACAAAAAGAATAAAGTTTCGTATGGCGTAAAGTTTTCAGTCGGCTATTTTTTACAGGAATTTAACTGAGCGGAATTAGAGCACCTTAGGTGCTGTATTTTATTATTAAAAGAAGTGTGCCCTACAATAACTTTGTTGAATGGTGCAATGTCTTATGGTCGATTTCCGTTTTTTTATCAGATTTCTCGGCATCTCTGGATCCCGGGTGAGCGGCAGTTTCTAGAATAAAGGAGAGGGGTGTGGGGCAGGATTCAATCCGCCCCCTCCCTCTGGCATCGCCCTTGCGGACGAGCCCGGGCGAGACCCTGGGGCGTGCGAGCCTGGCGGGTCGCTCGGACGCGATCCGCCCTCACACAGCAGTCGTAGACGGGCGAGCTGGCGCGTGGACCGTAACAAAGTAGCAGTGCTTTATGAAGTTTTCTTTGAAGACTTAACAGCTGAAACAAGTAACAGGTTAATGAGTGACACATATTCCTTTTGTCCTAGTGCCACCAGTATTAGCAACTACAGATAATTACGCTGTAACAGGAAATCCTGGTCAATTGCTTTGCTGAACTAGCTTGAATTCCAAACATAACATTAGATGCCCATTTGTCACACCAGAAGCGTAATAATCCGGAAGCGATGGCCACGGCTTTAATATATTATCTGAAAATGGCTAAATCAGCACCGAAAATAAGGCAAAGGAGTCAGACAGATGTTTTAATCAAAGTAAGCTAGGCCTGTACCTTTAGAGCCTGGTTAGAACACGGAACGGCAATTGAATCACTATCGGTCAATATAAGCTCCAATCCACCACTGCCTAGGGGTGTTTTTTGTCCCTCCCCTCCCGCTAGCTCGGTTTTTCGGGAGTGGCTCCGCGCCTATTGGAACAGGAGCAGCGCCGCTTTTTAACTCTGTAAGGTTATCAATTTGACAACTGTTGATCGAAAATTAATGTCAGTCCAGATAAACGGAATTTGACGTCGTTTCTAAGCACATGTAATTAAATGCAGCGTAAATGAAATATATTTTCAAATATTAAACTTACATATGGATTTTTTAATGTTTTTCTGTAGAGACTGATGTGATGCTTATGTTCAAAATGTGTTTCTTTATATTCTCATTTCATGGACCTGACGACGACGTGCAAGCGAAACGTAACGTTTATCAATATCTCCATAGGCAATGAACATGATAATCTTGTGGTGTGACCTTCACTAATACTATATCCGATCTGCCCTAGCTTTATCAATGGGGAACGAATGCCTCCTCTGCTCCTACCCTTTCCTCGAAATATTGAAAAGCGAGTGAACCGCTCCCTCCGGCATGGGCACTGGAACCCATATTCTTGGCTGATGATCTCCTCATTTCGGACAGAGAAGACTCGTAAATGCTGATGTTGCAGGTCGTCCGTCAACTTAAGGATTTCAATAAGCTTGAAATACACAGCCGAAGCGAACTGATCTGACGATTTAGGTGTCGTAAAGAGCGAGTAGTTATTTGCCATCAAGGAACTTACAATTGGTTGGTTCCATGGGCTGGCCACACATTTTCCGCGTCGGAATCAGCAATACTTTGATTATTTTGGTATTTCCATGTTGTATTCAATGACAAAACCGTAAAAAGACGTAAATATCCCTAAGAACTTATTTGATCCAACTACCGAAAACAAGAGCGAAGAAACAGGGAAATTCGTGAAAGAACTACTCTAAAAAACACTAAGGGATAAAACCAAACGAGACGCCAATTCAATATATTTTTTCCCAATATCGTTGATCACGCAGCCATGGTTACAGTTGCAGCTTTTCCTGCATCAAGAGGCCTTCATGTGGTATGAAACGAGATGTGGATTCTGGGACGGCATGGGACCACATTTTCCAGGCGTCATTCGGGACGGGGTGAATACCTCCTCTGGGTACTGAAATCCCTTAGAAAACGGAACGATTTCTTGCAAAAACGACACGGGAAAGCAGGATGGGTCGGGACCAGATATTATCTGGCACGTAACGGGAAGGGATATACTGAAATAAGAAACAATAAAGTGAATGTACAATTTCTGTCCGTGCCGATATTTTCCTTCCTCAGTGGGCAAAGATAGATAAGTATTGTGTTTAGGGAGTTACAAATGTTCAAAGTTACATATGCGGTGACATATTTGCCTGACCAGTATCCAACATTGATGATGCAGCGTTCTACCGTCTCTATCTTCCTGCACAAAACGCAACTTTTGGCCTACTCGCCATAGTTTCAGTTATAGTAGTTCAGTAGTTTCCGGGCTATTGTATTACCAAATGCCTTCTATGGGTTTGGCGATGAATTTGTCAGGGGTGACCTTCTAGTGCCATGTGGTGGCTGAAATTGCAGTAATCTTGCGTTGAAGTGTTTCACGCATCTTAGCACAAACTGTTCTTTCAGAAACGTACGATCCAATATAAGATATTTCTCTCTGTATGCCTGCCCGGCCAGGGCACTGCGACTCTGACTCTTTCCCCAAGACTCTGACCCTCCCCACCACTATACCGCCAGGATTTTTGACTGTCCCCAGACTGTGAACCCCCTCTCCCCCTCCCCCGCTTCTTTATCTGCAGCACTGCCACTTCCCGTTACTCTGGCATGAGAGCTCTGACCCTGTCCTTAGTTCTGTCCCCCAGGACTCTGTACCCTCTGGTGATTTGCTCTCCGGGTTCTAGCCTTTCCTGCTGTTTCGTCCTGAGGACCCTGGAACCCTAGTATTTTCCACTGATATATACTTCAGACTCTAACAATCTCTGTTACCCTGCCCTGCCCCCATAACTTTGACCCTTTCCCCAGGACGTTGACCCTCTCCCCCGCTATGTCCCCAGGACTCTGACCTTGTCACCGCTACCTGTGAGGACGTTGAACCTCTCCACTGCTATGTCCCTAGGACTCTGACCTTGTCGCCGCTACATCTGAGGACATTGACCCTCTCCACCGCTATGCTCCCCAGGACTCTGACCTTGTCACCGCTACCTCCTGAGGACGTTGACCCTCTCCACTGCTGTGTCCCCAGGACTACCGGATACGGATTTATCTCCAGCGTGTCCCGCGTAGCCGGTATTGTGGGAACGCTGACCTTCGGCCAGTTCATTGACGTCAACCTCGCCATCCCGATGCTGACTACAGTAGCTGTGCTCGCCATGGGAGGCATAGCCGCCTTCCGACTGCCTGAGACCAAGGATGTGCTGGTGTGAGCGGAAGGGGAGTCTGAAGCACTCACCGGCCAGAGTGATTGAACGTGTCCGAGACCAAGGACGTGCTCGTCCGATCGGCTGGCGAGGCTGAAGAACGGTCAGCCTCATGATGACCGGTCTTCATGATGACATGACCGATCAGAGTGATTAGACGTGGCGAGTTGTGAGGCAATTGAGATGCTGATACTAACTAACAAGTGTTCAGATTATGATAGTATTTGTTGTGTTTGCTAAATGGTCTTCTTCTTGATTTGGGTGCATTTTCACTCGTTGATTTCAAATGGCGGCCCGCAAAGTTCGCTCCCGATGCCTATTTCTGTATTATGCAATCAATTTACTGTCCCGTTGTTCTTGCTAAAGCCGGACGGTAATCTTATCCATACACTTCAAAGTTTCTCTGTATCAAGTTTGACATTAACAGGAACATATTGCCCTCACTTTAACTCGGAAACTGTTGCAACACCTTTTAACCGAAAGTGAAATGCTGCACAAACCCATGTCTTGCATCATTGACTCAGATCAAAGCCAGTTTTGCCCGGAATAATGCATGATGTGTGACTGTTAACTTGTAAAACTGCTGCGCTATACAGTTTGGTGTCCACTCATTCTAAAGATACCACCGATCCGTGGATCTTGCCGATGCTCTTAAAGTTCTCGTAATGTTTTCCTCGTCCAAGTTCATATTCCAGTCCTCGGTCAAAGTACTGATGGGTCTCGCCTCGACTGACGGAATTTTGTAGTGCTGAACAGCCAGATTCATACCACAAAATCTAAATGTGTTGTTTCCTGCTACCTTTCCAGCAAACACGCGACAGAAAATACCACACTGATCTTGTGTGGTTCAGATCTAGCCGTTTAGGAATGGTACTCACTTCCAAATGTTGATCTGAGACCCATCATTACCTTCGCGGGAGACTCTACCTCCATATTTTTTGGAAGACTTACGATTACGAGAAACGCTCCAAACAAGAGTTTCGTGTGTCACATATTTCAAATTTATTCGATAATTTATGTCTAGGTCACTTATGTATCCTATACACTAATGTGACCTACAAATATTCATGTGAGATCACAGAAGACTCTAGGAAAAACTAGTTTGATGGCCATGCAAGCTTTTCTGCTTTAGTCAAAGCCGAGGGTGCTAAAAGCGGAAGAAGAGAGTGGGGAGGATGATATTTTTGTCCGAAAGATTTACGATCTCAGTCGTGTTGTTGTCGGAGGCGGTAGTGGGATGTAACAGGGAAACGAGGATTTTCTGCCCCCCTCCCTACCCGCTCCTTTTGGTCAGCGGCGGCGCTCTTTGGTGAAGCAGCGCGGGGAGTGCTACAGCGCTGCGGCTGTTTCGTCTTATGTAAGAAACTAGGCCACACCTGGATGGAACCCTCATCTCTCCAGACCACATTGCACATACACATGCTTTATACTTTCAAGCCATTTGATTTCGAATTTGTGTTTTTTCTCTGTTTGCAGTCTTGTGAAACGCTATATTCTGTGCAGGGGAGTATATTTTTTCGATAATAAGGAAGGAAAAACTTGGACCAATATAAAAAATCATAATATTAAGAGCGATATTATAATATAAAGCGCGTATTAGCCTCTCCCTAGGCCAGTGGAACTGCATGAAAGCAGTTTAGAATTCTTGAAAAGGAAATCACAAAAGTCTGAACAACATTACATTGCTACCTGATTTTTCATTGGGGTTGCCAGGGCTCCTCCAGGGGTATTTAAACCACACCCCTAATTGCGATAATTTCTTAGAATTTTATAGCATCTTAAAAGTTCAAATTTGTTTACCCTTTTGTCAGAACCAGTGACATTCACCTTTCGTGATCAAATTCGAACCTGCAACGTCGTAATTTTTGCTGAGGCTACCCAAATTTTTTAGAAAACGTGCATAGTTGTCTGTGAATATTAAACATAAGTTATAGATTGAATGCAGTTCATACTTCTCCGCTGCTTCTACCCGTTTGAAGTGAGCTGGCATAAGCTGACATGATTAGTTGGGACCAACATTTTAAGCTTCCTGCCAATATCCGTAGTATTTGGAGCCTGGTAGAGAATCGGCTGCATATGAAGTCGCGGGACTGATGTCTTAGCAACAGCTAGGAAAATATACACTACCACATACTCAGATGTGCGCTTCTTAGGATACTGTTTAGAGTGTCAATGTGTGTTTACCTGTGCCCTCTGCTTTTTTAACAATTTTGCTAGGCTATGCCCTTTGGAAGGCTTTTGTGAGTGGAGTGTATACCTTTTGAGGTGAGATGAAACGAGAAAGAGCGAAGATTGAAGCACGGGAAGAGAGAGAGAGAGAGGCGGAGCATATGCAGAGTTTTTTTCTTACCTAACTTATAAAAAGTTCACAAAAGAGTCTAAGAAGTGAAGGACTTGGTGGTGGTAATGAGGATAAAAAACGCCAAGAGTTGCCCCAAAGGAATTTAACCAAATTGTGCCATGCTTCACGATTCGATGCATATTCCCAACTATCGTTCACGTATACCTCAAATCTTAAAATATATATTGTAGAGCGTGGAAATTAACCATTAATCATGATTTTATCAAGGGGAACGTTGATTCACTGGTTTTGTCAGGGCGTTGAATTCACTTTATACACTGGTTTTGGTTCTGATCACTTGAACTCTGCCCTCAACAATGGCGGATCCATGGCGTGAACTCTGGGACCCTGTGAGGTATGTGGGCCGAGATTTTGCGAGAGTGTGTTCGGGGGGATGCGACTGACTTCCTTCAGTGGAGTGGCTGGCCGGAGGTTGGACGTGCGAACTCCTGCAGTAAGGAATGATAAAGGGCCGGAGTGGGCGTGCAAACTCCTGCACTGGGTAGTAAAAGGACGAGAAGGAAACATTTACCGTGGGCTTATCGATTGTGACAGAGGACGTCTTTCGGTCATTTACATATTTCCGAAGATTTCGTGTTTTATTCGATCTAAGAGTGAACCGTTTGGGGGACCAAATGACACCTTTCCGGCCCTTTGGCAGGAGGAGGGCATAGCTCCTTTACCAGCCGGGATCCGCCAGTGGCCCTCAAAAGCAGTGCTTCTAATCGGGTCAGATGCGAACAAATACTATTAACGCTTATGTCCGTGTATTCTTAGGCAGTGTGCATTATTCGTAACCACACAAGTTGCTAGTCTGTGGCAAGATGGTAGCATATCGGGGTGATTGAGTGCTGCTATGGCCCCCGTTGGTCTCCATTGATGTGAGTGTAGCTGTGCTTGATATGTGGACGGAGTTTCTCATCAGTCCATGGTAGAGGGCTTGGCCTCATCTGATGCTGTAGAGGGTAGAGTGAGAAAATGGAAAAAACCAGGCCGAGCTCCGTATTTAAGCAGCCTTGCGGTCGCCCTCTGTGCAATCAGAGGTAGATGCCCCATGTCCTATCATCCCTTACCCTGATTCCACACTCTAGTCTTAATATGCATTATCCTAAAATATTGGTTTTACGTTTTATAACAAGGTCAAGGTTGACTGCTACTGTCGTTTTTTACCTTTATGTATGTTTTTATTGAATTTGATATAATCGTTTTCTTCTGAATTATTTATCGTGTTTTAATTCATGCAATTTATGGTAGACACATATGCTTAAATGTATATCCCAACAGCAAACAGTATCTTTGACTGATAGAACTCAACCACATGGACGACCCGACGACTCGATTGAGCATGAATGTGATATTTGATGATCACCATATCCCAGCTGTATGCCGTTGATGTACGGGTATGATAGAGATTTGATGATGAGATCATGAGGCGTCGTGTCTCAGGAAGAACTGTGTCGCTTCAATTGTCCCGCTCCCGCCTCTTCTCAACATCCGTGTGTGTCGCTCATGCTTGAGCTTGTTATGCCGAGCAACGGCTACCTTTCTCTCATGTCCCGGTTGGGTGTACTTTAACGCAATTCGTCTCGACACAGTGCGATGCGATCGAGAGAGAGAGAGAGAGAGAGAGAGAGAGAGAGAGAGAGAGAGAGAGAAGAGGAGAGGGGAGGGGAGAGAGATATATCTATTGTCTCTAAACACAGTGTGCGTCTGAAAGTGGATAAAAGACGGTATCAGATCCGACCCGCAGCTCGGACTGAGTGTAAACTATTTCCATCCGATTAGGGACAAGGGTGAAATCACGTCAAATAGATCTCAGCGTGAAAGGACAATTTCACCAATGCTATGAATGGTTGGTGTTTATTGTTATGGTGACCCGTTTGATGTTGTAATATTTATCTATGTAATACTGTTTCCTGTGGTTTGTGCAAGCAAAGGAATAAACAAATCGGTCCATCTCACATGTTGTAATGTTGAGTACTAATTATGGGCAGCGACTATAGAAGGGTTCTGTTGTTGCTGCTGTTACTTGTTCGACGGCGTTTCAGGGTAATAACCATGGTGCACATCGCGGTCTAATTATCCCAATCCTCGCTGCGTGTGCCATGAGGGTGAGAGTTGCTGACGTCATAGACCCGGTTAGTTGGTATACTGCGAAATCCTATCCATGACAAGCCTTTATACTTCATAAGCGGATCCAGTATTCCCGATTAGAGCGACTACTTTTGTCAAGAGGTGCCATTTGGGTCCAGGGGCCGTCATCTGAGCCAATTCTTAAGGCATGGTCTATCAGAGGTATCTGAGGCATGGTCTATCAGGGGTAATGTCTATCAGAGGACCACCAAATCGCATCGTGGAGGCGCCGATATGTTGCATTCCGAGTGGGCGGAGCCGACGTTTTCAGTGTGAATGGGTGTCGGACGGTTCCAGACGGCGTGTTTTAGGGCGCCGAAGGCGTCAATCAAGGCGGATGCCTGTGCACTCCTCACCCCACTGGATGATAAGATAATACTAATTTTGGGGCCTCATTGACACACCAACTGCCAGGGTCATATGGCGTTGCCAACTCATTCCTGTTGGAAAAGTTTCTTGCGAGCTAGATTGTCCCTTGTTCAGAAAATCTACCGGGCCTTGAGCCCGGATCAGCCACGAGGAAACCGAGCACCAGGTTCAATTCAATGTCACGGCTGATCCTGCTTTTAAACTTTATAAGGTATATTGAAAACAGCAAGAGTATAAAACCAGCCCAATCAAGGACCAGGTATCCTTCAGGCACAAGCCTGTGGCATTTTCGCTCTGGGCTTACAGATTAAATGGCTCAAAGAAGAGTCCACAGGCCTTTCTGCAGAGCACGTTGCGGAGTGAGACAGTGAATATGCTCAGCTTGAATACTTATTGATCTTAATGTATTCGCTATGGATGAGACTCTTCACGTGCAGCAGAATAAAACATCCAAAGCAACTAGGTACGCTGGGCAAATGGAATACCTGACCTTTTGCGATCACAGGGTCCCCCAGTTGAAACTGAAACTAAGCCAATACCAATGTGTTCCGTTTTATGTGAATGCACGCCGTCTTGCTGCACTCATGGGCGTGAATTTCCGAAAATCGTAGGGGAAGGGTGCCCGAATTTGAAACAATGCCAATGGCCGGAGATAAGTTGCTTAGGGGATAGCATTAAAGTTTCCTGGGCCATAGGTTCCGGGTTTTAGTCTAGACGGATCCTCTGAGTAAGCTGATCTGATCTCCCTAATCCCTCCCAACAGGGTGAGAGTCGGCGACGCCGTATAACTTTAGCAGTTGGTGCGTCATTAAACCCGAGCAATTATTGATTAATAACAGTAACCATCATATCTAAAAACACTTTGAGTCGATGTGAGCTTAATCAACACATAAAATAATGAATAAGCGATCTTAATTTCACAGAGTTTTTACTTGTTTGCAGTAGACATTGCTCCGATCGTGGAAGTGGCTGCAGCTTTTGGTCCCCTCTGGCTACGCCCTCGTCTCTTGTCTTGGTCCAGATGTGACCCGTTCCGTTGTAATCGACTTTCGAGCTTGCAGGGAGTGCGACGCTCGCTTGCAATGTTGGGTGGTTCAGAACCGCGCTCAGTGCGGTTGTGGAAACATGGCACCGGAGATACATACATGTATGTGTCTGTATGTATGTATGAAATTTGTAGGGTGCATTTGGTGCTGGTGCAGCTCACCGCTGGCGGATCCAGGACTTCAGTTCGGGAGGGGCAACTTGGCCAAGATTCTGGTGAGCGGGGCGGGAGAAGGGGGTTAGAGCGAGATAATGATTCCCCGGGTGAAAAACCTGGTTGACTGGGGGAGAGAGGATGGGACCTGCAAACCTCAATAGTTGGAAATGAAGTCATGCTTTTCGTCCCATTCTGCATAATCTCGGTTTTACTGGAATTTTAGGGGACATTTCATCAGGCTGTTTGCATGTTTTCGTGATTTGTGGCTTAGTTTGATTTATGAGTAAATCGTTCAGGAAATGATCATTTTTGAGTCTTTGCGAGGGATTATGGTCCCCACTACCCCTGTTCTACCCGCCAGTGTGTGCGATTTAAGAATTCACACCCAAAACACAAAGCTTAACACGGGCATTGATGGGGGCGGGTACCCGCCCCCATCAGGTTTTCGGAGATAATACAAAAAGGGCGGCGCGTAGCGCTGCCGTACTTGGCATACCTTTTCCCTCATCATTTTTACAACTTTTGTCAAAATTTCAAGGTTAGGTCATCCCAGGTCAGGTCACCAGCACAGGTCAAGTGACCTGACCTCAAAAAATTTTAAGATAGTCTAAGTCGGAACACGGTAAACTTATCCGATTGAAACTCATATCACATAATGGCCACACCGAGTTCTCTAAAACATGTTCCGGTATTTTTGAGATCGATGACTTAAGATCTGGTACGAGCTATGACCTCTCCATTGGAAATAAATGGAAAAAGGTTTTAACTGAATCACTTAGGCTGGGGGATCCAGTTGCGCGCAGCTCCGCCCGCGCTCTCCTACGCCCGCGTGATTTGGGCGCAAGTTTGCGCGTAGCGATTTGGAGGATGTTCGGAGAGAGCGATCGCGCGAGCCCGCGCCGGCGGAGGTTAGCGCGTATCATCTGGGGCAAGAGGCGGCGGTGATGCTCTGGCGACCTTAGTAAATAGGCGCTAAGGCTAAAATTCTCATAGAATACGGTGCTTTTTCGCCGTAGTAAACTCACGTCATAGGTTACAGCCTGCTGACTGCTGTACGGTGTCGGATTTCCTGGCCGACTGTGGGGGAGGGGATGAGTGGAAGATACGGCCCCGCGCTGGGAGGTGAGGTGATGATAAAGTGCTCGGATGGGATAAAGGGAAAACCTTATCCGTAAACGACAATTTTTGGGTTTTCCAAATACATGAGGCATATGATTTGGCTTACTCCGAATGCGTTTTTATGTTAAGCCTAACTAAGTAATTTATCTGGGCAGGACACGGCTTCACGAAACACACTTTTACTCTGTACTACGGTGTCATTGGTTTGTTGGAGCACTGGGGAGAGATGAGCCGGGCTGCTCAAAGCCAGCCTGGCCCGGCGAGTGCATTTAGTGCCGCTTCTGCATTCTGCCTATGAATTGGTCCCATTTTCCTTTCTTTCTGCCTTCAAACAGCACCAGATATTTAAGAATCCTCCACTACAGTTCAGGGAGAACTGCTCGATCCTTGGCGTTCCAGCCTCGACGAGACCGCTCGGGACGGTGATAGTACGAAACGTGATACGTCCTGGGGCGAACAGCATTGTTTATTGAGGGCGTTAGCATTACGGCTGGTGATTCCTGGCACAGCTGCGTGATCTACGTTTCTCTTCGCCTGTGTCTTTCTGAGGATTTCCCGTGAGGTGTCGGGAGTTTGTGGGCCTCGATTATTATCATAAATACATGTTTGTCGAACGCAGGCCATATAACTTGATTCACTGACATTTCCAACATATTTTTGGTACTTTAAATGGTCTGCGGCTTCGCGCTTCTTCCGTGTTGTTGAGAAGACGCGAAAGTTAGCGCGTAGACGGTGTTACGACACTACTTCCGCCACAACTTAGCTCGCGCCGATGGATCCTCCAAGGCACTGCGCGCTAACTCCCCCGCCTGCGCTTCTACCGCGCGTCCTCCCAGCATTAGTAATGAATAAAGATAGAGCGTTTGTTCTAACCGCATTAGATTTGCCTCGTCATTGGAGTTCTAAGGATATGCAGTTTGCCCAATTCGACCTTGACCTGACCTCAGGTCAGGTCAAATCCTTAATTTAACCTAGTAAGGTCATATCATATCATTCGACTCGGCTTGCTGCGAGGATTCATATAGTTCAAATCGTTTTGCTCTATCTTTACTTGTTCAGATGAAATAGCCGAAAAACTTCATTTGCATGTTATCCCTATTACATGTTTTGACCTCTAGTGACCTGAAATGTTACCTGACAATATATGATTCAAATATTTTTGATGGTGAAGTGGATGGGCTATCCAACACTGTTTACCGTTTTTCGCTACCTAGCGCGGTTCTCGAGATCTAAGGGGGGGGTAACCGCTTCTCGAGATCTTAGGGGGCGGGTACCCCCCGTCAAGGCGAAGGTGGCTCAGACCCCCGTCAATGCGCGTGTAAAACTCGTTGCGTATCCAACATTTCTGCATTTCACAGATGACGTCTGAATGTGGAGCATCGACTGTATTTTCTCAGCACACCGTGAGCAAAGCCGCCGTATTGACGTGCAGCGTCGCACGGTGCAGACTGCAGTACCCGGGGAGGCAGTCCGGGCAAACAGACGTCATCCTTTGTGATTGCTCGTCGGGTGTGTGATGTTGGCGCCTCTGCGAGAAAGGCGAGCACGATGGACACGCCTTCGCCAGACATGCTGTTTTCTTCCAGATCTCATCACAAACAGGATTAAGTTTCCCTCACTTACTTCTTCACAGACTGCACTTAAAGAAACAACTTATCTGACCATCTATGGTGTATTGGTGTATCACTCTACACCCAGCTGAAATGCACCTAAACAGTCGGCTATTCCGTTACTTGGTTGTCACGCGAGCTGCACACGTATACAATTACGACATATAGGGAATTCACTCATACGGAGGTATATCCCAGGAATAACTACAAGCATGGTGCCGTCGAGTATCAAACGCCACCTTCAAACCCAAACACGGAGTTTGGCGGGCGAGGTCTACGGACAAATACTTTCTAGGGCATGAATTTTTTACTGCCGTTGGAATATTATGAAATTTTAAATGGGAGCCGCTCGTGTTTGCAGCACCTATACTTATGCTATTCCTACCACGCTAAGCCGGCGCTGGTGCAATATTTGAGTTCGATTCAAACTTTCTAACCTACCCATCACTTATCTGAGTTGATTTTATGCGTAAAAATAAAACAGAGCTCCGAGCCTTTTCAGTTCTTTTAACAGCAATCTTCAGTATGTCAACTCTTCTTTTGTTGGAGTCGAACTAGACTAATTCCTAATATTTTTCCCATTCGATGATTGATACCAATAAAAATTGTATACGCTCCGTGAAATAGTAAAAATTACCTAGCGGCTCTTGGTGTATTGAAATTGCATTATCAGCAGACATAAATGCAGCTCTAGGCGACGTCCGCGATACCTGACGCTGCCAATAATTCCTGTGGCTCTGGCCTGATTACGGGCTAACTTCTGAACACGAGACTCCACTTAGCAGCGCCAATGTTTAGTCCTTGCCACACTAGGGTGTTATCATTGATACCGTAGGTCGGAGGAGCCCAATGTGGCGTCTGTGCTCGTCGCACCGTGCCCCAAAAAGTTGTGAGCAGACGTCATTATTGCCACATTGAGCCAGGGTGGACCGCGACGAGGGTCAGGCGCTCATGGCAACGCAACCGGGGCGGGGTCAGCGCTGAACCCTCGCGGTCGGGATGCCCGCCTCTGACTCTAATACTTCCAACGCAAACACAGCTATTCACACGTATGAATATTGAGTACTCATGAAGCTGGACCTACCCGTTCCTGCGACTGAACGCACATCCAGATGCAACAAGTGGCAAAGTGAAATACCTTGCAGCTTTTCAGCACGCGCTCACACGACCACGCTCACCCTGATATCCAAGAGCCACCAGTGGCGCCTTGCTGATCACTCTGGTACATACGGCATACTGAAAAAACTCTGGTACATACGTCCTTGGTAAAGGTAACATGTTAGGAAATAACAAATACGTTAAACGTAAAATGAATTGCTCTACACAATCTCTTGACAAAGCTCAGTAAAATATAGCGTACAACATTGGACTGGAAGTGGTATAGCATCTGGGTTGGAATCGGTGGGCAGCAGGCCACACTGCCATATACACTAACCGAATTTGGCTTTAGGCAAAAGCAAGGCTTACGCACATTCACATCAATCAAAACGGTAACATGTTTCAAAACACCAAAAATATATACATCGGAATAGATTATGTCCTGCCTAGTGGCTGCGTAGCACCAAACATAATCATTCTTATCGTCTGGTGCCCGGAATATCGATATCAGTCCTTCATGTCGTCTGAATTGGCAGGGATTGGCAGGGGTTTATTTGATTTTTTAAAGTTGTAATTGGCTCGTGACATTAGCAGCAGAGGCCACGGTTTCCGTTCTGTTGTTTTCTTCACTCTTCATACGACACCCCACCAGAGGCAGATTATATCCCGCACCCTGCAAAGTTTTCAAATTGAATTACTTGCAACCATGATGCTTATGCCCAGATAAACTTATTTTGAGGCAGACCAGCAGTGGTCAGCCGAATATTTGTCAGAGCGGAGGGCCCAAAACTATGAAAATAACAGCTGGCCACATTGAAGTCATGCACAGGATTAGAAATTGTAACCAAAGCGAATGCAGCACACAATATACCCCTAGACTACACCACTGAGTAGGGATTATTTTGAACAGAGAACTAAAAAGTTACAAGAATCTTTGAAAAGTAAATTAACCATGGCCCAGCAAGATGCGCCTGGCAGTTATCTTTTCCGTCAGACAGGTGTACTTTAACTTGAGAGATTTCTTGGTAACGTCTTTCCTTGATTAAGCGACTCACCATTAATGGGTTTTCGGCAAAGCTTCTTACCTTCTGCCAAACCTGGACGTAATTGCAAGCTCTGTCTCAATCACAAATAACTTGGATGAACCGAACCGAAATAAGTCAACTGTAGCATTTAACGCTACCTTCAGACTCATGGGATCCAGACACTTGTGAGTATTACTTTGTACTGCCCGACGGCTCAGCCTGGCCCTGAGGCGCCACAGGGGGCCTCAATGTCCAATCAAGCGGCCGCACAAGGTTAAATTCGTGACTGCAGGTCATCAATCCGGCCATTCCATTGAATATAATTTTGCAGAGGCAATTTAGGCTTTAACGTCTTCATCGATTCTTAAAAAAACAGGACTGCGAATTCAGCAGTGAAAAAGAAGAATAGCTGATGAGCCCATGTCGTGTCATATTTAATTTTCTTTAGCTCTGGCCAGACTCTTCAAGACCTCTTCTCAGCGCGAAAATTGAGATAACATTTTCATATCTAGGGCTACCCATCAAAATTTGCACAGTCAGGAACACCCGGAAACTAAAACGCATATCTAGTCCGTGACCGGGAGGCTGCTTTCTCCTGCTAAGCTAACGGACTCCCTGCATCATGTCTTCCCATGTGAATCCAGCGTTCGATTGCGCTATGTTGGCAGCAGCAGAACTATGCCATGGGCTGCTGATGCTTCCAAAATCACATGCTATTGCAGTGCCTGGACGTTCATATAAGCGAGGCTCTGATGCGTGCCCAACTCTGTCGTCACCAGGGATACCTGGCAATGTCAGGGATGCCCGGTTATATTACCGGGAGCAACGGCAGCGGCGACAGCTGCACCAGCTGGATGCCACAGGTTTCCAGCTGGCTGCCGCGGGTTACCAGGCGTAGATATCGGTGAGGAGCTCCGACAGCTGCACCAGCTGGCTCCTTCAGGTTACCAAGCGTAGCTGTCGGCGAGGGGCTCCGACTGCTGCGCCAGCTGGCTCCTTCAGGTTACCAAGCGTAGCTGTCGGTAAGGGGCTCTGGCTGCGGCGCGTGGTACACCATGGCCGGCTCGGGCGCCTTCACCAACATTCCGTCACGCAGTTGTCGATTGTAGACGTCACTCCACTCCTGTCGGCGGGCGATGGCCTCCCAAGTCACACATTCACAGCAACGTCTTCTGTTTGAAAGACGTGTTGGACATGTTAGTGTAATAGGTTACACTTTTTCTAGATTCCGGCTGTTCTGAAGCGGGTAGAAGCTTTAAACAGAATTATTGCCTAATCTAACCCTATGGGGCAACACCATATCATAAAAAGAAGAAAATCGTCGAGCGCATCGCAAGCGAACGCGGGAAACAGATCACACGTGCTGTTGTGGCCTGACATAAACCACACGGCCAGCTAGGTTCACCACGTCCATGTTAGGTGCGTGACCGTCAGGTGACGAGATCGCAGATTCTGAACTGAGGAAGGATGTACTCTGGAGAGGAAAGGACAGATAAAACAAGGAAAATTCATTCCTACTTACCCGTCATTGCAGGCATTGCCTGTTCAGATGCTGGGGCGGTGTTTTGGAAAAAGTTCCTTTAAAACATTATTCAGGCACCGATCTTAAAAGTTGTGCTTGCAATACCTCGACAATTACTTTTTAGTCGGCAAAACAGTGAAGTCCATGTTAAATGCATATTGAGGCATATTTAAATTAATATCTCTAAAATGTACATGTTTCATATGTTGTGTGTCCATGAATGGGGAAACTGTACACTTTTCAATTTCACTTTAACTCAGATAAACACGCGCATTGACGGGGGCGGGTACTTGCACCCCTCGGGTTTTTAGAAGATAGCATAAAAACGGCGAGGCGTAGCGCCGCCGTACTTGGCATACCTTTTCTCTGATCATTTTTACCATTTTTTTCTTCAAAATTTAAAGGTTAGGTCATGTCAGGTCAGGTCACCAGTAAAAGGTCAAATAACCTGAACTCAAATTTTTTAGGATAGCATAAGTCGGAACAGGGTGAACTTACCCGATTAAAACTCATACCACATAATGGGCCCACCGAGTTCTTTCAAATATGTTCGGTATTTTTTATATCGATGATCTAAGGTCACGTACGAGCCATGGCCTCTCCATTGGAAATACATGGGAAAATCGTTTTAACTGAATAATTTAATAGCGGATGGTGATAGAGCGTTTATTTTAATTGCATTATATTTGCATTGTCTTTGCAGTTGTATTGATATGCATTTTATATAATTTGACCTTTACCTGACCTCAGGACAGGTCAAATCCTTTATTTGACCTAGCAAGGTCAAATTATATATCATTCGGTTCCGCTTGTTGCGAGTATTTATATAAATCAAATTGTTTTGCTCTATCTTTACTTGTTCAGGTGTAATGACCGAAAACCTTAATTTACATGTTATCCCTACGACGGCATGTTTTGACCCCTAGTGGCCTTAAATGTGACCTGACAAAAAATGGTTCAAATATTTTCGATCGGGAAGTGGATGGGCTACCCAACACCTTTCTACCGATTTTTGCTACCTAGCGTGGTTCTCGAGATCTTAGGAGGGGGGCGAGTACCCGCCACCCCCGTCAAAGCGAAGGTGGCTCAGACCCTCCTCAATGCGCGTGTTAAAATAATGGCATCACCATAAGCTTACCGCCGAAAGGAGCCAAAATTTTTGCAAAAAAACCTGCTAAAATCGAGAGAGGCCCAAAGAAAAAGAAACTTCATGTTGAAATTTGGGCGATGGATTTGACTATACGTGACATTTTCTGGCAGATATGCGAGGAGCCAAACTCAGCCTTTGGGTCTCTGTGCTTAGGGAAACTATGCTTGTCACCAAATGTCTTGAAGAGAGAGTGATTGAGAAAATGAATGCTTCTTTGTTCCAGATATTCATCGCGTTGAATGAACATGCGTTTTCTTGTATTTTTTTCAAGCACCCTGTCCTTCCAGGTCCTATTGATTTGCCTCTTCGAAAAATAGAGAAAAATTTAAATACATATATAATAATTTATTTCATTCCATGCTTCAAAGTAGCTTTTCAATCTATGAGGATGTAATTCGGGATAGATTTCGCTCTTTGTCAGTATTAATTGTATTTGGTTGGATGGACATGCGTGAGGTTTACAGGAGTTTTGGCAAACATGGAAAGTTACACTTCCTAGGCACCCTGTATGACATTGTTGGTTTAAAACGTTCCATGGCTAGCTTACCTTGGAGCTTCTTTTTCTGAATGCTCCACCATCTCCACCTTCTTTTTCTGTGAGCATAATATCCATTCTAAGCTTCTCCTCATCGGTGTCTGGTGAGAAAAATGGGTTGAAGGGGTTGTTGGACTTGATGGTGGAGTAGTTGTAACCGCCGCCGCCACTGTTGCCCCCGTATCCGCCGCCGTCGGGGAATCCCCCGTTTCCCCAGCTCCGCCCGATGTGAACGGGTTGGTTGCCCCTATCATCGCAGAGTAAATCAAACGGAGTGAGAGACTGTACAAACAAGTGGTATTGATGGCTTGTTCATCACCAGTTCCAGTTTTTCAGTAGCCCCTTGAACGTGATGCTGAACGGAAAATATCATGACAAACGTATCACGGATCAGTCAAGTCGTCTAAGTAGTAGTAGAAGTAGCATTCAGCGTTGCCGTGGAGAAAACATTGAACAATTCATTCCAGTCGCCTTTCGTGAAAACGTTGTTCAGTCTATTCCAACACGACTAAGACCAGAAGTAAGGAAGAACAAAAAGTGTCACGAATTTCTGAGAATCGCCGCCCTACCCCTTCCTCGATGTTTGTCACCACACTCACCTGGCGGCGCTAGTGCACCGTCCTGTGTCTGATAAGTGGCGCCGTAGCTGCCATCCTGTTCCTGGAGCCGCGTCGAAGAGAGGGCGCGTGGCATCGGGCTGGCCGGCACTCCATGGGGCGCCAGCGCGCCGCCCTCGTCCGCCATCTGTGCCCAACGCCAACGTCACGTGGTGAACACCCCGAGGTCAGCGTCAGCAGGGCCACCCCAAGAACAGACCCCAGTTCATGTGGAGCGATTATGAAATATCCAGCTAGCAGGCCATACACAAGCCCGTCGACCATTTATGCAGGAAGTGACTGCAAGTGTACGGTCGGTGGTTTCCTCGTCAGAAAGGCAGTACGAACGCACCTGTCGCGGATCCTCCGCCGGGTCCAGGCTGGTCTGGAAGCCCACGTCCCGCTTGTAGAAATTGATAAATATGAAGAGAGCCAGCACGAACAGAGAGAGGAAGCCGTAGATACGGAAGGTCAGTTGAGAACCTGGAATGGAAGTGTGGTGCACTCTGAGAACTGAATCGGAGAGTCTTTCTCCACTGATTGGAAACTCCCCACTGATCTATAGGCACACTAGACTCGTAACCCAGCAAAGTTAGGATATTCATCTTAACTAGGCAGAAGCAGGAGAAAAGATATGTTGAAGAGTAAGGGCTAACGAATCCCCAATCTATTGACTACATTCCAGCATGCCAGTAGTAAGACCATCTAATGCCGACCTCTCGATCCCCTTGCCCGACAGCTCGAAGACAGTGCCGTCGTATCGATGTGGTTATAGTGACCCCTTCCTGCCCCCTGCGCTAGACGAAGACGTCCTACCGATGTAGTTGATCATGACGCCGCCGAAGATGGCGCCACTGCCCTTTCCCAGCGCGTGCTGGATGACTTGCAGTACACCGTTTGCCGACTGGCGCTGCTCAGAGCTGACTGCGTGGTTTAGGTACGACACGCACGCCGCCCACGTGGATGCGTGTGTTATACCTGAAGGGAGAGAGCTGGATTTAGCTGCGTGGTTCAGGTAGGGCACGCCTGTTGCACCCACGTGTGTTATACCCGAAGGGGAGAGGACTAGAGCTGGCTGTGTGGTTAAGGTAAGACACGCCTGTTGTACCCACGTGTGTTATACCTGAAGGGAGGGGGCTGGAGCTGACTGTGGTTCAGGTGGGACACGCATGTTGCACCCACGTGTGTTATACCTGAAGGGGAGGGGGCTGGAGCTAACTGCGTGGTTCGGGTAAGACACGCATGTTGCACCCACGTGTTTTATGCCTGAAGGGGAGAGGGCTGGAACTAAGTGCGTGGTTCAGGTAGGACACGCATGTTGCACCTACGTGTGTTATACCTGAAAGGGGAGAGGACTGGAGCTGACTGTGGTTCAGGTAGGACACGCATGTTGCACCCACGTGTGTTATGCCTGAAGGGGAGAGGACTGGAGCTGACTGTGGTTCAGGTAGGACACGCATGTTGCACCCACGCCTGTTGAGATGGGTTATACCTGAAGGGGAGAGGACTGGAGCTGACTGTGGTTCAGGTAGGACACGCACGCCGCCTACGTGGATACGTTTGTTATACCTGAAGGGGAAAGGACTGGAGCTGACTGTGGTTCAGTAATGACACCCATGTTGCACCCACGTGTGTTATGCCTGAAGGGGAGAGGACTGGAGCTGACTGTGTGGTTCAGGTAGGACACGCCTGTTGCACCCACGTTGACGCATGTGTTATGCCTGACCGAAGGGGACCCGGGTTGAGTCAATGAAGGGGCCCCGGGTTGAGCCAATGGTCGAAGAAAGCATAGGCGCGCGGCTTGTCTGGTAACACCTTCATTTAGCCAAAAACAAACCGAGAAGTAGGGAACTATGAATTTGTATGTCTTAGCAAGGTGCCTATACTGCACAGTTATCGCATGTTACGGGAGTTCGTGCCCAACACAGGGATCCAACGTCCATAACACAGCGGCCGGGTGTCCATAGGGGGCAGCTCCAATGACCTAAGAGGGTGGCCGTTCCCTTCACCCGCTTTCCCTGGACCTGCCAGCTGTAGAACTATGAGTATTTTGCGCTCACCTTGGATAAGCTCGAACGGCAGAACCCACCAAGGGTTGGACAGCCAGGAGATGTACAGAAACCGTAGCACGTTCGCCACCAATCCCAGACAAAGGATCTGCGGGCAAAACAACCCATCTGTGTCCAGAGCCATCTCTGCTTTAGCCGATACACTAGAAATTGAAAAGTCATTGAAAGGCATGTTATACCACTACCAATGAGTTCATATATCAGGAACGAATTTCGCCACAGCAGCATGAAACCATTTCCATTGTCTGTTCAGCCTGAACTTGAACCTGCCTTTAACTTCAATCCTAGACATGCTAATCAAATAATGGGACATTTTCGGATGGCAATGCTCAAGGTGGCGTGCAAACACTGTAAACCACGCAATATCATGGATCAGCTTAAGAAGAGTGCATTTTCCCTCACAGGCAGGTGTTTTCAATCTTGATTGGATATTTCTGATTGACATTGATCTTTGAAGACCATCAGCCTGTTTCGATTTCATCACTCGATGTCGGCTCTCGATGGTTTCCTTTGGCTGGCACCCACCTTCACGTGGCCGTACTGGTTGATAAGTCGGAAGCAGAAGAAGTAGGCGAATATTTCGGAGATGTGGTTAATGACGGAGGCGATGCCGAATACCGTGGGAGTGCCGCCAAAGTCCTGCAATAGCCAACCTGGGGTGATTCATGGCCACCTCACGGGCTAATGGTCAACGGTGTATCACCGCCGACGGGTATTGGCTGTTTTTTGGCCGACGGGTATTGGCTGATTTGTAGCGCAATGGCGCAATTCACTGTGGCGACGGAAAAGGTCAGGAGGAAACGAGATGTTTCTTGAGAATAGTTTCGCTCCAAGCAAGCGAATTTACCAGGATGATGGCTAGGCTTCATAACAAGACAGAGCCGAAATACTGAGGAATCCCCTAAAAATCGATGTCTCGGCTGCGAACACTTACCGTGTTGTCTGGGAGTTTGGCGGATCTAGGAGCAGCCTTTGGAGGGGGTCAAACCAACGTTTTGGGGGGATAAATTGAGAAAAAATCGCAAAAGCATAGTATTTTCGAAGAAAAACGGTCAAAATTTTGTCCTTTTGGGGGCAAAAGATACTATTTTAAGTTTTTGTGGGGGTCACAGCCCCCTTTGGCCCTCCTTGGATCCGCCATTGGTCTGGGATGTTTGGGAGGTGAAACTCATCACGCAGGTGGTTCATCAGGAGCGTGGCCAGGGAGATTAAATTCATAGTGGCGTGTTTAGGGACACAAGACAGGGGTCATGGTATGTCAACCAAGGCGAAGCTGGCCGCTAAGGACGATGGCAGCTAAGTTTAGGACATGTGTGCGAAAGGAAGTGCATGGCACAAGGCCCCCCTTTTACGTCACTGGCCCAGATATTTAATGGAGTTGATTTCTTCTACTGGAGTTTGTGGATGGAATAAGCAGCCCTCTGCCGTCGGAATTTTAGTGCTGAGGAGCTGTGCCGCGCCGATGCCCCTCGGCGTTATTTCGGGTACCCGCGCCGAGGCCCATAAATATTATGGTTGCGCGTCAAGCGTCTTAGCGCCAGTGTGCTTCATGTATCGTCCTACTGTGAAATATACCGTATGGACCAATAAGGAAACTAAATTTATTAGAAAGTGGGATCTGGAAGTTTCACCAGTATAACTCTGTATACTGTTTATTTATTGGGAACTAAAACGGGGCCTTGTTTCAATAAAATACTTCCTAGATTAATAACCACACTGTAAAAAAGTTTAGCTCCTCTGGGTGCTAAACGCCTCGAAATGGGATGCTAATCAGTTTTCTTGCCTTCAACACCTTCGTATCCAAGTACCATGGTACTTGCAAAATGCTCAGATTGTCCACGTTTATCAAACAGATGCGTTTCATAGCTGCAGGTGCAAATTAGATCATCAGCGTAATAAATTAGCACCTAAAAATGAGACCGGAGGAATTCTTTATATGCGTATTGCGCATGCGCAAGAATTAGCTCCTTTTGCAGAATCGGTTTGGTGCTGATCATTCAATGTTTAGCTCTTAACTAGCACTGTGATGCTGCACATAGTGAAAATCTAGCCTCTTTGTTCGATCACAGTGTATGCAGTGCTTGCAATAATTAAGAGTCACTGAGCTGAAAACTTTGAGCTTGAATGAGCCCTTTGAGCTGTTCTGACCCTATATCAGCCAACCTGGGGCCCCTGAGTTACGCTGGGTCCTAAGCTAATCTTGAACTCCCTGTGCTGAACTGGGCTGCGCCTGAGCTGGTCTGGGGCCCCCTGCACATTTAAAGGGTCCCTGAGCTAAACTGGTGACCATGAGCTTAAATGGACCCCTTGTGTTGTTCTGGGACCCGGGATACTCAGACCTTTAGGCACCCCTAAATTGAGCTGGGACCCTAACCTAGTTGAATCACTGGCATATTGGCGGAGGAAGTCCCAGAGAGGGAAGCAGCCACAGGAGGAGAAAGCAGGCATCCTGAGGACCAGCAAGGGGTTGATGCAGAGGACAAGGAGTAAAAGACCAATTAAGGACACCAGCGGTGCGAGGGCTGGTCTGAGCCAGAGAGGCGAACCGAGACGCCAGTTTTTCCAAACTGATGACGATGGAAATATTAATGACGATATTTGTAAATAAAAAAGTAAGTAAATGATAAATATAAATACTGATTACGATATTTTGTATATAAGAATTAACCCTCGCCCCACCGGGGGTCATCGAAGGCCCCTCCTAAGGTTTTTTTCGGGATAGCAGAAAAACGACGAAATGCAGGACCGCGGTTAAGGGCTCTATCTCTCACTCCATCATTTTCACACCATCCCTGACATTTTTTACCCCGGGTCACCCAGGGTCAGTTCACCAGGCCAGGTCAACCAAGGTCACCTCACTTCAACTTTTGAGCTCTGTAAGAGCTACGTTTCTCAATCGATCGATTTGAAGCTTCCTACAGTTCATGGCCTCGCCAGGGTCTACAAGGTGTATATCCGGGATTTTTGATTTCGTGACCTAAGGTCAGGTCAAGAGGTCACCTCTCCCATTGAAAAAGCATGGGAAAAAGCTGGCTTATGATTTAAAAGCCACAAAAACGATTGCAAATGCTCGGCTTGCTCAGAAAGGCGTTTTTGGACACCCTTTACAGATCCCAGGGGTCATATTTTCCATTTGACCTCTCCAAGGTCATCCAAGGTCACCAGGGGTCAAACACAGTATTTCGGAAATAACTTTTGACCTAATTAAGCTAGAGCGCTGAATCAAACACCACCGTGTATGTCTCATCACTAGCTTGCATTTGATATACGGCACGGTCACCTTTATAACCTTTGATGACCTCAGGTCATATGAGGTCACGAAGTGACCTCTGGAGGTCAAACCACTGGCAAGAGGTCATTACGTTCCACATAGCGCAGAAAGGTCTGGCATTTTCCTATCCAATGTTGTTTACCAGATCTCAATAGCTCTAATGACATAAGAGTTATGCCCAGTTTTCTTAAGCATTGCATATTTGAGTGAAAATAACCTATTGTGACCTAACTTGACCTCTGGAGGTCAAACTATTGACCTGAGCGCTTAAACATGCAAAGTAGTTTCTTACTGAATTCACGCGAGCTTTCTAATGCACTTTGCAGATTTGCGCTAACTCCCATATGGCTATCGATGCCACCGGTGGGGCGAAGGTGGCGCCGGATCCCCGGTGGGGCGCGGGTTAATCTGTAAAATAAACTAAAACTTTACATTCTATCTGGCTATTTGTGTTCCAACCATGTTGTCCGAATCCTTTCAGAACATCCTCCGTGATGAAAATCTCAGATGACCAAAAGGCATCTAACTTGTGCTAAAGTGTTCCTTGTGCCAAAGTGTTACTTGCGCCAAAGTGTTACTTGTGCCAAAAACAACGTTTATTAATAAACTGTAGCTTACCATGCCGACTTTCTTATGTAAATGGTGTTGATCGTGAAGCACTCAAAATCCAGCACCAGGGGCGTTTTGGAGCTATTTGGGTGCTAATTATACAGCTATAGCTAGCTATAGCTATATAACTAGCAATAACTGCTAAAAAACCGCACAGATTGGAAGTTTAAATGTGCATTTAGCACCCCAGGGAGGCTAATCCAAAAGGAGCTTAATTACGAGCCCAAAAAATCAGGGGTGCTAATTTTCAGCATCGAGTGTTATTTCTTAGTACTCATTTAGCACCTATTTTACCTGCTGGAAACTAGCACCAGTGATTATCATCCTCTAAACTACTTAAAACTATACATAAAAAGGGGACTTTTATGCATTTAGCACCCAGCGTTCTTAGCCTAAAAACCTGCTTAACTTTTTCACAGTGTAGAGTATCACTATGGTTGTAGTCATTCTGAGCATTTCCAATGACACTCAACGGGAGGATGATAAGTTCAGAAATACGTAAATGTACACATCGCAAATAAAACAACTCAAACATCTGCCGTCCTGGTAGACCAGTTAGTGCACAACAACGTTCCGATGTATGAAGGGTACTTAAGCCCTTTAAGTCGCACAGACAGTGGCAGTTATAACTGAAATTAATCTCTGACCTTTAAAATCACCCTCAGGTCATCAAAGTGGAAGTAACATTGTGGCTGATGTTTCAAGCATCCATCTTCTTTCAGGAATTTCATCAGATTTTTACCATATCAATTGTTGAATTTATTATACAAATATCGACCAAATCATTTGCTTGCGTTTAAGGGAGCTTTTTGAATAGTATCCATAAGCCTATATTCCTTTCAGTACAAAATCAATTACATGGAAGAACAGTTCAAGGGAAATAGACACTACGTCTTTTAGGGCTTTGAGGCAAACATTTTTAAACCTTAACATGCTTAAAAGATCGTTAAGAGCTGAATTAAACAGCTGTTTTACCAGCAATTAAGATGATCGCATTTTGATTGATTGTCGAAGGAAGTTAATGGGCTCTGCGATTAGAGACTTGAAGGCGGAGCCATCTGCTGTTGTCACTTATATCTCCAAAAAAGAAGTTTTTATAAGTGGAAGGAGTATATACTTCCCGATTGATGTTCACCATTTAGATATTCCAAATTAATGCAACCTGTTTCCACGTGGTGCAAATAAGATTCAGCCTAATGACCTACGCTAATAGCTGGTCTTGCTCCCCTTCCAGCTGACCTGTAGGTGCCAGAAGAGGAAGCCGAAGATAAGTCCCATTCCGATGCCCATCCACCAGGCGACCAGCATGAAGGCCATGCAGCGCATGTTCTTCAGCTCTTTGAAGACGAGCGTCCACTCCGGCAGCTTCATCATGGTGTTGGCGAAGACCCGACTCTGCCCATAGCCAGCCGTAGCGTGAGTGCTGCACAGTTTTATTTCCGAACATGGCTTACGCCAGCACCGGGGCCACTTCCTGATAGCTCACTGCTACATTGAGTTGTATCATGCTCTGCATGGACCTGGTTAGGGTCTTAACCAAAATTGTGGAACTTTAACATGATTCTTAGATGCAGCAAGCATTAGAGCAACAGACTTTATACACCCCTAGTTAGAGTCCTTACTTCGTACTTCGATATGCGGCAGGTTCTTTTCGGACCTCGGGCACCTTTTTACCTCAAGCTCTGGCAAGCCCCTGTTGGCCTTTCGCGCACCTACCTTGAGCTGCGGCAAGTTCTTCATGGCCTCGCGGATGGCGTCCCGTTGCGACTGCTGCGGCTCCGGCTGCGGCTTCTGCCAGTCCTTGACAGGAGGCACCGAGGCTTCGTACTTCTCTTCAGCCGTCGGCTCCTTCTCGGTCTGGGTAGACGAGGAACAAGAAGTTAGATCGTAATTGTGGAACACAATTCCAGTCACATTGTAGGTACTGTTCACTAGAACAATACAGATTATACGTTATTGATTAGGTGATTTATGTGAAAGAAGATCGTGGTTGAAATACTTATCTGGATGGGAATGAACATGAAATCCAGTGAATGAGCCCCATGACATCCACTTATCAGGGGAGATTTGAAAGTAAATTAATATCTTACATTCCCTCCGTAGAACTCGGTTTTACTTCAATTGCGTGATAGAAGAACCATGATATTTGGCAACAGCTTACTTGTTCTTTGACTGAGTAGTCGAACTTGAACTGTGTCGCAGTGATGAGCGCACATCCCATCAACACACTGAAGGTGGCGAAGCATATGGTGTAGTTGCTCTCGCCCGCGTGCGGCTCGCATGGGTGCTTGGGGAATGAAGTGCTGTGATCCAGCGCGATGCCCACAAAGAACATGGCGAGTCCCCAGCCGATGGAGCCGAACATCCGCTGTCGCCCGTAATGGTCTGTGTCGTCCCCCAGATAGCTGAGGATCACCGAGTCGGCCAGGGTGATGGCCGGCGCCGAGAAGAACTCGCCCAGGGTCACCAGCAGGAAGGTGAGGAAGAACACCTTTTGAATATCTTTGATGTTGTAGACAATGCTGGAGAAGGGCGGCGTTCGCAAGGTCTCGTGTTTGCTCTTGTTATAGTTGACAACAAAAGTCATCTGTCGAGAACAAAAATGTACTTATTCGTAACTTGGCAGGCCAGACAATATATCGAAGAATGTGATTGAATCAGCATATCTGCATCAGCTATGTCCGGGTAAAATATATCAAACTGAACCATATCCACAATTCCACCTCGAACAGCTCAGTTCTGAGCTGAACTGTTTTTACCTCATGTCATACCTTGCAGTTCCTGCAAATTCTAATACCATCTCTAACCGTTGAAACCAATGCTGACTCTTAGTAAACTGTAGTTTAAGTTGAGCTATCAATGACGTATATACACGGACAGAGTCGCTGCCACCATGCAAGTGAATGTCAGCCCGGCCACCAGCGTCCGAACGATTCCGTCAGGACAGTTATTCAGCTATGTCCTCTGTCGCGGTCCCAGAGGTCTTTCTTATCGGTAGCGACCTACCGGGAGCCAGATGGAGCACACGTCTCTCTCTCTCTCTCTCTCTCTCTCTCCCCTCTCTCTCTCTCTCTCTCTCTCTCTCTCTCTCTCTCTCTCGATAGATACCTGAGATCAGTCATGTTTAGCCACTGACGATTTAGGCATGTGCGATGATGTTTGTCTTATATTAACGATGAAACTACACAACGATCAGAGATGTTATTGGTGTCACGTATAAAAACCTGTTGCTTATCTGTTGCAGATAGATAATATATAGATAAACCATGCAGAATAGAGTTAGTAAGGTAACTGCCTATGGATCAATGCATACCAGTGGCTAAAACATAAGAACAAGAGAACTGGAAAGGGTGAAATTCTTGTTTAAAACGAAATCATGGTTGAGGAGGTGGTAATCCATTTCCATTTCACGAATTATATCTTAGATATAAGCTTTATATTTGGATATGCGTTTTTTGTGTTACTTAATCGCACGCATTTCGGTTGGAAGCATAGGCGGCGGAACGGGGGGAGGGGGAGTGGCACCGGCAGTGACGGCGGAACGTCCGAATTTAAGGGGGGCACCATGGGTTTTTGAATCTACTTCTTCAGGCGCGCACCCAGGATTTTCGTAAGGGGTGGGCCCGGCTGACGAGGGGGGCGCCAAGCCGGCGGAGGGGGCGCCACTTCTGGGGGCGCCACTTTTATACTCAAGGGCGGCCAATCGTCGCATCCTGGGGGAGTGGGAGCTGAACATTTTTGCCTCGCAGACCTAGTGTAAGGGTTTTGGGGGCGCCACTTTCCTTAAGGGAAGGAGCCGGGTCCACTGCCCCCCACTTAGGTGCGCTACTGGCGGTACTGGCGATTAATAATGTGCTACCAAATATACAGTTTTCTGGGAGCCGGATGCGACAGCGGCCCAGCTCAGGACTGGTTTCATATTCTTGAGCACTGCGTGCTAAACGAGATGAGGCAGTAGTTTCGGTTGAATCACTGTAATCGAGGTATGACATTGTTTAAGCGGCTGGAGGCAACCGTGTAAATTATTTTTTTGTCCTTTTTTTATTTCCGATAATTCCATGCCGTATTCAACAAATGGCCTTAAACGCAAAAACGATGAAGCACCCGTAATAAAAAAACAGATGAACATGGTATTTCGAAATATTTCCGATGTATATTCCGGGAAACCCCAATATTTAGTTTTTTGCAAGAAATTTCAATCACACACTGCACTATCACAGCACACACACAATGAGCAATGGCGAAAATCACTAAAGCCAGGGATCTAATAGTTTTAGACGATACAAGCCGAGACATAAGCAATGATTTAATATCAGGGGCTACCTTTTCTCAAATGCTTCAGGTCAGGCCCGTCCTCGCCGCCAAGCGGTCATTTTGTTTGCTTTTTGTGACGTCGGCGGGCGATCTGGACCTGTTTGACGTTACTGCTTGAGTGCTCCTTTCGCGAAACAAACCACGACTTGCTTATGACTGGTGCGGAGTTGAATAACTTTATCATAAACAAAGTGGCGAATTCGTCCCGTTTTTTGGGTATTGTGCTACTTGTTAAATTTGTTTTTATTCGTCTTCAATGTGGGCGGCAACCAGTTGTCGCGTGGTTCCTCAATATGGAGGCTATTATATCTGGCACGAAACATCAATATTGCAAAACTACCTTTTGGCTTTTTGCCATTGGGTTTGGGCGTGGCTAAGGCTGTGTGCCTTTTGGCCAAATATGGCCCATTCATCTTTTGCAAATACCCCGAACCACCCTTCTCGATTGTCGGGTGCATTCCCTTTAAACAGTTCAGGGAGCCTCGTGGTGTGGGTGTCCGTAGCGACCGGGATGCTGTGTGTTTGGATGGGTTTGTGTTTTTTAGAATAGATTATCTTCGGTGGCCCTTTGGTGTTTCTGCCCCTGCCCTTCTGGTTTTTGTGCCCTGCCCGGTCGGATGGTGCCCCTCCTTTCGACAAGCCCTCCCCGATGGCATTCTGGATCCCCTTGTTTCCCGATTTGAATATTTTGCGCTTCGTTTTAGGTTGACTTCCTTGCCCTCGATATGGTGGTTGGGCGCTTTCTGTGGCTTTTCCTGTTGGCTCTCCTGCAATCCGGATGACCGTGATGACGCGGCGGACCGCTTTGTTTTTTTGCTTTTTGGCCGACATTTTGACGTTTTTTGGGGCTCTTTTATGGCCTGTGCTCCCTTTTTTTAGTATGAGCTGGTACGGGGATTGGCCATTGGCCGCTGCGCGATATTCGTGCACTCCTACAGTGCGCGGACACCTATTTTAACGCTCTGGTGCTCGTGCTGCGTTTTATCCTAATTTTAGGTTGTTGTGTCTTGTGTCTGCGGTTTTGTTTGGTTATGCTCCCCTCCCCTCTGTTGGTGGTTTTGTTTTTGTTTTTTTGATTGGTTGTTCGGGGGGATTCGGTGCCCCTTGCCCCTTGGGTGCCTTTGGACACTTTTGTTTTGGCGTCCGGTGCCTACCTTTTTCCCTGGGTTTTGTTGACGCTGGCGCTGGTGGCATCCACGTGTCGTTTTGCTGCGCGGTTTTTCTGTCGTGGGTTTATTAGTTTATTGTCGACCCTGACGTTTTTTAAAAACTCCGCCTTTGGCATATGTTTGCCCCGGCTTTGGGGACCATGGCGTACCCTGCGTGCTGGGGTTTTGATGTGTGTTTTGTTGGGGCTTGGCCTTTGTTGGGGCTTGCCTCCGGGGCTTATTTGGGGGTTGCCTCCCGGGATTTGTTTGTTGCCTTTTGGGGGCCTTTGTTTCCGGGGCCCTTTGCTTGTGGGCCTTTGTGTGGGCGCATGTGCTTCGGGGCGCCTGGCTATCGGGGCCTTGCTTTCGGGGCGCCGTGTCCCGGGCGCTGTGCGGGCTGCCTTCTTAGGTGGCTTTGCTTTCGGGGCCTCCTTGGGCCCGTTTGTGTCTGGGGGCTGTGCTCTCGGGGCGCCTTGCCTCCCCGGGCGTTTTTTGGGTTGCCTTTTTTTAGTTGGCCTTGTCTTGTGGGCGCTTTGCTGTCGGGGCGCCTTGTTGGGCGCTTGTTGGGGGCGCTTGCCTCTGCGGTTTGCTGGTTCTATCGGCTTTGTTATGGGCGTCTTGTTTGTGGCCTTTGTGTCCGGGCGCCGTTCTGGGGCGCCGTGTTGGGCGCTTTGCTCCGTGGGCGGCTATGCCTCCCGGGGCGCTGCCGGTTGTTTTTTGTGCGCCTGGCTTTGGGGGTTTGTGGGGGCGCCTGTGTTTCGGGGCGCTTTGCTTCGGGGCGCCTTGCTCCCGGGGGTGCTATCATGGTTTTTTTCGGTGTTTCTTCCAGGTGTTTGTCGGAGGGTGCTTTGTGTGGGGCTGCTTCGGGGGCGCCTGCGTTCGGGTTGCTTCGGGGGCCTATCCCCGGGGCGCTTTGTTCGGGTTGTTTTCGGTGCGCCGCTTCCGGGGCCTTTGTTGGGGGTTTTTCGTGGGCGCCTGGTTCCGGGGCGCCTTGCTTGGGCGCCTTGCCTTAAGTTTTGTTGGTCTTGGCTCTGGGGGCGTTTTTATCGGCTGGAGTTGTGGGCTGCCGGTGCCCTGCCGGGTGCGCCGCTACTTCTTCCCAGTCAATGCCATACGGTTAGTGTTAAAATGTATTATTTAAGTGGGGTACTGTGCCCCGGTGCCCCCCGATTCCGCCGCCAGTGGGCACCGGAGCACCGTGACCCACCTTGGACGGGCTATGGGGGGCGCATTGAGGCTGCTCCTCCCCGTAAATCAGCGAAGATAGTAACGAAGCGTCGCTTGGTCCAGACTTCCGGAAAGAAACTTCGAGTTTGTTACATTTTTCACAGACCCACAAAGTCTGACAGCACATTCACTCTGTTCGGTTTTCTCAGATATCATATTTATATTTTTTACCCCGAACCACAACAGTACTCCCGACGCGTCGACGTGTTTGGTGTCAGGCCTCTGTCCTTGGAATGGCCCCGTGCTACAAAATTTTATATTAAAATGTAACAGCAATCACAATATCTGCATATGAGAAGAGGGCTGGAAGTAATCACGCTGCAAAAAAAATTGAAGAAAACAAGATAATTACCCTGAAATTTTGTTTTAGGTATGGTCTTATTTCAACCACACAAGGACTTTGTTTCAAATTATATTTGTCATTACGTCGCCATGTAATAAAATGCGCATTCATATAACAAAATTTACAGAAGTATGCCTCCATCCTTTTAGTCAACCGCAACATTACCCCAATAGCTCGAGGGATATAGTTATTGAACCTCTGCAGAGCATAATTGATATGCTGTTGCTGTGAAGCTTTCAGGCGTGACGAGAGCTACCGCTAAACACTTAAAGGTCTAAGTGGCAACTAATTTTGATCACAGCGCAAAGAAGGGACTCGGTGATGGTACAGGAGCAAATTTCATATAAAACTGGCCCAGTCAAATGGAAAATGTTCGACTTCCGTGATACTGGGATCAAATCTCTAGCTCTCAGCACAGGCATGAAGGTATAAGGAAGGTAGATACAGAGCCAAAATCCGAAAATAATTATGCTTTTTGGTATGGAGGGGTATAGTGTCTTGTGAGTGGAAGGTTGAAGATTCACCGACCCCTAATTCTTTACCGGTAGTGGCACTTAATGCTCATACGCAGAAAAAAATAGTTGCTGGCATGGTTGGTCTGATGTGCCTAGAGTCTTACCCCTCACATTATATTCATATCCAAGCCCAGTTTGCATATTTTCGGTCTTATATCGAAACTGACCAGCACCGACCACAATTCGGAAACTTAGAGAATCTTAAATAAATAGCAATGCATTTTAAAGGGAATGTGGCACCTTGGTCAAATACTGGAATTTAGTGTTATTAGGCGTACTTTTAGTCAAAAATAATGAAACCACTCACGATTTCTCTGAAAAATGTACAATAAGCTCAATATTTGGTTTTTAAAAATACTCCTCTAGAAAAAGAAATAAATATCAGCCTGTGGCTGATGTCATGATCTGGCAACCACTACCATACTTGAAACGCTTCAAGGGCTTCGATTGGCTGATGCTCATCGTGACGTCAGCATATGTCGTCACACCAGTAGCTCACAACAATGGCCGCCGGCGACGGGGGACTGAGGGGGGCTGATGTCAGGTAGGTTTTAGCTTTTTTCTACGGAAATATCGAGTTCCAAGACAAATGAAATATGGAGTACCGGGTTTTCCGAACTGCCTTACAACATGGCTATCTCAGTTAAAATCACGTTGTGAAGGTGCCACATTCCCTTTAAACGACATTTTGACGTACAATAATTAATAGAATTCAATCGTGATTACGCTGCCTCGCGTTTCTGTTTACCACCGTTTTATAGGGTTACTGAGATGGAGTTTTAACCAAAAATAATTAGCAACGGACGATGTGCACAACAACCTCCTTAGTTTCATGAAAAACTGCCACATAAATTTTCGTCCTTGCGGGAATTGTGCGATCTCAGCAGTCGGTGCAGAAAGAAGTCTCAAAAATGATAGAAAAAAACTAAGAGTTCAATGCCTTTTGTGCCCTATTGAATAGTTAACACCAGCCCGAAAATAACTTTTGAAAAATATGTATTATAAAGCTGGATATTCACCACCACCCCCTTCTTCTACGACTTAACTTTGGGAAAGAGAGCGAGAGAGGAGTGGGAAGACGCAGCTTTAGAGCCGAAATCTACCAATACAGCCGACGGGACCAGCTTGGCGGGGACGTCGCACTTGCGCACCAGCTGTCGCGTCCGGTTAGTCTCTGCTTAATGGACAACAAGGCTGAGACACGGCCTGCACCAGCCGCTACTCTCCCGCTGATTGTGTATTACAGCGAGAGCTCTGTGCTCAGCCCAACTTTTTCGGCGAACTGAATGGTCTCGTTGGAGGGTTTCAGATATTTTCTGAGGAAAACAGACTACAGGAAAGTAAACTGCAGTATTAACTACTGTACATAGTTGTATAAGCGACTCTTCTCCATGGTAAGTGTAAGCTTTTATTCTTTAATGTGCAGGGTTTTTGGGGTGACATTTTTCCAAATAATGTAGTGCTGGTGGGTCTGAAACTGGAGAATGGGTGCGGCTTTATGCCTATAAACGTCAAAGAAGTGTTATAATATTCGTTAGGTTTCGTGTTTTTTTTCATTTTACGAACTTCAAACTGGTATAAGGCAGTCAAACATATTCGCAGGAAGACTAAAACACGCTTCAGATCATACTAATACTATTTGAAAGGGTGGTTTTTGACATTGTTTCAAATTTTAGCAACCCATTTGGTTTAGTGTGCGGCGGCATTGTGGGCCGCCCGCGGTTGCTCAACCCCCAATTATTCTCAAAATTCCACACCCCTGGACCGGAGCTTTGGGGCCAGCCGGGCGGGATTTTTTGCGGAGGGGAGAGATGGAACGCTGACTTTACTAACCATGGCACAGTGCTGCTACTGATGAGCGAAGCTATGTATGGGGTGGGGGAGAGGGTAGTGGTAAAAAGCGCGTATTTTGGTAATCAGCAATACAACGTGTCGTTTTCACTCACCCAATCAAATTTTCAAATTGTTACCAAATATTTTGGGCGGGCCTAGAAGCTACTTTGAAGGTCTGTGGGGATAGGTGGGGCAATGGAGGCTAGCCAGCTATCTGGATACGCCAGCGGCTAATCTAATTGATATCGGCCAATCAAATGTAATGATGCTACGCAACGCCATTCTCCGACTTTGTGCTCCCAGTGAAAGAGGCTATTTGCTATTCGAGAAACCTTCAACATGTTGAATATAAGAAAGGTAGGTAGGTAATACGAGTATCACTCCAAGACACCAGAGGTTTCAATTTGCTTGCACGACAGCCCCGAGTGAGTCCTCAACGCACCATTCAGCTCAGCACTGACCGCCCGGGGCGACTGACCGACCACGTGACTGCGGTCACGCGGACAGCGTTAACAACACCCTCTATAGGCTACCGAGCTCAGCACTGACCGCCCGGGGCGACTGGCCGACCAAGTGACTGCAGTCACGCGGACAGCGTTCACAACACCCTCTATAGGCTACCGAGCTCAGCACTGACCGCCCGGGGCGACTGGCCGACCACGTGACTGCAGTCACGCGGACAGCGTTAACAACACCCTCTATAGGCGACCGTGCTCAGCACTGACCGCCCGGGGCGACTGGCCGACCACGTGACTGCGGTCGACGGCGATGTCTCGTCGTCTCCGGCTGTGGTGCTGCGCCGTGTCGTCGACCAGCTGCAGGTACAGCGGCTCCTCGAGGGCGTCCACCGTCACCAGCGGCAGCTCTGGACTCGGCTCCTCCAGGTAGTCCACACTGCGCTTGTACACCTGATCGGAGACGTTAAAAGTGGTCATAAGCGACACCGGCCGTCGCACATAAAGAAGGTGGGATTATACTCATATCAGTCAATATTGGTCATCACTGGGCCTGGAGAAGCACAGACGGATTGGTCAATGTCCCGTCTGAGGGAGATGGTGGGCCGAAATCTCACTTCAGCTTTGAGATGGTATATGCAATTATGATGGAACTGATACTCGTTTTACTACCATGCATTAAATAATCAGGGTAGATGTAGAAAATAAGTACTAATATCAAGACGTGGGCACCGCTAACGATTCCCTGCCGCTACTTCCACTACCTGCAACCGCAACCGCTACTAGTGATAACTTTTCAAAACCACGAAACTGCTACCCGCTACTCCACTAACGCTGCTTTTTAATAACGCGCTACTAAAGCGCTGCCCAAAAAATAGTTTTTCATTGTTGATGTAACGTAAATTTCAAGAAAGTATTTCGTTTACTTACTATTAATATTACTTCAGAATTTTCGATTTTATTGTGAGATACGCAGGAAAGTCACGCAACACAAAACTGGTTCAGTCTGTTTGTTTTCAGATGGAGAAAAAAATCATATTTATTTCTAACCCCTATCTTTTGGTTGATGGTCCTCCTTACGCCACCCCATTCATATTTGCTTCCGCCACGCCATCACCATTTGGAAAGTCTGCAAGCAGCGGAGTAGAGAGGAAGCGGATCAACCCGCGCCCCAGTGGACCTCTGAGCCACCTTCGTCCTGGTGGGGGGTGTTTGAACACACCACCTCGAACTCGGCCCCTATGCGGGATAGCGAAAAAAACGCGAACGCTGGTGGATAGCTCATAAAAAATTCATGACGAAACTATATCATTCATTATTTGGCTCAGGTCAATATTGAGGTCATAATAGGCAAAAGAAGTTGGCATTTTGAGCAAGGTTTTTGGGCCCTAGCACCTGACAGATTTGAATTAGAATCATTTTGTAGGCACCATTCGCTTCCTCTCGTCACGACGAATTGAATGATGTATAATATGACCATACTAGGTCAAAACACATAAATGACATGACCTCAGGTCAGATCAAGGTCACTTTTCGACCCAGCATAGTCAATATGCACATCAATCGACTTGCAATAGAAATCCAAACGCAATAGTATCAAAATAAAAGCTTTATCATTATGTTATGCAAAGTTTTGATCTAAGTATAAGAACTGCTTAAGTAGCTCCAGATGACCTCTCAGAGGTCACAGATAAAAATTGCAAAATGAACCTGGAAAGAGGGCCAGGATACTTCAATTTGGATAATATGATATGATATAATATGATTGAAATGAAGTCATAATATTGATAATGACATTAAAGTAATTTCTCCGAAGTTTTTCTAAAACACAGAAAATATTAAAACGAAAGTGGTGAAACTGCAGACGCTCGCGCTAGCAATAACATAAGTAAAATAGTGTAGTTGAGCAAACTCGAGCAAACTCGGTGTGTGCAGTGTGTTCAAATAGTTTGTTTTGTAAGGACACGTATTGCAACAGTATTATCGGAATCAATTTGTCAGCAATTTCAAGGAATTATTAGAGGTGGCTGTTCAGTGACGACGGCTTCGCTGCTGATGTATTCGCGCTCTTCATATCATTGATTGATTTTTATGAAAGTATGGAAGGTGATGACAAGAAGCTTGCTTCGTTTCAACGAATTACATATTTGGATTTTCAACATGCATAAGAGAAATATTTCACAGAACTTCATTTTAGGTTCATCATTGCTGATTATGATCGGAGACTGTGGCATCACGACTCTACTGCAACAACTACTACCAGACATTGAAAGCTCGCCGAGTCAGCACCAGCCCTCCTGATATACCGATGAACAACCTCATTAGTAGCAAAAAGTCCTCTCGCGTTCACCAACAGCATCTATGCCCGCAGGAACTAGAAGCCGATGTGTCAATCAGAATAAATCAAAATCCATTCGATCCCGCTGGAATCGTGCCATAAATATTCTACCACAAACTGCGTAAATTCAGTTAATTGAAAAGTGCAAAAATGGTCCTAGTTCAGTGTGATATAATTTTCTAGGTACTCGACTTACAAACGAAGTGAAGAGGCCGCAATACTCATTGATACAATTTACCTCATTTTCTAAATTTGAAGAAGAAAATTACATTAGTGACTCCACGGTTGGATATATCGTCCTCGTCCATCGTATAACTATGGTCTCTCGGTGTTCGCATGAAACCAGCATAACAATGATGGCACCTAGACATGGATAGTGGTATGTATGTGTAATATATAGATATGTCCACTGTATTATTCAGGCTATAATTTTAGGCGTGGTAATGGATTGTTTTTACAGCTTTCTTATAGTGACGAGTGTTTTAACTTTAATACAGTGACAACAAGGAACTTGACTTATTTCAACGGATTCATGAAGTACGCAGAGGCAGCAGCAGGAATGGGAAAAGTTCCTACACTCATAGCTGTAGGAACGTAGAAAATATTCGAGGTGGTGTCAAGGGACATTTTGAAATCATTATCTTTCAGTTAACGCACAGTGTTAATGGTTGAGTTATTGAATATTGGGATGGGGACATGGCGTCCTGCCCACTCCCCACCACCCTCCTTCCTACGCCTGTGCCCACACTTGTTTGCTGGATGCATTATCTATTTGGTACAGCGTTTCAGTACAGGTGTGTCTAAGCAATATAGCATATATAGCAATATAACAGTATAGCAAGAGCATCTATGCGTTTTACTCAGGCATGAGTTTCTGAATTCAGCACTTTGGTAGATAAAACCAAGTCAGGTCGAGGACAACGGGAAATAATCTTAATCCATATCCGGTCAATTTTAGCACGTCAAGGTAGCACCAACGTGTGTAGCGTCATCACTACGTCATCAGTGTAGCATTCTACCTAGTAAGCTATACTTTAAGAAAATATTCATTTTGCCCTTGAACATCCACAAAATGTCCCGCATTGTTCTCATATACCAATAACCTAGCCGGCCACGACCAATGCCGGACATGAACCGTAAAGCTCCAAGGCTGAAAGTTGTTTTACCTCCTCTGAGCATAGGTAAATTTTCGGATCATATTTACCTTCTTTGACAATCTTTGCGCGCGTGTGACGTTTGTTTGGAACTACTTTCAAGTTTGGTGCAACAGAAAAACTACCTAGGTAAATTAAAAAAATACCTAGGTATTTTTCTAGGTAGTTTTTCTGCTCGCGCGTTGGTGCAACAGAATTTAGGTAAAAATATTTTACCTAGGTAGTTTTTTGGTGCAATAGGCCAATGAAGGTATTATCAGCTTTATCTACACAAATACTGCCCATTTTCTGTTTTTCCCATGTATTTCAAATGGAGAGGTCATGGTCCGTACTTGGCCGTACGTCGTCGATCTGAAAAATCCTGGAACATTTTTATAGAACTAAGTGGGTTCGTTATGTATTATAAGTTTCAATCCGATAGATTTACCCATTTCTTACTTATGCTACCTTAAACATTTTTTTAGGTGAGGTCACTTGACCTGCACTGGTGACCTGACTTGGGATAACTGAAATTTAAAATGTTGAGGAAAGTTGCGAAATCAATCAAGGATAAGGCTTGCTAAAAACGGCCGAGTTTCGCGCCGCCGTTGTTTTTTTTTGCCGCCGGAAAAAAACCCGAGGGGGTGTTCAAACACCCCACCCCGGGGCGAGGGTTAAAGTAGAGATGCGCCCGGTTTGCCAATTTCACATTAACTAGCTCAACATGAGTTCAATTTTCCCACAGTAATTATTCATACCGGCCTCTTTGCTCGGAGGTTATTCAATTGGGAACTGGATGGCCCAGTTGTCTATCAGTTGTTATTGTGTATGTAATTCTTGGGCGGTATATTCCCAGAGGCATTTTGTAGAGCGAAGAGTCGGTTCAATCTCAAACAAAGGAGTTGTGGGGCGATACAAATGGTAACGAGCCTTTGACACGTCAATGCAATCACTCGCAAAGGCTCACTTCTTAACCAGGGAGTATACAGGGGAAACTCAACCTTTTGACTGGAGCCGAGAAACAGCTTGTGAGGCATTGATAAGCAAATTTAGACCTGTTTTTGCACACTCCCTTGGAAAGAACGACGGCCTGGGTGTGAAATAGTTAGGTGCTTGTGATTTATTGGACGAAATAGAAGGGCATACCGCCGCAGAACTGGCCAGGAGAAAAACTAAAACTTTTTTAATGGATTATGAGCCTGACTTCTGAAGGCTTTTGGAGGGTTTCGTTTTGAACTGAGTTGCGGAAGGTGATCATTTGAAGATTAAGGAAAGAGAAAACAAATAGTGAAATAATCCAAAACACCGGTTTGGAGTTATATCGCTGAAAACATTGCACAATGCTGACATAGAATACGACAGGTAATTGGCCTGAATACAGGTCTGAGGCTACTTTGTTCGACGTTTCCTGGCATGATGACAATTGTGCATTAATCAGGTAAATTAATGGAAGCACGGTGGTTTAGTCGTCAGCACGCGCGCTTTTCTCGCGGCCCACCCCGGTTAAAGGCCCGGCGGACAAGGAGTATTCCGGCTCCCGGGAAACCCTTCCAACCGGGAAAGAGTTGGCCACGCCATATGACGCTGGCGTGGCAACTTGTTGGTACATCGATTAGCCTCAAAAATCATTATTATTATCCGGCAAAATTAATGACACAACGTTTTCTCTCGAGAGAGAGGCTAACGTTTCCACAGCGCGGCCTTCAGTCCAGCGCATTCCCGAGCTGCTCCTGTGCCAGCCCCTGCTGGTTTACCTTCTTATCTTCCACGATGTAATGAGTCTTATTGAAGACAATGCAGGCGGTAGCCACCGGCTGGCAGAAGCTCAGCATCATGGTGAAGAAGATCCAGCAGCCTAGGGCCGCGATCAGCATCATCTTCCCCTTGCGGTACCTGCCGCAGAGACAGCAGGGGCTGGGATATGTCCTTGACAGCCACGCTGCTGAGCTGGGCTCAGGTGTGCCAGGCAGCTGCGTCACCGCTGGCTGCAAAGTAATACAATGCATGCTGAACCAGCCTGCGGACAGTAACCTACCGACTGTATGATACAACACACTTCAGATTCGAGATTGTTGTTATCTCTATATCATCTTGCTCCTACCAAAAAAGGTTTTAAAGCTCGGTACGCCGTAACACCATGGTAGTTGGTGGGTCGTTAAACTTCAATGGTTATTAGTAGCACCGGTACGGGGGTCCGCACCACATTGAACGGTGCGGGCGCCGCGCCCCCTACGATCTTAGAAATCACGTTAGGCAGCCAAAAGAGGAAGGCGACTTTGGATTGTTAGTTTTAATCTCGTCCTAAAATTTGGTATACAATATTTGGTCCGGTCACTTTTCAAGTCCGCAGAGGTCAAAACATGTTCTCATAGAAATGCAATGGAAATTTCGTTTTGTGTCATAACGGCGGACTTAGTAGAGTTATGCAACTATATAAGTTTAAGTTGAATTGTCTGGTCAAGCTCGATCGAATTATGCATTTTGAAAGATCAGATCCTAAAATGTGCCCGGCCTAACGTGATCTAAGGTCACGTCAAGGTCAATAAAGTTTAATGTATATCACGTAGACTGCAATGGAAAGCTAAACACGATGTCGTAAATATAAACGCTTTAACGCCATTTTCTGAGAAATCATTCAACTTAAACCTAATTTCCCATGCACTTCCAAAGGAGAGGGTATCTCCCTGACTTGACCCCAGGCCATCGACATAAAATGCAGCTATCACATATTGTTGTGCTCGGTGACCTTATTATGTGATATGAATCTCACATTGATGGATTAAGTATGTTTCTTACTGTTGCACCTCTAATCATTTTTTACGATTAGGTCACTTGACCTGAGATGGTGACCGGACTGTCTTGACCTGGACCTGGGTAAATGCGCGGCGCGCCGCCAGTTTTTTTCTACCTGCAAAACAAACTCAGAGATAGGCAGGTACCCCCCACCCCTGCCATACTGCTGCGAATTAGTATCGGTCCGCCAATCTAGCGAAAGCGGGATATGTTTGGATTAGGAAGATCCCTAATCTCCAATCTTTGGTACCGTCGCTCCTGGTACCAATTAAATATGCAGATTCCCTATACGGTGGCCAATGCGATATATCTATCAAAAACTCTATGCGTTAGTATTTCCCGAATATCCCATGACTTTGGCGCTTAAGAACTGAAAAAGATACTGATTTAATGCGCAACCTTCGGTTGTACTGACTCATAAAAACACAGCAATATATGTTTAGACATTTAGCAGGGAAGGTACAAATCGAGACAAGAGTCACTTATTTTTCGACGAAGCGAATATCCCATAGGCTGTTGAGTTTTTCGTCAGTCTTAGTCATTGTTTGTAAGTGGGGCCAAGATCCTCGAAACCTGTAGTAAGCAATGAATAAAACCCATAACTTTGGAGTTGAAGTACTATTTCTGATATCTACATGTGCGAATTTTTCATTTTGTATCCCATAGAGCCCCGTCGAAGCCCCAATGTTAATCCACAGCTTCACGTTTTTTAATATCGAGTGATGACAGCTTATGATGCACAAAAACGGGGGAAATATATTACTGCAAGCTTTTTCTACTCATTCTAATGCATGTCGTAGAACTGAGTCATCTTTCGAGCAAGTAGTATGAACCCATGTACTAACCCTAACATTACTTGTGCTATCGCTTACTAACAGTACTGTTTCCTTCCTGATATTTCAATAAACCGATGTTCATGTTGGTGCATGTGTCGCAAAATATCATGAATATCAAATGCAAAGTGTAATAAAGATAAGAGCTTTCGGTTTCAAATGACCATCACTAACGACTGTGTTTTTTAAGCGTACATTCCTTACCAAACTTCGCGCTACTTTAAGAATGAGAAAATGCGTCATGCTGCAGACTCATGAAGACAACATACTCGAACATCTTGATATTAAACAGAGAGAGCTCTTACATTTTAATACTTATTTTCTTTTTCTTCTGCAGCAAAACATACTTTTGATTTTTGGCCTAACAGACGGCGCGATTGGTGGACAGACAAATGGCAGGGAAGAAACAGCCAAAGGGCGCTCAAACACCAATGGAGACGAGTGTCGTCTATGTCCCTTTTTCCCCCGGGAAGCTTTTTTGCAGATCCCGCGTTCGTCAGACTGAAGGGCTGAAAAACTACGATGTCATTTCATTTGATTTGATTTATTTGGTATATTGTCTAAGGGCTGCGTCTCCCATTCACAGACAAAGTAAATTCCTAAAAACCTAACTAGGACAATAAACATGATAGCCATAGAGCTAAAACAGATTCGTACCAGATTCAAAAATTATACAGACAGGTAGTTCTGATTCTATGGTAAATATAAATATGTAAAATCACCGCTTTAGTTGTAAGCATCTTTCAGTTGTCATCCTACATATCTCGTCACAGAGGATTTAAATTCACTCAGTGTTTGGTGAAACAGGTCTGCACCTGGACTTCTACTTAAAAACTCATTTACCACTCGCGGGACTCTACCAAACAGATTATCCTTAAAAATATTCACCCACGCAAAAGGGATGCTCAAAAGCTGGTTGTTTCTTCCTTGTCTTGCCGGCACGTGAAGAGGGAAAGCATTAAGTAAAATAGAGAAGTCAATCATGCCGCGGTGGATTTTAAAAGCAAGCATAATGTCGTATTGAAGCCTTCGAGCAGAAAGGGATAAAGTTCTATGGAACAACAATAAATTGATATAGGCAAGGGACCCAGAAGTCCCAGTCCGAACGGGTAGAACGACTGCTCTGTTTGATCTCAGTGATACGCTTCATGTTCGAAATGCAGGTAAATTGCTAAGAGAAGTTGCGAGTAATCGTTGACTGCATTTCTCAGCAGGTGCACCTGGCTGAGCGCAAGTTTAGAAATCAAATAAACCTTCGGGAGATAGGAACCTCTGCTGAACATTCTAAACTGTCCAAGAACTCATCGGATTTAACTGCAGTAATAGACAAGGGGCTATCGCTCGTAAATGTAACCACTCAGGGGGTAGATTAATCTCGTCAAGGAGATGCTTTAATTCCATTGAGCCGGGAGTGAGTAGATGAACTTGTTTTTAATCCGTAAGAAATGTTCCACCTCGGGAAGAGTTAAGGACATCCGAAAACTGTTAAGAACCTAGAAACAAAAATTACCGGAACAATTTTTCCTTTCATTTACCGTCTGAAACGCGAAGTAACCGACACTTTGTGAAGACAAATAAAATACGAAAATGCTGACGCCCATCATCTGGGAGCGACCTTTCAGAGACCGCTATCGACCTTTCAGGGGGTGCTATGACCATTTCAGGGGGCGCCAAGGGTCAATGGGGGAAAGTGCTTCCTTTGCCCCCTGGATCCGCCTATGTCACCCAGGACGCAAAAGTCCAGGCATTTGCGATGTGATCACATCCCCAACATCAACATACCATAGATGCCATTTGAGAGCACTATCTGCCCATGTTCCACTTACTTTAAGATAGCTCCCGTGTATATTCTCGCCAAATACCACTATTAGGTCTTCCTGGTGTACAAAATCTATACCAAAACGGTTTCAATACTTAATCAAGCTTCCCACACAACCGCTCACCATTCCTTACTCCCAAAACCACTGGGGTAATGCTTACAACAGAACTGTTGTACTTTGTTTGTTTACTTTATTTATTTCTTTTTGTTTTTGATGATTGTTTGCGGGCGAGACGGAACTTCCCGTCACGCCCGCAGCCAATCATCAAAAAAATGAAAGAACGAAATGCAGTCCAAATATTTCCTTTTATCGTTTTTTGTTGTTGTTGTTTTCTTAATTACGTTTTTCACTTTTTAACTTCGTTTTATTACGTTTTGTGGCGTGTGCTTACCCAGTGCATTTTCATAGCGCAAACTGGTTTTCGGTGACGATAAAACGCCAAAACGTCCTTAGAAAACGACAACACGTCATTTAAAAGTGCATAATGTAGACACCCTCAGTAGCCTTGCCGTCTCCATCTAATCACGAGGACGCTTGACATGCCGCCGTAATTAAATGGAAGTGATAAAAACAAATAAAGCTACAAGAAAGTGATGGCAAAACCTGGTAATGGTGAAGGGTCCACGAGTGGGTATTTTGATAAGTATAACTTTTCCGTACGCATACATTATGTACTTTGTAGTTTGAGTTTTGAAGATCTCCTGACATTCAATATTTTTATTTCATGACGCAGGAACATGAAAACCCTGGACAATTGTGCCAAAATGCAACATAAATTTGTCTGAAATAAATAAACTGAGCTATAGGGCGGGTAGGGATAATGATCCAAGCAAAGAGAGCCCGGATATTAATGTAATCGTGGTGAAGACCTGGCCGCTGAGCCCACCCCCACACGCCCCATCCTCCACATCCGAGTGACTTGGGAATTCGACGGATACCTGTGCCACTTTTTGGACAAGAGCCTTTTCCTCGCGCGCAACGTTGAGGTGTTCGTGACCTATTCCAACCGCTACATCGGGACTGTCCCAACCTCGTTCGCGATGGAGGCGGTGCTTAGAGTTGGCTGAAGCATTTTGAAGTCCGAGAGGAGCACCCTTACATCCATGAATTTCGAACTATTTGGTTCCTGAAAGGCAGCTTACCCGTGCTCGATCTCGAGATCACAGAAGATGTAAAAGGGACCCTTTCGTAGAAGCAACCGGATTAGGAGAGCCAAGAAAAGTTATTCGGCGTGTTGGCCTGATTCTCTTCAGCTGAGTCCGTTCCCTGTGGCATGGTGACACAGTGAACACGAAGTGTGTCTACCGAGATGTAGGGAAGACGGTGACGGGTCCCTTGCCCTCGCTAGAAGTAGGCATAATTTGCATGCAGTTTGCATATAGTCCAGCATGTGTGCATAGCTTAGGTATAGTTTTTTTGCTTGTATTTAAGCTGCCATATGACGCCAATATCTTGCTGTTTCAATAAGGCTTACACTTCTTGTGTAAAACATTGCGTAATATTGATGTTCTGTATGATAAAGATACCAAAAACTGCTCCACAGCCGACTTTAGCATACATCGAACGTATCCTGTGTTCTCGATTATACTTCTAAATACCGTTGTGGCTATATAATTATCGAAATATCGTTATCGAAGTCTGTTTCATCAGAAAAGTAATCGAGCTATCGTTACATCAAAAGAAGCAGCAGATAAGCAGCAGTAAGAACAGTTTCCTCGAAAATAGATATACAAGATACCCTTGCTGATAGGACAATGAAATTGTCCAGCTGATTATGATATATAAAATTAACCTATAATCGCTCTTAATCTAAAGTAATTGAAAACGCCAAAGAGTATATTGATATTTCAACACCGCGTCTTCGTCAGAAAAAAGTTTTGAATTTAAAATTCATTGATGGCAATTATTTTCAAATACGATTTGAGTTTTAGGCGAACAGCATGCAGGTACACTTGCGAAAACATTTCTAACGTCTTGCACACGATATGGTATGAAGACCTAACCAAATATTTTTTGCCTAAGCAATTTTATCTAAGAACTACATGCTACAAAAGCTACACGCATAAATATTTACAGCCTACAACATATCTATGGATGTAACAGTGATTAACACAAATTATCGGCGATGGATGTGCGGTGGTGTGATGAGTGTTTATACGTGGTGGTTTGGTCCTAAGTGGTATAAGCGTATGCGTAGGGTACTGGCTGTAGGAGGTGCCACGAGGAGAAATTGTCCAAGAATATTAACCCTATTTCCGTCAGGCTCCCGGCTACCCCTATTTCCGGCAGGGGGGCAATATCGGCCCCCTAAGATCTCGTAATCTAACCGGCCGATTTTGAAAATTCAAAGTGCTATAGATTCCCCTGACGCTAAACTTTATTTTGAAAAAAGAAAATTTCAAAATTTTGATTTTTAGGGAGAAAGTCGTGCAAAATATACAATTTTTGTGTATTTTTTAGATTTTCCATAACCCTTGTCTCTGTTGTACGATTTTCACAAAACTAGTTCAGATTTACAAATAATTGACCCAAAATTTTCATATACTCGAGTTACGCAAAAATTCGAAATTCAATGGCAGTTCCAGGACCAGGACTATGAGGGGAAATATATACAACCTAAAAGTTTTTGTTACGCGGATTAGAAGCCGTGATATACTGCTTGGCATCTTTGACACATAAATAAATGAAAAAAAGTGAAAAACTCATCAGGGGCGGATGCAGTAAGGTAAAACAGTGGGGTAAAATACATCCCAACAATATGCGAGTGGTATGCATGAGTATATTAGTCCCTCGACTAGTTGAAATTTATTTCTGATAATTTTTACCCTCCCATGGCAGCTCTGGGAAAGGGGGTGACATAGGCGGATCAAGGACTCTCGTCGTGGGGGAGGGGCGGGTGGGGGTGATTGGAAACACATTTTTAATATACAACGATATTGAGTCGCGGCGGTGATACTGGCTGGGAATATGCATTTTGAAAATGTGTAGTGACTGGACACGCCTCTGGTAATCTAGAATTTGGTTATAACTATTTTGAATTTTCATATACCCAATTGTATTCGCCCTGGCACGGCTGTAAGCAGTCTTCTCACTTACTAACATTTAGTCCTTCTTGATAACATTCCCCCATTTTGAACTGCTGTAACCGCCCCTGATGAATACAAATAGTGACAATTGTGAATGCACTATCATCTCACATAAAAAATGATATAATAAAACCATATAACTGGTATCAGGATCAGCAGAGACGGCTTCCTTTTACAAAGAACCCATCGCATACGATAATACTTGGTTTGTGGATAGAACCTCCCCAAAACCCAGCCATAGCTCCGCCCCTGGTAAATATATAATATTGAAAATTTCAGAAAACCTGCCTGTACTAGTTTTAGGAAAAGTCAGGAAGTTTCAAAGTTCTATCGCAAGCCGTTTCGGAGATATTCTTGAAAAACTTTAGGGGGGCAATATTAGCCCCCCTGCCGGAAATAGGGTTAAGCCCCTGAAAGATTTCAAACCGAAACACACCTCAGCTTACTACAGGGCATTGTAGATTTTTTTCCTATGTATGTACTTGTATTGAGTCACGCTAGAGCAAATCTTAAGCCATTATTGAAGTCCCCTCAACGTGGCGTATGGAATGATGTAATATAACCATGCTTGGTCAAATGGGGAAATTACCTAACCTCAAGCCAAGTCAGAGACACATGGCGACCTGTTGCATGTTGTAGGTATATCAATAAATCAGCCATGTTGCATAAAAATCTACTCCCCGTGACCAGATAATCACAAGGAAAAGGGAAGCTCTATCTTAATACGGTGCAAAGATATTGACAAAGTAATCACTGTGCGTTCATGTGGCCTCATATGATCTTTGAGAGGTCAGATGGTCAAAAACTCAAATCAATGATCTAGATCGTAGTAAGAAGACAGCATAGGAAGACTATGCATCATAATTGATATATCCGATGTTTACAGAAAAAGCAGTCCTTTATCTTTTTCACTATTGACTTATGACTTCACTATTGCCTTAGGCTGACATAAATTTGCTGCATCTTAAGTCAACAATATGAAAAAACCGAGATAGATCACCTTAAAGTATATATATATATATATATATGTAAACCCTAATGACCTCATCATGTTATGAAAGTTAGGAACTGATCACTTGACAGATGTTCCTTCGGCGCCGCTTCAAATTCGTGCATGAGGGTGTATCTGGGGGGTGCAAAGAGGTTTATTAGGGAGTAACCAGGGGGTGTAAAGAGGTTTATTAGGGAGTAATCAGGGGGTGTAATGGGATGTTATAGTGCTTATTGTGCTGGAGTTCTAGGGGGAGGTTTGACGGGGTAGGAGTTTTCGGGTATTAGGGAGTCATTTTGGGAGAGTCGTTTTGAAAAACTCCCCCTCTTACTCCTAAAGGGAGTTAATTTTTCTCTCAGCGTGGTTTTGGGTTTTGAGGTTGGGTTACCTAATGCTGAATAGCTCCTAGACTTGACATGACCTGGCTTAAAAATTTGGCCAGATGCGTGACATTAATTAGGTACGAACTACTGTAAGTTACGTTGTTCTGCGTCTCTTCGTTTCTGCGTTATTTTCGGGAAAGCAGGAGGTGGGGGAGGGAGGGGGAAGGTGACTTTTGTCGCTCTCCTACTAAGGCGCGTGTTAACCCTCGCCCCGGTGGGGTGTTTGTACACCCCCTCGGGTTTTTACGGTGGCACGAAAAATCTGCGGCGCGAAGCGGCACCGTACTTGGCATTCCTTATGCTTGATTAATTCCACAATTTTCCCAAAAATTTAAGGTTGGGTCATCTCAGTTCACGTCACCAGTGCAGGTCAAGTGAACTCACCTCAAAAAATGTTTGAGGTGGCATAAGTAAAAATAGATGAATCTATCGGATTGAAACTTAAACTACATAATGAGCCCACCGAGAGCTACAAATATATTCGGGTATTTTTCATTTCGATGACCTAAGGTCAAGTACGGACCATAACCTCTCCATTGGAAATACCTACATGGGAAAAACAGACATTGGGCTGTATTTGTGTAGATACAGCTGAGACTATCTTCATATGCTCCAAATCGTAGTATCCTGGACCCCTTTCCAGCATCATGTTGCAATTTTTTACCTTTGACCTGTGAGAGGTCATCTGGGGCTTATTAAGCAGTTTTCAGACTTAGGTCAATAACTTTGCATGAAATGATGATTCAGACTTTATTTTGGTATCATTGCGTTTGAATTGTTCTTTTAAGTTGATTGATATGCATATTGACAATTCTAGGTAAATTGTGACCTTGACCTGACCTGAAGTCAGGTCGTTTTTGTGTTTTGAACTAGTATAGTCATATTATATATCATTCGATTTGTCGTGACCAGAAGAAGCGAATGGTGCCTGAAAATTATTTTAACCATTGCACTTACAGCGGGGGTGTGGGGTTGTTGCAACCCCCCTAAGGTTTGTCAAGAATTGAAAACGAGGTTTTTAAGTTAGAGCCTTAAAAGTTTTCATAGCTTCTGGGACATTCATTGAATATGTTTTGCAAAAAATTGTTCCAACATTTCAAGGTAACGGAGCTATGACCTTTGAAGTCATTTGGGCGCTTGTACCCGTTTTCACGTGAATGCTCTAGACTCTCATCGTTCTTTTGCAGCATTTGTTCATGAACTGGCCCAGAATATTATTCTTCTTCTTCCCATCTTCGAGGATCAATTTTATTAGGTTAGACCTTTCATGACCTTTGTTGACCTCCAATGACCTTGATTTGACCTTGCGTGACCTCAGTAATAGCTTTGCGTCGAATAACGACTACATATGCGTGTTTCGATTCGGTATTTGGAAATGAGCTGAACACCGAATTAGTTGACTTGCGTTCAATACGGGCTTGACCTTTTTGACCAGTGACCTTATTTGACCTTCGATGGGATGTAAACAATAACAGATGAAGAAGCAAACACTTACTTGGCGTAAATGATGCAGAATGGCTTATGAATAGTCAATTTGAATGGTATGGACAATAAACTAGTTGGTTTGCATATTTTATGGACTTGCCCTTTTTCGAAACTTGACCTATTTCACCTTGAATAGGGGTGTACGCAATGAGATATGATTAGACAGGCACTATATTTGGGGTGTATGGGGGGTGTTAGCAGAGGAGATATGATTAGACAGGTACTATATTTGCTTTAATGATGCAGAATGACTTATGAATAGTCCATTTAAATTATGTGGTCTTTAATATCAGTTGACTTGCTTCCAATATGGACTTGACCTTTTGACCTACTCATTGAGGTCAACCAGGTCATTGACCTGACCTGGAAGTTGACCTGATGACCCGAGATTTTGATAAAATAAGCCTTTGACGTTGTTTAAAGTGCTAAATTTGAATTCAGCGTCCAAAATTACCCTTCTGCAACTGAAAATTATACATATTGGGCAAATTCGGGTTTTACCAGTCGGTGACCTTTGACATTTGACCTCACCTCCTGCATTGCCTAGATGGGTCACATAGGTGTATAGCACATGAATCGACGCAAGATTGTCACTTTCTTAATCTAATGACCATGCAAATTTGATTTGTTGCCAAAATTTCGGTCAATAGCAGCCAAAACGGCAAAATGGGCCGCAACAGGGCGAAAAACAGGTTATTGACCTGACCTGGAAAGCGACCTTACGACCTAAGGTCATGAAAATTGGTATCAATCGCGAGTACTTGTGACGACCAACACGCTGGTTTTACCGCGGAGCTTTACGTCAATAAGGGGCCAATCGCGAAGAGGGTCGCAACAACCCCCCTCCTGTACGGGCGAATGTGGCGAAAACCCGAGTACGTGCAAGGGTTAACTCAGCTCTGTCAGATGTTAGAGCCCAAAAGCTGTGCTCAAAATTCCATCCTCTTTGACCTGGCATGGCCTCAATATTGACCTGAGCCCAAAGGAGACTGATATAATTTCTGCATTAATTTGTATGCGCTATCCATCAGTCTACACGCTTTTTTCGCTTTTCCGCATAGGGGCCGAGTTCGAGGGGGTGTTCAAACACCCCCACCAGCACGAAGGTGGCTCGGAGGCCCACCGGGGAGCGGGTTATCACTGGAGAGGGGGCTGGCACTGACGCGTACTGGAAGGGGAACTGGTGGGCCCCAAATATCTTAAAAAAACTAAAAGGCCTAGGAAAACGGCGGTTGGGTTTGGGAGGGGGCTATAGTGGTCTACATCATATCAAATTTTCATTGACCTAGGTCAATATCTTCAAGGTAAACAAGGTCATAAATGTCAAATATTGGCCCTGCTTGGGAGTTATGAAGAAACGCCGTAATTATGTGACCAAAAGGTCGGGGATTTGCTAAAGGCCGACACAGGCCGTAGAGGCAAGGTCGCGAAAAAAATTTCCTAAAATTCTGCGGCCATAGTCATTCAAGATCATTGACCTTAAACACTCTTCAATGTACACTACATCTAGCACTTTAGCAACTATTGGGCTGGAAATGATGATCGACCGTTACCCAAGGCCTTTGACCTTTACCTACATTGAGTTACCTAAGCTATGACGTCATAACATAATGTACTTCAGACAGGGTAACACCATTTAACCGGAGGCACTGGGGTCAATGACCTTGAAAGTGATCGTATGACCTTGACCTGTGGCATTGACCTTGATCTTCATGCGAAGCTAGTCTGACATATCAACCACTCGGTTTTCAATGCAAGCGAAGTAGTGCGACTGCGAGATTGTGCCGATCTCAAATGAAGGTCTGACTTTAAAATTCATATAAGCAAAACACTCTCGGCCGATTTCCAAAATATCCTCACCTATCGACGCGCCATTGAACTTCGTTTAATGTGGCAGAGCATCGTTTTTCGGCTACGAGTGTTTCTACGGTCATTTCGAAAAAATAGGTGGGGGACCTCCGACGCCCCCTCCAGTCCGTGTGTTAATGAAAACCTCAGTAAAGTGCCAACTAAAAGATCAGAGACCCCTTTTGGAGAACGCGTTAGAAAATGACCACATGCAGCTTCAGGAACACCATATCAGCAGCGCCTTCAATATCGATATTTTCAGCGCTGACCGAGATTGCGCGAACCTAAGAATCGACGGCTCAATTAACATCAGAGATATAAGGCTTAACATGAACACCACGGCGAGTTCCTGGCCATTAGTTTCCCTTTTTCGTTTTATGTCACCGCAGATTTTGTAATCGGTAGTGTTTATTCATCATTAAGTGTTTCCCTGAGCTGGTTTATGATTACGGTCGGTTGTGTATTTACTTAATTTCTTTTTGGCGAACCTGATCATTGTAGTGCTATTGATGTTGGTGGTTATCGTGATTGCTGTGTTGAAAAGTTTTCAGAATACGTTGTTTGTGGCTCTCCTGTCTAAAATCTGAGACTGTGAGTATTCGTGGGCAGATATCAATAGCTGGGAACGGAGCACATTATGTAGGGTCAATTGCGACAAGTAAGTAAAAGTTCGTTTGATAAATAAAAAAAATGTTTTAAACCCATCTAAATCAGTTTCAGTGGCAGACTTTCCCTTTAAGATATGTTCGGTGGTTTGCCCAATTGTCTCGGAAAAACCGTGCACATAAGTAAGAATAAACACATTGCTGTGAACATTTTCCAACGAAGTAACATCAGTACAGTGCTAGTTTTTAAGCAGTGTTACATCCCGCAGTATCGTAGCGGTAACTCTTTTCTTATCTTTTAAGAACACTCAAGCTTATAAAAGATCAACTAAAAAGGCAAACAGGGTATGAAACTAGTCCCCAAGCAAACTCTTTGGCGACTTCTGCCAATGTGATGCCCCAACTCCAAAAATGCAGAGCTATGTTACACAACCCGCATTCAGCCCGAGCTCTTTCGGGTAGGCTGGCACTCACCGTTCGGCGAGTCCGGCCCAGAAGGGCGTCGACAGGAACTCGACGAATGGTCGGATCCCAATCAGAACACCGCACTGTCCGGCATTCATTCCCATCTGCTTAAAGTACACGGCCATCAACGGAAACAGAGAACCGAACGCGCTGTAGAAGCAGAAGTAGAACGCCTTGCTGATCACTAGGTCCTGGTTGGCCGTATCGAACAGCATGTTTAAGATGTCAGAACGCCCCCGCAGCTTGTGCGTGCTGTCCTTGGGCTCGGGGTACTGGGTGGGATCAACCTCGCCTTCGGCATTAACGTCCACGAAGGGTCGGGCGCCGGGCGGAGGCGGCACGCTGGCCTGTCGAGGCAGCTGCTGGTGCTCCGGCTGTTGCTGCTGCTGCTGGTAAGGATCCATCTCCTGGGGCGGCGCCGCGTACGCCGCGTAAGGTCCCTCGTGCATGGCGCGGCTGGGTTAATCACCGGTGGTGCGGCAGAGGCAGCGGTGACGACAGCGTCAGCTCTCCGGCATGGCGCCACAGATACCGTGGGACGGCGGTGCTTCTGCCAACCTCGAGCGCTGGCCACAGATGAAGAGAGTGCGGCAGCGGCGCTGAGGTTAGCCGCTGAAGAGATTGTGGAGGCGGCACACGCGCGTCGGCAAGCCGCGCTCGGAGCCGACCGCCGCCCGCCGGCTTCCAGGCGGCGAAAAATCGATGCTGGGACGACCCGGTGAGAGAGCATGTGGCCGCGCCTCGCGCTGCTATCGACCAGCGCCATCATCGACAGAGTCGCCGGGGGTGGTGGGCGCCTGGCAAGCCATCTCAGCGTCTATTGCCCAGTCTGACCCGTCCCTGACCTATTGGGGGCGGCACCCTCCCGCCCAGGGGGCTGGGGCGCCAACCGAGCGCCTTTTCATCGGGTTGAGGCGGCGGGTTCGAGCACCTAAGATTGAGATATTTGCACTGCACATAAATTCCGATAGTCCAAATGCACTTCCGGCCATGGACGGATTTTTGCACTCATTTTTAAATTTCCTTCTCTGTAGCAATTTAAGTCCACAGCCTGGTGATATAATAAAATTAATACAAAAATCCACCTACAGGGGCGTTCTTTGCTCCGGTTTCCTCCAAACAGCTCTGCCGGTCCACTTCCACTGCGAATCCAGGCCGCTCACAGGCCGTATAGCTCACCGGGACCTATGCCTACCATAATCTCATCAGGACATCCCGGCATAATCACTTCAGTGGTTTCACGATTTAGCTGCCTCACCGGAAAGGTCATAAGGCGCTTGAGAACAACGGAACACTTCAACCTCGGTGCAGGGTGGGAATTATCGCTTTAGCCGTGCGTGGGTGGCGCGCTTAATGAGATGCGTGCTTTGCAGATGTGATCCCTTCGAATTGTTAGCATTCCGCGCGAGTCCGCACAGTGATAGCGAGAAGATATGCCCGGGTCTCTGGAATCGGAACCATTACCACAACTGCATTCCAAATATCCTTGAGCAAAAACATTTAAGGCTGGACACGTATCTATTCTGTATACTTACTGAGTGAAAACACGTTGAAGTGTTAACGAGGTTCATGAAAACAAAAGTTGGCTGATTGAAAACACTACATTGTTACCTTGAGCAAAATACCTCCGTATTTTAGCTGGCACCACGGTGCCGCCGCTTCAATGATACAGGTTGGCGTATTTTGTTCTCTTACGATTCCAATACTGAAGTAGCTGGCTTTGTCGAATTGTCCGACACGGTACATCATTTTCTAACAAAGTCATCACCACAATCACAAACAGTATTATACTTGTACAAAATGGTACACTGATCAAACAACGCCACCGTCAGCGGACGCGGTCACCGGTACCTGAGAGGCACAATCGCACCCATAAAACCTCGCCTAAAACACGACACCCGCTCCTGGTCGGAGTAGAGCAGAGTCGCGGAGGAGCCGCTGTAGCCTCTCCACGGCCGCGCCGGTGGGAAATCGCGAGCAGCCCGCGGAGAGCCTCCCTACAGCAGCCCGCACCCCTCCCAGCCCGCACGCCACCAGCCACGTCACCAACAACGTCCACATGCACACGCAACACTCACAGACGAATCCAGCTAAAGCACCACCCAGCCGCCGCTAGGAGTGGGTCTCTGCAGACTGCGGTGCGGGTTCTGCCGCGCCGCTACTCGCCGCAGCCGCGCCACTACTGGACGAGGCGGCAGCAGACTCGGCCTCCGCCTTCTCCATGTTGGCCTCAAACTCCTTATCCTCCTCCTCCGAGGTGCCGTACAGCTCCGGGTAGCCCTGCATACACTCGTGCATCTTCTGGAAGGACTCGTAGCAGTCGCTGCCGCGCGGCTCCGCCTTACTGCCGGCGTCGGCCAGGGAAAGTGTTAGCCGGAGGGGGGGCTGCATCTGGCACCGGAGCAGTTCGGCGCGCCCGCACAGCCCCGCGCGACTGGAGAGCAAGCTTCTCTCTGCTGCGGCATCCATCGCTGGGACCTAGCCAGTTCTCACGAGGCGTCCTAGGCATACTTCTAAAAGGTCAAATCTCGACAATATTAAAGTTACATAATCACCACTAACGCCAAGAACCAGTTACGTATGTCAGGTATTACTAAATGTGAGTTAACACGAGGCCCACTGGGGGGGGCGAAATTCGCCCCCCTCCCCTCCTGGTTTTCCCTAGATAGCGCAAAAACGAAGAGACAGGTCAAGGAGCTATCCAAGGTCAAGCGACCCGACCACAAAACCTACAATCACAAGTTTGAAGCGGCGCCTAAGGAACATCAGCCAACCTATCAGTTTGAAACTTTCACAATATGATGACGTCGTATTAAGGGTCTACAGATCTGCTATCTCGGAATTTTTATATTTTTCACCTAAGTTGGGGTCAATTTTTTGGCCACCCCGATACAACGAAAAAGAAAGGGGAAAAAGAAGATACAGCGAAATAAGAACAGCGAAAAATAGAAAGGGCTCGCTTTCATTAAATACTGGATATCTAAAGCTGAAAATCTTCAAATCGTGGATTCTACCACGATCTTGACCATAAAGTTGAGCTGTTAACTTTCTGACTTCCAAAGGTCATGTCAGGTCACCGGAGCATACAGTAATTGTTTTGCCAATAACTTCAGATAAAGCTCCTATTTTGTTTGCATTGTGCTTATATTGTCACGGGGAGTCGATTGATATGCAGCATGACTATACCAGGTCACCCTGTGACCCTGACCTAGCTCGATGTCAGGTCATTTTCACAATTTGACCTAGCAAGGTCATATTATACATCATTCGATTCGCCACGATGAGAGGAATCCAATGATGCATAAATATTTGCTCTAGCTCCACTGAGTAAAAAATCTAGACGGGGAAACGTACAATGCCCTGTTGTAAGCCTATGAAACCTTAACCCGCGCCCTGCCGGCGGTGCTGTTTTTTCCTCCTCTCGCCGTTTCAATGCGAATATCTACATCCAACTAACCGTCCCGATGATAATGCTCGGGGTAGCTGTTCCTATGTCAATTCTGCATCATTCCCGGCAAACAGAAAGTAGATACCTTTTCAACTTTTTTGCGTAAAGCGAAAGTTTTTGAGATGATGTTCGCGCTTTTCCACTCAGGTCTGGCAGTGGCGGCCCGTGCCGCGGCCCCCTGGGGCCCGCGACAGCCTCTGACACAGACCGGGCTCGTCCGCGCAGGCGGCAGGTAGAAGGGTGACAGTGTTCGTGGTTTGGTCAGCTGATAGCGATCGAGGGGACGATAAGGACACGCATGAAAATACGGAACAATGGCCCAGCCAGCATCTCTAACGCTTGCTTCCTGGAAAACATCCCCAGACGGCATGGCGACAGCGCCAGGGGGCTCGACAACATCAGCAGGGGCTAATGGGGTGAGAGGGGTGGTCTCAGGTCACCCTCATTGTATCGTGGTTACGCAGGGGAGATTTCCACGCCAAACTTGACATTGTGCCAGGTTCACAGCTGGATGTCAAAGGGACAATTTGCCGTGTAAAAGGGTAGCCAACGGATGGGGATGTAAAAAGATCCATTGGTAGGAATGGTGCAATTATCCCTATCCTTTTAGTTCCTTGAATTTTCCCGTAAATTTTATTGAATACTCAGGTGATTAAAAAAATGAATGACAAAAAACATACACACCCTCTCTCCATGCATGTCTAGATTATGACATTTCCTTTTTATTTAGCTATTTCTAACACCACGTCAAAACTCTGTGTCCGAATCCCCGAAAACATCCATTTCCTATGGATGCCATTTTCTTTATCTCAGCCAGGTAGAGCGCATGTCAGTACGGCTAGGCTTAGCGAACCGAGGTGCGATCTTTCCGTCAGTATTCAAGACGAAACTATGCACGAACAATCTAAATATGTCAAATTAATTTCCCGAAAATTTATATTTTCACAATGTGTGTAAGCACAATGTAGGGGGGCTACGTCAGTTGTTTTTGCTAGGATATATCCGACAAGTGACAAGTGGTTTATGTAGATGGCATATCAAACGTCAAAAAGTTTCTTTTCCGCTTTTGAAATGGTCCCATATAATTGTTTCGCCGTTGGGGCGCCATCCCACAGCGAATGCATGTGCTCGCTGGCGCGGCCGCCACTCTCAGCGCTCAGGCACCGGCGCCAGGTGCCGGCACCTCCTGTCTGAGGCTGTACCCGGGACACGGGGCAGGCGGCAGCGCGCCGCGGGTGGCGGCCGCTGTGGTCGGGATGAAACTGCAAGGTTTGGTTAAAAGGACTAATTTAGGCACACTTGATAGGAATTCATATATGAAACTTATACGAACAAGGTGAAAAATGATTGAGGTGTCTTTTGAGACCCTGTAAGGCACATACGACCGCCTACACTTCCAGTTCTCTATCAGTAAACCAGAGGAGGTTTTTTTCAGCCATGCCGGCAGGGCGTGTAACTCCCGGGGTGCCGGCAGAGCGAGGGTTAATTTACCTATGCTGACTTCAATACTGACCTGACAAAAATACTTCGAATAGTTTCTTTTCGCCTTGTCAAGAACTTTGGAACGCCGTCCATAATTTTATTTAGCTTCCCTGGGAAATGAGGTACGGAGGGGGCGAAATACACCCCCAGCGGGGCGCGTCATGCCAGCGATCCCAGCGGGGCGCGTGCTAAGCCTCACGGGGGTGGCAATATACCACCCAGGAGAGCGCCTTTAGGGCATTACGAGGAGCGCTCATCCGAACTTAACTTTGGGTGTTTCAGGAAATGGTAGCTTAAAAGCCTTATGGGGAAGAACCTAGCCGATAAAATTTTAGAAGAAGGGGAGGGGGTAGCGCTGACTAGAGACGAGTGAGGGGCATAAAGCCAAACCGAAGTCTGTGTGGGGACACAGAAGACAGTACAGGTGGAACACACACCGGAGGGCAACGAAACGCAGGGTGCTCAAAATAAATAGCTCCAAATTTTGGTAAATGTTTTGAAATGTTTCAAACATTGAAATTTGTGCCCGGGCACGTAAAACTCATACAATTTCAGGTAACTGGTATACATTTCATTTCAGAGGTTAGAAACAGTTGAGGTTAGATTACAATCTGTTTTCCTTCGTCAACGACTTTTGGAAACCGGATACTTTTTTTGAAAAAAAAATTAAAATTTCGGCTTCCAGCTATCCGTGATCTTCAAGCCACCACGATGGTGTTATTATTGTGCTAACAGGGTGTCTCAGAATGGATTTCCCCTTCAGCAATTGCTTACAACGGGATAGATACAAGTGTGGTAAGGTCTTCAATTTATTCTTAACTTAGTTGTACAAACCCCAGCATTTGGTTAGGCGTATCACACAAGAGCCTGCCCAGCGTTGCGGTTCTGTTGCACAATGCCTCGCGCAGGCTTGCGATAGGCGTCTGTTTGGTGGTGGCAAGTGTAATATTTTCCAGCTTTCCCTGAGCGGCAGTCGATAGATTTGCAATCGGTGAGATGTCAGGGCTGTTGCTCCACCCCACGCCTTTCCTCAAGAAACCTTGGCAGTGCACAAACCCTAGGTTCTGGTGTCGTCGTGAGCAGGAACGTCGTCTTATAGGTAACTTATATTTGACATCACCGGCCAAAGTTAGGCGATACTTTCCGGCCATCTTATTTGTCCTGCCGCATTAGTGGTGTCTCCAACTTTGGCCATTCAGCTTTGGCCCTCACAATCTGTTAAAGAGCGATAACGCCCAGAAGACACTCTGAGACAGATCCTGTCCAACTCTGATAACACTCTGAGAACACCCAGAAGCTCGCTGTGGCCCAGGCCAGTATCCTCCTCAGCTGTTTAACGCTCTCGATGTCTGGTATTTCGATACTGTTTTGAGCCTAGAAGCGATTCTTAGCCGGTTCACTGCGTAATACAGCTCGATTGAAGACTCCAACACTAAACAAAACCCACCGCCAGCTGAATTGTCCGCTTAACACACGCCCCGCTGGGGAGAGGGGGGCGAAATTCGACCCCTCCCCTCCTGGTTTTGCCCAGATAACGCAAAAACGAAGAGACGTAGAACAACGAAACTTACAGTACCTTATCCCTGATCAATTTTACGCATCTTACCAATTTTTTTAGGTCAGGTAAAGTCAGGTCAAGCAGCTATCCAAGGTCAAGCAAGCCGACCTCAAAACCTTAAATCACGAGTTTAAAGCGGCGCCTAAGGATCACCAGCCAACCGATCAGTTTGAACCTTTCACAATATGATGAGGTCATTAGGGTCTACAAATTTTCTATCTCAACCCACACTGCCCTGTTGTAAGTCTATTGAACCTTTTTTACCTAGGCTGACCTCAATATTGACCTGACCTGAACTTTCGAACGCCGTCGGTAGTTTTCTTTAGCTTTCCTGGGAACTGAGATACGGAGGGGGCGAAATACGCCCCCTCCCCAGCGGGGCACATCATGCCATGGATCCCAGCAGGATTGTCCACTTTAAATGCTCCAGGGTCATTTCTGCCGCAAAGCTTCAGGAAGCTTCATATGGTAGCACTACCGGAGCAGCTTTCTGTGCAGGCACTTAGTCATGTGGTGGTGGACGGCCACCCTGGATACTGGGCGACCATTTTCTAACAGTCGCTATCCAGCTCTCGCGTTGATTTGTGCTACTCCGCCTCAGCACTTCTCGAGGACGGTGTTGGCCACCCAACACAGGACAATATTTCCCTCACAGCCACTACAGCTTTCGAGATGCTGCCGCGACTGTTAACGAATGAAACTTGGATAGCTCGTGTGGCTAACAAAGACTTTTGGGCAGTCCTGACCTGGGTCATTACGCGCTAGCCATGCCAACAGCACGACAGCATCGTGACAAAGAATGCTCCTCCAGCATAACATAGGTGCCTTGGGGCTTTACGACGCATCGAGTGCTGGTGCCATTTGCATCACCAGCTTTCACCCTTCGGGCGGGTATTAGAGGGATCGGAAATACGCATGCAGAATACCCGGGATCTGAAAGCTGGTCAGCGGCATGGATGAGCATGCTTCCCAGACACCACTTTACTCATCGTCTGGACACTGTGCCTCGCGCTAGGGTCTCCCCACAGAAAATGGCCCGAAAAAATGTAAAGCCCACCATACATGTGCCCACGCCATCCAACCCGGCTATAGGATCAACAAATAAACTCGCAATACCTAAGACAGGATCTTGTCACAACTGCACCGGACGGAAGACGTATGGTGAATAACACTGCATGTGAGTTACGAGAAATTAATTTCGAGACACCCCACATGTCAACCAGCGTGGAGAAACCGGCACTTTGAAGAAAAACTCAAATATTTGACCTGACTTGAAAAGTGATGTTTATTATGTCGTTACGCAATAGTTTTGAAGCTAGATTCCAAGGTCAAGGTCACAAGTTAAGTCAAATATCAAATCTGCCGTGAAAAGGTGAAACCACGTATGTCTCATGCAAAACGAGTGCGACATACATAGTTTCACCTTCGCACGGCAGATAGGTATGTCAGATAATCATAAGTCAAACCGTCATTTGCAGCTTAACGTCTCATAAAGCGTTCGTTATAGTGTACAATACGGGGAATGTATCATCAAGACCTCATAGGTCAATAAATTCCAATGACTTTGGCCTAAGAATGATAAGAAAACACTGCATGGGACCTTCTCTCCATAATGCTAGTTAATTTTTAAGCAATTTTGTTATGCTAATTCCTTTTCAGTGAATTTTTAGCCTTTCCCACACAATCATGGTACTTTCCAATAGGTTCCCTGCATGACCCAGACTTAATCTTTATGATACTGTAGGACCTTATAGATATCGACTTAGCCAATTGAAAACGGAAATTAGTTGGTTAAAAGAACTTTCAAGCCGAAAACTTATCAACCTGCAAGTTGGCAATAATCTGGAGTACCATTAGGCCTCCATAAAAGCCCACGCCGTTCATTTTCTACCTCTATTGGTTTCAAGATTCCAGGGTCATTTTAGGGCTCCCTCCAAAGTGCCAAGACCATCTCCAGTCCAGGTGCTTACAGTTGAGATAAACTGTCTGCTTGCTCACAGCGACCACACAACAAGCGACGTCTCCCCATTTTGGAACATGATCTTCAAAGTTTCTACCATGCACAAATTATTTTGATAGTTAAGACTAGTCCAAATACTTGGTAAAGGGCCTCAGCGTCAGCTGATAGTACCGACACGTCGTTTATACTCCCACCAGTGTACCTGTAATGGAAGCAGGAGAAGGCCTCTCGAAACTCGACTCCACACGGTCCCGTGGCCATGCCCCCAAGGCAGGGACAGTTCCAGTTGATCTCGCCATCTGCGCCAATCAGACCTGTGGCACACAGTCGGACACGCGGTAAGAGACGTTCTGGGCGGACACAATAGCATATGCTGAATTGCCCAACAGTGAGCAAAAGGTAAAGAATACAAACCGTTGACTGACTGAACTGAACGAGTTATCACCTGCAGGCTCCTCGTCCTCCCCCAGCTGAACTTTGCTTGGCTCTTTGTAGTCCTCTTCTGTGACAAAGATGATTTTATCCTTGCCTGAAAGCACACAAGACTGCATTGTACTTATTTTATACATATTCCCAAACAAACATCATGCTATGGCATTTGCACTACACAGAGGAATAAGTCAGGCATCAAAATGTTCAATTTCTGACAGATTTCTGGCAGGATCTTGACCCTGATATGCTGTGTGCAATTTAACAGAGGTAACTATGCTTTCTTTTCAAAAACTGCAGAAATTCCTTGAATATCAAACCTGTGTCCTAATGAGGTGAAAATTGTACAAAACAATTAGACATTCAGGATAAGCATGAAACATGTCTATCACTTTGCAAGTACCAATCATGTTAGATACATAATTATAAAAGACCAAATATTGAACAGATACCCACATATTACTTCTACTACTTCAGAAAATACAATTGAGATAGTATGGGACAAGAAATAAGGCACTGTGAAAGATTTACAATTCAAAAACATTTTGTTTCTGTATGGGACAAGAAATAAAGCACTGCAGAAAGATTTACAATTCAAAAACATTTTAGTTTCTATGTACACTACAGCCTTCACAACACACCCAAATCTTAACCAATAAAGAATGCAGTTAATGAGGCTAACATTTCAGATCTTGGACCTCAGTCATCTATGGTTGCATCCAGAAGCCTTGATTTGGGAGTAGATTATGGAACAACTTCCATGAATGAGCTAGAAAAATATTTCAAAGCCAAATCAATACCAGGGTTCAGGCAGTTAAAACCCTGCTGTAAGAAAAATATACAAATATGGTTGGTTAAGGTCAGTTCAAGTAAGGGAAGGTGAGGTAAGGGGCATTATGTGCAGGCGGTCAAATCTGAAAGAAATGATACAAATTTATCAAAATCTGATTATCAACTGCTAAATTTATATCAAAGGTAACACCTTTTATCAGTACACAGAAAATGAGGTAAGATACTCATTTTAATCATGTAAATATTTCCCAAAGTTTCTGGTGTTTTTTACCATATTCTCTGCCTCCAGTCTGCAAAGTATGGCAGCAGGCCAGACGAGTTGCACCAGCCATCTAAAATTCTCACACCACCAGCCTCCAAAAATTTGCACCAATCTGCCACATACCAGGGAGAAAAATGCACCCATTCCTACCCACACAATGCAATGCTACCTCTACCATTAGTCAGTTAGTTAAGGACTTTTTATAAGGCCCCCTCCTGTGTCTTAATAACCATTCAGCCATTATTTGTTTAGTTTAAGTGTCACCTTCCTCACAACAGTCTCATAAATTTGCACCATGTTTATAAAATTTGCACCACTCAGTCCTGTCTCCAAGGGCACTCACACTGACAAGATCTCATTGAAAATGTCATGCTTTGCACACTGGATCTGCCTGATAATCTTGAAGCACTTATTTCTTTTAGACCTACAAGCAGTTACTCAGGTCCAAGCCAAGTAAAACCAAAATAACTTCAGAGCATTGAAATCCCTTAAGATGAATAGGGAGAACAAGTGCTACATTGGCTATGCTCAAGGCAAAGCCAGGTCATTCTTAATTTAAGGACAAAAAACTGCTTCAGACACATTAATTCAAAGCACCACAGTTCAGTTTGCATATGAGTACAATCATATTTCATTTTTAATCTTCAGTAAGAAATACTTAAAACACACTCAAAATTTTATAACTAGACAGAATTCATTATATTCATCACAGTATGCAAAGTATGGCATTTTCAATGAGATCTCGTCAGTGAGAGTGCCCTTGGAGACAGGAGCGAGTGGTGTGAATTTTATCAACCTGGTGTGAATCTGTGAGACTGGTGCAAGGAAGATGTCACTGAAAACCAAACAAATAATGGCTAAATGGTTATAAAGACACAGAAGGGGGCCTTATAAAAAGTCCTCAACTAACTAACTAATAACAAAGGTAGCATTGCATTGTGTGGGTAGGAATGGGTGAGTTTTTCTCCCTGGTATATGGCAGATTGGTGCAAATTTTTGGTGGCTGGTGGTGCGAGAATTTTAGATAGCTGGTGTGACTAGTCTGGCCTGCTGCCATACTTTGCAGACTGGTATTTCTCAATGCCATGCAAAAACGGTCACACACACGCAACATACCTTCTTCCCTACAGTATGACATGGTAGCTGCAATACTTTTCAGCTTGTGATGTAAATATTCTTAATACACCTTGGCAGAATCAAGTTGCCAATGGACCATTCAACACCACTCAGTCACAGACTAAGAACGTCAGAACTACAAAAATGCAATACACCGGAGGTGCAGTATGCCCCCGCCTATTTGTTGGTGCCTTCTGCTTTATAGTGTGCAATTGCAAATTGCACTGTTATAAACGTGACCTAACTCTCCGTCGTCAACACCCACGGTTAGTATAGAATCTTCAACACCTTATAGACTCTCTTCCCCCATAACCGGCTTTTTCTTATCTCATCATCGTGCCACGCGCTCTCCGAAACTCAGGGTACCAAACACCGAAGGCAGAACAGTTTCGGCGATTGTAATTTCAGCGTCAGAATGGAAAGCAAGTAAGTGGAAAATAACTAGAAGGCTAATAGTGGGTTATACAAGGCTAATACAAGGTAATAGTGAAATAAATGTCATCAGTTTTTTTGATGAAAACAAAATTTGTTTTATAGAATACATCATATTGAATGTCTAAATAATATTCGAAGTTTGCCTATCTAGGGATACATTTTTAATGACGTCACTAAAATGGAAACACTAGAATACGCTTGAATTCCATGGTGGTGGTGGTACCTATTGCTTCCAGATTGGTAAATACCCAAGGGTTTTCCCTTGGGACATTTACCGAGTGATTTCAGAATTGCATCCGGACGTGAAGGCCTTGGACGCAGCTGCCTGAAGGCAGTGGCGAATACAAGGGGGCTAGGGGACTCAGATACAAAGATTGGGAAGAGACAGCAGCAGGGTGCGCAACAAAATGTGGCAGAGCCGCATGGGCGCCGAAAACGAGAGGGGACGGGGGGACGTGTACCACCTGTTGGCCAACCAGGGGGACATCCCTCCCAAATTTTTGGATCCATTGTCATTAATGCTAATCTTACATGATCTTACTAGAAATTTAAAATTTAATTAAAAAAAAATTTATAAAAATATAATTATTTTTTTTTTTTTTTTATTTTTTTACCTGTGTTATGAATACATGTATGGACTGAAAATGCTACCAACGTGTATGCGAGGCACTTCCACTATCATGAGCGCCACAGACAACAAGACACTTTCAACATTTGGACACTTTCAACAACAGGCTGAAACACGCTATGGGACGTTTGCTTTCTCAATTACAATACCGAAAACCTGAAATGAGATTGTAGTCCCTCACATACCATTGCTGCATGCGGTCCCATCGTCAAAGGAAGGCTTCAAAAACACTATCAAGCAAATTTTGATCCAGCACTATTAGGGATGGTGCAAATTTTGTTTGTAGTTTCTTCAACCTATGCTTTAGTAAAAGAGCAATTTATCAGTGTGCTAGATTCCTCGCGCTGCAAGAATACTCACCTGACATATTTTCGCAATATGCTAGAAATATCATATATTTATTCTTCTTGATAATGAATAGGTTACACGTAATTTTTGAGGGGAATAACATGCAAAAATAGAAGGGCTGGGGGTTGGAGACAAGGTCTTGTTCACTTTACGCTCCTGGCCAGAGGTGCAGAAGCTTGCCAACTCGGCTACCGGAGTTTGTGACACATTTACGAAAATCGAGGTGCATAATTGTGACAAAATAGCGATCCTGACTATATGGCTCAAGATCAAACCACATATTTTCGAAATAGAGAATGAAGCGTGTAGGGCATATTTTAACTTAGCAGCTCTGTTCTTCAATTGCACAGCGTACCATTAGTAATACAATATTGGTACTGTGTTTAGTTTCTACTAAAACGAGGGACCCCCGCTGCAGAAAAACCCGCAAACCGCTGTCACAGTTGCCAGATTTTAGCATGCAGCCCAATGGGGCTGATTGTTAGTAGTTTGCAGAAAGTTGTCGCCTAGATGCCGGAAATGTGACAGTCAATTTTTTCGAGAAATCCACGATTGTGGGCATATTTAAGGCATTAACGATAACGCAGATACTTTATCAAGTACTTCTCTCTCCATTTTTTAGGTTAAATCATATTTACAGTTTGAGTGTCTTCGATTTATTGGCCCCTATTTCTTCGAATTTAGTATTAAGTACGCCTAAAAGCTACTAATAAAAGTACTAAGTGAGTGAGAAGATAAACATAGCTTGGCAGCAATTCTACTTAAACTGCGCAACGGCGACAAGACAAGTTAGAAATGTTTATGTGATGTAGAGCCTGCCAAAAATTTAAACAGGCGGGAAGCCACTTATTTTGAGGGCATATTCATTAGGTATATTTAAGATAAGTGCAGGCTAAAACTAGCTAGAATAAATATTGCTGCCCATGGCTAATCTAAGATGAATGTAGGCTATTGTAAACGCACTTTCCCATATCAAGCTTGGTTTTTCATTCCTTAGCCTGCTTGTGCCTTAGTTTGTTTGTGCCCTAGATTGGTTAGATAGATTTGGAGCTGGAGGAAGTTGGGAAAGTTGGCGCCAGCAACAGGCTGGCAACAACAGTGATTCAGGTGAGTTTTCATGATCAAATTATCTATCAATATTGTACAGATAGCAAATGTGTGCTAATGCAGTCCTCCGCAAAGTGTTAACACCCACACTGGAGAGGGGCCTGGAACTAACGTGCACTGGAGGGGACCGAGTAGACCCCCTTCTTATCTCAGAAAATCACAGCAAATCTCAGAAAGAAATAGACTTCGAAAAACCCTGGTTGGGGTGTGTTGCTTACTACCAGTGGTGGTAAGCAACGCACAGGACCTGAACTGCATGGAGTTAAAGCAGGATTTTGACTACACTGGATCTTTCTTTGGTATGTGAATTCCAATACCTCTGTACCTATTAGGGCAATAGACATAATTTTACATCTATGCAGGCTAGTTGCCTCAGAGTTTTTACTGCAAAAAGGAATGACCAGGCAGGTAATGATTGTGAGTGGGATGCAAATTTTAAGCATTTGATGTGTTTATAAAAATGCTACCTAAGGTCCACTTAACCAACACATTTTAGGTATATTCAAATACTATGTTGACATTGACATTTTTCCCTTTTGTTGATATGTGAGATAGAAGTTTAGTGGGGGGGGGGAAGCTGTGGTTAGGGTTCCCAATTGTGTGTACATGTATGCTCCCATTAATAGGTATGTTCCCAATAATGACTAATTTCATGATAATTGCTACATGTAATCATGTGGAAAAGTACCACAATTGGAAACACTTCTTTCAAAACTGGAAACTTCTTCAAAAAGGAAATGCATGTCATTGGGGAAACTGCAGTCAGAGTTGCCAATAATAGTTATGACCCCAATGCTGGAAAAAATGACCCATAATTGGAAATTTTCCTTCCAAAAACAAAAACATGACCTATAAATGAAAACTTACCACTTTCATGCTGTAATGGTTTGGTGCTAGAACCTTGTTTGCTGCAAAAGGTAAGGGACAGGTAGAGGACATTCAGCATATTGGAAATAGTATTCAAGTATACAATTATTATTTCCAGCTCTGTGTGACAGAGGAGGCATACGTCACATTGAGTTTGTGACAGCCAGCATACTTTCTGCACCTCTGCTCCTGGCTCTGATCCATAATATCTAGACCCTCTGAGATGTATGAGATGTATGATGTATGTATGCATGAGAGTAAAAGTAAAAAGTAAAAAAACTGTCAGGTACTGGATATGCTCAAAATTCGCCACCCCACTTAGCATCAGCCCGGGTCCTTCCCCTGTAAAAATTCCGTGGTGGCGCCCCAGCAGAGCCGGCCATAAAAGGCGGAGGTACAAAAACCCCCGCTATTCAACAACCAGAAGCAAAACAGGCGGATGTCCTCTTGCACGCCAGGTATCAGCGCCGAATGAAAACATTTTAGGTACCGCCGTTGAGGAGACCAAATACCAGCATACATCAATGCTAAGCTAATAGGACCACTGCTGAACCTTTAACTCTGGCTAACGGCAGACTCCCAGGTTGGCATGGACCTACAAGCTTCTCGTGTCGGAAAGGAGGGATTGTCGCCGCCGCTGAAGGGACAGGCAATGCTGCAGTGCATGGTGTGTAGGTCGGCTTTCCGGGAGAATGTGAGATGTATCCGCAGTACTATTGTTGTAATGCAAAGTCGTGGAGGCCGAATCTATGTATTTCTGAACGAATGCGGTTTATATACCTTCGTCCACAGGACAAAGCCTTGCCCCCGCACACGTGTCGGTGTGTGCTGCGCCCGAGATCCCATCGCTCGGGCTTGCGCGTGGGGGTGCACGCCGGGCACGTGGTGTATGCCGGTGGTTCGCGTGCGGTAGCAAAGGGGTGCAAGGCATAATAAATTACAATATAACACTATTTCCATCTACCACCCGGAAGTAGGGAACGGGGTCAGTTAATCCTCACCCTGGTGGGTCCTCCCCCTACGGTTTTTTTAGGATGACTTTAAAACAGTGGTGCACAACGCTGCCGTATTTTGCAAAGTTTTTCAGTGTTCTTTTTGCGTATTTCCTGAAAAATTGACGTCCAGGGCATGTTTGTTCAAGTCACAAAGTCAGGTCAAGTGACCACATCTCCAAAAAAATATTCAAAGTAACACCAGTGAAGGTAGGTATATTTTATTGATCTGGGATTCATGGCACATATCAGCCATGCCGCTTTCAAGCGAACGCTTGTAATGGCGGCGCCAGCAAGAACGAGTGCTACCCAGACTGGAAGCTCACTGTCGCTTATCCTCCGGCGCAGTTTCACGTAAACATGTATGTACTCGCGATAGCTTCGCACGCCCGTCCGTATGTACATGCGTCGCGCTCCGCCTTCCGCGAGAGGCATATGCGTCTGAGCGCGAACACACTGCGAGGGTGGCACTGTGCCACACCGACGCGCTCTGCGAATGGGCGCCGCGCTAGCGGAGACGTCATCTAGCGTCCAAGCGGAGACGCCACCTAGAGTCCTAGGGAGACGTCCGCCAGGGCTGCCTCGCCGTTCACTCCGCTGAGTCGTCATCTCGTTGCTGCCGCCCCCGCCCCTCCCACAACCCTCTTACGTTCAATTGATCTGGGTCATTGGTAGGATTGATGATTTTGTGTACTTCTTATCAATCGCGTGTCGCTGTAATGATTTTGAGCGGCTGTAGTTGTGTGAACAAAACTCCACAGCAGCACCGGGGACACAGAGCCATAAGCGAGAGGCGCTCTTATCCATTAGCTGAGCTCAGGGTGTCGCCCCGGATTTTTACTGTGGGCACAGGCAGGGGCGCCGCCACGGAATTTTCGCAGGGGGGACAGACCCGGGCTGGTGCTGACCAACTGGAGGCGAATTTTGAGCATATTCGGTAACTGACAGCATTAATGACCATTGACCCAAAAATTTTGGGGGGACGTCCCCCCTGGTTGGCGAACAGGGGGGGGACGCGTCCCCCGTCCCCCGCTTTCGGCGCCCATGGGCACAGGGTACCGACCTGGCGGTAGCTGGTAGGGATTGCGAGGCCCAATCAGATCTGACCGGTGTAGCGTACCAATGACCCTTTGTTTCCTGGGACAACGTTATGGGGACATCACTCATCTGCAGCCCGCCTGAGAATAATTGAAAAAGTCATTGATGAGCGGGACAACATGCTAAAGCAATCGGTAGCATGCCGAGATTCGAGGCGGGGTGGGCATAGGCGTAGGAACGTCCGGAATGTTGGGGGGCCAGCGGGCATTTTGAAGTCATTTCTTTCCAGTCAACGTCATAGGGTTAATGGTTAAGAATCATGAATATTGGGGGGGCATGGCCCCCTGGCCCACCCCGTTCCTACGCCTATGGGGGTGGGGATGGTAGCACTATTTCTTCCCCCCCGGGCGGGCAACGCGTCATCCTTATATGTTTAGTTAAGTTTTTTTGGTATCGCACTTCTGACGCCAGTATAAGAGCATTACTGTTCTGAATTGATTGTGACTCTCATGATCTATTGCTCCCACTTGCAAGATAATCAGTCGTACCTTCGGGGAAAGTAAGTGCTGGGAGGGTAGTCCTAATCTGAGCTGAACTCTCCGGCTAAGCTGTCGCACTTACATCGTACCTTCGGGGAAAGTAAGTGCTGGGAGGGCGGTCCTAATTTGAGCTGAACTCTCCGGCTAAGCTGTCGCACTTACATCGTGCCGTCGGGGAGAGTAAGTGGTGGGAGGGTAGTCATGATCTGAGCTGAACTCTCCGGCTAAGCTGTCGCACTTACATCGTACCTTCGGGGAAAGTAAGTGCTGGGAGGGCGGTCCTAATTTGAGCTGAACTCTCCGGCTAAGCTGTCGCACTTACATCGTGCCGTCGGGGAGAGTAAGTGGTGGGAGGGTAGTCATGATCTGAGCTGAACTCTCCGGCTAAGCTGTCGCACTTACATCGTACCTTCGGAGAGATTAGCCCTCATTTGATCTCTTTTCCGGAGCAAGGTTCGCTTTTACAAGAAAACGATCGGCTTGAACCGCAGCACAACCCTGTGATTCAGGAGCCGAAGAGCACGGTTGTCATTTCACCACGGAATCGGGTGAAAGGATAGGGTGGAACAATCTGCGGATGATAAGAATCCCATCAGCCGCATAACAGCGCAGACTACTCGTGGCGTAACGCGCCGCTTCTTAGGTGATAGGGTGCCGGTCATGTGATTTCCCCGTCTGCCGCGACCAGGTGTGATGCAGACGCCGCCGTCTTCTAAATATCTTCACAGTTCCTTTGTGGATGAAGACGTTTTGGGCCCCCACAAGAGCCCCTTTCCCCAGAGTGCCCCTCGACGGTCACATGTATGTACATACTCGCGCTCAGGTTGCGTCCCCAACCCGGGCAAGTATGACGCCTTTAGGGGATTCCAAGAGACGCACTTACATCGTGCCGTCGCGGAGAGTAAGTACTGGGAGGATAGTCCTAATCAGAGCTGAACTCTCCTGAACCTTTCCTGAGCTGGAACTCCCCCCGCGCGTAAACTGATTTTGGTTTCCATGTTAGGAATGGCTGAACGTTTCAAGTCCTACCGGGAAGTAGGAAATCGAGGATTAGGTCATAGAGTCGTCACCGTCCCAGGAGAGGAAGCCAGTCGAACAGGGCCTGCGGCCGACAGATACGAGGAGACCAATAGTGAACCGGGGGTTTACATCCGAGCGTGCAGAGGCAGTGACAATGAAGGACACAACACATGACATTCAGTGGCGGATCTAGCCGGTTGGTTTGGGAGGGGCAAACCAAAGTCGAAAAGCAAAGCAAAAAAACGTCACGCAGTGAAAAGTTGCGTTACAATATGCCTTTTCGGTAGGATTTTGCGAACTGGAGACGAAAAGCAAAAAAAAACGCCACGGGGTGAAAAATATGGGCTCAAGATACTTCTTTTCCCATCCAAGCCCCAATATTTACACAGAACTTCACTAATCCTGTTTGAAGTTGAGAATTGAAGCACCAAAATCTTGCTTACAAGCCAAAAAGGAGTCGGGGGAAAAAGGAGGTCGATCGCTTGGGGGGGGGCAAAAACATAGTTTTGCCCCGAGCTTTTCCGTTTGGGAGGGCAATTGCCTTTTTGCCCCCCCTGGATCCGCCACTGATGACATTAGCCATGTCCGTTATAGGGAGGGCGCTTCTGCTTGTGTCTCATTCCCGAGTCCGCTCTAAGCTGTCCCTTTTGATGAGCCTCAACATTCCACAAGCATTCGCCTGTCCATGTTCGGCGCCGCCATGAGAGCGTCGTTGCCATCAGCCTTGTTACCTAAAGATTGCTGTCACCGGCTGAAGAGTAGGGGGTGGGCGGAGGAACTGGACGGGGGGATTTTAACTTATTGCTACACATCGACAGAAAACAAACCAATACGGAATCTTAACCTCTCCGACTTGATCTTATTGCTACATTTAAACCTTGCCCGTGGTCAAATTTTAAAGTTTTGTCCCAATTTCATTAAAATCAAAGTAGTTTGGGAGAAAAGCAGTGAGTAGGTCACCCCGACATCCGCCCAGGGCAACGAATCTTGTCCCCTCTCTTACCCAACTTGAAAACAGTTCATGCATCACGTCTCGCCAGCATCCAACACTGTTCCGGACCGTGGCCGGGTGGGGTCGACTATGTCACCAGAATAGTTCCACTGTCGGCCAAAGACCCGAACACATACCGACACATCTACCGAACGGAAAAATACGGACCATTCACCATGACCATGATCCAGGGGAAGAGACAGTCCGGAGGCGCCGGGCCGCAGTCTGTGAGAAGGTCCGATCGGAAGGGGCAACCTGTTTCTTGGATTCACAATGTGGGAACATGCAGTGGCGGATCTAGCCGGTCGGTTTGGGAGGAGCAAACCAAAGTAAAAAAGCAAAAAAACGTCGCACAGAAAAAAACATGCAATACAATATTACTTTCCGGTAAAATTTTTTGGGTATTTGAGGCGAGAAGCAAAAAAAAGAAGAAAAAAACGTCACAGGGTGAAAAATATGGGCTCGAGATACTTTTTTCCTATCCAAGGCCCAATATTTACACTGAACTTAACTGGTTTTGTTTGAAGTTGACAGTTGAAGCACCAAAATCTTGCTTATAAACTTAAAGGAGTCGGGGAAAAAGGAGGTCGATCGCTTTGGGGAGGGGGGCAAAAACATAGTTTTGCCCCGAGCTTTTCCGTTGGGGGGCAAATGCCTTTTTGCCCCCCCTGGATCCGCCACTGGGAACATAGACTTAATCTCAACGGGAGCCGGAGCTGGGCAAGCACAAGGCGGCTGCAGGGGATGGGGCAAGCTCCTTTGGCATTGCAACTTCCGACGAGGGCAAAGTTAATGACCCCTAGCCAAAAAAGTTGCCCGAAAATAAAAGAAATTCGGGGCCAACGAACTTGTGCCGCAGTCAGCGACAAGCAAGACACGTAACTGGTGCCTTTCTGTATATTCAGTATAGTATATATATTAACATGCCATACTACATAGTTTGGTTCAGAAATATTCGAGCCCACTTACATTCGTTACCAAATATAGGAGTCGAAGATTGAACACATCGACGCAAGCAACCATTTTAAGGGCGTCTTCCAGCATTGACTTCGACAAAATGTTGACTTAATACTGATAATCCAGTTTGCTCCGCAACGGTTGTAACATTTAAACCAGTGCGGTCCTTTCATCGCACCAACACGCTTATGTCGTGCCACCTTTTCTCCGATGAATACGTACAGACATTGATCGCCACACAGGACAAGACTACACAAGATACGGCGCAATCGAACTTCAGTCAGCACCAAATTTCAAGAACGTTCTCCAGGAGGTACTAGCCTATTTGACACTGAGGGCCCACATCCAGGATCAGAGGAGGGGAAAACATACCATCACTGAATAGATAATCATTAATTGAGCTGAACATGATACATTCTTCCTAGGTTATATGGGCCGCACGTTCATGGAGCGCATGGCTCAATTGACGTGCCGAGGTCGATGATTTTCACTGAATTTACAAGTCGGCGAAAGTCAAGTTTTAAATGTTTTACATATTTTACAGACTTGTACCCGCTCCATCGCATTTTTAGCGTCTAGTGGTGTTATACTTTTTCTTGCATTCTAAATGAATATGGAACTTTTCTAAGTGTGCGCTAACATGCTTGTCGATAACTAACCAATCCGTTTCTTCTTTTAGTTGTTTCCTTCAGAAGTAGGGTCAACGGTTGTTTTGATGATCCCAGCACATCCTAGATAAAATTTCCTAAACAGCGTGACACAACTTGAGTACATTATTGGTGTGCGCTTCAGATTACTACGCACTGATATTCCTTGCGAGGGAGACCTACTTCCACCCCCGGGTTTGATGGATCTCGGGACGTCCGGATTACGTGTCCGGTATGCTAGCTACATTAGTCCCACGTTCTGGAGCTAAAACAAAGCCGACACGAAATGTCGGGCTACGAATCCGAGTCAAACCCTTTTTGGCCTTCACTGAATTGCAAAACATTAAAGGTTCGATCGTACCAGACAACGGATTTGAAACCTTCAGGAATCAGCTCACTTACGGCTCGGTCGCAGAGGCAAACACGATTCGTTCCGAATGGCGCCAAATATTTCACGGCTGCTGCCGCATAATCCGGACGAATGGGAAAGAACTTGGTCCAGACCCAACGTATTTCTAACCATCAACCTCAACGGGTCGAATGCCGCTGAATGCAGTCCGCCGCAATGACAGCAGGAAATCAGACAAAGTTAAATAGACAAATCATGTGTGCCTGACGCTTCTGGAAAGAAAGCGTAAATACATTTTCTTATCAATGTAAATGTTAGAAAGTTCGTTCTCTTCATTAAAGTTCAAGAACTCTACCTGACCATCGGACAATTACCCTTACCGACGCAACGTTCGCTTTAATGTCATGGTGACTGTCGGGGCTTAACAATGATATGGCTGTAACATGGGACAGTGTTCCAAGCCCCGAGTGCTGGGTGGAGAACGACACAGGAGCAGGCTAAATCCTCCACTCGCTTTTCTGTTTTTTTTCTTCTCAAATTTTCACTCATTTTTCATGCGAAGTCGTATCAGTACAGCTCAATAACTTTAGTGTACATCAAATGATCAAAAGTATGGTCGTCTGGAAATTTTGATGGCAAATAATTATTTATAAACTTTAAACAAGAACTTTAATACGGCTCAGATAAGGGGTTTAATTGCCCCCCACAATAATGCAACTCTTGAATTTTCTACTCGCCGACTATATTTTCTCATATGAATTTTCCACTCACACCCCAGCGCGAAAACAGTTTTGGGACACTGAAATGGAAACACAGTCATAAATAAAACCAGAGCTAAGACATCGCCCACAAAACAACAACTTAGCAGGTCACAATCACAGGCTATGGGGGCCGAATCTGATCTAAAATCGAGGACAAACATCATTTCTTACGAAAAAGTCAACGGATAGTTTCGGGGCAGGCTTAGGCAAGGGAGAGAGGAAGGGCAACCTTGGCTGACGGGAGGAAGTGGCACTCTACCGAGCAGGCCCGGGACCAGTAGTTATGTAGCGCAGGCCGCACCGAAGCAGTAAATCCGTGCCTGCCGAATCACACCTGTACTTAAGAAAAACGGGATTTCATACCAAGGCAATGCCTCTGGAACTATTGAGAGATCTTTATAATATTATCGACTATTTGAAATAGTCCATGAAATTGGTTTAAAAATATGTAGCTCTACACATCAAAACTCCTGACTTAGAACTAACCGCAAAACGTCTGGAAAATGTGTTTGGTGTCAATACATATAGTCTTAAAAACTGCAGCAGTACATATTGTTTACATGGAACTCTCAGCACATGCTTCTCACATTATGTAAAATTGGCAGGAAGGTGTAAAGCTCATATTGGAGCATCGGGTTATGAGCAGTCTGCAGCGGAACAGCGCCGGAATCCGGTACAGGCGGGGTGATCGGACATTCGCACAGCCTGCCCTACTTCACAAGGTCTGCTACCTATTTCAAATTAACCGATTTCATACATTTAACGAGTTTTCAAGAGGCTGAATTGACCTTCAAAGCAGTAGCGAGTGGGCTAGAAGACTCAATTTCATGATAATCCGTTTGTGGAGAACAAGTCGTTAAGACGAACACCGAAAAAGTAGTGAACGAAGTAGACACACATAAACATTCGAAAACACATACATGTACGAGGCACAAAATCCATACAAGAAGAATCAACCACTCAGATGACCGTGTCTGCTACGGTACTTTTCAGTCGTAATTCACTTTGAGTTTATGACTGGCTGCTCCATCGGATACTATTTTCATACTCGTGCGGTTTTTTCTTCCGCCGGAAAACAAGAAATTACACTATTCCCTCAACTTGCTCCTCCAAACCAGAAATACTCAAAACATGATCAGTTGATTCGACAGCCCTGTAGGTTCCATAGACCACAAACAAACACAGCCACCAAAGCTCCACGTCGAGCACAGCACTACCACCAACCCTAGAGCCGCCCCTCTCTATAGTCCAAGCCAGTCACTGTACAGCCGACATTCTCGCCGCGCTGTCAGAGGTGGGGTGTGGGAAGGCCGTCGCGTCGCCACCCAGTGTTGGGGCCGGCGTCGCCGGTCCAGAGCTAGAGTCAGCCTGTTGACGCGCTCCGAATATCTCGCTGCCCACGCGCACATTTGAGCTGCCCACGTGAATCTGCGACACCGGACGGCCTCTGAGCATCATCCGTTTCCACAAAACATACACCGATAGTGGCAACAAAACGGGTGACGGAAACCCAGCTCCCACGAGCGGGGACTGATGCATCACACACTGCTATTACTGGAATCGTTGAAACGCAAACATAGTGGTGGCAAGTCTAATTCCTGATCATCAGGGTTTCGTTCAATGTTGCCGCCCCTGAGCATTCAGTGCAGACTTACTGCATGTTCGTAGTCTGACGACATTCCCATGGAGAGCTCCATCTCTGTCAGGGGTATGGAGAGAGCGCAGCACACCTTATCACGGCACTGCACCAGGCGCTGCAACCACAAAATGAACACGATTTAAACACCGTGTATCCTCTCCTCATAAAGTAACTAGAAGCAGGTTTAACAGAGAACGTCACTCTTATTTCATAAGGGTGTTCTTATTGCTCTTATTTCATAAGAAGCGGCCGGAGCGACTTCAAGGCACAAACACAGCAGAAACCTCTAGGCGGCGGCGGCAGCCCATCATGTTTTGTGTGAGGACTGCAGCGCTGTACAACAGGTCCGGCCGCCCGGAGCTCACCTGGAAGTCAGGGTTGGGACCGTCGGCGACACTGTAGTTGTAGGCGCCGATGGTCATCAGGCCAGTCAACACCAGGGCAGGGCACTGCTGCTGGATGTGTCGCACCAGATCCGTGGCACCCGAGGGCTCCACGCCGCCCTTGCCTGTCGAACCCACACCGCTCATCTTACTTCTAATGTCGAGCACCACATTGAGGCCAAACAACGTGACAACTCTGTACTCGACGTCTTTTACATAGATCATGTAAAGGCTGAAAGCTTGAATAGAATTACAAGCATGGAGAAAGCTCCCCGAGGCTGTGCACGGCTTCCAAAAATGATTCCGTGACCAAGTTTTAAACGTTTTTCTGAGTAAGCATATCTTCGAAACGCATTACTTTTTGCAGATAAATTTTCATCACATGCTTACTTATTTCTACATTTCTACGTTCAATTTGCATGTGCTTACTCCATTTAAGTATGCAGACACAGTGCCGGTACTCACTTTACCGATATTGTTAGCTATTGAACTACATGTGCCCACTCTGCTGAGGTACTCAGGTATTCAGCTATACATGCTTACTCTACAGGAGCACCAATGAGCTGTACAACCTGTTCAGCTGAGGCACTCAGGTACGCAGCTACCATTCTTCACTCTGCTGGGATACCCACGTACTCAGCCAAGAGCTCTCAGACAGCTGACGTAACCAAGCACTCAGTTACAGGCATGGGCGACAGAACGGGAGGGGCAAAGTGCCCACTCCCCCCACCACAACGCCGTTAAGGACCAGGGGTAATGCTATTGTGATGTCCCCTTTAAATGGGTCAAGTAGTACTGAAGCAGAGCCTCATCCTGCCTTCATGGAATATGTACTGAACGTCTGTATCCGTCACGTAAAGCTCGCCCAAAGAAAAACTGGTGTCATATTTCGCTTCCCTTGGAATTCACACTAAATTTTCTGGAGCGACATCGCTTGATGGGGTTTGCTCGTTTTCAGCGCATTACTCTCGCACTTCTGCTTACCTACAAGCCCGACGGCCGCCGGCGGCGTTCCGGTGATAAATGGAATCATGGCACAGGAAGACATATTACAGATATACTCAGTTACAGCTGGTGCTCACAGTGCAGAGGAACTCGGCTGCACATACGCACTCCGCATATGTACTCACAGTGCAGAAGTACCCAGCTGTAGGTACTCACAGTGCAGAAGTACTTGGCTATATGTACTCACGCCACAGAGGAGCTTGGCCGTAGGTACCTACTCACAGAACAGCCGCACTTGGCTGTAGGTACTCACAAGGCACGTGTTCTCAGTTGCAGGTAATCACGGTGCAGAGGTACGTAGCTGTCGGTACGCACTTTGCAGAGGACATCCGCTGCAGGCACTTACTCCACAGAGGCCTTCAGCTGTACAAAAAAGCTATGCAGAGGCACTCAGCTACAGGATCTCACTCTTTCTTCGCCGCTGGTGTTGACTTGCACCATGACGGGCAGCGGGTGCAGCTGCGCCCTGAGGCGCGCCGCGTTCAGCGCGTCCGCCAGCTTCTCCGACTCCACCGTCTCCACCATGGTCAGCGCTGGCAGCCGCACTATCTTTGCCACCTTGTTGCGCTGCAGCCGGCCGATGAAGTGCCACCGGATCTCCGGACACAGCTCCAGTAACTGACGGAGCACGTCAACATGGAACAGTCAACGATGAGGAGATTCAAAGGGAAGTTAACACATGAAAAACATGTATATTAACTAATGAGTTTTAAGCATGTGATACCAAATATAGTTATTCAAGACACATATGTCATGCGCTGAAATAACGCCCACGCTGAGCTCACCTTACCTTTTCACTGGTTGCTTTCTCCAGGAGCTCATTGACATAGTTTTCCCCGAACGTTTTTTGTCCTGCCGCATATGCTTCAATAATATCCTCCACAGGCTTGGTTTTGGAGACAGCAACCAGTCTGGGCTCAAAGTAGTGCCTATCCTGCAGAGTTTCATCAGAATGTAAATAATTTTATTGGAGTCTTAACCAGAATGGAGCTTAGTGCCAGAACAAGACTAGTGAACTGATGTTCATCCATGTTAAGCCCCTTTCAGAAGAAAGTTTCCACTCAAAGGAGGGAAATGTCACGTCCAAGAGCAAAAATCCGAATTTTCAGAAATCAAGCACTTTCAGAGCAAAATCCTAGTTTAAAGAGCCATTTTCTGCTCAAGCATACAAAAAGACAGCCATTACCATGTTACTGGTTATGTGTGACATTGGAAGCCTCACCCAGTATGTAACAAATTTCCCCTGTGGAGAAGGATGTTATTCTTGTACAGCATGGTGCCATGCAAGCCTGGAGGTCTCTTCTCAGCCCAGGAAGGTCCTGGATGGTTAGCACTGACACAGCAATACAAGCCTTATACCAAGACTTTGAGAGACCTAAAATGCAGGGGGTCCTGACCTCCTCCCTGCCTCCAACTCCCCAGGGATTTCCACCAATGGTATCATGGGATAAACACAGTTCATAACTGGTATCTTTTCTGACCCTCTAAATGGTATTAATATCTTTCATAAAGTGTTATCAATCATGTCTGTCAGTGCTGGCTATTGTTCACTGTCTTTTCATGCTTGTATGCACATTTCTGGTTTACTTCTTGGTGAGTGAAATGAGTAAATGTATATGACTTCAAACTGCTGTGATGTTAATAATTTATGGATAGTCAAAATCAAGACCACCAGAGCTTAAAGTTTAGCTGCAGGAACTTTAAATCAGTGTCTGTTGCAGGTGCAAACATATATTTTCTTTAATTGGCCAAAACACAGTATGTTCATAGGATTAGCTTTGGATACCACAAAGATGTTTAAGGAACAACATCACTCAGTGCTTTTGAGACAGATCCCCCAGGCAATGAATGCATTTTAATCTTGTTCCAGTTTCAACCTATTTGTAGTGTTTTATCCATTTTTAAGCCCATTTTTTAACATACACCCCTTCACCCCATGCACTTGCTGCAAGCTACTGCTGTTGCTACTGTAGGTAATTTTAGAGCATGTATTTTTCTCTAACTTTTAATTCCTGTTTGTATCACCAGAATGATTCATACTCTGGGTGGAACATCCCAATCTAGGATGGTGCATTTTGTTTTTATGTGAGATGCATGACATTTACTTAAGTCATGTTGTGTTTATTTTCAGGCTCTGACTTTGCCTGTAAATGGACTATTCATCTTAAAAATAATAAAAAATATGTTGGCAATACAAATAAATAACCACATATCCTAAATCCTATCCCATTTACTCTGTTAATCTTGCAATCAATGTCACCTGTATTTACTTTCCAACTTAATTTTTCCAACTTAATTTTTCCAGTTTAGTTTTGTATCATTGTGTGCCATCACACACCATTTATATGCAATTTAACAGTAAACTATGACCAGAGACATTATGTAGATTGAACATACAATTTGTCTGAGTGTGGATCTGGATATCACATATTCCCGTTTTAAACACAATACATACAAGCCTGACTAGAACATTGACATACAATAGTGGCTACTGGCTATTTAGTTCAGGTTACAATTGATTTTACAGTTCTAAATGCAGCTGAATGCTAAAAAATAAATTATAGCCAGAAAACTAATTAACCATTTTATGTGACTATATCAAGAAATAGGTGAATATTATTGAAATAAAACTCAGGCCACACATATTGACAGAATTCCTAGAAATAAAAATCGCCACAAGGATTAACAGGCACACCAATTATTGCTTACAGGCTACCAAATGTTGACTCAGGTATCTGAGGCAGGGTCCTGAAATTGCTTTCACGCAAGGTGGAGAGTGAGGCCAAAATCCCAAAAGAGGCCAAAATTCCCGCTTTCTTTACATGCCTCATTTTCTTGTCATTTAGCATTTCCAGGCTTACAAGTCCCACCACAGCCTTTTCCTAGACATGTTCATTGCTTCTTGCCTAACCAATACTTTTTCAGGATAATAATTTGATTTAGGACTGTATCTATATGCCTTCCGATTCAATTTAGGGGCCCCACGCCTGGGACACTTCAGCACGAGCTGTGCCATGGTTTTGTTTGGAGGAATGAGCTCATGTTTTTATTATTCGTGTATGCTTTATGTATGATCTTTAATGTCAATATATGTGTGTGGTATGAAATATATGCAGCAGCACCACCAGTTTTTTTTACTGAAAGTAGATGAAAATATCTGTTGTAGAATGGAAGTGAAGAATCATCATTCTGCTACCTCCTAGTAGAGTGAAAACATGTTGATGCTCGCAATTGTAAGTACCTCATACATAGATAGGATCTCATAACCCTGAATCTCTAACCCATTATAGAACTAGGAAGCTCCACTTTTCTAATATTTATATATACAATACATTATTTGGCCCTGGTACCATGGTAAATAGGTAACCAACCAGATGAAATACCTCTTCCCCTTATTTTGATAATCTCCAACTTTCACCCATCCAAGCAGCACACAGGCTATCATTATTTAATGCAGGCGTGGGGTTTAAACACTCAACCACTGCCAGGATTATTTAGCTTCAATGTGTGAAAACCACCAGCCTATATTTGTTTGCACAATCAGTTCATATTAAGAAAATAGCAAGCATACCCAGCCTTAAAAATCATGAGCTGCAAAGGTACAGTCTGAGCCTTTCTCCGAGCTGTGGAAAACTTTTGCAAGGTATTATGACCTCACCCAGTACTGTACTGAGTAGGTAGGTACCCACATATCTCCTGTAGATATTTAAGATGGGAGAAATGGTTCGATTAATCATGAATTTCCTGAAAGGTAAGCTGCAGTATCACGGATAAAAATTGAACCATCATCCACAATATCCCTTCCAACAGCAAACCCAAATTCCTTCCACGCACTCACCAATTTCCAGTCTCTTTCCAATAACCATACTACCTCAATATTCTGTCTTCTCCGGATTGTTGATATTCCCGCCTCAAAACACAAGGCTCGCTAAGGCCTCTCTATTACCTTGGCCAAGGCAATAGAGTAAAGTAATAGTCATGGGCTCTCTATTACCCTGGGCTCAAGGTTGGTAACTAAAAATCTCACCGCCTGCACTTCCGCACCCATTCATCACCCGAGATCATTTGGCCCCAAATACTGGACGTCATTGTTCTGAATAGACGAAAACTAGCTGAGGCCTTTTCACCGAGGCCAATTCGGTACTTGGATGTCTTTGGAACCTATTTCTCATTAATGAACGACGGTTGGAGCAATCGAACGTTAGAAATGTTGCCAAAGCATGTTTCAACTTCAAAAACTAACCAAAGAAAATAAATCTGTATTTTGAATATATTGAAAGGTGGAATGGCCTCACTTAAAGTGGAGATTTTGACCAAAATCACGACGTAGTTTGAGCGTCTGAAATTTCAAAAGCTCTAAAATCGCAAAATAAAAATACCTAGAACTTGCCTTATATTTTTCTTGAGGAAAAATATATTTTGTTTCAACTGTTCCTCAGTGAAATAATATATACCCTAATTTCTTCATCAATGTTACCAACATTAAAAATAGCCCAAAGTCAGGGTTGACTTTGGCAGCCTCTCAGGAAATTATAGATTACTTTCACATTATTGGTGGTCTTGATTGGAATCTCGTTTCATTTTGATCCTTTCAAATGCGATTTGTATCCCATTCTAATGAAACTAATTGAAAATTAAAAGTGGCAAACGAATGCGCCCGATCCAATCGGCCTCACTGAGCAACTACCGCGTGAAGTCTTTCCTTCGCCTGAAAATCTGGTAGCAGCCAATCCCAAGAAGCTTAGGCAAAGTATGCGCCATCTTTTGTATTTGACGGCCAGAAACTTCTGGGACATGAAAGTTTGTTATACCTCCAAAAAACCTTTGTTTTCCTTTTCCTTGCTTTTCCCATGTACCGTTGGTCTATTTTCTGGGTTTTATATTTTAGTTTATGGCAGGCCGGCATTGTTTTGTTTCGTTCTGTTATACTTGCCATCGTTTTTGGCTGTGTGTGTGGGAGTAGTAGTATCGGCGTTTGAGATTGGGAGAACGTAATCAGGCAAGATATTATATCAATGGGGGTTGGGGATTATACTTATATGGTTTGGGTATTCACTGTCATAATTTAGTGGTATTTTACGGTTTTATGCGGATTCCTCTGCCAAGTGAGGCCAAACAAGTCCCTGGTGAGGCCTAAATAAATTTGAAAGATCGTTCACTTAAAATTGAGATTTAGACACTGATCTGAGGTACACATTGATGCCAAATAATTTACATTTAAAGACCACCAATCATACAAAAATGATGCTAGAAACTTGATACTTACGGGAGGGCGTTCACAGCTGGCTTGTTTTATTTTTAATAAGACCGCATTGAGCCGCGCACCAATCTCACTCATTTTGCTACAACTACTAGCATTGGAAATCATGCGCCACCAGTGCATCAGCATTGCTTCCACCCATCTCCAATAGAATTGGAAATAAGTTGAAATTTGACAGTCGATAAGCCCCCCTCTATGTTGTGCCTCATGCTGATTGCATAACTTGCTCTGCACACCATCACAACAAAACACCCAAGCAGAAAAATACATGTCGATAAGCAACCAGCCACTGCCTCATATGCGCCAGGTAAGGTAGATTAATATACTACCAGATTAAAGTACAAAAATCTCTCTATGATTTGACAGACCTCTAAAAATCCAGAGGTACGTGATGTACAGTTGGGTGGCTCCGCCCTGCCGGTGAATTCGAGCCACGCTTGATCGCTGGCGTCATAAGCGTCGCCACCGGCAAAAAAGTGGGGGAGGGGGGGCAGCTAAACTTCAACCTGATACTCACAAAAAACTTTCCACCTCAGAACCAAAAACTGTTTGAATTTGGACTCCGCATTGCCTTCCGCAGCGGTTGGTTCTAATAATGTTCGGTTTTCTCCCATTACTGAGATCAGGAAATTGTTGGCCAAAAGTGGGGGGGCAGGCTCCCTGACCCCTCCTTTTCCGACGCCTATGGCTGGCATGATACATCCCGTTCCTGCAGGCAGGGGCGTAGCCAAGAGGGGCGGCAGGGACAGCCGCCCTCCTCCCCTGAGGGCCCGAAGGGCCCCTTAGGATACGGGCCGCGCGAAACACGGCTCGCCAGCACTATGCCCTGTGGCCAAATTTGAAATTTCATACCAGACAGGGCCCTCTTAACACGCGCATTGACGGAGGGCGGGATCCAGCCCCCTCGGATTTTCGAAGATAACATAACAACGGTAGCGCGTAGCGCCGCCGTACTTAGCACACCTTTTCTCTCATCTTTTTTACAGCTTCTGTTAAGAATTTTCAGGTTAGGTCATCTCAAGTCAGGTCACCAGTACAGGTCAAGTGAACTGACCTCAAAAATGTTTAAGATAGCAGAAGGCAGAACAGGGTGAACTTGTCAGATTGAAACTCATATCACATAATAAGCCCATCGAGTTCTGTAAAATATGTTCCACTATTTTGTATATCGATGACCTGAGGTCAGGTACACGCCATGGCCTCTCCATTGGAAATACATGGGAAAATGGTTTTCACTGAATAAATCAGTAACAGATGGTGATAGAGCGTTTATTTTAGCTTCATTAGACTGGCCTTGTCTTTGCAGTTCTAATGATATGCATTTTATATAATTTAACCTTGACCTGACCTCATGTCAGGTCAAATCCTTGATTTGACCTAGCAAGGTCAAATTATATATTATTCGATTCGGCTTGCTGCGACGGTCCATATAGTTCAAGTCGTTTTGCTCTATCTTTACTTGTTCAGATGAAATGGCCGAAAACCTTCATTTACACGTTATCCCTATGACGGCATGTTTTAACCTCTCGTGACCTTAAATGTGACTTGACAAATAAAGGTTTAAATATTTTTGATGGAGAATTGGATGAGCTACCTAACGCCGTTTACCGTTTTTCGCTACCTACCGTGGTTCTCGAGATCTTAGGGGAGTGGGTACCCGCCCTCCGTCAAAGCGAAGGTGGCTCAGACCCCCGTCAATGTGCGTGTTAAGCATTTTTAGAGGTGAGTTCACTTGACCTGCAGTGGGAACCTGGCCTGAATGAATCAGCCTATAAACTTTGGGGAAAGTTGTGGAATTGATCAATAGGTGTGCCAAGTATGCGCTGCGCCAGGGGTCGAAAACTGACCATTTTGGCATTCTAAATGGTGACAGCCCAAGATGGACAAGGTGAAAAAATTAGCTGATATGTTTGCTCCAGACGAATAACGGAACAAATAGCCAAAATTTGCACATGCAATTTAAACTCGCAATGTTTTTCAACAACTAAGATGGTCAGGGTATCCCTTGATATCCTAATAACTCAAACGTGCTTTTGCAGCCTGGGTGGTGACTTTATGGTTTGATTTTAATGGTGACAACTTGAACACTTTTGGCCCTGCGCTGCGCTTCGTACTGCCGTTTTTTTTCGTTGGGGAAAGTTGTGGAATTGATCAAGTATGTATAGGTGTGCAAGTACGGTGACGCTTCGCGCCGCCGGAAAAACCCGAGGGGCTGTTCCAACACCCCCACCAGAATGAGGGTTAATTGGTCGCTGCACCCCTGAGAGGTCGTGCCGCCTCTTGAAATGTTGATCTCACCCTGCCCTCGGGATGGGGTATAGGCGCCCCAAGATTTGGGCACCCACAAGGGTTTCACGTCCAGAGTAGCACCTGTTGGTGCATCGGGGGGTGCCTGCCCTCCCCGACCATGCGGCCCTCCATAGGCGGATACAGGATTGCTGATCGGGGAGGGGGCGCCCTCCGGTGGGGGAGGGGCGCTATCCGGACCAGAGGGCACCACTTTTGATGGGAAAATCTATCAGGGGGCGCAAAATCCGATCGTTGGGCGCCAATTTTCACATCCTGGGGTTGGGGGTGGGAAGCGACATTTTAGGGGGCGCCGTGATCATTTCAGGGAGCGCCGAGGGTTGATTGGGGTGGTACCTACCCCCTCCCTTGCCCCCTGGATCCATGTATGTGCCCCTCCCCCAGAGGCGGACGCGGACCCGAGTTTTGGGGGGCCAAACCCATGTTCTGCCTCTTCTCCTGGGGGGGGGTGGGAGCAAAGATTTGTTTTGCTCAACAGACCTAATGTAAACACCTTTTTTAAAAAAATTCCGGCGTTTGGGGGGCCAAAAGATAGTTTGGCCCCCTCCAGCGCTTTGAGGGGGGCCATGGCCGGAATGGCTCCCCCTGCGTCCGCCAATGCCCTCCCCGATCGGCCGTACTGGATCCTCGCATGGCAGGATCCACGCCTGGGGCCAAAACCCATTGGAAATTATGCGACTCCAGCCTATTCGGGAAAATTGAAGACTTGTTTCTCCCTCGTCACTTCTTTGCCGGTTGCGACGCTTTCATCCTGCAGCACACACGGGTCAGGTTTCAGTCTGTAAAACAATCATAAGTTGCCATGGGTGGCTATGCCGTTTCTGTAACCACTGCATCGTGATTACTGTGGCGACATCTATATTAAGGTTCGACTATACCAGCGTCACCTGCTGGCAGTCTGAAAGGAGATATTAGCGCACGGTGCAAAAGGCGAAAACTTCCTTGATTCTTAATAAATGCGTGTTCAATCATCCCTTCAGCTATATACCATGCTTTTTTATTTCACGGGAGACCAGAGCCTAACAAGCTAGAATAATTCAGTCATTTCTTAGGTACTTGTTTCCCAATATTCAACGCCCATCTCATGTCCGGCAAGGAGTACTCATAGTAAAAAAAGAAACTTTGCAGTGACGATCGGCAATCGGAGATAGGATTGTCGCAAAATCGAAAAAGAAATATCTGCTTCATTTTGAAATAACAAGTCCTACACGTTTCTGTTTCGATTCGGAACGCGGGGTTGAATTTCTATAATATTTCTTCAAATGCTTTGAGTTGCGCGAAGACTGAAGTGGGTGCGCCGCGCAAGTTTACGTATTGATTTCTTGTATGTTCTCTCCCTTGGTGCTTGCGAATTTGTGTGGAAATGCGAGGATGGCGAATATTCTGTTATCGCGAACATTGTGATTAGTGTGAGTTTGTGCCCAACTATTCCGTACGCCAAGTGTTCTCAGGATGAAGGACAGGCTTGCTGCACTGAAAGCGGTAAGTGGACTTTCACAAATTGTAGTTGAATTGTTCATTAGGACCGCGTGAGTGGGCGCTGTCGGGTCAATGTTTGCTGAAACCACTGTTAGGTAGTTTCAGGGTCCAACAAGGGCGTGTAAAACCTGAGTAGCTGGATGGTTCCATATGGTCCCTTCACTGTTCTGATGAGCATGCTGCTAGAAAGACTCAGCAGAATAATTCACATTAGAAATCAACATTCCAATTCTGATTCACCATTAATGTTTGCCCCAACCTACTGTGAATATCCCAAATACCTAGGTAGGTAGGTAGGTAATACAAGTCACAATCAACAAATTACCCCAAATAAAAGGTCTACCACAGTGCTGTTTCAATGGTCATTTGGTGAAATCTGCCACTGTTGGCAGACTGGTCTTGTTCCATCCCCCTTCCCGCTCCTCAAAACATCTGACTGGTTGGTCCATCAAACCATAGTCAGGGATTTTAAATAAGCTCTGCTCATGAAAATCTCAAATTTTTTAAAGTCTTTTCTTTTTTGGAAACTGCTCAATGCTCCCAAAAATAGCTGCATACCAAAAAATGGGAATTATGATCAATAATTGGAAATGTGCCTTTCAAAATTGGAAGTGTGCTGCCATTAAAGGGAATGTGGCACCTTGGTAGAATCCTGGAATTTAGTGCAATTAGGGCGTACTTTTTGCCGAAAATAATGCAAACACTCATGATTTCAAAAAAAATGTACAATAAGCTCCATATTTTAATTTTTAAACACTTCTCTAGAAAAAGAAATAAATATCAGCCTGTGGATGATGTCACGATTTGGCAGCCTCTACCATACTTGAAACGCATCAAGGGCTTTGATTGGCTGATGCTCATTTTGACATCAGCATATGTCGTCACACCAGCAGCTCACAACAACGGCCGCCCGGTGAGGGGCTGATGAGGGGGTTGGTGTCAGGTAGATTTTAGTTTTTTTTCTATGGAAATATCGAGTTCCAAGACAAATGATATGTGGAGTACCGGGCTTTCTGACCTGCTTTACAACTTGGCTATCTCAGTTAAAATCACATTATGAAGGTGCCACATTCCCTTTTAATGGTAATGCTTGGTGTTTGGTGGAATGGCAAGAAACTTGATAGTTTTTTTTCTCAGAAAGCCCCTGGCTTCCAGAAAATAATGTGGTAAGCCTTTTGACACCTATGGTACATTTACACTATGTGAAGTTTTCAAGAGAAAGTTCTTTGAATTAAGACATCTAACATTGAAGTCCACTTAAGATATTCACATAATTTGCACAATCTCACTCCATCTTAATATAATGACGGAAGAGCTGGCATTAAAACAATCTTTCATAACTTGAATAGGATTCTTGGACATAGTTTGTCATAAAAATTGTGCAAAATAACAGTGTGAAACCAAATTTTCATCTCCCAAGACATCCTAATTTTGTTTTACAAAATGAGTGCTGCCAGGCATGTGGCTAGTGGGGGATTATGCTTAACAAATGTTTTTTGTTCTGTGGGCCATCAGCTGAGATGGTTCTGAACCTTGGTAATAAGGCAGTTTTTACATAGTTTTACTTTGTTTAGCCTGCTATAACCCTCAATTATTGCACTTTTCTACCTTAAAGCAGTAGACCCTCTCTTCTTCTGGTGAATTAAGTATGAGCAGTGTGCTACTTGTTAGACCATAAGTTTTCTATGCCCACAATTTCAGCTAGACAATGGCATTTATCATTGATAAAGGCCCTTAAATAAACAAGAAACTTGCAATTGTTGTAAGTTGACTGCTTTTTGCAGCAGTAGCTCTTTCATATTCATTAGAGCCCTAGGGAATACAGCAATATCATAGCATCACAGCATGGTAGTGCTGCCACACACATTTCCACTTTTGGAAGGCATTGCCATTTTGGAAGAAGTGTTTCTAATGATGGGTCATTGTTCCCATCATTGGGAACATACTTTTTTAAACTCTGCACACAGTTTCCCCCACTGGTTTATAAATGTGTACATATTATTTATGCCTTTGACTCTCAATCACTCTGTCTTTGTAACTGAAAGTAGTTTATTCTGTCTTTACACACAATTAGCTGTAATACATTGCTCTTCAATAATAATTATTGTTTTAAGGGAACCTGCTTTCCCCAGAAGAAACAAAGGGCTGAGCTACCAATCAAATCCCTGCCCAACATGCAGGAATTTGAGCTGCCTCAGTTGTGGCTTCATATTTCCTAAAAGGTTTTGCTTCCAGAACATGCTTGACATACTTCCTCTAGGTTTCTATCCATTGAAAGTTTTAATGTGAGTGAAAGTAAATTGTAAAAGTAAAAATAAAAGTATGTATTTTCTCCAAAACATTTTTTCTGGACCTGAGTCTAAAAATAGACTTCTTTAACAGGACTGTTGGTTAGACTAGTTTGTTAACTGACACATTTCTTTTACATTATGTTTTTGGCTCCATTTGGGAGATGCTACTTTGGAATCTTTCTTCAGAAGCTCTTAATCATGCAATATTTGCTTCTTGTAATATACCAGTGAACGTGGTTCTGGTGCCAGGCCAGTATTGAATACAGAGATGGTGAGGTAGGATTAAATGATTATATTTGCTTGGCTAGCCCTGCACCCTAGCACTTGAGACACAGTTAACGATCCTTGGGTTTATAGGATATGCAAGCAAATACCTGACAAATAAAGCATCAGGTTTTCAGTGTCACCGAATGCAAGAATAACTGGAAGCTGGCTCGAATGTATTTGTGATGTAGTACACTGCTTAGGAGTCTCCTACTGTGATTTCGCATTCAGCTTCGGTCACCTCCCATCCTGCTGTAGAAGCCATTACACGTCTGTTGGACAGCCCTTGTCCCTTCACTCCCCATGACCTTCCACATGTTGACTGTTAAGTGGTCATTTGCATTGTGAGCTCACCAATTGGATATTCTTTTAGCTTTGCCCAACAGACTTGGGTTTGGCAGTTAATAGGCCAGAAGGTTTTCAGCTACACCATTTCAAAGGTCGCCCTGCACCAGTTCTTAGTTTTTGTGGTGGTTTGGGCGTTGCAGAGTCTGTAGAGCCTTGCTGGAAGAAGTATAGGGTACTTTAAGTGACTGTCAGTCCTGGGGTCCACTTGTCCTTCAAAATGCGGAGACATACGTTGCTGTTCTGCAAGGGGAAGCTGTTAAAGAAATTCTAACTATACTTTTGTCTCGGAGGCCATCATGATATCCTGTTCATAGATGATGTCGCCATTTATACGGCTGGTCCTCCTTGATAGGCTGGCACATTCCGATCCTCATGTGCGATGTGGTAGACTATGTTAGTTGTGCTAGTCTGTCGCGATAGTTACGACTTGCTCCTACAAGCTGCAACACATATTGGCACTGCTTTGTATGTCTTATCTTTCATCTGATCCTTTTGAAGATGCGGGGCGGGGACGTCACGGGACTCAATCGCAATGTTTTATGATGTTTCCGGGCATCTCCAAGAATTTCCTTGGGGATGTTTCGGTGTTAGGGTCACTGTCTCTCTGTTTAAGTTCTCGTTGGTGTTTATCCCACTATGAAAATTGATATTGTTACCTTGGCCTTAAATTGCTTAAAACGGGCTCCGTATCGCCTTAACAGGGCGATCCCTTAGCTTAGTAATTTGTATTTAAGGAGAATGAACCACTTTGTCGAAATTATAAAAGGAAGAGGACAAAATAGGTCAGAAAATCAAGAAACCACGTTTGGTTTCCATCTTAAATCGCTAAATTTTGCCTCTTTTGTACTACCCTGGGTTACCCTAAGCTTGGCATGTAATTACGAAGTTAAGCGGAGCTTTCTGCCTGCGGCATGTAACGCTGCGGAAACTATGCCATTTGTTATCATTTATCACGGAACCTATACCAGATTTAGAGGGATCCCAACATGGTTTGAATCAAGGTCATAGGGCCGTTTATTTCAAAGTTTAAAGTGTTTGTAAATTTAATATAGAAAGCTTTGGCTGAATTACATTGTGTCTATAGTGGTTTCTCGACACGCTCTACAAAACTGTTATTTCAGTTTTTTTTAAACTTAGAAATAAAGTAAAAAATATTATAAAAGTGGGACTCCCTTTAAACCCGTTGTGCTCAATAGAATCAGCACATTTCCGGATGGGTGTGAAAGATAAACGCACCGTCAAACTTAAGTCTATTATGATACTACGTTTGCGGGATTCAAATTTTCCTGGGCCGACCCCTTTGCAGTAGGAAAACTGACATTCTGAGGGATACTCGCGTTCGGCAGTTCCTCCTTCAATCTGGAATATTACGTACAATGCTCACATGGACTTTGTATGAGACAGTAGGTACCAGTGCCTTTTGATGCCCGACTGCTCCTGTTGTATCAAACTCGCTGCCCAGCTTCAATGGAGGGAACGGCAGAGCGACGGAGCGCCCCCGAGGAATCGATCCCAAGCCGTTTCCATGCATCGAACTAGACGGGTTCTGAGCATCCGGATAGAGGTCAATCTGCTACCAACAGAGCTACCGGGACGTAGCTTATTTTCAATCGCACCTATTCATTCGGACACAAAGCATATACTATAATGCGTAGCCACTATTGGCATTGCCTCAGATTTTTCTCTGGGAGGACAGGCTCTAACTGGCTATCCTTGATTTAATAGTTATTTTATAAAACGTTAATGGGTGAGCGAACCAACTTAAAAATTGTGAACGTTTACGTCGCCTGACGCTGAAAAAGGGAGAAGCTGATGCACTTGGCTGATGTGAAAGATTTTAGCCCAATCCACCGCGAGATTACGGTACGAATATAAAGTAAAACATATGTGTAGAACATATAAAACATACATAATACATAACACAAAACATAAACCTAGGAAAATGACTCTTCAAATGCATAAAACATATGTGTCCCAAGAAAAGTTCGGACATTAGATTGAAGACAGCTAATTTTTATAGTTGAACCAACATTCCGCGGGGAAAGGATAAACCAAGAGCAACTTCACTGAGGCCTTCGTCACGCTAACGGTTGATTCGTGCAGGGGTAGTTTTCTGGAATGACTGGTTGTCATCGGCGATCCGCCGATTAATGCGGGAGCGGAGACGTGATGCCGGCGTGTTTGCGTGCTGAAGGTTCTGATTTGAATATGCAGTATGCAAAAACTGATGAAACTTATGTTCTCAACTGCCGTGGCTGCTGATTAGTTCTATACCGGGACATGGCTGGCAATCTGGCTATATTAGGAGTGTTTTATGCGTCTAGACTTTCCGATCTCTCACATTTACAGCCCATAAATCGGTCAAATATGGGTTCCCATCCTTGACAATATGGTCAATATTGTTATGTAACATGAGCCAGGTTCACGGTTAATTTCCGATATTAATTCCTAGTGAGTGTTGCTTGAATATATGTGTCGCTTGGAGTTCCCGTTGCCAGACCTATGCTTGTTATTTCTGTGCCAGCACTGCATTAAGCACTGGTAAACATGAGGTTGTAAAAAGCCAGCCATGCTGGTACGGTTTTTTATTCGCACAGGTTTTAGCAGTTCTTAGCCGTGTGCCTGTACTCATACCGACAAAAATGCATTGCATTGATACTCCTGCCTTTAGTCCGGCAAGTATTATGAAAATGAAAACTTGTTTATGCTAATTTGAATTTTTTGAGTCGAAACTATATTGCGCGTACAAGCGTGTCGTCGGAGTTCCTTTCTTCGCGATAGTGATTAAGTGGCGTATACACCAAGCGTCAGTAAGTACCAACGCTCGGTTGTCTAAATCTATGACTTCTTATCGCTCCAGTGATGATTATAACCAGAATGTGAAAGATTCAATTTTTAATGGAAATCTTATTTTGCTACAGACGGAACCTGTCGGAGAAATTACAACACATTCGGGAAAATGTATCACAGGCCTTAAATGACGAGGAGCGATATGGGCGCCATATGACCACGCAGATTGGCGTGCCTCAAGCCCAAATATGTAATACACCAATCAATTACGGAAACTTTACCCGAAAATCCGGATGAAAACGTTGTCAGACGCCTCCCGGCGCTGGAGCATACGTCGACCGCAGCCTGCGGCGTTGTAGTGTCCCGGTGTCTTCTTCCAGAGACGTTATCGGCTATGCGACTCTGGCCACCTGTGGCTGTTCATGGAATGTTAGGGTTTCTTCTGACGACTAACAAGCTAGGTGTGAAGTAATAGCAATGTTTATTAATTTTTAAGCAGAAATATTTAACCATGGCTTGTGGACAAATGCCTATGTTCCTATACCTACTAATCGGCTGGTACTAGACAAGCGATATTGTAAACACCTCCGTCTCCATGACGCATCTACAGCAAGGCTGAGTGGAAAACCATTCAATGAATCATTCCTTAACATGGATTTTTTCTACTGCTGTAATCTTCCTTCTCCCAGAGGTAAAAATTTTTTGAAATTCGGACATTGGGAACATGAACGATTTAAGCATTTATACATCGATGTTTTGGGAGCCTTTCATATCTGGGGTCTCCATAAAAACTTTGGTGCTCATATGCGGTGGTTAAGGAGGCCTGGTGTCACAGACGATCCCGATCCTGGGGAGCACTTCAAACACATGTGAGGTTGAAAGTTTCTCGCGGCAAGTGGATAAGTAAATGTGTTTTGTATGTTAGACATCTGTCGGGCTCAACAGCAAATTGATATTGAGACGATGGAGCATACAAAATGATTTTTTTCGGGACACAAAAATAGCCAAAACAATGAGACCAATAACTGCATTTCGACAAAACGTTGCATATGTTCGCTAAATTGTTAATCATTTTTCACGTAAATTAAATCCGTTAGGTCTTAGTCTTAGGTCCAGACACGTTAGAATCACGCGCCTACTCCCTCCCACGTCCCTCTCATCCTACGCATACCTTAGGTCTTGGATAGTGGAGCGGGCACAGGGGTCCTAGCTTTCGGACAGTGTGCATATAGCTAAGACTCAAGGTAAGCTTATTCGGAGACAATGCTCAAGACTATGCAGCAGTATATTTGGCTTGCATTGGTAACATTGGGCTGGAGTGACTGATTTTCTTACGTACTCTTATTTTACGACACCAAGTTATCCCTTGAATTCAACATCGCCAGCACAGGGCATAAGTAATGAAGCTGACACGGCACTGGAACTTTTCGACATAAATCTCCTTTCTGCGCTCCCTCTATCCAGTATAGGGATCGGTTTGCGTGATTTAATGCCTGCCTTCATGTATGTACCTCTCCGTCGTATCTCTGAAGTCCCAACACTGCTTGCGACGCCGCATGCACCAACTTTACAGCTCGTTCTTCACTTTGGATGGGATTTCTACATTGGCCTACAATACCGATGACATCTAATTATTTCCTCGCCTCCGACTCGCTTTTTATTACTCCGGCTGTGATACATGGTTCGAAGACTGGTGTATCGTCCCAATCTATCATATTCGAGTAGGTACTGGTGCAAAAAAGTTTTGACAATCTAAACATACGCATGAAATTATCACCACTTTTTATCACGGCCTTGCCCGCTGTGTGATACCAACGGTGCTGCATAGGTTATTATCGTCCTCATCTGGAAGCATTGCGAGCAAGAACTTTTTTAGAAGACCGTGATATGCGTTTCGCATTACACATGGAAACACCATATCCTATACACGCTCATCCAGACTCCAGAACAGTTTTAGCTGCCTAAAAGCGTGTGTAGGCGCACTGAGGACAACCGGCTTTGTGTTAATGGATGACTAAATTTGGGTGTTGGAGTTTTAGGGCATGTCAGTTGCTAAGGCTATATGCGGCCGTCGTTATCGGATTAAAATAATCAGAACAGTCCTGGCTAGTTAAAAGGTCCTACACCGGGGATGTAACGTCTAAAAACCTCTGATAGAGCTGTAAACGATGTCGAACTGTATCTCTCTCAAGTATGCTAAAACCAGTCCGATGTCCACGCCAGCATTATTACCGGGAATATGTTCCAAAGGAACCGGTGGAAGAATGGACGTTGGGTTCGTTTCAGGTGGTACATTTGTGTGTTGGTGCTCACATACAGGCGACATATCCTGTTAACGATTCGGTGTACTTGTCTGTGTTTTGCCAGCTGTTTGGTGATGGTTTCTGTCTGTGTAGCGGTAACTATTTGGTACAGGACGAATTGATCACTGGACACTTTGTGAACAAATTTCGGGTATGTATCAAAGCCGGACCAGTCTGCTTGTTTTCTCTGACAATGGAATCCAGTATTTGGGCACAATTATTAGAGGCCAGTGTGAAATTTACAGCCAAAATGTAGAACAAGCGGGCAAAATCCAGTGCAAATGGTCTTGAGTGTTGCCCCCGAATTGTCTTCTTTGGGTCGTAGCTACCTGCCCCAGGCCTAACGTATGTATATATAGGATGGGAGCAATGTGGGGTGGTAATACGATCCTTACGTAACTGGGAAGTCCAATTCAGCTCCAAAATGATTTGATACGAAGCAAACGTTTACAGAGTGCTTTGTTGCGTACGATTATGTGTATTGTATTGCTGTACGATATTATTGTCCGAAAGCCCATTATGTATGCCCACTGCCATAACAATGATTTGATGGTGAGTCCGGCACGTGTCTAATGTACGAAGCACATATACATATTCACTAGCTGGGGAGATTTCCCATCTCTCAGAAGCTTGGGGTGCTCCCCTGACTCCAAATTACACAGAATCTTCTCCAACAGCAAACGGCCGCAAACTCTTGCCGCTCTTGCCGCTCTAACAGCAAACTCTTGCCGCTCTTGCCGCTCTTATAGCAAACTCTTGCCGCTCTTGCCGCTCTAACAGCAAACTCTTGCCGCTCCGATAGCCCAGCTAGTAGAGCGTTGGGCTCCGGCCGGCTCAGAAAACCGTGCGGTGGCAGTGCACCGGTGAAAGCTTGGGATCGGTTCCCCAGAGACGCTCCGGCGCCTAATATTTAACCAACGTAGGTCGGCTGGCAACTGACTGATGAAAGGGTGACCTGAGCGAGGCGGCCGTCCCTGTGCTGTGTGGGACATTAAACTTTGGCTCCTAAATCAACCCGTCATTGCGGGAATTACCCGTTCGGATGGTGGGGTTGGTTGGTGTTTCCGTGACCAGTCCCTTGATGACTTAGTGAAGCTCCGACCTCCAAAGGCCGGACCTGCAATAACCTGGACCGTACAATAACACTAAGCGCTTACAATGGAGACTGCAACGCATACAATAGCTTTCTGAGCACCTATGCATAAACGCTAAAGAAGTGTTCATGGTCCCGAGGTCAGATTTTCAAAATTATTTTATTTCTGAGCTAGGTAAAGCCACTTGCACTTGACAAAACTTGTTAAGGAATGATCAATCGCATTTTTGTTGCTCCTCATGAATGCACATACAAGTGATGTGCTCTCGTTCTTTCATTTTCATTCCACTTATTTCCGCGTCTTCTTTGCACGATATAAAAATATACAAAAACCGGGCTGTAATCCGAGCGCCCACACTGGACCACCAGGCACCGGATAATCTGCGCCCAGGATGATGATGCACAAACGTAAACCTGATGTGCTTTTGCTGAGGCTGCCTTGTGAATGTGGCTTGACACTGCTTGCTGACTGAAATAAATAATTCCAAAAATCTGCGCCCAGGATGGGTTTGAAGGACATCATCATCCCCCGCATCATTATCAGTGTATCCCCAATCATCGTCCATCAATCAAGGCTTTTCATGATAGCTCGCCAATTACATGAGATGGGTGAAATATACGAGTTTAAAGGCCGAGTTACCTAGAACACACGCATACCTAAGATTCACACCTATGATTGTAAATTGAATTTCCTTCAGCGAGAAGCTCTTGCAGCGCATTTAAGAGCGGTTTGGCTCGTGTCCGTGGCAGCGGGAGCGTATTGTATCTCATGGAGCCAACTCCGACCGTCCGCCGTTTGCCCGCTCAAGTCCTCGCGCCGGTACATATGATATCCTTCTGTTGAAACTTTACACCCGTGCTCTGAAAATGTGCACCGGCTCAATGTGCCTGTCAGCGCACGTGGCGTGCTGTGAGGACGTGAGCGGAGGCGATCGCGCTGTTGTGTACGGCGCTATTGACGATCCTGAATCGCGGTCTCCGCTGTCGCAGGCCCAGAGCGACGACGACGATGGTCCCGAAGATGTGGCCGTCAACGTCGACAACCGGGAGGGCTTCATGGACGATTTCTTCGCAGAGGTTAGTGCTTCAATTTCGCCGTTCCGTTGTTTCATTTAACAAGGAAGTTAATGGTTTGGTTGTTGCATAGCTTGTGTGTGTTTTTTTTAATACTATGACCTGGTTTATTCAACCCATTCATCTAATCTTTATAAGGAAGCGGCAAAATGTAATTTAATGTTCATGAAAAGAAATATGGCTCTCTCATGGGGTTTGAATTGGGTTATTGGGGGTGTTGAGGATACCAAGACCAGGCGGCATATTTTTTAACGTTTTTTAAGAGTTGACTCTTTTTCACACTTTGCATGATGCATTGTTTGGTATCCAAATAAAGACACTTGGTTGGGTGACTCAGAATTAGAGGTCAGCAAAGGACAACATTCCAGCATCGCTGTCCCGTCCCTTTAAAGGGAATGTGACACCCTCATGGGACATTAATCAAAATATCAGCCGCGTACAGTAGAAAGAACCCCCCCCCGTGGGTTCATAGTTTGTCTCTCTCCGAACTCATCTTTAACGGAGCAATAGCGTTTCATGGGCGTACTTCCTTTGGCACGCACTGCTCCTACGCCTCCCCCTCTATGAGCCCAGCGGCCCTGAGCAGCTGTTCTTGGGCAACGGCGGCCGGTGCGAGATCGTTGGGAGCCGCCATTGCGGAGGCTGGTGGGGACGGGATCTGCCATTAATACAGCGTATGTCTTTTCCGCTTTGAGTTTAGGTCGAATGAAATGATAAATAGGGGGATATTTGGAAGGCCTTGGGCTAACTGTCCTAGTTCAAATCCATTATAAAGGAGTCACATTTCCGTTTGCTTATTTCTTATTGTCTTCAAATAATCAATGAGCGAATCGCCCAGTTATAAACAAAGTCATTTTGATAAAAGTAACTTTAAACAGAACATGGACTAGTTTGTGACGGTATGGTGCTGTGCCTTAAAGTAGCAATTCTGAAATATCAGGGCTTTTTGCGCCGGTCGGTTGGCATAGCTTTATCCCAATAGTAACTGTCCATGATGTCAAAGCTGTTGTCGTTATTTTTACGGGTCTTTCGTGTAATGTGGAACGACCGATATGGCTTGCAATCTTTTTTCTTACGTGCAAGCATTTTGTTTCTCTGCGACCATCATGTTGGTGGTATCAATATTTGCAGATAAGTGCGGTATAATAACATGAGTAATACTTTTGCTGGATGTAAATGAACTGGTGATATTACATTATCAAGTTGTCATATTGGCGAATATTGGGATATACACACAGTGTCGTCTATTCCCCCGATGAGACGTGTCCGTGGTTGCATTCACCGCTGGCTCACCGGGTTCTTCGTTACGGTTGAATCCACTCTGACTGCCGCGTGCCGCCGCTTTGGTTTGATAACCACGCATTAAAAAACGCTGGTTTTTCAGTGCTTATTGTTTCAGTGTCGATCTTTATCATTTGTGCTTTTTTGCTATTATTATTTAATTTGTATATTCAGTGCCTAATTTTCTATTTTCAATGCTTAATCGAATCAGTGGTTATTGTGATGGGTATCTCTGGCTTTAGCACGATCCTTTTATTCTGTAGTTGAGAAAAATCATTTGATGAGCACATGTTGCTCAGCTGGGTCACTTAAAACGTTATAAACACGGCTGTTCTCTCATGCCGCTTTCGTGCTGTGGTTGGTGTGCTTTGGAAGTCACAGAAGGGAATAATAATATTCGTTAACATGAGCAAGCGGAATGAACACAAGTAGAGCGTTTTGTCCCGACCTGGCCGCTGTTTTTAAAGGGAGTGTGGCACCTTCATAACGTGATTTTAACTGAGATAGCCAAGTTGTAAAGCAGGTCTGAAAACCCAGTACCCCATATATAATTTGTCTTGGAACTCGATATTTCCGTAGAAAAAAGCTAAAACCTACCTGACACCAACCCCTCATCAGCCCCCGCCGGGCGGCCATTGTTGTGAGCTGCTGGTGTGACGACATATGCTGACGTCACGATGAGCATCAGCCAATCGGAGCCCCCGAAGCATTTCAAGTATGGTAGTGGTTGCCAGATCATGACATCATCCACAGGCAGATATTTTCTTATTTTCCTAGAGGAGTATTTTTAAAAACAAAATATTGAGCTTATTGAACATTTTTCAGAGAAATCATGAGTGGTTTCATTATTTTTGGCTAAAAATATGCCTAATTTCACTAAATTCCAGGATTCGACCAAGGTGCCACATTCCCTTTAACACGTGCAGTGGAGGGGTCCTAAAGTGCCCCCCACCTATTTTTCAGAGGTGGGCGGGGAACCGCTCGTCGTCGGAAAACGCTACTTGACCACCCTTGCGATAATTCACGAGGGCGTCGATTAGCGAAGGAATTTTTAAAATCGGTGTATGATTTTCTTACTTCCGGCTTTCCAATTCAGACCTATATTTTGACACCGTCGCAACCGCGCGGTCTCGCCAATTCGCATGCATTGTGGACCGAGTGGTGACGTCATCACATCATATAATCGAGTTATATGCCAAGGCCACCCCACCCGAAGGTCAAAGGTCACAGATCAAGGTCATTGGCATCAGCATTCGGGTCAGATGACGTTATTCAGTATGGCGTATGTTATGCTATGACCTCATAATTAAAACTACTCAATGTCAAGGTCAAAGGCCTTTTTTAGCGGTTAAGCCCTCATTTTTCGCCAAAGGCGACTATAGTGCCAGTTATAATATTTTATTAAACAATACTATCGTATTCGGAATTTCATATTGTTACGTCATAGATCAGTGCCCTTGAATGACCGTGACCTCAAGCTTTCAGGAAACGTTGTTTGGGACCTTTCCTCTATGAACTTAGTCCGCCTTGGTGTATTCCCTGGCTTCTTTTCAACAATCACTACGTTTCCCAATGGGTCTCCAACACAGCCCAGATTTGACCCTTAGACCTCGTTTGACCTTTAAGATATTGACGTAGGTCAATACTGAAATTTATTCATCAATTTATTATCAATATGAACGAAAATTCTTTACGTTCCTCACCCTGTCATGTGACTAACCCACCTCGCTCTTGCCTGCCTTAAAGAAAATTTAATTAAAATGTAGATTGAAATCGCCTGCACACCCCCAAATGGTCGTTTTTCTAACTCTTGGTTTTTTTAGATCTCAGGAGGACACTTTAGGACCCCCCCCTCCCGCACAGCACGTTGGGGCCAGATCCCTCTTCACAGTGCGTATTGATGGGGTATACGCCGGAGTGACCATTAAGTTTGATTCTGTGATGGGTACGCACAATTTTTTTCTATTCAACTCACAAGTTCAGGAGCGTAGGCTGGGTGGGGATCGAGGTGAACGATCCCAGGTGCTTGTGACGCCTCAGGGTAATTCCTCGGTATTATGTAGTGGAGCTGGTTGAGCTTGTCGTCAGCGAGCTGAGTGGTAGTAAATATTTATCATATAACACCCGGATACCGAGACATGATTGGTTTAGGCTGCCACCCACGTCGGGGTCGGCAGGGCGGGCGGTGGAGACTGACGCGGCGCGATATAGCGCGCGGACAGTCCCCTTTACCACGTCCAATTTGTAATGTATAATGTGTGTTACCGAATATGCTAAATTCGCCTCCCGTACCCCGCTCCCCCAAATTGGCGCGGGGCCGTGGCAGATCTGTTTCTTGTTAGAAAAATAAACTGCTATTGGATATCTCACCCGGGGTTTTAAAAGAGGGCTAATGTATATCGAAATATATTTGGAAATTGAGTGGTATTTTAAGAGCCAACGTCTATTTAGCAAAATGGCACCTTGGCTGGAGTTTCGGGACCCGACACTAGCATTGCTACCTTCTTAAAAAAATAACCAACATTGAATGGAAAATTGAAGAGATACTGCTGGGGAGTGTAATGGCGATAGCTGCTTTTAATATTATTTGCGATTGTCTCGTAATCCAATGTTTTTTATTTCTTTTGTCGAGATAATTACGGGTAAAATCAATAAAAAGGAGTGAATTTGTGAGTGATTCCAAACTAGGAGTGTGCATTAATAACGACTGTAGTTTTTTAAGACTACATTTTTTTAAGTAAAACAATCGCATTGTGTCAATCACAGCACGGTACAGTGCGACAGAAAAACAGCACAGCAGGGTACAGTGCGACAGAAAAACAGCACAGCACGAGTGGAACCAGAACTGTCTTAGATTATAATTGCAACAGCTGGATATAGAAGACGTGGAAAACACATTGTGACGTTCATGGAGCTGGCAAAAAATTATGCTGATATATTGTAGTTCTGGGCCATGGTCATGATCGTGATTGTTTGAAAAGTGGTGGATATCGCAGTTTTTACCCCCTCCCTCCTCCCCCGCCTCGCCCCGCCCTTTCAACTAATGTAAGTTTGGGTTGTTGTACGTTTTCTTGGTTTTACTAATGTCCGGAAATACTCAGGACTCTGTAGGGCATAGTCGAGTATATGTTTGTTACATAAGAAAACGAGAATGGGCAAAATCAGTGTTGTAGCGTTGTGCTGTGACAGAAGTGTCTGAAGTTTTTTCTATTAAGGTTAACACGCGCACTGGAGGGGGCCTCGGAGGCCCCTCCCACCTGTTTTTCCGAGGTGTCGGAGAACCGCTTGTAGCGGAAAACGAAACCTGGCCACATTTAACAGAATTTAATAGCGCGTCGATTGGTGAAGACTTTTGAAAATCGGCCGAAATTTTTTGACTTATAGGCTTTCAAGTCAGACCTGCATTTTGAGATCGCCTAAACGCGCGGTCGGACCAGTTAGTTGATTGAGACCGAGTGGTGACGTTAACGTCATATAAGCGGAACTATATGTCAGGTCACTTCACATGAAAGGCAAGGTAGGTCAAGGTCATAGGTCAGGTCATATCTGCACTTTAGGTCACTGCCACTGTGCGTCCGGCCAAATGACGTTACCCCGTCTGACATATATTATGTTATGACGTCATCGTAGGGTACCCCAATACAAAGGTCAGGTCAGGTCAAGGTCAGGTCATTGGAAAGGTCAATCCTCATTTCCCGCCAAACAGTGGCTACATGTTAGTCAAGTGTAAATAATAAGTAGTATACCATATGGTGACCTTAAAGGTCAATGACCTTGAATGACCTTGACCCAAAAGTTGTGGGAAGCCTCTTTGGACCTCTTCTATGAGCCTTGTCCGCCTTTAGCTTATTCCCGCCATTTTCCTGCATAATCACGATTTATCAATCGATACCAGCATGGCCAATATTTGACCTTTACGACCTGTTTGACCTTGAGATATTGACCTAGGTCAATGAAAATTGATCATCATGTAGATCACCATACCCCCACCCACCTACCAAGTGGCGTTTTTCTAACCCTCTTAGTTTCCGAGATCTTGGGGCCTCCACCCTCGTGTTTGCACCCTTGGTGTTAAGACGCAAATAATCGGGGAGTTCCTCAAAGAGTTTCAAGAATTCTTCTCATACAAGTGAATAAGGGTGCACGGCCTCAGCGTCGTCAGTGGCGAGTGCTGGTATTCTCACGTCGTAAGGCATTGTGAGGGGATACCACCCTCGTCTGCTTATCCGCTATCTGGGCATGTATCTCAGCTGAACCGAGCACCGGGACCAATGCCATTGTCAACACTGCCGGCGCTGAACACCGTGAGCTCGCCGGACAGTGGCAGGCGATTAATGTAGAACTGTGTACCACTGTGTAATTTGCTAGCAGGCAGCGTTGCGGATGAGTTGAAGCCCGTAGGGTAACTCGAGTCTAGGTCATTCCATAGCTCTTTATGTTTCCAAAATGGCTGGGCAACATTGCAGGGGGCTGCTATTGTTAAAATTAGGTAACTCCGTCACTCTTTAGCTGCTCTAGTTTAGGGTTTATGTCCGATTATGTTGGATCGGAAATATATGCATAATACCTTGATATCGCAAACAACTTCAAAGGCATACTTCAAAAGCGTCAAACGTACGTGCGAGCTGTTTTCCCGAGCAGAAGTACATTATTGAGATTTTTGGAGATACCGGAGTAGTCCCCGAAAGTCGCGCACTTGCCTTCAGCGGAAGATGCGAAAGCTGGGGGCAAAAATCGCGATTTTACGAAGCACGCTTCAACGGTAATGCCATGTCTTAGCAGCTCAAAACATCAAAATTAAAGCTGTGTAGGCCAAACGCGGCCGGGGGGGGGGATTCTGGCTTATGGCTTAGCAGGCTTCATGCATGTCCACAAATATCCCTCTAAGTTGGTTTAATTGACTTTGAGGTAGTTTAAGCAGGTGTATTCTTGGTCTAGACATGGAGCCTGACTTGACCTTATAAGGATGCCATATCCAGGGTAGAAATACCGCCGCCTCCAAAGCACCACAGCAGTGCTGGGCTTCGATAGAGCGAATGGCGAATGCTGTGGTGTCCTCTTTCTGCTGTTGTTGGACCAATGTTTTCATGCAACTCCCGTAAGGACGGATTGAGTTGACAGTTCTCAGCAATGCGTTTTCTGGGGAAAAATTGTGGAATAGGGATACAGCATTGCCTACTAATGCTTGAAAACAGAGTTAATTAATGATTAACAAGTTAGCTTCAGAAATCGACTGAGTCACCTCGGCTTTGGACCTGATGCATTCTTGGTCTTGGTATCCCTCTGGATTTTGTGTTTTTGTTCAGCTTGCGGTAAAGATTGTGTTGCGTAGGCGTCCATTGAGTGTAGCGTGTTTCTATGGAGCTGCAGCGTAAAAGTAGCTGGGTTGGAAGGTGGCCGCGAGTCGGACAGCGGCCTCTTGCGTGTCAGCGAACGCTCCTGAAAGCTGCGGCGCGTTGGGAAAAACACCGGCCAGAATGGAAACGTTTAGAAGAGAACTAATGTGGGAAGCCAGGATGTAGCCACCTTTCTGAACCACCTGTATCTGTCGTTTTTTATGCAAGTGCTGCACACCAAACGAATGAATATTAGAGCAAACAAAATTTCGTATTGATTTAACATTGTAATCAGAGTATATTTAATCTTCCTCAATTCCGAAAATCCATTCCAATAGAGTTAGTGTTGGTGACACCGTATGCCCCTAGCACGTGAGTCGCTAAACTCTCAGCAACAATTATTATAATTGATCCTTCCGCTGCCTGTCGGGAATAAACCACCCGTGCCTACTGCGTGGACAAAAATATAGGAACGCAGCACTGCCGTGATTCGACACATGTTTGTTTTGCGTTTCTTGTGAAATCCCTTACGGACGCTTTCGCCGAAAAACCATCCTACGAAGCTGGTAAAATTTGGAACGGACGAGGAAACGCCTTTTGGAACCCATCTTGTCTTGGACTTAACTGCGGACTAGCTCTATTGTGGCATGAGTATCAGCGGCACGAGTCGTGTAGCAACAGGCTTCCATTCAAATTATGCCGAGCTACCAAGCTCCTGCGCCTGATGCAATCCTTGAGGCGGAAAGTCGTTACTGAACCCACTTACGTTGCAGAAGCCTGCCGTAACCGTTGAACATTTGAGGTGATTTGCGTTCAGGGTTTGTCATCGCTCTTCGGTTTTTATCGCTCGTTTTAAAGTGTGCTCGCTGCCTGAAATACATTGTTTGCCTTCTGTTTTCAGGTCGAAGAAATCAGAGAAAACATCGACAAAATTCAAGCCAATGTGGATGAGGTCAAGAAGAAGCACAGTACGATTCTGGCATCGCCCACCACCGATGAAAGTGAGTCTTGTACATGTTACCACCAACGCGATTCTCTGTTAGTGGAAGAGCAGGGGTGAATATGGGGTCTAATCCGGCCATGATCCCTCCAAGAGCGACGAAATTAGGCTCACTTTGATCCAATTTCCGCTGGTTCTTAAAACAGTGTTTTTCATGGTTTCCCGGAGTTGCCCCCCCCATGTTGACTAAGATCCGCCTCTGCCAAAGAGGAATTGGAAACAACATGCTATACTAGCGTTAGCTGTGCATTGATTTTTGGAAAATTTCACATCGGTATTGTGACATCTTGAGGCGACCCTAAATTTGCTTGACTTTACCTACGTGCATTCGGCTTTCCTTTGATAATCGATGGTCCGCAGGACAATCATGGGCGGGTACCCGAACGATAATCTGTGGTCTCCATCGTTTAAGGTGCAAAATGGGTTTGGGTACAGGCAGGCAAAAGTGCGCGGTATGTAAGAATAGGCATCTGTTGTGTAAGAATAGGCATCAGGCCGTTCTGGCCGGTTGCTTAGCAACCGGCCAGAACGGCCTGATGCGGAACCAACAAAGCAAGTATCAGTTGGTATATATAGCGATACAAAAACAGAAACTAGCACCGTATCAGAAGTTATTCTGGCTTCAGAAGTCCCACGGTAGTCTTTGCTTTGCTGGGTAAAGGGGCAATCAGTCGCATCGTTAAATTTCGATAAAAAGTTACCGCGAACCGTGTTATTTCAAACCCCTATTTCAGTGTATATAGGTGGTGCCAGGAACACATTTATGGGATTTGATCAGATATTTCTTCATCATTTCAATTCAAAGTGTCAAATTTTCAAGGAAAACAGTTGCCCTACATTCCAGGGTTGTCCGTTTCACCGAGGCATTGCAACACCCTCTGAATAAGGATTTGGGGAAGTTTCGACCCTGGAAAAACTAAATATTCTTAGCCAGAATGCACGCTAACTTTAGGAAAGGCCTGCATTTCCGAACAGTCATTTAACTGTGGTTGGTGCTGATAAGATTGAGGGGTTTGTTTATTCAGATTTTTCCAGATGAAACATTACATCAACTATCGTCGAATTATTTTCCTATAATTTTTTCTCTGTCTCGTTACTTGTAAACTGGCTGTAAGCATGACATTTATTTTCGGCTGGGCTTACTGTGCGACTCAATGGATTTCGTGTTAGATAATAACAAAGGGCCATCCAGCATCATTTGAGCCAACCTTTATTTGACATCTTGAAACAGAAGCGACCGCTCTGTTATCGCCGATAAAGGCGTTGTACTGGCACACGTGTAGGAAGGCCCTGCACACCCGCTCGGTAACCAGTAAAACGCCTTTATTAGATATACGAAAAAAAAAAGTTAATAAAACAAAATAAGACGTACACCAAAAATAAAATTGGCGATAGTCGAGCGGTCGCTTCTCTGTTAAGATGTCCTGTGAATATCCTGCAACTTTATTGCATGGCTTACTGTTATTCCCAAACATAAAGGCCGCGGGGTCGCACAGTAAGTCCTGCCGCGATAATTAAACAGCAATTAACATTGAAATCGATGCAAAAAAGGAAAAAGTCGATACAATTTTTCCTTTTGGGCTTTCTGGATAAACTACCTCTTCGGTTTTATCGCCATCATCTGCAGTCACACGACTTTTCGGAAATACAGTCCTTTTTCTTGAAGCTGATAAGCATTCCGGCTGCAAATGTTTCGTTTTTCTTTCCAACGGAGAAACTTCTCAAAATCCTTATTGTTAGGTTGCAAATTCTTAAGGAAACGCACACCCATTGCGTGTAGAACTACGGCTTGGTTGGAAGATTTAATAAATAATTGAATCGATGCTGCTGCCCGTGAGTGCAAGTTCCTTTCCGGTACAGCACCGGTTCGCGGAGATCTAGGCTTTTCATTAGCGTAAAGGTCAGGCCGTGGCGCTCATATGTAAAAATTTTATCCATATGTAGGGAGAGACCTCGCGGGTGCTACGTGCCCGCTCGGCAATCAGCACTCGTGGGCAATGTAGGCATTGCAGGTATTCGAAATATCACCGAAACATTGTGAGTGCAAAAAATGCACGGCACTTGCCGTGCGCACGCTGTTCGATTTCGACCCGCCTTCTCTTTACACACCCCATGTTTGAGAATGTTCATTTGCAAACCCTCGCAAAAGTGTATACAAGTCAAATAAAGATAAGTTTGGAGATCAAACCTCGGCGAAAAGTAAGAAAAACGTCGAAGCCACCCACATGAACGAACTTTCCGTCCAAATCGCAATGATACGCGCAGTGTTCAATGGGGGCATTTTAGTTGTCCACATTTTCTACGTCAAAGACAAGGGTTTGGTTTTCGAGTTGCTGCAATGACCACTTGTCCCAATGTTTCAGCTTAGAGTTTTAGGGCCCATCACAACAAGGTGTTGATGGTGAGGCCGGAGGGATAGTCGCGGCTATGTTGGTACGATCATACGTGTTAGTAATTTTCGATTCCAGATAGAATCGATCCAGATTTTCGATTTCAGAGAAGTAACCTAATTGATAGCTGCCTTTGGCTTGGTAACGATACTCTTGCCCGGGTGTAATTCGGTGTAATTCACTTTTCCTTTTTCTCCACTGGCTAGCCGTGAAGAAAATACGAGATGATTTTGGTATATTGATCCACTCTCCCATACTCGCTACGGCCTTCGCGCATCCCCATGTACTGCCTTTGAATTGTTCTTCTTTGCCAATGTACAAAAGTGTTGATAATAAGCGTGTGCGGTTTTGAAAACGAGGTCGTTGGCCGTGACCGTGCTTATGGTTTACGCCGTATTTCTACCGGCCCTAGTTTTATCCGTTTGATGATTGGATCACTATGTCTGAATTTTAAGGTGGTAGCGAGTCGCTTTACTTAATGAGCTTAGTAGGCTGGCAGCGGCTCTGATTTGCGATTAATCACGTTGCGTGCAGTGCTGAACAATATCTATCTTTGTCTTTGATGCTGAGGAGATGCTAAAATTAACCAGCACTAAAGACCGATATTCATGCACGGAAGTTTGTGCACGGTTTGTCTGAGACCGTTGAACTTCGCTCCTTGTCAATGATGCGCCATGTCTTGGTAACCAGCTTCTGAAGTTCCACAGCTCAGGGCTGTGGATTTGAAGTTGTATGAGGATCTTAAACCTCGCTAAAAACTGAGGATGTTAAAGAGCTCGACCATTCATATATTATTTAAACACCTGACGTGGGAATTCCTAGCTGGTGTGAATGTCATACCACATATATCCGTCGACGCTGCGTCGTTTTCGTTCTTCCGACGCTGAAGTGTGTGTGGCGTGCCTTGTGTATTTCTCGCGTAGATTGCGATGCCCTCGTTCCACTCACCATCGAACTGTATCCTGTTTCAGAGGTCAAGCAGGAGTTGGAAGACCTGATGGCCGATATCAAGAAAACCGCCAACAGAGTCCGAGGGAAACTAAAAGGTACGCACTTCACCGGCGCACTGTGGTCGGAAACGCTGTCGTGGGTGGCCACGAGGCCGTTTCTCGGATTTTGGAATTTAGGGGTTATATGGCTGCTGATGTGAAGAAAATTGTTCAGAGTGTTCTGAATGACCACTATTATCAAGCTAATTTGGTTGAAAGATGCACTTATTACTCATCAAAGTAAGGCGATGATGAAATCCAGAAGTAAGATGCTCGATGCGTCTGCTAGATCCGAGTTTTTAACTTTGAATAATAAACATCAAAACTGAGTCAGGCTAAAAATAATTAACCTCAAAATGCTCCTCATAATGTCAGCTTTAAAATGGTAAGCGTTTTTTGTATATTTGAATTTTGATAATGGTAAATAATGTGTTTTAATCACCCCTCTTCATAAGTTCCCTTACAAAATAGTCCCTAATTTTGAATAGACCAACAAAAAAGTTACGTTTCTGCTTATTAGATTTTTTGTGGAAACGTAAGGCCAAGTAATTCTCCGTCATGGCCTGAAGAGAGCTAAGTGCGCAAATGTGCGCAAAATTGGCCACAGTGTAAACTGCACCGGGCCGCCCGGCCCGGCGCCGTCCCCCACCCGGCGCTTCCGCGCCCTGCCGGCCGCCCGCGAGGTGCGGGGGACGCTTATCAGGCGCTTCTCATGTCGTATTGCTCGCTTTTATGCACATTATCTTCATTGTAAGCTCATAGGCTCTCTTGACCTTACCCAGAATCACCCTTGATCCAAGGTCACGCCTGCATAAACCATGCTCATATTGCAAATGATTCGACATGCTATGCTGAGAGGGGTACACGCGCTATATGGCCAAGACGCTGAAAGCGCCCTAAAATCCCAATACACACACACACACGAGAGGGGTACACTGATACAAATACTGTCTTGACCTTCCTGCCGTCTGAATATATGAAAGAAACCCACATTATCGTGCGATCATTCAACGTGACCTTTTGTGACTTCTGGGGACATCAATTTTTTACGAGCGTAGCAAATGTTAAGCAGCTCACAAACTCGTTTCACTCAGGTTTTCCGAATGACAATATGTATTTTGTATTAGCCCGATTAGACGATTAGTCTGAGAAGTGGCTGAGTATGCCCTTCTGCATGCAGAGCCAGAACATCTGACCGGGTCGTTAGAGGTCGGGTTAGGTCGATTCATTTGTTTAACACGCGCATTGTCCTCGGAGGCCCCGTCACCTATGTTTCCGAGGTGGCGTAAGAACGGCTCGTAGCCGAAAAATGATATTTGGCCACATTTGAGAGCATTTAACGGTGTGTCGATTGGTGAAGAAATTTAAGAAAATCGGTGGAAAATATTTTGACTTATAGGCTTTCAAAGTTAGACCTTTATTTTGAGATTACCCACAATCGTGCGGTAGGACCAGTTCGCTTGCATTGGATACCGAGTGGTGACGTCATAACGCCATATAATCGGGATAATGTATCAAGGTCACCTCACATGAAGATCTAGGTCAAGGTTATATCAGAACTTTCAAGGTCGTTGACACCAGTGCTTCCGGTCAAATAGCGTTACCCGGTCAGACGTGTATTATGCTATGACGTCATGGTTAAGGTACTTCAATGCAAAGATCGAGGTGAAAGGTCAAGTTCAAAGGTCATTTTTAAAGGTCAGTCCTCATTTTCCACCAAACTGTGGCGACAGTGTTAGTCAAGGTGCACATTATCGGTAGTATACCATATGTGCCCTCATAGGTCAATGATCTTGGATGACCTTACCACCAAATTGTAGCAAAGCTTCTTTGCGACCTCCCCTCTATGACTTGGGTCTGCTTTTAGCTCATTCTCGTCTTTTTCCCGCTTAATAACGGTATTTCCCAATGGGTCCCCAGCATGGCCAATATTTGACGTTTATGGCATCGTTTGACCTTGGGGATATTGACTTAGGTCAATGAAAATTGGTCATGATGTAGATCACTATAGCCTCCATCCACCCTCCAAATGGAGTTTTTCTACGCCTCTGAGTTTCCGAGATCTTAGAGGGGGGCTACCAGGCCCCCTCCAGTGCGCGTTAGTGCCAGACCCCTCTCCCGTGCGGGTGTTAAGTGAATCAACTTAAGCATATTTACCCCATTGCAATTGATTCAGCACGATCTTCTGAAAATTTGGGGTGAATCGGTTCGGCTGTTTCAGCGCTGCAGCAAAATAAGCATGGAGAAAAACCTCGGTGGCCATCCGTGAGGCCGTTTCCGACCACTGTGCGGCGTAGCAAAGCTGGCCACAAGCGAGTAGAGAGCCTTGGGATGCTGCTGTCTTTGTGACTCGTGTTAGCTGACGTTCTGGTCAAACACGTGTATTTGACCAGAACCAGTACATCATTGAGTTTAACTTGCACTGATCGTAGCTGGCACTTTCTGGTAACGTACAGGTCAAAGTAGCTTTATGTAAGACAAGGTACTTCCGTACTTTAGACCCAAAGATATGGAAGCTTTCTTTTAAGATGTCCTTAATCACACATCCGTTTAATTGGTTTGGGGTCACAGCCATTGCCGAGATGTGATGCCAAAGGATCATGCTTTTTAAGCAGTAACAAGGTTAACACGTGTTTGACGTTAGTATTACGGCTTTTTATGGTATAGTTTTTTTGCTTCTGGAAATGTTCCATTACTTACAAGTGAATGCGGCCGGAAACGTACCGGTATAATTGGCATATCTACTCATGTATTTTGTAGCCTTTCCATTGAGCGGATAGCGTTTGTGCCTGCCTATAGCATTGGTTGCCGAACACCGAGCGAACCAAGTCACTCGAGCCGAATGATTTGATGAACCAAGGACTGGGAAGTGACTTCTTCGCACGCGTTCGCGTTGATTGCGGGACGAGGCAGTTGTTGAGGCTGCATGACTATGTTGACCCACTCGTCAGGGTCCCTCCGCTTCTTTTTACTTGGTTTTTTCTTGTTGCGTGAATCTTAATGCAGCCTCTGTAAATTATGGGTCCGCCTCTCATCCGCGATTATTGTTAAATGGTGTTGAAAACTAGGGCTGGATCAGGGGTGCCGGTGAACAGACCCTACCATTCTCACCATTCTTGCGCTTCAGAAAGGTTGGGACAGCTTGGTGTGATGGCTTCACACCACCTGACAGCTCAGATCAGAAGATAGTTTCCTTTTTCCTTTAAGGAGGGTAGATCTACCTCAGCATGGCTTCAAATCTTCGTCTCGCCATTCTTCTCCCTACCCCTCGCCTTCCTTTCGGCAGTTTTTGTCCGCATTATTTGTGCTTGCCATTATGTATTTCAAATATTAGACACCCTAGTCGCTCGACATTTTTCTATTTATTCTGGGGCACATTTGAATATATTTGTTTGGAAACACTCACAACATTCAGGGAAGTAGCTTTCAGTCCCAATTTTATCAAACTTGCATGCCATTGTCTGAAACTCGAAATGCACGAGTTTGTAGAGACGAGCTACCATGGCATCCGTAGTTTGTAAGGCCAAGGCTTTCCTCTGAGTCTGTGCCGAGAATTTGCGAGCGTGGGCTGCGTCAAAAGTGAGGGAGTTTTCAGGCCCGGGGAATTGCCTGGGAGCTGTACGGCAGAGTGAGCGTGATGAAGAGACGTGGGTTCGCGGGTGGATGAGATGTCGCTCGCTATAGCGCCCCAGGGACTGCTGCGGAAACATAAGGAGACTGTGGTGTGCCGAGTGGGCTCAGTTCGCCTTCCAAATCACCCCATTCTGACCTACAGTTCAGAAAATGGCTCCTGCAGAATGATGCATGGATGATCATTTGGTATGGCACTCAGCAACGTTCCTTGTTCTTTTGAACACCAGACTTTTTAGGGAGTGTTATGGTAATGTGAAACGCTTGTGAAGTTGCAGATGGCTTGAAATGTCAATGGAATGTAACTTATTACGAGATAACGTTCATCTTGGCAATTTAAACTTTTGGCTACTTTTAGGGTTGAAATCGCATATATCTGATCCCATCTCGAAGATTGTGTAATGTTTCTGAGTATGTATCGCTGTGTTGGATGGAATCAGAGCCTTACCACGGATTAGGGGGGCTGAGGCCCCCGCACTTGTGCAGCAGTCCATTGGCTCAAATAACGATGTTTTCTACCATAGACTAGAATTGCTGAATTCAGGGGTGAACATCTTTACTTTTTCTATCATGGTGGTGTTGCACTGTTTAACACCCCGAAAGCTTTGAACTGCCTTTTGTGAGCGAGCTGAACATACTGAAAAGGAATATGAAGGTTTCTATTTCTGGAATTCGTTACTAAGTGAAAATAGTGGTGACGTCCTAAAGTGGGGTATTCGTGATATTTCCAATATAACTATGGCATTCAAGCACCCTTTGGTGACTTTGAATCCCTCCAAACCTAAAGGTGTCATAAACCAAGTAAAGTTAACATGGATTGTATTTCAGCTTTGGGGATTTGACCCGACAGTCTACGATGTTTTCAAAGCTTTTGAATCGTTTTGTAGAATTGTGGTCACATGGACCTCTAATCGAGATCATATAATTTCTAGATGCATGTAGAGTAACCTGTTTCTGCGAATTTTCGCGCGAGCTGTCTGCTTCTACGGAACCCTGGTGACCTATATGTATCCGCCCTCCCCTTTTCAAAGCATCTAGTTTGCTGAAAATCTGAGACGGCTTAATAAACATACGCATTTGTGCTACAATAGTGCATATGTATCGCTATGTAGATGACCTTTGGCTAGCGTAGATTTCGGCGAGGACTGAACAGGCCATCAATGCTGGCTGTGTATCGCGGCTACTTCGGTTGAATACGAGTATTGTGTCAACTGTGGAGGATTACGCTTTCTTCATCTTTCGGCAGGAATTGAACAAGGAATCGAGCAGGAGGAGCACACGAACAAGTCTTCGGCGGACCTGCGGATAAGGAAAACACAGCACGCGACGCTTTCGCGCAAGTTCGTGGAGGTGATGACCGAGTACAACCGCACTCAGACCGACTACAGGGAACGCTGCAAGGGTCGCATCAAGCGGCAACTTGAGATCAGTGAGTGCCAACTGAATGACTGGGGAGCGATCTGTGAATGCCAACTGAATGACGGGGGAGGGGCGATCAGTGAGTACCAACGGAATGACTGGGGTGGCGATCAGTGAGTGCCAACGGATTGAATGGGTAGCGATCATTGAGTGCCAACGGAATGAATGGGTAGCGATCATTGAGTGCCAGCTGAATGACTGGGTGGCGATCAGTTGGGTAGCGATCATTGAGTGCCAGCTGAATGACTGGGTGGCGATCAGTGAGTGCCAACGGAATGAATGGGTGGCGATCTGTGAGTGTCAATTGAATGACTGTGTGGCGATCATTGAGTGCCAACTGAATGAATGGGTGGCGGCGTGGTCTTCGTCGGCAACTGGAGCCCTGTCTGATCAGAGCTCGCTGACCATTGGTAAAACCACAAAGGAAATTCGCAATTGTAAATACGCGGTCCCCGGCCTGTGGCTGCATCTTTACTTATGCAGTGGAGCCAGAGTAGCCACTGTTGACTTTGGTTTTTATAGTGGGGCATAAACGTTTCCTTCATCTAATTCACCGAGTCCTCACTAGCATTTCCGTGCGGAGCAGCTATTACCCCTAATGGGATATGCTGGGAGTCGGCTCGATAAGCCCGGGGACTTCTCTTAATGGCAGGCGTTCGATTACGTTACGTATAAATGTCGAAATTATGGCAATGGACTCCCGATTTATCAATTCAAAATCAGCAAACACGTGCTATATAGCACTGAAGCGGAATTAAAAGAGCTACCCTCGCTCTTAAAAGGTACAGCAATTACTGCGTCATCGACATGCTTGCTGCGCGCTGTCTTTCATAGTGTGCCAGCGGGGGTGGCCGCGTGTTTGCAGATAGGCCGGGGCGAGCCCGCCCACAGGTCACCGGTGTCGATATTTAGCGGCGCAGCTGCCGGGTGTCGCAGCCCCCACAGATGTGCCGACGGCCGTGTCAAATGTGCCGCTGCCCGCACGGCCATCCGGCGCGGCGGATCGCCGGGGGCTGCGCCGATTCGTCTGCGCACACGCTGAATCGCTTCTCTGTAGAGAAGGCGCCAGTCTTGTGGAATACGCCGAAGAGATGCTAGATGGTGTATTATTGCACAAACAATTATTTCGAGACTATTTAGAACGTTGTATGTGCGGCTGAAGTGAATAGAACTGGAGAAGGGCCGTGAGGCAGGATTGCTGGATTCGACCCCCGGCGTATTTGTCGATAAGGGCTTAACAGCAGTGTATTTTCATCACGGGGGGGCCTCTGCTAAAACCACCAGCAAAATAGTTATTATTGGCGAAACGAAAGAATTTTCTGGTGAAGCAAAGTTCACTAAATGTTGATAAATGCGTTCTAAGTGATTTGAGATCGGCGAAACTCTGTTGGCTTCCGAAATTGACCTATGGGCTGTTGAATCACTTACGGGTTAGATATGGGGGCCGAATGCCATTGATCACTGCCCCTACCCATTGACCACCTGTTCATAGCGTTATATGGGTACGAAAACAGACTGGCGAATGAAGTGTTCTTGTGTGTTATGGTATCCCGCACCGAGTGGCTGGAACTCATGCGCCGTCTGCGTATCGTGGCCCAGCCTCTGAATGGGGAGCAGGGGATGCATTTGGTGGCCTTCAGCGGCCTTGGGCTCCTGGTCGATATCTGAGTCCAACTGTCCGTTCTCGGTTGCAGCTGGCAAAAACACAACGGACAAGGAACTGGAGGACATGCTGGAGCAGGGCAATCCAGCGGTCTTCACACAAGGCGTAAGTCATCCTGGTCGGCACAGGCTCCAGCCAGCGGAGAACTCTGACCGGCTGGAACCTCTGTAAGGAGAATATTGTCATTGGGCAATCCTTGCGCCAAATATCAACGCAGTTGGTGCATTGTGCGTTTTATGTCTTTATTAAGATGGTTTACGGCCTCAAAGGTTGAATAATCGACAAGTGGTAGAAAATGTTAATTGTCAAACTCTCGTTGATCTAACCTGTGGAGAACAATGATTTCGGCCCGGCGGATAGTCGTGGACGCTGTATGATACATTCACGCGTGGCAGCCATGTGTTGCACTTTCGCTCCAGCGCGAGACCGGAGGCACCTGTGTACATTACTCCTCCAAACTGGCACCGTATCGAACCGCGTGCTGCCAAATCCCGCTATCGAAGAGTATAGTGGATAACGGGCTGCGGGAGGGGTAGGTGCATTTCAACCCGCCCCCTCATCCTGCTAATAAATCAGACACACTCGCTGGATGTTACCAAATCTTTAAAGCTGGTAAAATAAATCTGGAGCTACCCCTAGAGAAAATTGCTAACACAACGGAAAATATTTAGTATTACTTTTGTCTCCGGATATGTGCAGTTGTAGTGTGAGGGACTGGCACGTGTTCTCCCTCCGTGTATCCTTCAACGGCCGTAAATGAGAAAAGGTTTATAATGGAGTTCAACGGTATCTGCAGCACCTGGAACTCCCCCAGGCAGTGGAGCGTCGCGACCAGATGACTTGATTATGTAACGCGGGGAAGTCACGCCTGCAGAAATCTGTAATGAGACATCAACCTTTGACTCAAACCAGCTTTACGTTTATCCTGACTTCGAGTCAGTGCGTCGGAATTACGCTTCACCATCGAACCACCGCCTCATTAATTAAATCGATATGGCTGTTTGGCTTAACTTGTCCGGAGCGAAATATAGATCGACTACTTAAACAGCAAGCTAAGTCTGTTGGTAGATAAACGTTCACGGCTGACAACGGTTTTAGTGTTGGGCTCAATGTTACAAATTCACCTAAACACCTAGTCAGGGTTGCGCCCGACATTGGAGTGGGTAACGTCTTGAGATGTGTTGGTGCTAAGTTCCACCACATTTTTATCAGCACTCATTTACAATTTCTTAGCGCTGACTGGCTGTGGGCCTTTTTCGGAAACAGACCGTTCTGACACATCGTTTCAGCATGCTGTAGCAAAGCAATTGAGTGTCGCCTTATGACCTTTTGTTATCAACATAGTCTCGGCGATTTGACTCAGACGCCGCCCTGGCCATGGCAAGGTTTAATCTTCAAGTGCCCTTTGGGAGCACAGAAGTTTCTCTCCGTGGATGCTGCTGAAAATGCCTCGCAATTTAAAGGCAGTGTGGTTGCTCTGTGGGTAAACGGGACCATTGAGAGATGTGTGAGCCAAGCCATATCAGAACCAAATCCCTGCTTTAACGGATTCACGTTCTGAGTAGCAGATTTTGCGAAATGTCAAGCATGTATATTGGTGGGTCCAGGCTAACCACCCGGCCTCTGCCACTATTTTTGTAAGTGGACTGTGGTAATGTTTTTGGACACGAATGCAAGTCAACTGCATACATGGTTTCGGAGGATTCGAACTAAGTATTCGAGGGCCATATCGTCGTTTAAGTTGAAGAATAAGTAACCTTTCCCTAAATGTTTTGAGAAATGAAATTAAGTTTGAATTATATCGCGCCCGTGAGGCTTTATCAGAGTCACTAGTGCACAACACAAAAAAGGTGTGTGATTCCTTGTGTAGTACACTAATATCTGACAAAATGACATATTTGAAACCTGGATTTCAAATAGATTTGTGTTTTGTTGTGTTTTGTGCTAATGGCTCTGATGAACCCTCAAGGGCGCAATATCAGTCATTTGCAGTGAAATCTTCTTGTAGTTTTTTCTCGAAACATTGAGGGAAGGGTTAATTAGTGTTCAATTTGAACTCTGCATATACATATGTACAGCAGAATGATATATTCTCGTATTATTTATTTATTATCCCGTCTGTTGCCAACTGATAATACGTGTACCTTTTTTAAACCGTCGCTCTGATTTCACCCGGGTCCGGTGGCTTTGCTCAAACTGTCTGTTGCCAGCTGTATTGTATGTGGGTCCTGTGATAGTTCATATGCGCACTGCCCGTCAGTTTGCCAGCTCCTCCAGCCGCTGCCCTTCCCCAGTTTCACGTGGACGCCGGGCGGCTGCGCCGGACCGGGCTTGTGCTCTGACCTGTGTGCTGTCGCAGATCATCATGGAGACACAGCAGGCCAAGCAGACGCTGGCCGACATTGAGGCGCGGCACGCCGACATCATGAAGCTGGAGAACTCCATCCGGGAGCTGCACGACATGTTCATGGACATGGCCATGCTGGTCGAGAGCCAGGTACGACGCCAGTGCTGTGCCTTGGTCACGCTGATGATCTTACTTGACCGTGCATTTATCCAAACCCGGTGTGGTGTGTGAGGTCCCGGACGGGCGAAGCTGTTTAGTGCCTGCTTGTGTTCCGCCCGGGTGAAGACCCGTGATGAGTGTGCTGCCTTCAGAGTAACGATTGGCAGGGACATCCCGATCGTGTAACGTCGTGCTGCATGAGGTGGGAGTCTAACTGTATTTGGTTCTCGTTGGCAGTGTTATCGAAAGTCCATAAACGACCAGTCACAGACGACCGGGCCTTACTGATAAATAATTGACATGTCGGCTCTATACCGTTCAGTCCAGGGCCTTGTCAGGCTCATTTATTTACGGATGCCTGTTGCTTTTAAAGGTAGTCTCTGCTAAAATTGCTAAAATTTAATTCTATGATGCTCTTTGAAACTTCTATAATAAGTCATTCTGGCAATTCCACGACAGATTGGCTGAAAAATAAATTGGGAATAACGCCCTGTATCTCATATCGATTATATTTTGTTTAGGGAATTATCTGGGGGGAATATAATGGTGCAGTGCCGGCAAAACTTCAGAATGATCGACGATTTTCAACTTACTGCCGAGAGCAGTATTGAGGCTTTTCGAAGCCTCGAAGGCTCATTTTCAAAAACAAATCACGGTGTCATTTATAATGCATATCATATTTGAAACCCTTGTAATTTATGAATTCATGCTATGCAATAATATTTTGAGGAGTTCAAGTTGTTATAGTTTGATATACAGCAGAAAATTTCCAGTAATATTGTACAATGTGACTTCTAAGTTCTATTTTCCTCTTGCTTTAACTCAACCTCATAAATTGTCTTTCAACATGAGTCCCAAAAATGTGTCCTTTCTCTCTGTATGTTTTTTTCTTTACTGTGTTGTCCATCTACGGTATTCTTGTGCGCTTTCCAGCGAACAACTCTAAACCAAATGACGATGGGGAGCTAAAACCATCACGTCCGTGTTTGTCTTAAAGCGAATGCTACCAAAAATGCGCTACATGACCCATTAATTCCACTTATTGATCTTGGTTCGCTTGACCCCGACTCATCATAATTGTGTTATCATATTTTATCAGTCTGATTATGGAGCTAAAACTTGAATAAAGTCGTTTTTCAACTTTGAGCTATCTTCTGAACGGACAAATATGTAACTTTGACGAAAGTGAGTTGGAACTACAATATTTTCAATGTGTTTTTATCGTTGAAACGGCTGCAGCGATGCTCGTTGCACCTTCTTAAACATATCGTCATCTTTTAACGAACGCTTATATCCGGGTTACGTCACGTCGACGGGCTTTGATATAACTTCCGGAAGCAAATAAGGTAAATTTTGGACTTGTGATGCTGAGACTGAGACTTGTGATGCTGGACTTGGACTTGTTGAGCTGCGTTCCTTCAATGACAAGCGTATGCAAAATGACCGTCGCAGTCGACGCTCCCCAACATGCCAAAAATGATGATGTCCCGTTCCCCCGGGTTCCTGCATTTATTGTACCACGCCTTCTGACACCTTTTCTGTAAATCCAGCATTTGGGGATTGAGAACATTATTAAACAATTGTTGTGCCAATTCAAATTCAACGCCTCAAAATTGCCCAGTCGAAGTAAACCGATACGTTTTGGGTAACTCCTACTTCCGGGCATCTGTGACATTTGTATGCTTTATGGGTCACATAGACTATTCAGCTGTGGTGTATGTGATTATTTACGAGATATTTTGATGAATAGCAACCGGAGCGGTAGTCATTAGGGGAAAATAAGGTATTTGACCTGGCCTGGAAAGTAATTTGATGGCCTGCTATCACACCGGTTGACATCAATCAGGACATCTCATTATCGGGCACCACGACACCATACAACCCACTGGTTTTCACCGCTAGTGTCTACGTCAATTAGAGGCGCATCGCGACCAAGGCAGGTGTCACAGCAATCCTCCCCTGTAAGGCCGAGGTAAAGTTACATGTTCAACTGCTCAGTAAGCTTGCCTGTAGGGTTAAACACGATTTTATGCAGGTTCCAGCTCTATAAAACAGACTCCCATAAGAGGGGATCACAAACCAGAGGCCCATTAACATCTGGCACATTGTACCTTAAGTGTAGGGCGTTATGGCTTGCTCGATTTGTCGGGGAATTTCCATTGGGGAAAAAGGCTCAGGTGTGCTGGTGAATCGAGCCCATACCGACTGACTGGGGCTGGACGTGAGCCAAGCCAGGATTGATTGGCCTGGTGGGGAATTAATTAGAGGCATAATTTGACCTGGGAACCAGTGTGCTCTGATTAGGTGTGCCTTGTTCCACTAAGTAGGCATGTGGTTAAAGAAATGTGAGGGTATTGGTGATTGCCGTTATAAATTATGTACTATATTTTTTAATCTTGGTCACCCTGTTCTGGATGGTTATGTTTTGGCTTTCAATGCAACCGCAAAAACGAGAGACAATTCGCGGCCGGGGATAAGGCTACGGCTTGGGTTTGATGGCGGTATGGTGGTATTTCGCGCGCTTAGTCAGAAGTTGTTGCGCGTGGCAGTCTCAGTTACCTTATTATTTATTTACACTTTTGTTTACCGCGTTTCGTGCTGGTGCTGATCATGTCGTTTCATTGGTTTATAGGTGGGGTTTCTGCGCTTTTCAACCAATATTTTGATTTTATCCTTGACAGTGGGTGGTGGTGGTGCGAATGCGGGTGGAATGCGTTTGACTTTTTGTGTGGGCCTGGCAGCCTGTGTGAGGCAGTAAACGGCCGACTAATCCTTCGCCCGCCCGCGCCTGCCGCAGGGAGAAATGATCGACCGTATAGAGTACCATGTAGATCAATCGGTGGACTATGTTGGCAAGGCCATGGAGGACACCAAGAAGGCACTGAAGTACCAGCGCGGCGCGCGAAGGGTAAGTGCACCACACTCTGTATCGTTGGCGAAGACCAGCACTAACTGTCGCTCTGTGCTCCTCTCTTCTCTGTTGTCTGGCTGTTCCGTCCTCCGCGCGGCCCGGCGCCCGGCTGCGTTGCCGCCCTCCTGGCTGCGTGCCATCCGTCCCGGGCGCGCCACCACAGGGCGAAATGATCGATCAGGTGCTCTTCAATGTGGAACACTCGGTCGACTGGATAGAGGAGGCCAAGAAAGACACCAAAAAAGCACTTAAGTACCAGAGTAAGGCGCGCAGGGTAAGTGCCGCCGTGAGTGGTTGGGGTTGGGTTGGGGACGGTAGCGGCAGTGGTGCGGCCTGCGGGTGGCAGGGGATTGCTCTGGTGGCCGACGCTCGGCTGTTCATCTCGACTGAGCGGCGCCGATGAGCGCTGTGTTGTGACGGAGGGTCGGCGGGGCCGTCATAAACAGGCGGCTGTCCCGCCCAGTCGGCTGCTACTGGCGGCCGACCGCGCCCGGAGCGGCGCCGCCCGCACCCACCTGCCTGCAACTGCTATTGCACTGAAACATTGCACGGCCATTATTTGTCTCTTTGTTGTCTCCGTCGGTCGCCGTTTAAGGCTGTGCGTTTTCGATTATTTTGGTTTCCATGAATCATGGTCCAATTGGGAGAGCCTCGAGGTTGTCAAAACGGGTCACGCTTGTGACAAAAGTGACTAATTTTATATTTTATGTTATGAAATATTTGTTTTCACCATGGGCAAAGTTTTGCGAGTTAATGCGTCACGTTGATAGCTAGCATTGCCCTCAGTTTTACCAGAAGCGTGCACGGGTTTGCGGTTGATTGTCTGAGTATGAGTGGTGGGCATTACGAACTTTGTTTCAGTGGTGTGCTCCATTTTGTTTGTGAATGGCTGGTCGATAGATGCTCGACGCTTGCAGCAGCCAGTTTGGGAGTCGCTATAAAAGCCTGAGCTGCTTCATTGTCACTTCGTTAGTGAGTCATTGATGGTTCAATAAGACTGCCCTAAAATGCCCCGCCCGGTAGGTGCATTATTTGGCGAGATCTGATAGTCAGCCTTCTGGCGTGGAGAATGATCAGATTAAAACACGCCAGCACTTTACATTTTGATTTTCAACGTGATATATTTGCAACTGATTATTTCTTTAGCTTGGCGCATGTCTTTTGTAGATTGTATTATAGATGCAGCCCTCTACCTTTCCTATGCAACATTATTGTTTCGTGACACCACTTTTCTTGAAATGCTGCTAGTTGTTTGATTTATTCTGCGCCATTGTGACTGATTTTCATGCGCCTTATTTTGATTTTTCTTCTGTTTCAGAAAAAGATAGCGATCATCGTTTGTTTGCTTGTAGTGCTGCTGATTATCGCTCTGGTGCTCGCTTTTCAATTCGCGTAGTGGCGGCACCGTCGTCGTCCGCGTCACTCCGGCGCTGCCACCACCTGCCACGCGTGCCCCGGTGACGTCACGACGGCGCACCGCCCCGCCGGCGGCCGCTACAGCTGACGCCGCGCCCAAAGAAAGGGTGAATGCCTGCGCGTGTGCTGGGTCTTATTGTGATACTCGGGAGTAGTTGACGCACGCTCTGAATGATGTACGGACCCAACTGCGTGTGTTGAGTCGTTCCTCGGAGGCTGGGGTTCAAGAGACAATCGGAGGCCGGCGGTGACTGTTACTGAAATTGGTGAGCCGGCGGGTGGACTGGCGCCTGGACTTCGCCCTGCTTACCATTCGCGGCGATGCTGGAGGTGTTGGCAGGCCTGTGTCGACGTTAGGTATTAGCTGCCGTATCCCTCCAAATACGCAGCGCCGACTCCTGAGTGGGGTTTGCAGCGCTGGCCGCTACTGCTGCGAACGGTACTTACGCCAATCCACAGGTAGACGGTCTGTGAACTGCTGGTCCCCCCCCAGTCATCGGCCATCACGCCCCATTGCAGCGCCTTTTCAGTAAAATACAGTTCTCTGAAACAATGAGAGGCAGTCAATCATGCGGGCCTGACGTACCGAATCCTTCTACATCCGAGAGGAGGGCCCGAAGTCATTAGAAATATACCTCAGGACGGACTTGAAGTGCGAAGAGTCCCTATCACCTGGGCTGTTTGTCGCCGACGCCAACGCCGTGGCATTTGCGCCCAGTCCCGGTGCGCTTCCACCTTGTCTGTGTCGGCTATTCAGCTTGAGAGTCACTTGTGTGCTTACGCGCCCGTGTGCCCACTGGCGGCGGAACTGGGGGGGGGGGGCAGTGGGGCACGGTACCGCCCTTAAATTAGAAATTTTAACACTAAGACTATGGCGTTGACGGGAAAGAAATGGGTTGAAACAACCATGGCGCCCCCTCCCCCGCCATTTAAATTCAAATGTTTCGCCAGTCACTGCGTGTGGCCGTAACGTTCTGTGCTTTGTGCCCGGAGAAGGGACGGCTCTGGACGTTTGATCCGAGTGCTGTTCACCATTCCACGCATTCTGCTGTTTCTGGCCCGGCGACGGTGCACCGAACTGTACGGACCTCCCCGGCGGGGTTGCAATGTGTCTGTGACGGCTGTATTGGGGGCACTGTGGTGTCAGGTGTACATCGGAGGCGAAACCAGACCGAGCCCGGGCTTTGCGAATTTGACCGCTCTGCATCACCTGCTTACGTTTTATTTAGGCGCTTTCGAATCGGGGGAAAATGGCCGGATTGCTTTCCATCGACGTGTTCAGTATCTCGATATTTGTTGTCTAAATTCCTGGAGAAGATTTTAGGAGCAAAAACATTATCATTTCCTGTTCTTGTATTTATTATTTTCCTGCTTGCTGAAAACTTCCTTCCATAAGCTGTTTGATGTATTTAAATTGATGTAGGCCGGGCGCTGGTGTGCCGTCGCTCTGCCGGTTCCGCTCCTGGCACGGGGCCGGTCAGCGACATCGCTGGCCCTCCTAGCGACTCGCCCTAGAGACCTTAGGTGTCGCCAGATCGATTCTGAAAATAGCGAATCAACGGGTTCAAATTGGGCTCGGCGGTGTTTTGGAGTGACGGGTACCCCTCAAGTACATTTACATCGTGGAAGACTTTTGCAGTACTTGGAATTGGTGGGTCAATGGAAAATGTCTGACTGTGGATTTCATGCCGCTGAAAATGTGAGTTCTACTCCTGAGCAGGCCACTGTTCAAGTCCCTTCCAAGAGGATGAGAGTTGGCGACGCCGTTCGACCTGATCCGTCGGGACGCTGTACACCCCGGGCCACACCGGCAGGCGGTGCAGACATTGTATGGGCCGCGTCCACTGCTGCATGTGCAGCTGCTCCGGTACCAGAGCCGGCTTCGGTGCGGTTGCGTGCCCTGTCACCCTCCGTTCACGGCGCCGGCTATATTCATCAGCACGCCGCAGAGCTGGTGGCCGGTCTGCTGTAACGAGCTGACCACACGAAACCGCCCCGCAAAGTGTGTGCCATCGGGAGCGAATCTGAGCAGCACTCAACCCAACGGGATCGCAGAGGGTGGAACTGAGTCCTGGGAGGCCGCGGTTGGGCCCGTGACTGTAGCTTTTTTGTAGCCGAAAGCGGTGCTGGATGGCCCATCAGCAGCTTTAATTATCCGCACTAGTGGTTCTTAATGGAAAACGCCTGTTTATCCTGCCGTTTATGCTGGGTACCCATTTACTGGTTAAACCTCTTTCTGACATAAATTTTAGGCAATGTTCACGTTGTGGTTTCCTCTCTCTGTTGTAAAAGGCAGTCTGTTGCGCAGCCGTTGCACTGGTTGGCGCCCTTCAGACAGGCCTGCACTGCCGGTGAGTACCGGCTGGTCTCTGGAGTAGGTGCCTGTGCTTCGTATCCCATCACGGCAGTCTCACCAGGGGGTGCTTGGCTTGATGATTATGGTAAGACTGGGTGCGTTGGTCCGGTTAGACGCCCCACCACCGGTACAGCGCCAGACTACAGCTCCGCTCACCGGTGCTGGCTCCCAATGTTTGGCCGATGTTTCGCGATGTCAGCCCACCGGCTGGATGTTGTCGCCGCGACACGGCGCGGAAAACACGCGGGGCCGGTCAGCCTCAGCCAGCGGCGGTTCTGCTGACCACCTGCTGGCACTGGTGCCAGCGGTCGGACTGGCGGGGAGGTGCCATGCCCGGCTGGCGGGGAGGTGCCATGCCCGGCTGGCGGGGAGGTGCCATGCTCGGCTGGCGGGGAGGTGCCATGCTCGGCTGGCGGGGAGGTGCCATGCCCGGCTGGCGGGGAGGTGCCATGCCCGGCTGGCGGGGGAGGTGCCATGCTCGGCTGGCTGCGGCATGCCTCAGCCACGGACAGTCGGGCTGGCGGGGGAGGTGCCATGCTCGGCTGGCGGGGAGGTGCCATGCTCGGCTGGCTGCGGCATGCCTCAGCCGCGGACAGTCGGGCTGGCGGGGAGGTGCCATGCTCGGCTGGCGGGGGAGTGCCATGCTCGGCGGGCTGCGGCGCGCCTCAGCCGCCGACTCGCGCCCGCCCGCCGGCGATCGATGTCGGCTGATTCAGACGCCGGCGGCGGCGCCAGCCGTCCATTGACGCCGCCGGCGGGCCGTCCTGTGACGTGGCGCCAAACCGCCCCCGACCGCGCCCACTGCACCCAACGCCGGCCACATACCCAGCCCTGCTCATTTCCGCCACGCCGGCATGTCCTTTTGTGCGAGTCGGGACGCCAACCTCCCGCCCCAGCTCCTGCCATTAGCCCAGTGTCCCCTTAGTTGGAGGCGTGCCCTCCGATTACTTTATGTGATGCTATGTTACTCCATGTAACTTTTTCTTTGTTCGTTTTTCTTTGTTCGATTTTTGTTTTGCTGCGTATGTTTTGCTTTCCTTCCGATCCTAATCTGCCTGATCCTATCCTCCGCAGCACAATTTGTGGTGTTGCCTGTTCCTGGGCATTGGCGCGGTGGTGGTGGCCGGCGTGGCCGTCGTTCTCATATACATGGATATCGACTGGAGCGCCGAATGAGCGGGGCCACGCGCGGAAGACGGCGCCTCCGCCGCTCCCCTCCCCTCCTGGTGCGTGGCTCCTGCCGATTGCGTCGCGCCCCCACTCGTGAGAAGGAGGTGACGACAACGTCGCCCGCTGCGATGGCACGCGCGGCGTCGTCCTCCAACTGGGGATCTGGTGAGGGCTTGGTTATCAGGCGGCAACAGATCCCTCGTTCTATTGATACATGTTTTGTAATCTGCAAAAGTTGGAGATCTCGAGAAGGATTTGCATCGTGAAACTGAGGCCTTGTGGAAGCGCGCGGCGGTACCGTGCAGCAGGCCGCCCCCGCGGTGCCGCCGTCCCGGCCCGTGCGTGGCGGGTGGATCTGCTCGATCACAGGCGTGGCCGGCTGGGCCGGCGTCCCCGTGGGCGTCGATCGGTTGACGCCGGCGGTACTGATCACATGAGAGGCCTCCCCAGCGGCCGGAGCCGCCCGGCCCCCGTCTGGCGTGTGGCGAGAGGCCGGGGGGGGGCACCGCTGCCAGCACGCGACGTGGATGCCTGACGCCGGCGAGGTGAAGCTAGAATAGCATGAGAACGCCTGGCGCTGTGGCTCCTGTGAAGCACGACTGAGTTGATTTGCATTCAGAGGGAAACAGGTTGAGGGTGGCAGGGCTCGGGGCCCGGCCGTGGAGCACTGGTAGTGCGCAGAGCTCTGTGGTGTGACACCATTGAGCCGGATAGCTGATCTCCGGAGTGGCACAATATCAGCAGCTTGGGGAGTGGCGCCTGCTAGCTGGCGCCGGCTGTCTCGTTACGGGGCTAGATTATTGTTACCGGGGCTTACCTGCGGGCTCTCCTGGCGCGGGGTGATTTCAGGGCCAATTTTTGTTATGGATCTTGTCCGTGCAATGTATCGCCGAGTTTTGTTCTGCCTCCAAACCTTGTTGACTTGTCGTCATGCGCAATGGACAGACGCGATTGCTATTCCCCTTCGTCATCTAGATATTTTAGAAGGGCACCTGATTTCCCCACCTCACTGCGAAAGTTGATTCTGCTCTAGTATAGGTGTAGTAGAAAGAGTTTATGAGTTTATGGTGACAACTCTGCTTGGAAGGCGGGACATTGTTATCTTTCACCTGATCACTATGTTACGGTGTCTTGGCGTTCGATGAAGGAATGCTGCATGTAACTTGATGATCAAATGCGATTCTTCTTTACCAGTATGGTTGCTGCACTTGCCTTAGCTGCTGAAATGACAGGTTATGCAGTATGTATGCATGCTTGATGCACTTGACATTTTGCGCTCCATTCCACCTGAAATATTGTAAAAAAATATTGTAAGCACGCTCTTTATCATAATAGGTCTTTTCGGTATATATCGTTGATTTCCGAAAGTATTACCCTGGTATATGTTTACAAATGTTTTCGTTAAGACCGATATAACATGGAAACTCTGTCAAAAACTTGTAGCCTTTATGTTTTTGGGTGTTTTAGGACTGCGCCTGTGTTTTGAGTTGCACTGAGGCGTGTCCTCATTAGAAAGTCGCTTTATTTCTTGCACGACATGGGAAGCACAATTTTAGCCGCCGAGTCCTGTGCAGATATGCAAATACGCTTCATGCATGGTTGATGAGACCTAAGTTTAGCGAGAACTTGTATTGAAAGGCTTGTCAAGCTTCTCTTGCCTGAGACCGATGATTGCACAGATATCGTGAACCGCATGTGCTTATGGCCACCTATGAACGTATATCCTATTTATTTCTATATCGTTTTGTGGATTATGTTGTTGATCACGTGTTTGTACTTACAGGTGACGACGCTATTGAAAATATATGTAAAATGGTGAAATTTCGAGAGTCGTGTACAAGAGGTGAGCGCTCGTGTCCGAAGCATCCGCTCAGGTCTGCAGATTAGACGCAAGTGGGCGTTCTACGACCGAAATATTTTGCGCCCCTAAATCGAAATAACTAACATGGACGTCGAAATTGGGGGACGCCCCCACTTTTTATCCGAAAACTGTCCGACTCCAGCCAAGTTGGGGTAAAGCTGCCACGCTACTAGCCGCGGAACGGCACAATGGGCCCAAAACCGAAACGTGTTTGGTTTTAGAGAGGTTAGCTTTCTGTCAGCGAGGAGGTCGAGTTTTCTTCACCAGCTCCATCCTCCATGTTTGGGCCGATGGTGGTCACACTGCCATCTCAGTTTTGTTTTCATTTCCGTGTTTGGTTGGCCACATCAGTTATGGGGGAAGTTAAGAAACTCGATGGCTAAAAATTTCCGGACATCCATACAGAGTATCCAGCAAACCAGATAGCACAATATAATTTTGGTATTGTGTGGCATTGGCGAGGAAGTGGCCTCGGCGAACGTAGTCCTATAGAATGCAGACTGAATGTGCTGCAGCCCTGTACGTTCCCATTTGGCCAAGTTGAAGGCAGGTGTCTAAATAATGGCACGGGGTTCCCGATCTGGGATGAATCCTTGATTCTTGAGTTTATTTTCACCATTCTAATGTCGCATAATCTTCGTTCTTGAGACAGCATCGGAAACAAGGAGAAATTTTGATGAGTTTAAACCTCGGGTCAAGTGTAGTATTGGGATATACGCGCCATTGACCAGGTATTATTTCCTCCATCTTTGTGGGCTGGATCGCCCGGATGTTTTTGCTAGGACCGAAATTTTAGAAATTTGTTCTGGTGATTGCCTACCAGAATTATTTATCCGTAGCAAGGCGCCGACTCGGAACGGCGTCCCACATTGAAGTGTCCTGTGCAGCTGGACTGTCGCCGCCAGTTCCGGAGGGCTCCTGCAGCCGCGATGCCAGTGCTATGCTGCATCTTCCCTCTTAGTGCAGTTGTTGGCCTGGGTGAGTCCCGCAGAGGACCTGCGGCCCCCATTGCCTGGCCTGGGGCTGTTCCCTTGTCAAACGCGCCACTGCCTAGCTAAACTCTGTGGCTTGAAGCGAAGAAAGCAAAGCCGTGTCGAGCGGCCCAAGTGGTTGTGGGTCTCCATGGCTCCACGCAAGTGTCGCTACCTGGCGGTGATCTGTATGCCCTTTTGCTATGTATGCCATCCAGACAGTCAGTGAACCACCATATTTCGGGCGACACGGGGATGCATTTTAGTTCTTTCTAAACTGTCAAGATTCTTTCGGAGGCAAGCTGCAAACCCGATCCCACCACTTGGGGCTAGAGCAGTGTCATACCGATGTGAAAAAACAATGTATGTGAGAAGTCGGTTTCGTGGGTCAGGTCTCTACTTGGGGAAGCCTGCACTGGTGCTGCTTCTGCTTGCCGGCGTGGCCGTTTTAGTTTAGTGGCCTTCTCTGTTCATGAGTGCTGACAAGGTGTGGGTTCATGGGAAGCCATGGGAGGAGATGGTCTATGGCTGCAAGTTCAGCTCAGGAGGCTCACTAAAAAAATGAACAACCATCCTATTGTGCACAAATAATTGTCCAGTCAAGTATATGTAGTATTCAGGTATTTAGCCGTTTATTTCCCCAGAATTTGACGGGCACTGGCTCCAGCACTAGATTTGTTCCAGGCAGAGATTTCGCTTCCCCTCCCGGGATCAGGCTATTCCTGCCCGCACACCCCCACCGTTTCAAACGCTCTTTCGAGATCTGACCTTATCACTGGCTGGTGTACCGTTTTGGAATCTTGAAGCCTTCAAGTTATTGCACAGCTATTGAACACGTATCTGGGTGACTTACGCCAGGTACCTTTCAGTTGATTACCGTTTCTAGAAGCAATCTGCATAATTATGTCGCCCACCTCGTTGTTGGAACCAAGCCGGAGCCGCTCATCAAAGGATTTTCCACACGATACCTCTAGATGATTTCTAGATGGTGCGCGCGGAATTTGGTCATTTTCCTCGAGCCTAAAGCAATCAGTTTAACAATACAGACTCAAAGCACATTTGCTCAACCCAGTGTCTGACGCAGTACCTTCAATCACTCAAGTTCTGGAGTTTTTGAGAAGCTAGATCGGTGCCCATGTTTATCTCAGCGGCGCGTAGTCAGGGAAAGGAAAGCCATGGGTTGTTGGTTAGGAATGCTTCCACAGAAGTTGAAAAGCAAGCAAGCAGCTGTGGGGCTTTACGACACACCGACTGATGAGGTCATACGGTGTCGCCAACTCTCACCCTGTTGAGAGGGTAGTATGGGGATCGGAAAAAGACCCATGCAGAATACCCGCCCGAGGACTGAAACCTGGGTCAGCGACGTGGGAGTCGCATTCCCTTCCCCACGCCATCTGATCCCACCCATAGAAAATAAACGACAGATGGGACACTCGTTAAGTATGCGGAGACTTCCCCTCAGCATTAGGATTGTTTTGGGTAGAAGAGTACCATGACAAAATGCAAGTATTATCCCATCTAATATTTCGGAATCGTACCTCTTTTGGCATTAGATATATATGAAATGTGATCCGAGGTTTCGTGTCACTAGTAGTTAGTACTTTGTATACGCCACGGTGTTGCTCGGCAGGGCTGTGTTTTTGGTAGTATACAGGCGTATGTAGCGAACGAGTGTATTCTTTTCGCAAAATCAAAGTGCGGTTCAAATATGGAATGGGGCTCTCTTTAGGACTGACTGGGATACGTTTTAGTGTACGTAATAACACTTGTTTTCTTTTGTTAAGCATCGCCGATTTTTTGTGTTGTAACAGACCCATTTCGGGAGCTATAACGACCTTAGGGGCTGGCCTTATAGCTCTTGCTCGACGAATTACATAAAGATTCAGAGTGATTTAGGCCCAGTAGCGTGCTGACCCCCCAGTTGCTGAAAATTTTAGTGGCCCGAGACGGGTGGGAGGCGCTGGGAACCAAAACCGCCCCCAGTTGATAAATACACGCCGTGGAGAACACAAACTGTCAAGGGCCGACGGAATCAGCTTCATTAAGAATGAAATAGTTAACCATGAAGAGACGAGAAACTAAAGTAGCAGTTTTAGGCGTTTTCTGCTTACTTTTTGTTTTGCATTTAAGTAAAAAAGTAATTTGTCGTTCCTCAATCTTGACGCTGTCCCGGACCATTGCACAGTGGGAAATTTTCCACTTTTAGCCTAAATTTGTTCTTAACGACAGAATCCAGGAGTGAATTATATTAATTTGGCTGGGAAACCGTTGACTATTGATAAAATGGCAACATTTCACACTATTCAAATTTGGACTTAACACGCACAGAGGAGGGGGTCCTAAAGTGCCCCCAAAATCGATTTCCAAATTAGCCCTAATAACTAAAACGGGTCTCAATTAATGCAACAATAACTTGTTACAATACATGACTATCTTTTCTCATTCCATAGCCTAACACTGAAATCTACTTTATAATTAACACGTGCAGTGGAGAGGGGCGTGGTGTCAACGCACAGTTGAGGGGGTCCTAAAGTGCCCTCTGAGGTCTCGGAAACCAAGAGGGTTAGAAAAACGCCCGTTGGGGTGTGCGTGGCGGCAATAGTGATCAACATTATGACCAAGTTTCATTGACCTTTGAATATCTTCAAGCTCAAACGAGGTCGATAAGACCAAATATTGGGCCTGCTAGGGGACCTATTGGGAAATGCCGTGATTATGTGGAAAATAGCCGGCAATACACCAAAAGCGAAATAAAGTCATATAGGAAAGGTGCCACACAATGTTTTCTGGAATTCTGGGGTCAAGGTCATTCAAGGTTAATGACCTTTGACGTAACAATATGCCATGTCATATTCACAATAATGTACAATTCAACCGGCACTATAGCAGCCTTTTGGCGGGAATAGATTATTTGACCTTGAAAGAGACTTCTGACCTTGAACTGTGGCCTTGACCTTGACTATTGCCAATTGAAAGACTATTGAAAGATCTCTGACCTTGCCGTAACTATGAAATCATAGCATAGACCTTCAATCATAATCATAATTCAATCAATCATAGACCTTCATGTGGGTTGACCTTGACGTATAACCTGATTATATGACGTTATGACGTCATCACTTGGTCTGCAGTGCAGGTGAACTGGTGCGACTGCGCGATTGCGACGGTCTCAAAAAGTAGGACTGACTTTGAAAGCCTATAAGTCGAAAAATTACGACTGATTTTCAAAATTTATTCACCAATGGACGCGTTCATAAACTCTCAAGTGCAGCCGAGTAAAATTTTTCGGTAGAGAACGGTTCTCTGGACAGCTTGGAAACATATGTGAGGGGCGCTTTAAGATCCCCTTCCACTGCACGTGTTAACATTTTATTATTATATTACTCATTTTTGCTGGAAGGACTACTAACGCCATCTCCGGTAAAAACCGACAGAGTATCACACGAGTTCTGGCGCGTGGTGCCGCACGTAAGCGTATTCAAGAGATTCGATCGGGAGAACCTGGTCGGGGGCGGTATCCGGACCACGAGGTTGCCAATTTTCTGCGCGTAAAACCATCAGATGAAAACCAAAAATTCTCAGATTCTGCCAAATTCTGTCGTAGGTGTCGATACACCCTTCCCCCTCCTCCCTCCGTGGTCGCATCTTGGGGATAGGGATGAGAAGTGACATTTTAAGGGGTGGCATTGAACTTTCAAGGGGCCATGAAGTTCAATCGAAGGGGGAGTGCTCCCACTTGCCCCCTGGATTCGCCTATGGTGACACCACCTTCCTACATCTGTAATTATCGCTAAAAAGTCCATAACTCCACAACCTCAGTGGCATCTCTCCCATTGTGTCTGCATGGGCGCCGCACCGGCCAGGCGCATTGTGGGAAAAATACAAACGTTTCTCCAAGAATCGCAAAAGTCGGCAGGAAATTTTTTTGGGTTCGTACCTAGAATTGTCTGCTGTGTCCTAATTTATACATTTATGTGCGCCAATCGACGTCATTAGTAGTTAAAACCTTACAAATTTCTTGGAGGTCCGAAATTGAAAGTGGTTAGAAACAAGGTCTTATATATTCTTATATAATTCTATTCCTTTGAAATTGTTTACTAATCCGACGGTTATTTTGGACATAAAAGGGTCAAGCTTTCTAAAAATACAGAATCTGATACACATTGAACCATATCGGACGTCCCACTTGCGTTTGTATCTTGCCATCATTTTCTGGTATTGAAACAGGTAACACTGGATGTCCAACTTTCTCCGACTTTAGATGCATTTTTCACCCACTTTTAGGAAAAGGACACAAAACTAATCTTCGCTATCGTAGAATTTGGAGAAGTTCCAACCAATTGAGAGCATATTTTGTCCAAAAATCAAATTTTTAACTTTTGATTAAATTCAGGCTACTAGTGGAAAAGTTCCTACTGTGCATTGGCCCATCCTGTACGGGCTTGTAGCCTGCCGCCCGGCCGAGGCGGTACAGCCTACCACCCAGGCAGCGTATTACGGTACAGCATAAAACACGGGCGGCGAAATGCCTGGGAGTGAGGCAGCCTCCGGCGCGCAGGCACCCAGCTGCCTGCCAAACCTGTAGTGTCAGAATTTAGCGTAGCATGAGCTGTTTTGGCCTTGTCGCTGCCGCCGGTAATAACTCATCCACGTAGATTCAGCTCAGTTAAAGCCGGGTACCGGTAGGCCTAACTTAGTGGTTCAGCATCTGTATTTTCCCGCTATTGGATGAACTCATGTAAATCTGAGATGGCGACACCTCTTAGCCCTGGGTACCGAAAGCGGCAGAGGACGCTCATTTTCAACTGACGAACCAGGGGACGTCACCGTCACCTCCCCACAAAGAATGGCACCCGTTCTAACCCTTTCTTTCACTTCTGGAGTTGGAGCAAAGGAAATGTTCTCAAATTTAGTTTTGGTGAGCAGCCTCGATAGCGCCCTACCAGATCGCGATTACACTTTTAGTCCTGGCTCCCATCGTCGGCGGGTCGGGTCCGTCTCCCCCGTCATACACTCGTGGTGACGTCCCTGCGGTCAGCCGTTGCCTACCTCAGCCGAGCCAGTCCGGTACCTTAGCTGATGGACGTCAGCGGGGTGCGCACCTGTACTCTTGCGTCCGTCCGGTTCCGCCGTGTGTTGAACCATTGTACCTAATTACGGCCAGTTGAGCTGTACCACGGTGGTTTGCGCATGTCCAGGAACGGATCCAGGGGGGGGCAAGGAAGGCATTTCCCCAAACGAAAAAGTTCGGGGCAAAACTATGTTTCCCTCCTCCCCCTCCCAAAGCTGTCGACCCTTTTCCCTGGCTCCTGTTTAGTTTATAAGCACCGAGTTTGTGCTTCAGCCGAACTAGTAAACTTCAAACAGAACCAGTCAATTTCAGTTTGAACACTGGATCATGGTCCTGTTGATTTGGGTGTTTCGGATATTGAACCTTAAAGAACCCTATAATTGGACAGGCAACATAGGAGCCTCCCAGGCCCACTCCAGTGCGTCTCTTAAATCGACATTCATTTACAGACAAAACCCGGTGGTTCTGGTGGGGCCAGGATTCTCCATTGCACCCCCCCGCCTCGCACCCCAGAACATCGAAGCTCGGCTTTCGCAACTCAATATTTATATTTCTAAATGCAGCTGGATGTAGAATAGCGTTATATGGGCATTGTAAGTGCAGATGGGGAAACTATTCCTAGATGAAGTTTCTACCCTAGCCTCATTGCCAAGGAGACAAAGTTATTTGATATACTGGGGCGTACTTAAAAATGTGTATGTTATTGTCAAGAAAAATAATGTATTCGCTTTACCTTTTACCACTACCAACACCCAATTTTCACAACTCGGAACGCTTCCCACCAACACAATTGCCTGGCCATTATGCAACACGCGCGCTTGTCAAGGTCGTCGTACTCGTGACCAATTTCAGAAAGCTCATTCAAACCCCTCTCCCCTCATAGCAATAAAATGACGTCACTAATTGTCAGTGAACGCATCTTCCTCTCTGCGCATAATAGGGGGGGGTGTTCGTCGGCTTGTCCAAACGCTACAAAACGGTTATTAGTTTAGTCGCAGTGGAGAGGGTTGGCTCAATGGGGTTAGACATATTGAAGCCCAAGAGCAGCGCTCTCATGCCTATGAACTTAGAATTATGTTTTGCCGAGGGGCAACACTTACCTGCTCCAATTGGAGATTGCAGAGGAGGAAAAAGGGTTTCAAGCCCAGAAGGAGCCGAGAAAGCAGAGGCACGAGAAGTTCGGCGTGTTCACCGACTTTCTCCAGCTGAGTGTCGTTTTTTATACCTCACCGTCCACATCAGAGTGGCCGGGGGAATCGATCTGTGACCCTCTGATAGAACCGTGAACAAGATGCTTTGTCATGTTATAGACGGATGTGTTTGCGTAGCATATGTATAGTTATGTTTCATTTGTATTTATCATAGCTACTGATATGTGAAAATAGTTTGTTTGCTTAACTAAAATTTCCGCATTGGGGCAAAATAGTATTGCTGGTTTTATATTAAACATAAATTATTTGGTATTATTTAGAGACTTAACAAAGACTAATTAGATTAAATTTATTAATTAATTAGACTAATGGATTTCGATTAAACCACTAATATGGTTATCGTCGAGTCATCGAGGTCACCGATTTGGGTATGGAGGTACCGTTATTGAACTGGCGGTGAAATTTCCGAGTGCTGGCCGCTGCAATTTTGGCCATCATTGTCTCCCCTGGCAGCAGTGTCCCCCTCCCCCAACAGTGGTTTGGATGGAGAATCGCACCCAAGTAATCTCTTTCCACTCATTCATCGTGGCTTGGAGCATGATTTGGTAATCACTTTAATACTGGATATGCATTTTTGCCTCTTTGTATTGCATGAACAGTTCCTCACATCATCATTTTTTCCAAAGTTCAAGAAGTGAAATGAAAAATGTGTATGTCATAGAGAGCACACGTATATATTTTTATCTGAAAGCTCTATAGGTTGGATTTTGCCCTCACCCACCAGGCATGTTGACGTGAATTCTTTCCACACCCACGTGCAAACCTGACTTCGGGAGACTGCCGTTCAGCCTCACCGCGTGTGTTGGGGTTTAGGGCGCTTCAGTGGCTAGGCTAGGTGGTGCGGTCAGCCTCACCGCGTGTGTTGGGGTTTAGGGCGCTTCAGTGGCTAGGCTAGGTGGCGCGGTCAGCCTCACCGCGTGTGTTGGGGTTTAGGGCGCTTCAGTGGCTAGGCTAGGTGGTGCGGTCAGCCTCACCGCGTGTGTTGGGGTTTAGGGCGCTTCAGTGGCTAGGCTAGGTGGCGCGGTCAGCCTCACCGCTGTGTTGGGGTTTAGGGCGCTTCAGTGGCTAGGCTAGGTGGCGCGGTCAGCCTCACCGCGTGTGTTGGGGTTTAGGGCGCTTTAGCGACTAGGCTATGTGGCGCGGTCAGCCGCACCACGATGCGCCCTCTTAGGCTGCCTAGTGAAGCGTTCTCGCATTTACACGAAGCATACACGGTTTTCACGTTGCTCATAAAGCCATTGTCCTAATAGCTGGTTGTTCCCCTTTTTCCCAGCCTAAAGATAGTTGTAACACCGTTGTTTCCGTCACCGGGGAAACTATCCACTCGTCAAATTCGCAGTTTCCTCATTGTTTACCTCTGAGCGATGCGTGCATTCGAATATTCACTCTGAACCTGGTTCCTTTGCTCTTCGTCTGTAGTGACAGGTATGGGGAGAACACAGTGTCCTGCTAAAGCAAGCCAACAATTTTGTATACAGCTATAAAATATACTATTTACCTTCGTAGGTACGTTTCAAGTGCATGTATTGCTGAAAACCTCAATATCTTGGCACCTCTTATACAGCATTCATAACATTCATGTACGCAATTAATGGCCATACTAGTTCGTGTGCCGTAAAGTCTTAAACACCAGCTTGACCAACATGTGATAACATTGTGAATATTTGCTCACATGCTCTTCTTTATTCACACGCTGCAGAAGAAGATCATGATCCTGATATGCGTCACAATTTTGGTAATATGCTTAGTATCGACGATCGGCAGCTACGTCGGGCTTGGCTAAGGTGAGTCTTTCTGGCGGTTGCCCTTACAGTAATTGTGATGTCATGTGAACGCTCGTTCATTCGATCGCGCTCTTGTGGTTCTATGTTGGTTTGAATTCGTCTTGCGTGGGATTCAAATGCGTTTTTAGCTACCATTTTCGTGTAGGAATGAATGATTGGCTGAGCTGTTTTTACATATGTCCTGACCGGGCTGTTCCTCCAGTAGTTGAACCGTTGCTGATTTTGAGGGATGCCCAGGGCGTACATTGTCGTGGCATGTCAAAACCAGTCAGTCTTTTTACTTACGCAGTGGTTGGGGCAACCCTGAATACTTTCAAATATAACTCGGTAGCAGCTTCGTGTGTTCTTTAAATTTAAAAGCAAGGACCCATGCGCCACTGCGTAGCTGGTTCGAGTTGACATTTGAAAATATTTTGCACAATCAAAAACGCATGTTCTGTGCAATGATTTTGAGAATAAGTTCATTAAAAAACGCTTTCATTGTTTAAGGCTAAAGGAAGCTATTTTGCTCGAAATGCCATACCCTATCATCATTTCCGTGTTCTTACCCTCGACCCCGTATTTGGGCCGTTCTTCATAACACACTCCTCTCTTGTTTCTCCTGTTTTCGTTTTCGCGGAGAGAATGTGGTCTTAGTTTTTTGTACCAGTTTTAATTTCTCCCGTACGGGAGGCTGCTTGCGTCAGTTTTCCGCAACCTCTGCCCCATCTGCACTTTTAAAAGACAGTGGACCAACTTGATACCACTGCCAATCGGGCGTCTCCGACGACGTTCTTCTGCTGTGAGCTCACCAGCCTCTGGGGAGCGGCGTAGTCTTATCGGCTGTTACCGACCCGCGGGTGGTGTGCCTGTATTCCAGCGGCAGCGTGCTGCCATATGCTGGCGGTGTGTACTCTGACCTTGGTCGTGCTCTCAGGACGGGCGTGACCGGTCGCTGCCACGTGCCCTGTGTTCACGATCGACTCGACTCGCCGCGCCAGCGCCCCTGCCGCCGCAGACCGGCGCGCGGCGACGCGCCAGCCCACCCGGCCGCCGCCGCTAGATGCATAGTGCATTATTCATGTTCCATTTTCTTTAGGGTAGCTAGTTATTATGACGTGTGTGTGCTCTGGGTTATGCTAGTCTTAATAAGATCTCGGTAGGGAATGCGAGGCTTCGTCGAGTGCACCACCCTGATGACTACTTACCGTGCGCGCGACGCGCGTGGCAGCGCGACTTCAGTGGCTGGAGCGAGGCAAATGCGATAACGGTGATGTTGACCATACGCCGATTCCGAACAACAGTCACCACATATCTCGGACGCTCGCGTCGACACACCTCTCGCCACCAGTTGCGTGATATGCGTCGCCAGCTTTGCGTCTGTTGTTAGCGCGGCGGCGGGCGTTCTGAGTTCCCGCCGGTAGTCACGGGTGGGAGGCCGATCTACAACTGCCCCGAGTGCGTTTGGATGGATGGAGAGGTCACGGCGTGAGTTGGCCGCTGTTTGGGACGTCGGCAGCCAGCGCTAGGGTGCGGGCTGAGCTTGTTTCGGTGATTGACGACTTGTGGACGTCGGATCTTTATGTGCCGCCCGACGTCCGCCCCGTCGGCGCAGTGTCCGAAAACGTGCCCTCCGGCAGAACCAGCATCTCGATACGGTTTCTCTCAACCTTGTTGCTTTCATTACTAGTTTTCCTGTACGTAATCCCTCATGTTTCGCCGACGCCAGGACAAATAATCAGCGATACGTACGTCCTCTTCGAGAATATAAGTTGACTCATGCAGTCATCGGAAATAATTAGGGGACATTTGAAACGGCTGACCGCTGGTGCGCATGAGGCTGAGAAGTCACAAAGTGACTCCATCATCAGAACAGATTATCCCATTGTGCGGAGCCCCCTTAGGAGGATCCACCGCGTAAATTGATTCCGGTGAAGTATGTCTTCTGTCTGTCCAGTGTTTTTGTATGGTCGGGGATTTCCCGTGGCCACTTTTCTCTTTTGACGTCTCTCGCCGAGCTGTTTTCGGACGTTGCACCGACGCGGCGTGTACGTGCGGGGAAAACTCGGCTCCGCGTGGCCGGGGGTTGTTGGCATTGGCACTGGAGCTTGAATCGGCGACGGCTGCCCTCCCTAGCAATAAGGCGACATGACAGGTGCGAGGTTTGCGTAGGGGTGCCGATCGTGCGTGAAGTGACGTCACTGTCTCCAGTAGGAGAGCGGCCGTGTGTTACGTGATTTGCAGCGCCTGTACGCGACATGCGCCAACTGAACTTCTATTAACCTGTAACCGACCGCTGATTTTCCTCTCTATTGTATCTACCCTGGTATATCTGCAGCGCTGTCGGTGTTTCGGAGAGCGCTTGTGGGCCGGGGTGCCAGTGGTGAGTCGGCGACGGTCTGAGTGGAGCGGTCGCGCGTGAGTGCAAGCGCCAGAGCGGAGACGTGCGGGGCAGGCGGCGCCGACTGCGGCGCCGGCCAGCTGGTCTGAAGTGCTGAGGGCGCCCAGACGGTAGCTCACTGGCAGAACTGGGTGATTGCGGAGTGGACTGTAGCTACAGCGCCTCACCCACAGCTGCCCGCGTTCATTTCTGATGTCAATGTTGGCACCGACCTCATTCCGACCGCTTCAGCGTCTTGTCCCCAGTTGGCTCTTTCCTGGGTCGAGAACCGCTTCCAGAATTTCAGTGTCTCAAAAATCCATCTTTGAGTCTGGCCCAACTAAAAATCGAGATAGCCCATCTACCGTAGGAAAGGGTCAGACTTTGCATAGCGGTCTCCAATTGATAGTACTGATGTTGATCAGTTACATCATTAGCGCCGGAAGTAGGCGACAACGAAACAAATCCAGTAACGCGCCGCAAAAAACGCTCGCAACGCTCCAGTAACGCGCTCATACGAATTCGTCGACCGAATTCGGTCCGTCATATATATTTACAGAACTCGGTCCGTCGTTTATAGAAACAGTCCCAACAAACTCTCCGGGTGCTGCTCAGGGCGGGGTGTTCCCAGTGCAAGAGCAGTTAAAGCACCACTCAAATACGTCGGCGCAGCACCGCTGCCCGGGCGAAACTTTCTCCGGCAGAAACATCGAGCAACAAGACCGTACCAGTTGCGCATAACAACGGCGTAGTTGTGGGGTGTTGCCGCCGGCGGGCTCTGACACATATTACTGGCCTGCGTCACAGCTCCTTGCCCGGTACCCATTTGCAGCTGGCGCCCACGTGCCGCACGACTTGGCACTATCCACTCTGTCCCGTTGATTAAACACGAGCTGAAAATGGAGGCCAGTGGGCTCATTTCTGCTTTGGAAACGCTACTATTTCCAAAATATTTGTTCTCGCTTGGAGAGGGTATACGCTATATATGGAGAAGCAAAGGCAGTTGTTACCCGTGCTTTTTACAGGACAAAGGGCGTTTGCCTTTCAAATATTTTGTTAAGAATTCAAAACAGGTTTCGACGCAGAACGAGTATAGGTTTCACAAGATCTCTTGACTCATTATTTACACTTTATCTATATTTACAGACGACTGCTTGTAAAAAAGGTTGCTCACTTCTGTCAAAAATAACTTGTTCCCTGCGAAGAACTGGTATATTACAATATTACGGTTTTTATGATCACTTCGAACCGTGGAAGCTACAAAAGGGATGCATATCTCCGCTGGCACCCAATTGATGTGCGCGAGAGATAATTTCATTCAAGGTCCACGATTTGAGGTTGGACCAGACCCAGAAATCGATACTTGGCGCTGTGAGGAGTGAGGTGGCGGTTCTCCTCCCGCTATAATCTCTACTCAATCGATCTGTCCCGTTCTCTGAGACAATAGCATCAATGAACTGTTGTAATTTATAGGGACTCCCTGATCGTGTAAAGTCGCTAGGCCCTGGGGCAGTTTTAGTCGTGTGTGGTGAATTTTCTTATCAGTGTTGATGTGATCGCGATGTAGGTACATTCAAATGCGAGACAAATGGAAATATCACAAAACAATCAGTCGCCTCGTTCGTTTTATTGCGAAGCTGGGACAACCCTGCGACACGCTTTTCAAGGAAGCTCGCGACACAACACCAGACCTCATCCAGTCGCCGCGGCCTTAACCAGTTTCCGCGACTAGCCCTTCTGCTGAGCTCGCTTCCCGAATAGAACACAGCCCGCGTTACCTTGATGTTCAATGCAATTCACCATTGATCCATGGTGTTGATCAAACGCCGTAAACTCCAACAACACCCTCAAACTCCAGCGTATGAAAGGCACAATCCCAGTATACACTTTTCTTGAATATTATTTCCTCCCTTGGCATCTCTCCATGTATCGTATGCTGAAAAACAGGCGGATCCAGGATTGCCATTTGGGGGGCGCCACTTTTGACCGGCAAAACATATCGGGTGGGAGCAAAATACTATCGGTGGACGCCGATTTTCGCATCCTGGGGGGAGTGGGAGGCGACTTTTCAGGTGGCGCCATCGACCTTGTGGGGGGCGCCGTAACTATTTCAGGGGGCGCCAAGGGTCGATCGGGGGAGGGGCACGTGTCCCCCTGGGCACGTGCCAAGCAAGAACGCCATAAAAAGGTTCTTCGGGGTAAAGGCGAGATATGGTTGAGACCCCTAGTCCCCTCCCCCAAAAATGCAAATCGGGATCCGCCACTGCACTGGTGAACCATTTTCTGAAGGAGCGAAGTCAGGTAGCACCTTCTTGGCCCAGCCGTCGGTTGCCGTTGACCTTACGATCTAGGAGCTAAGGTGTTAAACCCAGCTGCAGCATAGCTGTCACAAACCACTAGATACAGCAAAGGCGTCGCAGACAAATGCATCTACTTTCTTCATGGACACCCACAGCCTTCCGCTGTCTAATGTCCGTAGACCCGCGATCTTGAGACTTGAAGACAGTAGAATTCATATCAAACTGGTCATTTAAGAATACCTTTGAAGCTAGGGTAGTCTTGAGAGCTTCAATTAGCCACCAATGCAACACGTACAATCACACAGGGCCATCGCGTGCAGCACATGTTCACTCCGACAGCGACAGTCGGCGGCGGGCTTCAGAAGCCGCCGGGCCGCTTCCGTCCGGTGTACTTGGAGTCGCGCGTCACCTGTTTGCCCTGCTTCCTGCGCCGCTCCTTCTTCTCACGCACCCAGTCGCGCGCGTGTTTAGGTGCCTTGCCGTTACCCCGCGCCTCTCGCAGACGATCCCTCCGCTCCCTGTCGAACGCAGCGCGTCAATGCTGAGGCCAGATCACACCAACAGCCTACGAGGCTCGTTCTACTTCGTACAATCAGCTCCGACAGCCCGAACACGAGCTCTCACTTCATTTATTCATTGGCAACGAGCGACAGGATATCAACTCAAGGCAATCAACTCACTGCCAGCCAGCATAAACAGGCCGATGCAGGATTTCTGGTCGGGGAGGGGGGGAGGGGTGCACTTCCGTCAGGCAGACGCCGTGTAAGCAAAGGGGGTCGCTCCTCAGGGTGCGACCTCTCAGAACGCGTCATATCGCGCTGTGTGGGCGCTAATACCTGCATTCTGGGGGCGGGGGTAAGAACTGGCATTTCACGGAGCGCTGGGACTCGTTTTAGGGGCACCGAGCACTCAGTCGGGGGGGGGACTGCTCCCGATTTCCCCAGATCCGTCTACGCTAACGTCGAATTATTCCAATCCAGGGGATTCAGAATAGCTTATTGATCATGTTTGAATTGATGGATCGGGGGATCAACGTTTAATGTTGCCAGTGATCAATCCGGATCAATGCTTAATGTTGCCATGATCTCCAATTCAGGGATTGGCGGCATGATCAGCTGGTGGGCCTTTAAAAACCACGCCTCTAAAGAACCGTCCGAAAACCCGTCCATTGTCCATTGTCCACTCCCTCTGTGGCCGACGACGCCTCTTCTCCCAGCCCAGCAGCCCGGCTTCAGTCCGAAGACATTTGCATAACACCGCCGATTGCGATCCTGCTCCAAACTCAACGGTTTGGATGTCGAACGGCCTGTTTGGCCAAGATGGACGGCCCTGTTCAGACACGACAGCTGCTCGCGGCCCCGCCTCGGACGGGCGCGAACGACAAAGGGTTCTGGGCGGATCGATCCCCAGCCATGGCGGCGCATCTGGAGAACACCAGTGCCCGGCCAAACGACGCTCTCGCCTGACCGCACGGCAGAGGGGCGGCTTTGGGGGACGCGCCTGTGGGACTGCCGAAGGGACGGGCCTGATCTACACAGGTAACGCGGTTGCTCCGGCCTGTCTATGGAACGCCACCGCGGTGTTCTTTATTAACGCAATTTTCGTCTGACAGATAACAACGTGCGGGCAGAACCGCACTTCTCAGAGCAAGTAACAGCATATGGGTAAAATCACACCTATCAGAGCCCCATAGTTTAAACAGGCGCTAAATTTCAACAGGTAACTGACTGTTGAAACGTAAACGTAAATTACGTAACTTTTAAATTGACATGTCATATTTCATAGACCCTTGTACTGCTTTGTTTTGCTCTCCTTTGCTTTGGCTTAACTCCCGACAGAGAAACTTCGTAGTAGAGTCTGACAGCCTCGGGCAGCTGCCTCAGGGGGAGAATATTGAAGCCCTGACCATCAGCCTACTGAATGAACGCTTTCCCGACAAACAGGGCACAAAGCAATACTATGGGTTTATGGTATGTGTGTAGGTATGTAAGTGTATGTAAGTGTCATCTTTCAGAGAGAAGCCTATGGTGACCTAAAATAGACCGTGTTGAGCCCCCAAAAAAGAAATGGCAACACCCAAAACAGCTAACATATTGGTCAATATTTGCCCATTCATAAAAATAAGAATAAATGCCGTTCCCAACTACATGCAATTGCTCCACACCAGTCTCAGTCGGCTGGCGGTGGCACGGACTGACGCCGCGGATTGCAGCGGTATGAACGGTGGCGATAGTCACCGCGCCTGAACAGGCTCCGTGCAGGTTCAACGGCACAACAAGCGGACAGTGCCACCGGTCCCATTTGTCGCGTGGAAACAGCCAACTCAGCAATCAGTTCCTGTCACGTGCCGCATGCAACGGTACTGTTGCACACACGTAGTAACCAAGTGTGGGCCTACCGGATTGCGGCAAGCAGACATCGATTCCTTTTCCGCCTACCGGTTTTGCGAGGAGCAGGATTACAAACATCAGCCGCCGGTATAAACCCTCGCCCCGGTGGGGGAGGGGTGTTTGAACACCCCTCCCCACCGGGTTTTTCCGGCGGCACGAAAAAACGGCAGCGGGAAGCGCCGCCGTGCTTGGCACACTTTATCCTTGATCAAATCCGCAACTTTCCCCAAAATTTTAAGGTTGGGTCACCTCAGGTCAGGGCGCCAGTTCAGGTCAAGTGACCTCACTCACCTCCTAAAATATTTAAGGTGGCATAAGTAAGAAATGGCTGAATCTATCAAATTGAAACTTATATCATAATGGGCCCACCGAGTGATACAACACATATTCCGGGATTTTTCATATCTATGACCTGGGTTCAGGTACGGATCATGACCTCTCCATTGGAAATGCATGGGGAAAACAGGAATTGGGCTGTATACAGAAGTATACAGTTCAGGTTACCGGCAGTACAGGCTGTATACAGTTCAGAATACCTTCGTATTCTCCAAATCGTAGTATCCTGGACCCTTTCCAGGTTCATGTCGCAATTTTTGAGCTGTGACCTCTGATATGCTAGGCAATTGGACATATCGACATATGCTGGGCCATAGGCGTAGGAGCCGGGGCCCCACTTTTCTGTGATGGGCTCCTCGCAACGGAGATAAGAATATCAACAACTGTAATATGAAGCAAGAAACCCAAACTGGCCCGATAGCTTGCCCGGAAACCTCCTAAACTTACTTGTGCCCCTAAACTAATCTGAGGTCCTATGAGTCTATTTTGAGGCCCCTGAGCTGTTCGGGGCCCCTGAACTGGCCTCTAGTGCCATACGAGCTAGTTTGGGCCCCTTGAGCTGAACTGAGCGCCCCTGAGATGGTTTGGGCTGCATGGGCTGTTCTAGGGTCCCTAAGCTGAGCTAGGAGCCGTGAGCTTGAACGGGGCCCCCTGAGTTAGCAAGACCCTATATCCACCGACCTGGGGGCCCCTGAGCTGAGCTGGGACCGCAAAGTTAACATTGTCCCCTGTGCTGCACGGGGGGCCCTAAACTTATCTGGGGCCCCTGCACAGTAATAGGGCCCCTGACCTGAACTTATAGCCATAAGCTTTAATTGGAACCCTGAACTGTTCTGAAACCCTTTATAAACCGACAAGGAGCCCTTGAGCTGAGCCGGGCCCTTAGGCTGAACTGGTCATCTGAGCTAATATGGGCCCCTGTGTTGAAATGAGGGCCCCTGAGATGGTCTGGGACCCCCTATAAGGCTTTACAGCTTTTGACCTGGGGAGCCTTGAGCTTGCATGGGCCCCTTGAGAATCAGCCACACTGGGGCCCCTAAGCTGAGCTGGGGCCCTAAGCTAATCTGGGCACCCATGTGCTTAACTGGGGCCTCTGATCTGGTATGGGGTCCCTGAATTATTCTAGGGTCCTTTAGCTAAGCTGAGGGCCGTAAGCTTAAATGAAGCCCCTTGAGCTGGTATGAGACGAGGCCTTATATCAGCCGATCTGGGGACCCCTGAGCTGAGCTGGCTCCCAAAGCTAGTCTAGGTCTTAAGCTAATCTGGGCACCCCTGTGCTTATCTGGGCGGTCCCTGAACTGGTCTGGGGCCCCTGAGCTGAGCTGGCCATGAGCTTGAATGGCCTCTTGAGCTGTTCTGAGACCCCATATAAGCCACCCTGGGGCCCCTCTAAGCTGAGCTGGGACCCTAAGCTAATATGGGTCCCTCTGTGCTGAACTGGGGCCTCTGAGCTGGTATGGGGCCCCTGAACTCTTCTAGGGTCTCTGGGCTACGCTGGGGGCCGTGAGCTTGAATGGAGCCCCCTGAGCTAGTATGAGACGAGACCCAATATCAGCCGATCTGGAGGCCTCTGAGCTGAGCTGGGCCTCCAAAGCTAATCTGAGGCCCCCTGTGCTGAACAAGGCCACTGAGTTGGTCGGGGGCCCCTGGGCTGTTCTAGCGTCACTAAGCTAAGCTGGGATCCGTGAGCTTGAACAAGCCCCTTGAGCTGTTGAGACCCTATATAAGCCTACCTGGGGACCTCTGAGCTTCTAGGGACCCTGTACTTATGTGGGGTCCCTTGATAAGCTTGTCCCCAGGTCAATGCACTGGTCTGGGGCACCCTGAGCTGACTGATCTAGGTTCCTGAGCCATAGTCTGGACCTTGGGGCCCTCCAAGAAAATTTGGCGGCCTCTGGGCGGCATAGGCTTAGGGACCGGGGGGTCAGGGGGATACTGCCCCCTTCTCTGTGGGCCCCTGCAACGAATATACAAATATGAGCTACTGTAATATAAAATAATAAACCCAATAAATTTCGACTTTATTTATGTAATACAATAAACCCAAACGGGCCCATTAGCTTGTCTGGGAAAGTTCCAGTTCTGTCGTGCACTCTCTGCAAGCCCCTGGAGGAGCGCTTCGTGAAAAAGGTCAAGGCACCTTAAACCCGAGTGTTTCCAAATGAGCCCCGAGGACTGGACCCAATTAAACTCCATCCAATATCAATCCCAACACAAAGCATGAATCGGATACACGCCCCGCACCAAATGCCGAGCAACAGTCGCCCCTGAGCCATCGGAAGGCGTGACGAGGCCGGCCGTCAAGATGATCTCCATCAGAGGAGAGCAGCAGAAGGACAACACCTCCCTCAGGCTGCGGATCATGCCCTTCCTCAACACACAGGCGTCTGCCCTCAAGAATATAATCGACCGGGAGGTCACCACCGAGTTTATCATGGCCTGCAGCTTGACCAAATGCACGTCGCTAGAGTTCAAGGGGAAGCAGATGAAGGTAGAGTGCTTCTCCTGCCGCCCACACATAGGCCATAGAGAGAGCTGTAAAGGAAGTGACAGCTGGAGCCAGTTCGGTCTGTAATGCTGAGAGGAGGGATGGTTTCGTCCGGCGAAGGGTATAGCACATCGAACTGGTGCTCAGGACCAGCAACAAGCTGGACCTCCTCGGCAAAATAACAATAATTTTTGGAGCTTATCAACGCACCAAATACCAGGGTTATATGGCGTCGCTAACTCTTTGCCTGTTGGAAGGGTTTCTCGGGAGCCAGATTGATCTTCACTTATGGAATCCGCCGGGCCTTGAACCCTGGTTGGCCGCTTGGAAACCAGTATAATTGTTGGGGCTTATCGACGCACCAACTGCCAGGGGTATATGACGTCGCCAACTCTTTCCCTGTTGGAGGGGTTTCTTGGGAGTCAAATTGCTCCTTGCAAACGAGGAATTTGCCGGGTCTTAAACCCGGGTCGGCCGTGTGGAAAGCAAAGCGGGGCGCGTTAACACGCGCCCCGCTGGGGTCCCTGTCATGACGCGCCCCACTGTTGGGGGTTGTTTTTCGCCCCCCTCCGTATCCCATTTCCCAGGAAAGTTAAAGAAAAATTAAGGACGGCGTTCGAAAGCTCTTGACAAAACGAAGCAAAATTATTCGAAGTGTTTTATGTCAGGTCAATATTGAGGTCAGCATATGTCAAAAAAGGTTCCGTAGCCTTACAACAGGGCAGTGTACGTTTCCCCCTCTAGATATTTACTCAGCAGAGCTAGAGCAAATATTTATGCATCATTGCATGCCTCTCATTGTGGCGAATTGAAAGATGTATAATATGACCTTGCTAGGTCAAATTGTGGAAATTACCTGACCTCGAGCTAAGTCAGGGTCATAGGGCGCCCTGGTATGGTCATGTTCCATATTAATCGACTCCCCGGGACAATATAAGCAAAATACAAGCAAAATAGGAGCTTTATCCCAATTCAGTGAGGAGTTATTGGCAAAACAACCACTGTATGCTCCTGTGACCTGGCATGACCTTTGAGAGGCCAGATGATCAAAAACTCAACTTTATGGTCAAGATCGTGGTAAGAATACATGGTTTGACGGTTTTGAGCTTTATCTATCCAGTTTTTACTGAAAACCAGTACTTTCACTTTTTCACCATAGACTTGTAATGGGGTGACCAAAAAAATGACCCCACCTTACGTCAACAATATCAATATTCCGAGATAACATATTTTTAGACCCTAATGACCTCATTGTATTGTGAAAGTTTCACACTGATCGGTTGGCAGATGTTTCCTTAAGCGCCGCTTCAAACTCGTGATTTTAGGTTTTGAGGTTGGGTCGCTTGACCTTAGATAACTCCTTGACCTGTGATGACCTGACCTAAAAAATATGGTCAGATGCGTAAAATTAATCAGGAATAAGGTACTGTAAGTTTCGTTGCTCTGCGTCTCTTCGTTTTTGCGTTATCTGGGGAAAACCCGGAAGGGGGCGGATTTCCCCAGCGGGCGAAATGAATTTCGCCCGCTGTTTCATGTCATTTTTCAACAATTTCAGTTCTCAATTTTTCATATATTGGCAACCTTGTGTGCATGCGTACCTTATTGACACCAAGCGAACTATTTAAAATTGTTCATCATTATGGGCTCCCCTGGGCTGGGGCCCCCTTGAGGTGGGCCCCCTCTAAGGTTGCCCCCCCCACTTCTCAAACCGTTCCTACACCCCTGTGCTGGGCAATTGGACACATTTACCAGTCTGGGGCTATTTAAGCAGTTTTCAGACTTGGTCAATAACCTTGCAGGAAATGATGACACAGCTTATATTTTGATACCATTACGTTTGGATTGCTATTGCGAGTCAAAAAAGTGTGTGTGTGTGTGTGTGTGTGTGTGTGTGTGTGTGTGTGTGTGTGTGTGTGTGTGTGTGTGTGTGTGTGTGTGTGTGTGTGTGTGTGTGTGTGTGTGTGTGTGTGTGTGTGTGTGTGTGTGTGTGTGTGTGTGTGTGTGTGTGTGTGTGTGTGTGTGTGTGTGTGTGTGTGTGTGTGTGTGTGTGTGTGTGTGTGTGTGTGTGTGCGTGCGTGCGTGCGTGCGTGCGTGCGTGCGTGCGTGCGTGCGTGCGTGCGTGCGTGCGTGCGTGCGTGCGTGCGTGCGTGCGTGCGTATGTATAAGGGCGCTGCAGCTGCTAGGGCCATATAGCGCGCCTAACTATGTAGTGTAATCAAAGCTCCAAAACAGCCCTGGTTACGGGTGCTATACTACAATCAGAAAAAAGGAGCTGCTCGGCGTCTGCCTCATCTCGTTGCACCTGCGTCACTCGGTTTGCGTCATATACTATATCAAATCCTATTTCTGTCAAGTACGATAAAACTCTACCGAACTCAACAGCTGGTCTGTCTCCCAATAAACTCGCAAGGGGCATGGGTGAAAAGAATCGGGCACGGACTGCTCTCAGTTCACTACATGCCGTGTCAGATAGCACATGTTCAACGGTGAGCCTGCTTCTGCAACGTGGCCAGAGGTTTGGTTCTGAACCCGAAAAATAGTGTCCGTGGGTCGCATATGTATGACCGATGCGGAGTCGTGTAAGGCAGACCTCCTCCCTTCTACTCCTCCTGCTGCTGGACTCCCATGGTTCTATAGTTGGTTTTATCTGTTTGAAAGTGCAGACCGACTCGATGTCCCATCTGGCTTGTCACTCTGTTCTTAGAAGATGGTTAATCTCTGCTTTTAAGTCCGACGCCGGGACTCTGAAAGTCCCTACCAGACGTATCTCAGAAGCCCTTCTGGCCGCCGAGTCAGCTCTCTCATTACCTGGTATCCCTACATGACCAGGGACCCATAACAACTGTATTCTGGACCCAGGAGAGGAAGCAGTATTCAGAAGGTTTCGGATAGTGGGCACTAGCCAAGATATTGGCGGGTGACTAGACTGGAGTGCAGCTAAGGAGCTAGCTGAGTCTGTAACGATTAAAAACTGTCCATCGGGATCTCGGAGAACGTGAAGTAAGACTTGAATAATAGCACATAATTCCGTAATAAAAACAGATACCGATGTCGGGAGCCTGAAACCTCGACTTATGTCGTTCCCCACGAAAGCACAATCAGCACCTGAGGAGCTTTTTGAGCCATCAGAGTAGAAAATAGAGTAACCTATGCATGTTGCGATCCTTTCCAGGGCGGATTGCTGCAATACCATTGGTTGAGTAGTTAATTTCCCTAGTGCGAGGAGCTCTTGGTCGCATTTAATGGGAACGTCACGCCAGGGCTCAGCTTTTGGGGTCGTTTCTTTGTGATCGCTCTTAACGATATCCCGGAACCGTCCAACCATCGCGACACTCGCACACACAATGCCTGGGAGGAGCTCGGGCGGACAGATGAGAAAACGTTAGTCATGGAGAGATCAAACAACCACTTGTGTGTGAGCCAAAAAGTGACCGATGTAGTTTCTTCATGCATTTGTATGATCTATCCAACAGTCTTCGCGTTTTTCGCTATTCCGCATAGGAACCGAGTTCGAGGGGGTGTTTGAACCCCCAACAGGGTGAACATGGCTCGGAGGTCCACCGGGGCGGGGATGAACCATCTGTATCCTCGTTCCCGGCTTTTGAGCGCAACAGCAGTTGCAGAGAAGCATGCCACTTGACAGGCAACTGCATCCTTCCTCACAATCGGGAACTCAATTGGACGCGCTCTGAACCGAGACGAGTTCTGCTGCAAGCTTACAAACCATTTCCGACCAACTCGCGCTCTTTTAAATCGTGAGACAAAAGCCGCTGCAGGGCACAGAAATCACAACTGGTCTAGCCTAACTGACACTATAAAACGGCGCAACAAAACAGGCAAGAAAAGGGCAAAACCATATCCCCAGTACCAACATTGTCCGTGGGGAAACATTCAAATGCGGGGAAGTGTGTTTGTCTGGGTCGATTTCGACAGGGTGAAGCCCACAACCAGGGTGAAGCGGTGAAGCCCAGAACCATTCCCCACGTCAAATACACTGATAATATAAACATTAGTGACAATTTCCCCTTCTTTTCACGACATTTGGACCGTCCCACTAAACATGGTGTTATCATAAATGAATTATACTCAATGCAATCCAAACCCGACGAAATCCCCCGTTGACCCAAAAATCTAACTAAACCCACGGAGTACCCAAAATTTTTGGCAGGCTTCCACTCTAGGATAAATTCGATTGCGTACTACGAATAATGCGCATTACAAAAGTGCGCATACCTGTTATACATTAAGGTCGATTTGAAATTGAGTAGTTGTTTCTGTCCTTGCATGCCTAATGGTGCTTCTTATTTTGGGACGAGGGGGAAGCAATTCACCTGATATTTTTCAAAGACAAATTCAGTCACCTGTATTCAAAGTTCACTTTGACTCAAAAGAAAGAGCCCACTACGTAAGCTTCGGGTACCAAATACACGACAGAGCCAAAATTCAACCAAACCCAGACTGAGTAGGCTCGAGCACCTGAGATTATGGGACCTAAATGCCGTCTAAGTCCAAATGATGACCCAGATGCATGTACAGCCGGTTCCATCCTGATTTCCTGATTGGTGGGTATTAGGCCGCGGTCGTGATTGCAAAATATCTCTCAAGGTCTTTGCCGACACCATTTTTGCCTCACCTGCTGCATTTTAACTGGATGCATGAACTGACGTGCAAAAATACTTCATCAGGTCCAAAATTCGGAAGTAAATGGGAAAAGACAGAAAATTATCGGGATTGGCGAAAACAGTTTATTGTCCACAATTTCCGAAATTAACGTCTCATCCAGTTTGAAGGGTCCCAAGTTTAAAGAGCTGGTTAATATACATTACTAAAGACGAAACCTTTCGTGCGAAGTATAATCGTTTTTAAGATATTTCTTAAAACAACTGACACTTATACCTACCAATCAGTGTGGAACCAGCTGTACATACATCTGAGATCAACAAGTGACGGAAGAAAAAGAGCCAGAATCTTTCATCAGAGTAAACCTTACCCTCCCACCTGTACGTGGATCATAAACTGACTTAGTTTCGTTTGGAGAAAAACACAATTCTCCGAGAAAAGAATCCAAGACATGCTGGCGCGCACTCCATATATGAACGACACACTCCGACGAACGTCATTTTCCTGATCAAAACTGCCGAGGACGGAATATACGGACTTCCGCTCCAGAAGCTATCACGTGCGGTTCAAGGAAGACTCGGTGGATAAATGAGGTTTAATAAAACACGCAAACATCTCTGGCAGTCTATTTCAGAAACATTAATGGCGTTATACGCAAGGGAAATGATGACAGAGAGGGGAGATATAGTCGCGAAAAATCGTTTTTTAAAACGAAAATGTTATATAAGAAAACGCCAGATGTTGGATAACAACATCAAGTGAGTATGCATTTGTATTTCATTGTATATTTTGCATTTGGGACTACATGAGACAGGCGGGCCAGTTGAGCCGTCGACCTGTCTCGGCCCGCCCAGTACCAGTCCCTGCTGCAACGACTCATCTCGGTCCGGGATTACCGAGGTGGATCAACACATGCCAGGGGACGCGAGAATAAGGAATGAGACAGAATCACCGGCCGCCGGGAGACAACACATCCTGAATCAATAATGCATTGCCTCAGATAAGAAAGACTGCGGAGAAGATGACTGAGGGCTGTGCCCCTACGTCGGCTGCAGGGGAGATAAGGGAAATTCTGACAAGAGATGCGACTTTCAGGAGAAAGCTAGTTTCGGTTCCGGCTGAAATAATGTGATCCTTGTCCCGGCAACATTAATATTTATTTTTCCTAAAATTGTATTAATTTACTCTCATCTTCATCAATAGCCTCATACAATGCAGATGATGTTGTCATTTGAACAGGACATTAACCATAAAATATAGACCATACTTTTTACAATGTCTTAACACTCATCGCTAAACATGCCACGATTGTCTGATAACACTATCTACGAAAAGCCTCTCAAATTCAACGCTTGACTAGTCAAAAATAATAGGACGCTCCAACAAGCAAATGTTAGCACCTGCCTACGGTCCCTTGATGAATACACAATCCATGCAGATTCCTACTGTTGAAGGACCAGAACATAAATGGGTCTATCATCTCTGAAAGTGAACACGGCACCTTTATAATGGGGTTTGAACTAGGATAGCTATGTGATAGGACTTACCAGGAAGCCCACTGCCCGATATTTCATTTGTGTCCCCGTTTGATTGTTCATTCTTCCGAGAACCCACCGTTTGAGGAGCAACAGCGTATGTTTAGAGCGGGGTAGGTATCGACCTCATCGGCTCCAGTGTGGCGTCGCCCCGACGAGGAACCGCTGCTGCCCGCCATTACACCCATAGGAGATATCCGTGCACTTTCAAGCAGCACGCCCATGAAACGTTGCTACTCCATAAAAGGTGGGTTCTGATAACAATGAAATATGAAACCAGGGATATCTCCGTATTCTCTAAGCGACTGATACCTCCGTTAAAATCTCATAAAAGCGTCATATTCCCTTCTTAGTTCATCCTACAAAGGTTCGCGGAACAGATTCACACTTGCGCCTTCCCCACCTGTCAAGCGTCAATGGAGACGACCAAATGATTTTCGCTTGTAATGCATAAGGATGCTACCATACGGACACGTTCAAAGGAAAGGGCTTTCATGAAGGGAAAGGGCTTTCATTCAAAATTAAGGTGCATTGCTCAACCAAATACACAATTTACGAATCACATCAGGATTGAAAAAACGTGGAAATTCAAATACGAAGAACAAATTGAGACGAAACCCAGAAATTATTATTTCGAAAGATGAATTAATTCGCATGGGCCACTATATTTCAATATATTTTCACTATTCTGTATCAAATTTAACTGTACACCCTACCACATACCTTTCCCTGCGCCGTTTTTCCACCAACTACGTCTCTACATGAACACAAATCCAACGCGACCATACTCAGGTTTGCGATCAAGCAAAACTAGCAGCTACATCATTGTTCTATGATTAGTTTAATGACCGAAATAATTTACTTCTGAGAACTTGTTACAGCTCATCGCGCTCGGGCTATATTGGCAGCTTTGAGGCCCCGATGACGGGCACTTCGTTCCCAGACACGTTTTTATGGTTTGGGTTGTGATAGAGATCGGATGGAGACTGCAGACTACGGGACGAAAGCGGACCCGCTGCTGAAACTGAGTTGTACAGACGGTCCTAGGGGGCACGGCCGTTTCTGCCGCCGAGCGTTTGTTAGTTTGGACTGGCACCGAAATTGTGCATCTGGCTTCTAAAACCAGCGGTTTTGTACAATTCACAAAGCGAGCCAGCGTTAAAATTGCACCCAAATAGGGCCTGTCTTTGAACCGCGAGCTACACTTCATTGTTGTTTACACTTTCCGTTGATCCAGTGACAGATCTAGAGTTGGGGGACTGGTCCTGACTCTGCCAACTAAAGGGGATGGGTGCAACGATTTGCTTGAGCGAAACTGCTGGTGACCACGGGGGGGGTTTTAGGGCTTTTGTTCCGGTGTCGCAAAGACCGGTTTGGATGTTTATTTTGCTCAGATCTATTAGGTACCGTCCTGACTCGCATGTCGCTTTAAGAAGAAAGCAGACATATGTGAGGATGGAAATCCGCTGCAGCAAATGTAACGTTATGTTAAACAGGCTCTTTCACCTTGAAGCAGTTAAAACTAGGAAAAGTCGGGCGTTGCTCTATCTTGTGGTTTTGAATGGTCAGAGGAAAATTTATGTTTTTTTATTTTAATCCCGGAATGAAGATAACTCGTCAATTGTGCTCCGATTTACCGGCTGGGGCAACTAGAGAAGTCCCCATAACTATAATTCCCTTAATAGGTATTGGGCGCATGGCTTGTTTAGAGATAAATATTTAAATAAGAGCACAACCAATGCTGGCGAGATTATGGATACAGGCACTGAGAGGTTACGTGTTATCTAAGTAACTCCATCTGTCACAATGAGCATTTCATACGTGGATGATTTGTTAACAATACACAATCACCGATAACCGCATAGATAATTTGCAAACAAAAGGCCCTGTGTTTTACCATAGTTTCTGGTTGCTTGCTATTTGCATCAGTTCGTATTGAGAGATCATTACGTAATTTTGAGCTGAAATAGTTTACTCTCTGGCATTTGGTTGGTGACAGACTTCAATTTAGTTAGTCCTCAAATGAAATGCTATTTGAAACTTACTATGGTTGGAAACGTGCCGTGGCATAGACTTAATTTCCTCAGGAAATGAGTAAATTCAAGAACTTTTAAAATTAACAGTCATAAAATTAACACGAAAAAGGGGAGAGTAACGCTGTAAAGCAGCTGTCCACTAACTAGTTTTCGCAATAGGCTCTGCAGAGCATAAGTTCAACATTTCGTTCACAACATTCCCATTATCCATGAGCTTCATCTGAGGGGACCAGCGAATAACCAACCCCCTTATGGCCTGTAACAGCCGTTCAGACATCAACATTCCTAACTTGAGCTCGTTGCTGCTTTTTGACTATTCTGCTGGAATAACTAATTTTTTATTCTTCAAAACGTAGCAAAACACAGAAAAGTCGGATGAAGGACATGGGCCAAGACCCCGCTCAACCTCCTATTCTGACGTTTGTGGAAATTTCAGACAGCTTGAAAGATGACGGGCAGATATATCGCACAAGTAAGAGTTTCCGCCAAAATATTTCCTATTTTTACATCTTCGCTGTAGAGACAAACGTTTGTCTGGCAAAATAAATTTAAATCAAATTAATGAAGAAAGGTGTGTAATATACCGTATCCACATAAAATACTGAAAAACCAGAGACATCACCTCGTGGGGGAAGGGTATCCAAAATACGTGTTGGCCCCCGGTATGGGTATTTTTGGGGCATGAAACCTAATGGCCCCCTGGATCTGCCAATGAACACATTTTAATTTAAACTTCAAAATCTGAAGGTCTGGGACCGGTGATGTGACGCTCTGCATGCAAAGAATAAGTTCAACATTGCTGTTTTCATAAAAAACGGCTAACCTGAGAATGTGGTCCTTTACTTTCGAGATGAGCAAACGCTCGCACAAGGAAAGAAAGGGGAGTTGAGTGCGGATCCCAACAGTCTAACCCTCACGGAGCGAGCTGCAGAGCCAGCGACGCAATCACAGAGGATTGGGACAACACAAGGGCACGTTTAAACCTCTAGAAACATAAAATACACGCATCCTGCAAATCGTTCCCCGCTGGAAGGCGTGGTTCGCTCAGGTAATGTTTGAATTGGCTCCGACTAGACGATTTCTCGGCTCTGTATCATTTTCCTGGTGACATAGCATGCGAGACGGAAATTATGAAGGTTGGCTGTGACGATAAAATGAAGCCGTCAAAATTTTACCACTAGGTGACAACACCTCACAAGTATTATTTTATACCCACAAACAAATTGGATAAATTTCGGGAAATCCAATTATCATTTAGCATCTTCCATTTACTTCACAGTCAACACATTACAATGTGCAGTTTTAATGTCAAACAAAAAAATTAGCAGAAAAGCGAAAAGCAAACCCTTTCACCACTTCAGGCTTTCAATGAGTTTGCTCCGCTTTTCCGAAATATCATATATCTGAAACAGCATTTCATTTCATAGTAGTGACACAATATTATCCTCACGGGCAATGCGAAATATATTTGTTGTCAGGTTCAATGAATGAGTTTTCCCAGACAGGACTTGTACAAGCTCTGGTGTTGTTCGTCTATTTGCCGCTACACCGGCCCTGTTTTTATTCGACGTCTCCACTTTACGGCGAAACAGAGAGACCATTCCACCAGCGCAGTGCTATCAAGCCTAAGCTTGACCTTGCCGCGGCGTTGCGGTGGGCCGGAGAGCGGCGTCCCGGTCCGCGGGTCATCAGGGCAATTGGAGCGACGGCAGGGCAGAAGAGGCCGGGGGCCGGGGCGGGACACGGACAGCCGTAACCGGCCGCCGACGCCGGGCCATCGATCGTCGGCTGGCCGGCTGCCAACAGGCGCACCCCGCGCCCGCCCCGTCACCATTGTCGGAATAAATCGCACCCGCGCACCGCAGCACATACCACCGGCCCGTCCCTGAGACCGCCAGCGGCGCTACTGCACCATCGAGCTGGACGATGGCGGCCCGACGGCAGGCAGAATCGGGGAGGCGGGCCGGACAGCAGAGCCGGCCCGCCAAGGCACTCACCGAACGCAAACTGCTGACGCGTAGAACAGAACCAGCGGAACATACACCGAGGAACGTGCAGAACATTGCGGAAATGGGACGTTTTCTTTCTTTAGACTAGATCCACCCTTACCATCAACGCGATGGGGCTAATTGTGAAAATTTGAAACATTAGGGCTGCTCTCCCAGTTTTCAAGGACATGGAACTCAAGTCCACAGAGCTATGGAGCTATGTAAGAAAAATAAGATAACGTTCTACTGCCTCGGGTCTTAACAACGAACCGACCCGATCGACATCCTATGCCTATGGACAACTATCTTAAGCATTGTGCCAGGGCAAGACGAAACAACAAGTGTCATGTCCTGGGTAGATTCTAACACACAACCATTGAGATATGCTTGTCGGAGCCATACTAATACCCTAAGTTTCATATCCTAGATTTACACCAGGGAGGATGGGTCGGGGGTAAGGGGCGCTGACTGCGGGGGTCACGTTTCTTTCAGAAGGATAATATCTCCGAAAGTATCACCGCGCCAAGAGTCACTTCTCCGCTGCTGGGTAATGTAACGGTGGCACTTGGCCCAGCGGGGCCCCATCTCCCGGGGCGCACGATCAAACACAGGTGGCGCGTGATGGACGCGCGCGGGCGGCCGGCGCAGCCGCGCCAGCTACGGACCAGGGTCACACTGAAGGCCGCCGCCCCTCAGTTGTCACAGGCCCCGCGCAGGGGTGCAGGCGAGGGCCTGGTCCACCCTCTAAAAACGAATCACGATCTCAGTTTAATTGAAAAATATCTGAACATTCCGTCGCAGCCATGACGTAAAGGGAGACAATATGCTAAAATTCGGTAGATTCGTCTCAGCGGGGGTGAGGGGGGGTGGTAATGACCTTATTGTTTGGCCGGCGGCGGCGCAGGGGCCAGCTGTGGCGTAATGTGTAAAGGCATACCCAACCTACCAAAACAGCCCAAAGGCACTGGCAGATTCAGGGATCAACCGAGCAATTGCCCCCAAACTCTCCGACTTTTATTTATTTTCTTAAAAAACAATGTTCTCACGATGCTGGGCCCCGTCTCGTTGCCTCCCCTCTTCCCCCAGCCGTCGACCTGGATCCGGCTCTGCCCAAAGGTGCCGGCGCGCCGGCTGAGCTTTTGATGAGAGTTCATCGAAGCTTAATTGGCTACATATAAAAGAATCCCATCATTTCCGGAAGCACTTTTATTAAGCTACGGCTTCATTTTGAGCACATCTGCCACTTTATATAACTCGACTTCTGCAGCACAACCATCAATTGTCACATTGCGTTCGAAAAAAAAGTTCGCTGCGCATCGCCAAAGGCTTGAATCGATATACGCATTCTGATCGGTTTGATCTATTTCCGCCTTTTAGTCGTTTGACTTTAACGTTTGGTGACAGCACTTTTTTAAATGAGTATGTGTTGAAGGAGATCCACAAGGTGGAAACACCAAAAGTCGACGTTCTGCGTTGTGTTAGTTTTTAGTCTCAAAATTGTATTGACCTTATGGTGCAGTCTAAAACGTCCACAAAGCTTTCGCTGACTGGGAAGTAATATTTCGCGGCCGACTCAGAGCCGATATGGTTATGTACTGCCCGACCTGGTACGCGCCCTATTCAGTGGTAAACTGAAAAATCATTATCGTAAAAGAGGATTCTACACACTTAGAACAGAGCTTGAATGTACCAACACGCCAGATAGGGAACCATCGGAATTTTTGTCTGATTTAAGACGAGTATTATCCAAATAGTTGCGCAGGGAAGATTGGGTTCAGGTTCACGCTTCAGAGCATGGAATGCCGGCAGCCGACCAGGCGATTGCAGTGGGCCTGTGGGCTAGCATAGCTGGCTGAATGGAGCCGGCTATTCTTCGAGAAGACCAGGGCGCCGAACAGCCGCCTCAGGTAAGTGTAACATGTCTGCCTTGAGCTTACCAGACCTAACCTGGATAAGCACGCTGCAAGTGAGAGTGCCTATTTTTAGTGCTTTCAAGCAAAAAAAACTACCGCCGCTTCTTTGATATATTGAGGGCATTATTCGTCGAAAAACAACCTACAATTGGAGGCCGCGCGGTCAACTTCGACCGGCCATGTTACTCAGCTCCATAGTGTATCCATTGAGTCCAGTTCACGGATCCGGCAAGGTAATACCAGCGCTTCCAACGAAACGCTCCGAACATCAACGCACTCAGCTCAAATGCAACACAAATACATTCTTCACAGAGACCATTTTTGCAAGGATACTGTAAATCCTGGGCAGCGACATCAATCCGACAGCAGGACCGTTTCCAGCCTTTATCATGCGAGCGCCGGGCACGCTCGGTTGGTTTATTGCCCCGCCACGACCAACATCCGAGCTTTAAAACGATCCAGCTCGGTCGTCCATGAGAGGATTGTCTGCGTCCAAAACAGTGGCGGATATACTGTCGCGGTCCACACGCCGCCGCAAACAAGCGAACCGACATGAACGGATACGAACAACGGCGGAGAATCAGGAAACAGAAATCGCCCGCAATAAGGCCACTCCCGCAGCGCCCTCTCTTCACGAGGACGGCTCCATAAACTGGCCGGGCTCACGTGCAGGCGCTGGCTTCTTGCTTTTCCGCTGAGTAGCGCCGGCTAACGCCAGCTGTGATTAAGCATTGGGCGCGAATAAAGGCTGAAAGCACCGAGTGCAGCTGGTGGACGCCGCCGCCCGGATATTGGCTACCGTAATGACCGTAGCCATGGCGACCGGGCGCCCCAGGCGCCGGCTGGCAAAAAGCCCGCCACTGACCTTTTGGCTGAACACCACCAGTCTTCTGATCCGCAAATAAGCTTTCCGATGACGAAATCAAATAAAACTCCCACAAGCAGCCATGCACAATCATTGAAAAGAGACGCGGTCTAATACTCCCCTCGCGACGAGAAATGACCGGATCCTGTCCGGGTGAGTTCTTTGCTCTTTCCGTTTTTGTATGATGCTATTGAACAGTATACTTGGTTAATTCAGTCAGTCAATAGACTGACCAAGTCATTACGACGTGGTTCCAGTTATAAGCTGCTGAAGTCGCGCGGCAGGCTATTTGAGGCATCAAACATTAGCCAACTTTCCGAGCACTAGCGCATGCGAAGCTGACTTTTATCCGATTGTCAAAACTGCCGCATACATAACTGACAAAATAAGTCGCAACAGGCGAACGAACGCTTGCCTCGTGACAGCGCCTCCCAAACCACAAAGTCAGACGACAAAAATTAAAGCGATTCAATTTCAACGAGGAGGATTTCAGCTCCGATTTCGATTTCAGCTTGATTTCGATTCAAACCGGGCAGATCTCCCAAATTTGCCAGTTTTCAAAGGAGGGAGAGGTTGAAGGAAACAGGAGAACAATCGGGGTTGCGACCGATCGAAGGAATCCTCTTGTCATAGGGGATGATGATTGGGGTTTTAGGGCACCTCAGCTGCTGAAGCTATATGTGATCCTCTTGTCCTCATGTAGCTGGTGATGAGCAGCTTAAAATGGGGGAGCCGATGGAAGACATATATCTAACTACCATGTGAACAATGCGCGATCAAGATTCGTGCACAGGTCTCCAACAGCCGGTCGCACGTACTCCTTCAGAGAAAGGCTCGGACTAAAACAATTTAAACTATACATATAAAACACGTTGCCAATCGTTCTTTGTCTGCGCTGTGAGGAGAAAGGAAGCGTCAGTGGACTCAGGGCTCGCAGTTCTTAATTAAATCCCCAAGGCGAGTAAACAGACAGCTCGAGAATAGCACTCAACAGGGTAGTCAAACAAAGGTTGCACACCAGAAACAATTTCACGAAAATAAACACAACAGGACAGTTTTGACAGATCCCGCATGAACTCTGCTCAAATTCGTCATGTGACTGAATGAAACGCCATCCTGATAGAAAGTGACAATGAATGCCTACTTTTGGACTGGTTTTCATAGCCAAACAGATATTCGCTGATTCCTTCTATCCAACGGGAAAAATTCATCTCGCAATGCCCAGCAGAATTTGCATGCTACACTACAGTGCGCGCATATTTCTCTGATGTCAGGACGCGGGCAGCCATGACTCAGCAGTCATCAGCCGGGCGCCGGGAGGGTAACCTTAGTACAGCAAGTCGTGCCAGGACCACTAGCTAAAGAGAGCAACTTCCGCTGCCAAATATATATTGGCAGACTGAATAGCACTGCTGACTAGGTTTCACATGGGATTCGCCGCCCACAACGAGCGTCCGATAGGTTCCCACAACAAGTCAAGCTCTGATTGGGGCAAATACCGACCGTCACCGACACTGAAAACCACGAAACTGGCCTATGCTTACCGCTCCACCGACGTTTGGTATCTGGCCACAACGGATAGCAAGGATCGCGTTTCCCAGGGCCGACACCTTCCCTGATCAGCGCGAGCTCCGGGTTTGCGCCAGAGCCTAATCCGAGCCAGATGGAGGCGAGCACGGCGGCAGTGTCGCCACCTATACGGACTGAAATCGACGAGCGAGGAGCTCCGCCACTGCGTGCTTTCGCCGCGGCCGCTTCAACCATTGAACACTACCCGGGTCTGAAGCGGACGAGGGGACAGCCCAAACCTGGGCTGGTTTAGCTCAGAAAGACACAGGATATGGTTTGACTAAGAAAGACACGGGATATGTCATAATATATGCAGCCCGCCACACTCCAACGCCAGTACCAATCGACCATGCTATTTAAAGGGATTGTCCCACATTTATAACGGCTTGTAAGCTGATACGGCAGCACATTGTAGAGCGTGTCGAGAAATCAATTTTGGCACATCTTATTTTATCTAAAGCTCTCCGCATTAAATTTCAACACACTTTAAGGTTCAAAATAAGCGGCCTTCGGGCTTTAACTCTAATCCTGGAGGAATTTCTTTCACATCTGGTTGCAACGGTTTGAGTGGTCTAAACCTTAACTGCGTGACCGCCACGCACGTCACGTGATAAGTGTCAATATGACAACACTGTCGCAACGTTGGCATGCTGTGAGTGGAACCTTACCGGCCCGCCTCGCAATTACATGCGACGTTTAGGTCAAGCCAAGTGAGGCACATTCTGTTTGGATGGTATCATAGTAGGGTAACTTGTATTGCTCAATTCTCATTTCAGCGCCCCAAAATTAGAGCCTTGGAGTCCTCGACATTTTTGGTAAATTGGACTTTTGCCCGTCCACAACTTTTGACTCCGGCTCGCAAGTTTATGAGATAGGCCACTTATTAGTTGTATGGTATATAAAACAAAGCGTAAGTGTTGTCTTCTTATATCTCTGATGACCACACTATTGCACTATATGGTTATTTGCGAGAGCGGCGAAATCGGACATCACAGGCGAATAAGATCTTCGACTTGACCTGAAAGGTGACCTTTGCTTCATCATACAATGACATCCTTTACGACCTGTCGAGGCGATCAATACACTATTTTTCGCCGCAAAACTCTACGTCAGTTTACAATCGCGCCGGGGGTGGCAATAAGTCCCGCTAAATAGCCAGCGGGGAGCGTCGCTCAGTCTGCCGTTCTGAGCCTCTCCATCCTACCACACGACATGAAACAGACTCAGCTGCTGCAGACGATCACGGAGCGCGGGACGTCGGTGAAGCAGACAGCACGCTCGGCCGTGCGTTGGCGCTAAATAGACTGGAATAGAGCTTACACGCCATCGAGGCCATGCCCAGGTCGCCAGTCGCCATCTAGTGGCCCCAACAAGACCCGCCGCAAATTGAAGAACACATTTTCACTGCATTTCAGGCCACTCCAGGCCTCTCGAGTTTTCAATATGGAAGAGGTGCTCATGAAGCAATTCTAATCGATAAAGTATGAACATAAGACATCGCGAGGTAAGAAAAAGAAAACGAGCATCGTGAGCATTTCCGTCTGGGGATCGCACTTCAGGAACACGTATTCCGGAAATGGCCCGGGCATGGCGATGCGTCACATGCCACAGGGTCGAATTTTCGTAAGATTTATTTTCCTTGTAATCTTTTAAAGTTTCAAATCGGGAAATGATTAGGCCCAAGCACAATGTGAAGTAAAACAACTTTTGGTGCCACCATCCAATTTAAAGAAAACAACCTGAAATATATTAGATTTAGTCAACACGAGTTATGCTAGTCAACAGTTAGGCTAAATCGGAACAGTTGGATCCGTGGCCTCAGACGAGAACAACTTCAAGAACTTATTGCCTGAACACATTTTGAGCTGCTTAAAAAGCTGTAGTTAATAATTCAGAAAATTAGACAGCTTTTATTGAATCAAGCTTCAGCTTTACAGACAAAAGCCAAATAACAATACCAGCTGACCTGTTAAAAGGAAATCCAATATTCCGTAGCTACCAGCCTCCAGCTGGTACAATCTTTGAAATCATTAAATCAACTAGCAAATATGCTTCATTTGGCACGAAGTAAATAAAAACCACTGTAAGACAAGGAACCACAGTGCCCACCCCAAACAGACAGGTATCTACCAGATGAAAAACGAAATCTTAAAATAGTGATAAGACTCAAACCGCAATTCACAAGGCTTGCAAAACCTAGATCCAATGTTCCAGCTTTTCATCCAATGTTATGGTGCAGATCAGATTCCAAAGTCCATCGCATTAACCAGAGCTGTTCCAGGCTCATACTCCCTCCTCCCCGAGCAGCACAGCATCAGAAATAGTCCCCGATTGGACCGATTCATAGTTTAGTATCAACTAGACCACTCAAGGAAAATAAATAAGCACGTAGCAATATGGTATAAATGAGCTCGTATCGACGTTGGAACGTATTTCCAACGTCGTTATAATCGAGATACAGTAAAGAATATGGTTCAAAACTGCGACGCATACACCCAATACCCCAGTGCTCCCAACCCAAGGGTGCTGGGTGGAGAGTGACACCTGGTCAAGCTGACATTTCGACTCACTGCTGTGTTATTTTTACTAAATTTTCCGCTCACTCTTCAAGCTGAACTAAATGATCGTGTTGAAAATGAATTATTCAATGATTTTGTTATAGAGAAATTTTGACAAAAATATATTTCTAAACCATAAATAAAGGTTAAGTGAGGGTTTAAACTGGCTCTCACAATGTAACAACTTTTGAATTTTCCACTCGCTGATTATATTTTCCAATATAAATTCTACTCAGCACCCTAGCGCAAAAACAATTTTGGGACACACAAATACCCAAGCGCCGGACGCAGCAGTGCAAAACCGAACCACCACCCCCCCCTCCCGACCGCAGCGTCCTCTCACCGTTTGGTGAAGGCCACCTCGCTGGAGGCGCCGTCGCCACCTAGCGGCCGCGGCAGCGGCTGCGCGCCGCCCGTCATCAGCACCAGGAACACCTTCTTGGCTTTGGTGGAGTTGGGGTAGTCGACCACTAGGCCCCCTGTGAAGCCCGCCTTCATGGCCTGCGCGGTGATCATCTCCACCTGGGCCGAGTTCTCGGGGTAGAACTGCAGCACCGCACGGCCTCCCCGGCCCTGCACACACGGGGTGGGGTGCGTCAACTGCAGCATCGCACATCAACCCCCTCTCTTTGGCCCTGCACACACGAGGTGGGGTGCGTCTACTGCAGCACCCCCACCCCTCCGGCTCTGCACACACGAGGTGGGGTGCGTCTACTGCAGCACCCCCCTTCCGGCCCTGCACACACGAGGTGGGGTGCGTCAACCGCGGCACCGCACAGCCCCCTCCCCTCCCGGCCCTGACACACGGGGTGGGGTGCGTCATCAACTGCAGTACACACAGCCTCCCCGGCTTTGCACACACGGGGTAGGGTGCGTCAACTGCAGCACCACACAGCCTCCCCGGCCCTGCACACACGGGGTAGGGTGCGTCAACTGCAGCACCGCATAGCCACCAATACCTTGAGGAGGACGGCGAATGACGTTTGCAACGTCGCCACGGCCTTGCAACACCATTACAGGGCAGTCGCGCCACGACCGATGCTGGGGGACGTCCCTCCGGGGCCAGCGACTATCATCCATATTCTGGCTTTACTTACCAGGCAGCCGTAGAGGGAGGAGAAGAACTTGTGTAGTCGCTTGGGAGGCACGTGGTGTTTTTTGTCGGCGTTGCAGAGCCACTGGATGGCGGATATGCTGATGGCGCCGTCGAACGCCCCGGCTCGGAAGGGCAGACCCTGGCCAAGGTCATTCTTCAGGACGTCACCGTCCACCTCCCTCTCAACGGCCACATCTGCTCACAGAGTGGAGCGGACGACGGTCAGTACACGTGGACATGTCGGGCGTACGATATCAGCGCAAAGCGTTACATAGGACACTAAGCGCCAGTTCTGGACAACATTGTATGATATATGGACAACATTTCAGATGCGAGCGACACGACCCAGCCATATAGCTAATAAAACACGTATCCCTTCGAAAGTGTGTGTAATGACCGTAATGTCCTGAAATCAAAAACAAATCTACCCTAGATCCCACCCCAGGGGAGGCAGCGGGCAATTTTCACCCAGAACGCATAGGAGGCCAGGAGTCTCGCAAATCGAAACGATTTCCGACGTCCCAGCCTACCACGCGCTCCCAAGGGCACAGCTTACAGCCCCCGGGGCGGAGGACGTCGCGTCAATCCTCGTCCCAGCTGTACCGAACCGTGGTATTCGTGGGCACCACACATAGCTGGGTCCCCCGCAGCAAACAAGGAGCAAATTACCTCCGGTTAGATCGAAATATCTGGACCGAGGGAGAATGTTCGTGTCCTCTGTGACTAGCCCCCACGAGGGAAACCTCAAACCCTCTGACCGCGTTAACCTCGTCGCCGGGGCTCAAGATAGACCTCGAGTGGCAGGGTTGGAAAAAACCCGGGTTTTTTTAAAAAAGCCCGTGGGTCCGGGTTTTTTGCGGGTTTTTGTGTTTTTTCCGGTTTTTTTATTTTTGTGTTATAGCATTCTCGTCACACCGTTTCTAGATTAGTGCCATTGTTTGAGCACGCATTAAGACTGTGATGCTTTCAATATCATCGTTCCTTATCAGTCTTTGCCTCACGTGGCGGAGGGGAGAAGAAGCTCCTATTCCCCAAGCTATTCTGAACTACCCGATTGACGGCTGCGTGCAGAACCCTCCATAGTTTAATGGGCACCCATGGATAAGAAACGTGAACCGACTTTTGACCAGAATAACAATTTTTTGGGGGTTATCAACTCATCCACTGCTATGGTTATACGGCGTTGTCGACTCTTATTACTGTTTTCTCTTAGGAGCCGGGTTCTCCGTACTCAAGAAATCCACCGGAAATAAACCCGGACGACCCCGTAAAAAAACAAGTGCGACAAGTACCGTACCACTGCGCCCCACATGAATTTACTTTCACTTTTCTAAATCAGCTCATATTCCTCAGGGACAAATGCTAGCGCTGGAAATCTTAGTCTGGTACATAAATAAGGGCCAGATCACAATTCTCAGAGCAGAGCAGGGGTGTATCCATTATTTGCTCAGGGGGAAGGAGCGTGAATATAGACTCGGGGGCACTGCACGGGGCTCCAAGTGCAAAGATCGCTAATGAAAATAAAAAGAATGTCAGCGGTGGCTGATGTGATTGTGGAGTGAATCGGTGTGGTTCACGTGACTTTTACTGGCTGTTTTTACCTCCCTTGCTTACTTCTTTGCTTATCTAGCTGAATAAAGCGTGATATCCTTTGTATTATTTTGTGAACCGGGGACCAACTCTGAGGTGCCCCCAACACGAATTCTTTGGGCAGACTGATAAAAATTGGCCGGCGCCTTGAGACAAAACCTCCCCTCCCGCTAGAAAAAAACTTTTGAGTCACCCAAAAACGAGTCTAGGGATCCCAGAGACCAGCTCTGGGGGCCCCACGAACCAAGACAAACTCTTCAACGTTCTCGAGATCAACACTGCGGGCCCCAAGAACAATTCTTGGGTCTCCCAAAACCACCTCGGGGGACCCTAAGGACCGAAGCTCGGGACCCCCGAAACCAACTTTCAGCCAGGTTCGGGATCAACTCGATGGGCCGACGCGACAAACCCTCGAAGGCCTTGGAGAACAACTCTGAGGCCACCGAGAGGAATTCTTAAAGGCCATCCGAGAGCAACCCTGGGCTCCCCGAGAAAACTTTTCGGATCCCCAAGTCAGACTCTTGGGCCCACCGAGACCAACTCTGGTGGCCCTCAGAGACCAGATCTGGGCGCCCCCCCCCGTGACAAGCTCTTGAGGGTCCTCCAGGCCAACTCTGGAAACCCCGAGAAAACTTTTGGGGCTGCTTCAGAGACCAAGTCTGGGGGGCCTAGAGATAAACTTCGATAGCTGAATATGGGGGCCCCCAATTCAAAATTTTGGTGGGCCCTGCCAGACCAGCGCTTGGGCCCCTGAGACTTGCTATTGAGAGTCTCCGAGACAAACATTGTGATGGTGTCCGTCTTCTTATAATCAACTTGGGGAACATAAATCAGAAAACGACAGGAGGCCGCGCGGGAAGCTCTTTACAGAGCTTAAGTTCAGCTTAAGTTAAGCTAAGTTAAGTTAAGTTAAGTTAAGTTAAGCTTCAGTTAAGTTAGCTTAAGTTCTTAAGGGGGAGAGGCGGTCGCCCCACCTTGGCTGCCCTTCTGGAGTACAGCACGTGACTCCACCACGATAACCCTTAGAGGCTCCATGAGCTGGACAATGAAACTATTCGTGTGTCTCAGGCCAAAGTCAGTCAGAGTCACAATCTGAGACTGCACTGTTACTTTGGCATATTTTGAACCTGCAGAAATGTTTATAAATTTGTTAAGATATATATAATATAAACATTGAATTCTGGAAAAAACTGCATCATACGGACAAAAAATAACGTCATATTCAGAGACAGTATTGGTCTTATCCAGTGACTTTTACCTGTTGCAAAAAATAATAAAAATTTGTGTTGCACAATGTGCATTATATGGATTCTTGGGAATTATTTTCCTGGTAAGACGGCAAGGATTTCCAAACGCACTTTTAATGCAGTTTTCCAGTGGGTTGTATGAGGTGGCATATGGTACTAATTCTTCTAAACTTTGGCATATTCTACACATAACAAGGCTTAGTAGCTTTAAAATTGATGTGAATAGCAAAAAAGACAATATTTTTACTCAGGGGCATCTAGAAAACGATTTATGAAAAAACCCAGGTGGGTTTTATCGACTAAAAAACCCACTAAAAACCCAAAAAACCCGGGCAGTGGGCAGTGCCAACTCTGTCGAGTGGGCACTTAACTCTCAACCAATCACCGAAGAATGTACATAAATTTGGGGCCCAGAACTCAGGCAAAAGGAAGATCGGAAATAAAAATACCCCAAAACAAAATGGAGCAATAGTAAACAGGAGCTACACATTGGGAGGCATAGGAGGGGGCTGACCTGATGCAATATGGTTACCGGCCTGTTGAGAGGGCCGGTAGGGCAGTTGCCAGCATCACCGCGAGCCTCACCACTGGCCTAGACATCGGACAGCACGTCGAATCTAATGATCATGGGCCGGGCGAGTCGCAGGACGGTCGTTATTTTGCATGCGATAAAATCGAGCGGTCTTTACCCACGCTTCCCCTGGGTCAACGCCTCTCACCGAGCATAGCGCTGGAGATGTCGCAGCCGACCCAGTAGTGTCCGTGCTCGGTGATGGTCTCGCCGCTGAGGCCGGAGCCGCAGCCCAGGTCCAGCAGGAAGTGCGGCTGATCCTCCGGCAGCGCCAGCAGCTCCAGCGCCCGCTCCGTCATCCGCTCCTGGATCTCCATCATCCGTGAGCTGGCGGAAAGAGAAGTCAGCTGAACAGGATGACGCCAACCGGCGGGTGTGTGCCAGCAGGGCGGAAAGGTCTCAGCCAGGGGGAGGGGTGTCAGCCAGTGTGGAGGGTCAGCCGCCGGAGGGCGTCAGCCAGTGACAGCGGTGTTAGCTTAGGGAGGACGTCAGCTTGCGGGAGGACGTCAGCTGGCGGGGAACGTTAGCTAGAGGGAGGTTGTCAGCTGGCGGGAGGACGTCAGCTAGAGGGGTACCAGCTAGCGGGAGGTTGTCAGCTGGCAAATCGTCAGCAACAGGGTGTAGGGTGCCAGCTGGCAGGAGGTCGTCAGCTAGAGAGGGGGTGTCAGCTGGAGGGAGGATGTCAGTTAGGGGGGGGTTGACAGCTACCGGGAGGACGTCAGCTATAGGGGGTGCTAGTCCATGAATGGGTGTTGACGCTGTAGGAAAGCGGCCGCCGGCAGGTGCACTGCAGCCAGCGGCCGGTTGTCATTGAGCGGGAGGACGGCGTGGCACCGAAACGTGACCTCCGTGAGCTTGACAGCTAGCGAGGCCAAAGAGAAAAGACGTACGCATCAGGGATGCCAGATTTTTTCGGCGAAAAAAGACCAAATCAAGTTAGAAAAATGGTCAAATAGGGCCAAACTTTATTTTCACTAAAATAGCCCAATAAAAACCACATTAGCCTGATTTGAGCCTAAAACGACCCCAATCGATACTTACAAACCCACAGAAACACGACACAGCACTCTTGAAGTACTGTTGTTTAAAACTAACTGTTAACAGCTTCATATTAACTTGAAAAAATATCTTTCAGGACGCTTCCCATTTAAGAGGAAGTAAGGAGTGCCCTTTCAATCCCGTGTGGGCATCAAATAATTTCATGCACATAACCAGAAAATGTGTTAGCATAATAAATTGTCCTGGCCGCACCACTCCTCATTGACATTTAATATTCATACTTTTCCAACTGTGAATTGTTTGCTCTTGAACAGTGGTGAATCTAGGATTTCAATAGGTGGGGGGGGGCGGAGCCTCAGACGGCGCACTTTGCCATCAACCTTTCATCCAAAGAGCGCCTATAGTATCGCACCTATGTCCTTCCCTTCCTCTGCCATAGCAATTTGTTTCTGCTGCTCTGTTGCCTTTTTGGTGTCTAAACATCTGATGCAAGAGCGGAAAAGGTCAAAAGAAGCCATATTTATACAAGGGACAAACCAAAAATAGCTTATGTGCCATCCGCTAGAAAAAGGACAAAAAAGGTCAGTTTTGAAGAAAGGGCGAACCCAAAAAAAATTTGGGGGCCAAACACAACAAAAAGGCGAAATTCGACATATATGGCCACAAAATGGCCCACCTGGCAGCCATGAAACCTATCCAATCGGTCGGCACCGTCACAGAATATGTTATACATGTGCTCAGGGCCAAAAAGTTGGGGGTTGAAAAGCTAGGACTCGTTCCAGCCGAGTCAGAACGAACCGCGGCATCCATGACAACCGCATTCCACGTGTTTCCGTCTTTCGGCTATACCAGTTGGGCCCTTGAGGGGAAAAGGCAACTTCTCAATTACTGCCTATGCTTATTGGAGACAAGTTCTGCCGAGGATGATATAAAAAAACTGGAGAACAAGTGCCACCATGTGCATTTGGGGATGAAGTCACCCCCAGCGCGCAAATCAAATGGATAAATGAGGCAGTCAATTTCGACAACTGAGAAAACGTATATTCGTTACCCTTAAAAATAACAAAATCAACTAAATTGCAAAATCTCCAATTCAGAATCACGCATAGGTTTGTTTTCCAACAAAGAGACACTTGTGTGTTAGGTCTGTTGTGGATGACCCATTTTGTGATAACTGCGGCGAAATCGAGTCCATTCAACATCTGTTTCTGGAATGCGAACCCGTCCGGCAGTTCTGGCATGCTCTTGTGGTAAGGATAAATTCAAAGTTAGAGAAACTAATTGCCGTTTCAAGATCGACAAGAAAAATATTTTTTTGGATCCTTAACAGCATCACCAATAGTGAACTTCATCGCTCTGTATGCAAATCAATTCATGGTAATTCAACGGTCTCAGGATAAGGATATGAACTTAAATAACTTTGTCTATTGTTTAGCAAAAATGCTCCAAATTGAATTATGCACGGCAGGCAAAAATGGAAGACTTAAACAATTCCAATCACGATGGCAACCTTTCATTGATTCAAAATTTCAGTTAATTTTTAGAAATCCTTTGAAATAACGCACATCGACAAACTGAAATTCAGTAAAGTGAGCTAAAATGTGTTTAGATAGTTTCGTCTCGGAAGGTATCCATGGGGTGGGAGGGGTGGGTTGGTGCGGAAGGCGTACGCACAAGCTGTATGGTGCCCTATTGGACTGTGACTTGGATGAGTGATGAAGCAGAAACTTTGTGTGTTCTCTGCATGCTGTATGTATCCAATGATATGAAAGCTTATATGACAAATACAGGGCCCTCGGGTAAAAAAGTGCATTTGGGGTAGGATGACTGGAGGCAGTAATCTTATTCAGCTTCACGGTCTAACCTGCTTCAAACAGCGAATTACTTCACTGGACATGAGCGGCGCGAAAACACTAAATTCTGTATCCGCTTACCACTGCTCATGGTGACTACACTCAAGAATTTTCCCAAAAAAGAAAGGAAAAAAACAATAAAAAACACCATTATGCACGACAATGACTTCAAAATTAACTTCACAAATACAGAACCGATTGTGGTAGCAAAGCCATCCCAGAAATGCACCACCTCACCAGTGTCGCTTTTACACAGTGAACTCGTTCCACCGGGTTGGGTTTATGGCCGAGCAATATTACCGGTCAGCGCAACAGGGAGGAACCTGACCCTGCACAGAGCGCCGGCGCGGCCTGGCCAATTTAAAGATACATATGAACAGTGACCTGGCGAGGTCGGAGTCGGCCACACGGACGCCGAGGATGGACCGTACTGAGGTCTACGGGGTGCGGCACAAGACGTTACCGTGCACATATCCCTGCAGGCAGTGCTGGGCATTTGCCGTCAAAGACGTTCTAGAAAAAGTCAAACCAACATGCAAAGGCATACTTCAATGATCAATTGGTCAACCATTTGGTGCACAGAAACAATGACACGCTGGAATTATTTTCATTTTCACCCCGTAATTGCGACTCTGACACGCCCAGACTAATTTAAACATGCAGATTTTAAATGCAGCCATTAACAGCAAGGCTAGAAAGGCTACCTCCCTCATACAAAGACAATTGCAACACAACGACCGGCTGTCAGTAATTCAATGTTACATATATCAAGGGTTGATGATACTTACTTCGATGTGTATTTTCTTGCTTCCTTTTCATCATAAAACTGAAAAAATGAAACCAGTTAATGTGAAGTATTGAAGCTACAATGCCGAATCAGTTAGCCTCACATGGCAAACCTGCACCACGGGAAATACCCGCGTAACCACTCATCATCGAGATATACGCTGATCCAGGAGGTGGGGGGGGGGCAAAGGGGCGTTTGTCACCCCTTCCCCCTCGATCGACCTCGGCCCCACTGAAATGGTCACAGAGCCCCTTTGAAATGTCAAGTCCCACTACCCCCCCCAAGGATGCGACAATCGGCGCCCCGCGATAGGATTTGGCGCTCATCTGGTAGGTTTTTCCGTAAAAAAGTGGCGCTTTCATGGTTCGGACGGAGCCCCCCAACCATGTGCCCCCCCTCACCAGATCAGCAGTCCTGGATCCGCGTATACATCGAACAAAACAAAACAGCTCGACTCAACCCTCCACATATTTTACCTAGTTTTCTTTGAGTACCAAAAAAACGGCAAGATTTAGGTTCCAAGGGGCACATGCTAACAACTGAAATGGCATTCCTATTTTCTTTATTGGGTTATTTTACTTCCTGCCTTCCACGACAAACGTGGTTAGGGGAGCGTAACGGCTTTGACCGAAGAGCACAAAAGCCCCGGCCAAACGAGCCTGCAGTTGTTAAAGGCAAGAAAGGATGGACACTTTTAAATACTTGTTTTTAATACAAACACATAGCCAATACAGAACATCTCATACCAGCCTCAGTGACGCCCAGAACAGCGAAAAAGCATGAGAAAAGTAAGCAATAAGGAGCATCAATAAAAGCACAGCATATGCATAAGTTAAAAAACAAAGGGAAGGAAAAAGGCTTAAGGCCATTACTTAAGGTGTAATAAGAACAGATCAAACTAACACATTTTCATATAAAGGTCCCTAATGAAGGAAAATCCGAAGGGCTGGGGGATCAATGAGAGGGTTTAATGAATAAAAATGACCACTAGTTTCAATGCAGAAAATACCAGGGAATAATATGCAGTGGTACAAGTATATTACCATACAAAAAAAAACATTTCATTCTTAAATACCGCTCAAATGATTCGTCTCCATATCATCTTGAAATACAAATGTATAATGCCCAGACCTTGAAAAATGATGGATTGAAGAATCTGCAGGCAATACAATTCGCACCATGACAAAACATTCTCGAACTGAAAATATGGAAGCCTACATATATACACAAACTCACAATTTCTGGAGGAGCTTGGTGTTCTGGTCGTCTGATAGACATACTGAGCTTATTTAATGCAGCTCAGGCTATTGCACTTGTCCAGCTTTCTGCACTCTGAAGGACAAAAGGTACGCATGTCAGCTGTTATTACACCCCACCAAACAGGTCGACTCGACATCCTCCATATTTTTCGGAATTGCAGAACAAATGTTGAGTTAGCGCCTTTCCACTCGATGTAAGTGAATTTCAGCTAAATTCCATACATTTTGACAAAATGTGTGTAGCCATGGATCGACATTTAGACACTTCTCAACTGTGGATCGACACTTCGACGCGTCACAACCGCGGATCGACACTTCCGACAAGTCTCAACCGCATATCGAGAATTCACTCATCCCATCAAATTAACTCGGTACTCCTACTTCCCTCCTCGATTCTCGTTCAACCTTCTTTATTCCCTCAGTTCGCCACTTGTCTCGCAATGGATCGTGTATTGTGCTCTGTATATCTGCAATTAACGTGTATGGAAGTAAACTGTTCAGTCTGGTTCATGTCAGATCACGTACTCAGTCAGTGATGGACCGTGGACTCAGTTCAGTCCGGTTCATTCCCAAAGGCTTGTACACGGTCTCGCCATCTTACTCGCTTTGCTTGATCTAGGTACAGCAATGGACATGGACTGGGTTCTAACTTAGGTTTCATGTTCTAATACATTTGGTATGATGACGCTTGACCAGCGTTTGCGATATAAATTGGTAACCTCCAGTAACCTTGACGACCTCGTATCGATGTTCCCGGTCGTAACATGAGAAAATACCATGATTCTGGCCAGGGATCCGGAGCCCAAAAAAAAAATGGACGGCTCCGACTCCGGCTCCGGTCAGGGGTTATGATTTCGGCTCCGGCTCCGGCAGTGACCCAAAATAGGTTTTGCGCTAGGGTGTCGAGTGGAAAATTCAGCTCGGAATGTATGGCGAGTGAGTGGAAAATTCCTCTCAAAATGTATGGCGGAGTAAAAATTTCCCAATTTGGGTACTCAGGTGGGAAACTCTTAAAGCCCTTGTTTGAACTGAGGGATGGATATTTCCTTTAATTTTCTCAAAGTAAATATTTTTTAATCATCCCCAAGCAGAATTGTTTGACCATCACCATGTGAAAAATTTGGGTTAAGCAGGTAAATCTTTACCAACTGAAACCTCTTCATGCAGATTCCAATTATTTTTTAAGGAATTGGTGAATTGCCACAAATAAAAAACTTTTTGGGGGCCTCTGAGACCAACCTTTGGGGGAAAGAACCCTGGGAGCCACCAAGACTACCATTTGTGGGATGACGATCAACTCTTGGGGGGGCTTCCCTAGACCAACTCTTGTGCCCCTCCTCTCCTCTCCTCTCCCACACGACCAGCTCTAAAGGGCCCCTGAGGCGAAATATCGGGGCCCCCCTTAGACCAACTCTGCAGAGAGGGCCTCTGAGACCGGCAGGTAATGACAAATGAAAGGGGATTTTTTCGTGCAATACCTAGTGCCAAAATTAATTATCTAAGCATACACTGTATAGTTTTTTTGTCCGGGACAACGCCCTTCTTATACCTATACCTATAGTTATCGGAATTTTGGAGGCCACTCCTGACCTCAATCACTGCACCTCGCATACACCTATGCTAGGGCCCAGTAGAGCCTTGGTTTACACTTAACTAACCAGACGAAACTACAAACTTTCTATCATGGCAATAAACTCTTCCAGACTCTTGCTAAAAGGTTCTTTTCTTTACCTGTCAATTCCCCTCCTCCTCTTCACATATATACTCACCTTCATATGAATATGCTGCTTTCTATGAATCTAATCAAAGCTACAGCCTTTTTCTTTCTGCTGCTGTTGTTGTTTCTTCCTTTCGTCTACTATCAGCCAGGCGCGGCGTGTTGCGACAGCGTCAGAGCGACTACTACTTTAAATTTCTGATCGGTTGCCGCTTGCCGGTCGCATGAGCTACATAATTTGCATTTCAAAAATTGCTCTAAATTAATTTTCTAAATCCTTATAGACTAGAAAATTTTACGACTAAAAGCACACAAAGAGGAATACTAACAATGTTTTTTCAATAACGAATATGAAACCTGCCTTTCAAAAAGCCTAAAGATGCCGCCTTTATTTAGCAGATGTAAAGACGGCGTTTTGGTAAGTCCACGCCGTAGACCAGCCATACAAAGAAGTGCCGATGTTTGAAGGGTAACTGGATGCATTCTTGTTGCCCAAAAAAATCATTTAATGAAAGTGTAGAGTTTCAATGTATTCAAGTGCCGGACACTTTCAGTTCAACTTAAATATCAGAGTATTTATGTCTAGGGTGTCGTAGGGAGTCGTGAGTGAATTTGGGTGTCCGTATTCCGTAGCGAATTCCGTAGCGTACTACGCCCACATTTAGCGTATCGTAGCGTACTACAAAAAAATTGCGTCATTTATGTATATAACTTCTCGTGATCTCGATCGCGGTACTAATGATTTTTGGTAACGATTTACTTTAATTCAAAATTTGAAATAGAAGTCATAGTATTTGAAAAATTAATGACCAAACCATTACTTTAAATTACAAACTTTAAACAAATTCACGAGAAATGCATCAAATCGTTGTTAATCAAGATCGGGACTTTTTGGAGGGTAGTGTATATCACAGACACATTTTGGGCCTGAGCAAATTAGAAGTCGGTTAATATCAATTTATAAATTTGTCTTTTCAACTGGTGACAGGAATTCCCGACCATTGATCACACACATCAGCCACTCCAAAAGACCTCTATGTATCAAAATGCAACTAATTACAAAGCGTGTGAAACCGGCGACCGAAAAATGCCCACGCGCTGTGTCTGTCTGAATGTGCACGTGGGGCATTTCCGGTTCAGGATATTCGGTTTGCAAGAAAATAAACCTTTATTCTATTTCATAGCACAGATTCTATTTGCTTTGATTAACACCCACCCCAGTGGGCATCCGAACCACCATCAGTCACTTTTTGGCTCAGGTCAATATTGAGGTCATGACAGGTCAAAGAAGGTGGCATGTTAGAGAGAGTTTTGGGCTCTAGTGTCTGACAGAGTTGAGTTAGAACGGTTTTTAGGCACCATTTGCTTCCTCTCGTTACGGCAAATCGAATGATGTATAATATGACTATACTAGGTTAAAACACAAAAATTGTCTGACCTGAGGTCAGGTCAAGGTCACTATCTAATCTAGAATAGTCAAAATGCACATCAATCGACTCGCAATACCAATCTAAATGTAATAGTATCAAAATAAGAGCTGCATCTTTATTCCCTAAAAACTTATTGACCAATCTGAAAATCTGCTTTAATAGCCCAGATGACACCTCAGAGAGCACAGGTCAAAAATTGCATTAGGAACCTAGAAACGAGCCTAGGATTCTACGATTTGGGGGATATGAAGGTATTCTAAGCTTTATCTACACAAATACAGCCCAACATATGCTCTCCCCATGCACTTCCAAAGGAGAGGTTTGTGATCCGTACCTGACCTTAGGTCATCAATACGAAAAATCCGGGAATATATGTTGTAGTCCTTGGTGGACCCATTGTGTGGTATCAGTTTCAATCGGATAGGTTCACCCCTTTCTTACTTATGACACCTTAAACCTTTTTGGAGGTGAGGTCACTTAACCTGCACTGGTGACCTGACCTGAGATGATCTAACCTTAACATTTTGAGGAAAGCTGCAGAATCGATCAAGGATAAGGTGTGCTATGTACCGCTGCGCTTCACGCCGCCGTTTATCGTGCCGCCGGAAAAACCCGCGAGGGGTGTTAAAACACCGGGGCGAGGGTTTCAGTATGAAGGTGTGAACAAAATTTTGATATCATAGTATGATACATTTTTACCGTAGCCATTGCTAAAATACTATAATTCCGTGGTTGATGAATTATAATGTAACGTAGATAATGCCGTAGCGTAGCTTTGGCAAAAATTGAACTGTAGCGTAGCATAACTCGGTAATGTAACGTAGCACAGGCCTTCTATGCTGCTGAGCTAGTAACTAAATGCAGGCTGGATTGCACACGTTCTCTTCACAGTCTATGTATGAATGTCAAGGTCCATAATCAAGAGTATTTTCCAGGAGAACTTCTATTAGATTACCCTAGTGTTTTGTGTTCAATGACTTGTGTCTCGCCAGTGGTATGTCATGGATGATATTGTTGCACTGAAGTTCAGAAGCTCAAGTATAATAATTTGAGTGACGGACAAACACCAAACAGCCCTCATCATGGCTCGTATTTGCTATTCTAAAACTTTTGACAACTGTTTCTGCCAAAGGTGTACAGATTAAATTTCTATGGGTGCCAAGCCATGTGTGTGTACCGGGGAACGAGTCAGCGGACAAGGCTGCTACGTCAGCATCGTTGCTGGCTCCCCCACGACGGTTCAGGGTTCCACCTGGGAACATCAAGGTCCTCATCAACAACTATCTACATTCTGAGTGGCAGACAAGATGGGAGGCTGGACCTGAATGTACGTTAAAGTGCCTCCGGTCAACAATAGGCAGATGGGAGTCCAGCAGCTGGAAGAATAGAAGGGAGGTGTGTCTGATGCGGCTACATATTGGCCACACCTATATCACTCATGGACACTATCTGTCTCACTCCGACCCAAGCATTTGCCCCCACTGTGATGAACAACTAAGTGTTAGGCATGTCCTGTCAGATTCAGAAGTCTGTGCGGGGCTGCATGAAATCAGAAATTAATTTATCTGTGGACTAAGCATGCCAGACATTCTTGGTGACAGGGCAGCAGTTAATTTCAAACACATTTTTGCATATTTTACCAAGGTGGGCTTTGATGTCATCCATAACCCAAGTAGAGCTAGACAAAGTAGTGGTGTGTAAACTCTAGATGGCTGTATTTGTGAGCTTAGGACACTGAACTGATTTTTAGCATCTGAGAAGCCACTACAACGATGGGTGTGACATAGCCTAGTCGCTGGAGCGCCCTAAACCCCAACACACACAGCAAAACTGTTTGGCATGCCATTTCATTTTTAGCACGTCCATATACACCAAAAATGTTTGGCCATCGGGTTCATGAGAGAAATTTTCAATCCAAATGTATGCATGGATTGTGAAAAACTGGGCCCTGATCAGCATCTAAGAATATTCTTAGGCTTAGACACGTCATAATCGACGTCATGAACAGTGACATCATCGGTGTAACACCAGTCTTGCACCAGGTGGCAGGCAAATCGATTTGTTGGTTCATATTCTTAGCACTAGAGGGCAGTTGGCACACCCTTGTAGTGTTTGCACGTTCTTCTACCTTTAGCGGTGAGTAAAAGGTACATACATTGTTATCCACGACTGAGAACTACTCGCACCAGATTGCCGCACCGAAACGCAACTTGCTTTAATCATCCCATGGCCAGATATGCCGATATTTTAGTCTGGCGCAGTCACTATTTTCTGTCTTAGCTGACAAGTAAGACAGTCTTAGTGCTGACATCATACTTTCGTGACATCATGTGCGGCTAAAGCCAGTCTTACCGCTAGGTGGCTAGCTGAGTGGCGTGAGACTACTGTGCATGCTCTGTCTTAGCTAAGACAGTCTTAGCTAAGAATCTTAGTTGCCGATCAGGGCCCTGGTGTTACTGTGTGAGAATATGAAGGGCTCAAAATTCAAGTCTGACTTTGATATCCTCAAAAAAATATACACCAACTTTTTAATAATCATCCAACCAACAAGCTCCTGAATTCTCTCAAATATGGCCACATAGTGCTTTCCCGCTGAAACAGTTCTCTGGCCATGTCTGAGAATAGGTGGGTGGGGGACCTTTACTTTAGGACCCCACTCCACTTCCTCCACTGCAAAACTATCCCGCCCACGCCATTACCCAGTCTGCAAAGTATGGCAGCAGGCCAGACGAGTCGCACCAGCCATCCAAAATTATCGCACCACCAGCCTAAAAAAATTCACACCAATCTTCCATATACCAGGGAGAAAAATGCACACATTCCTACCCACACGATGCAATACTACCTCTCTTATTAGTTAGTTAAAGACTTTTTATAAGGGCCCCTCCTGTGTCTTTATAACTATTCAGTCATTATTTTTTTCGTTTTCAGTGTCAACTTCCTCACACCAGTCTTGCAAATTTGCACCAGGCTGATAAAATTTGCACCACTCGCTCCTGTCTCCAAGGGCACTCGCACCAACGAGATCTCGTCGAAAATGCCATACTTTGCATACTGGGCGATTACAGCACCAGTAAAATTAAAAGGTGAATGCAAAATAGCATTATTGGAAAAAGGCTGTCATGCCATCACAGCTCCAGCTGAGCCGAGTGATAGGACCTTGACCTGTCATTTTGTCATCCTCCCTCATCGTCACAAAGGATGGGCGCCTCCCTCGTTTTCTGTATTCTCCATTCGTCCAGCCCGGTCATGGACATGGTTGAGATCACTGGTGTTGCAATACCGCCTCGAGTGTGATTGGGCCGTTCCTGTGGTCAATACCGTCACCATTCTGAGGCTGCTCATGTATCCAGAGTAATTTATATGTCTCGTAATAGCCGCACCAGGCTGTTTCTATACCTCTTGTTGACCTGTAATAACGAACGTGATGACCACCAAAAGCTCACACCACCAAACGCATACTGGGCAAGCAAAATACGATTACTTTACACGGGATTCTAGGGCCTTGCTCTTTACTATACATTGGGTAGATAATCGAGTAAGTACAGGTACCTTGATCGAGCGCACCACCAAGGCAATAGAGACAACCAACCGTGTAGAGACACTGGGCACCAAGACTGACTGCGCACCACGGTATATGGCAAACGTGAAAAAAGGAACTCGGTAGGTATGTTGCAAAAGGAGCAGGTGCGCAAATTTAGGCTGCAGTGCGCAGAGTTGGCTTATCTGGCACAACTAAAACTTCACTAGTCTAAAACAATCTGGATGTGGAAAATAAATATTTTTGCAATATTTATCAAGTATATGGTTAAATGAAATTTTAGGGTAATATTTGACTTTAAAATACTATAAAAGAAAATACAGTAAATATGTTGTTACAACAGATACTAAAAACATTTAACATATAAACCTAGTATATTCTGGAAGGAAACTTGGAACAACCTTATCCTATACAGGGGCGGACGCAGAAACGCTGTTTAGAGGTCAGTTTGGGAGGAATTGTAAAACATCTCTTTTAAAGAAAATCGGCCAAAAATTTCGCCATTTTAGCGAGCATAGCCCGTTGCCACCGTCCGCGTCCGCCAATGATTCTACAGGCAAATTCCATAATTTAGAGTCTTGAGCTCAAAGAGCTTTGTTCAGCTATACGTATAAAGCTCTAGCTAGAGCCGTTTACAATTGTTCAGAATATCTTCGAAATGGAGAGCATTGGAGAGAGGCTTTAGTCGCCGGAAACGGCCGCCATTTTGCTGGAGACCTTTGTGGCCTTACACCGTTAGTTCGTAAAGCTTGCAGTACCCTTAGCGGAAATATATAAAAACAAGTAAAAAGGTGTTGTATAAAAATAATAGTCTGTTTTATATTAAATTATAAAATATTAAATTTATTTTTTGTTTAAAATTTGTATTATTTTAAAGGTAAAATTAAGCACACAATGACATAATATACTTTTAATATTAGGCTTTAGAGTATTTCCGCTAGGTCCAGGGCAGCTGGTAGTGAATGACTGGGGATAATGTAATTTACCGGCCGCCATTGCGTTTTCGTTTTTCCGTTCTGTCGGAAGTGGGCTGCATTTTCAGAGGGGGAAGGCTGCTGTCGGTTAGACATTTTTAAAGGTAATCTATCATTTTAAGCAAAGTTTGCTGCTCGTGGGAAGTGAAAAATGGGGAGGTACGACAATAGCTCTGATGAGGGCAATAGTCGAAGAGGAGGCAGAAGTAGATCTCCACGTAGAACGCCGCCAAGGTATTCTCAGGATACTGGTCGCCATCACGGGTCTCATCGCGATGGCCCCAGCTATTCCAGTTCGAGACGTTCGAGTGATCGGTCCTACACGTACAAAGTGTTGTGTGTCAGTAGCATTCATCCCAAGGCTGCAGAAGACATTATCCGAGAGGATTTGTACAGAGAGTTCAGAAAGTTCCCGGATGTTTCTGTGAAAGTTGTTCATGAACCTGATGGAGAGCGAGTGGCATATGTGTATTTTCGAACGTGGGAGGATGCCCGAGATGCGAAGCATGCAAGCAGAGGAAGGATTATGTTTTATGATAAGCCAGCAATGGTTGAAGCTGTGTATGACACAGCCCCTGTGATGGACTACATGCCCAGGCGAAGGAGTAGAAGCCCAATGATGGATTATCATCCCATGGAAGATAGGTACATGAGACCAAGGTCACCACCAAGGGAGTTTGAGAGGTATGGTCCACCGATGCCTGGTCCCATGGATCCTTATGGTTATGATATGCCACCACATGATCCATATGCCTATGGTAGGAGCTACCCATACAGGGAGCCCCCAAGGGGACCTCCCTATGGGGGAGGAGGATACGGACCACCAGGATATGGAGGTGGTGGGCCACCTTTCCCTCGTCCCCGCTTTGAGAGGCATGAGCGCAAAGAGAGGTTCCCAAACTACCTGCACCACATTCCTCCTGAGGATGACCCAACAGCCTGTCGCACTCTCTTTGCGGGCAACATGGAGCTGAACATAACTGAAGAAGAACTGAGACGCATCTTCAGTAGGTATGGGAATGTGGAGGACATTGACATCAAGAGGCCCCCACCTGGCACAGGGAATGCATTTGCATTTGTGAGATTTGAAAACCTGGACCAGTCAAACCGCTGCAAGACTGAGCTGTCTGGACAGTACATTGGAAAATTCCAGGTGAAGATTGGATATGGAAAGGTGCTCCCATCCTGCAAGGTATGGGTAGGTGGCCTTGGAAGCTGGACGACAGTGCAGGTATTGGAAAGAGAGTTTGATAGGTTTGGCGCCATCAAGAAGATTGAGTATGTGAAGGGTGAGCCATATGCCCATGTCCTGTATGAGACCCTGGATGCTGCCACAGCTGCAGTGAATGAGATGAGGGGCTTCCCACTTGGTGGTCCAGACAAGAGGATCAAAACAGACTTTGCAGCAGATGAAACAACAGTGCAGTTTGGCCGGCGGCCTCCCTTTGATGGGCCTGATGGTGGGGACGGGTTCCGTGGACGTGGTCGAGGAGGCTTCCGGGGCGGAAGAGGTGGATTCCGTGGGGGCTTCAATGGAGGTGACCGAGGAGACTTCGGAGATGAGTCATACCACTCCAACTTGAGGCCAGTTTCAACTGCTGAACCAAATCGCTCCATCAGCCCCTCAAGAAGGAGTGGTTCTGAGTCTGAGGAAGGTGGAAATTTGGCTAGTGCCAAGACTCTGGCAGACATTGCTCGCAAAGTGGGGACTTCATGGCATGGGGCTATGATATTGAAAAGTTCCCTGTTTGCATGCAAGTTTCATCTGACTGATGGGGATACAGATATTGCTGAGAGCCTCCTAAAGGATGAAACAGAGAAGCCTTTGTTGCGCATCACTCAGCGTCTTCGCCTGGACCAACCTAAGCTGGATGATGTGAGGAAGAGGATTGCATCTTCCCCACATGCTATTTATGTGGCCCTTCCCACTTCAACATCACCAGTGAATGTGGATGATGCCTCTGTCCAAGCTCGCTCCTTGCGTAACTTGGTTTCATACCTGAAGCAGAAAGAAGCTGCTGGTGTCATTTCTCTTCTGAGCAAGGAGGGTGATACCACTGGAGTGCTGTATGCATTCCCACCATGTGACTTCAGCAAGGAGCTGCTGACACGTACAGTACCAGCGTTGACTGAGGAGGCTGCAAAGGAGGATCACCTACTTGTGGTGGTCGTACGTGGGAGCTCCACCCAGCTGGCACTGAGTTAGGTAAGGTTTTACATTAAAATAATTGAAGGGTTGCACAGGTTTATATTTTATGGTCTGCCACTGTAGGTGCAAGGATGTAGTTGGTATTGTTTCAGATTAGCAAGAGCCATTTCTAATCTATTACTCTTGTAAATTTGCTAGTTGTGCATGTGCATACTGTCAGGTACTTTGGATGAGATAATAATATCATTGCAATTTTCACTGTCAGGACACAGTTTAAATTGGTTCATCCTCTTAGCACACATTTCTTGAATTCAGTGAATTGGAGTGTTCTCATAAACAACACTGCTGGTGAACATATCAGACAACTGGAATTGTGAAATTGGACATATCATGACTGTAAAATCGGAATTTACTCTCTTCAGCTGTTATGTCAGACCCTGTGCAAGAAAATTTTAATGTCATGTTTGGTTGGTGATAATCCCAGTGGACCTAAGCTAAAGCAATTTTTATCTGCAGTTTTATTTTTTTAAATGCGTTGACATGCCATTCTGTGGAAAAATACAGTAGCAAATGAATTTTGCTACAAAGCTTGAAATTGCAAATCCTTTCCAATAGTATGTACATTAATTATGCAGTCACAGTTATTTAACCCATTAATCTTTGTATACATAATTATATCATATAAAACAAAGCAAAAAATGGGTGACATGTTTCAATTACAAGAGTATTTTCGCCTGAAGACCTTATTTCAATGAGAAAGTAATGAAAAATATGACTGAGCCATCGCCACACTCGCAGAGTACACTTTCGGCCAGCCGACTTATTTCGTATGTCAACATCTTTCGTTTCAACGACGAATTACACCGACAATAGGTCATGAAATGCACAGCAATCACAAGACATATCCTGACTACTAAAACGGTCAGGTTCGCACAACAATCCATAAAAACACAAATGACGTTTGGTCACAAAAAACATCCCGTTTCTAATTCACGTAGGCTAACTCTTGAACAAGAATAAACACTTCAAATACAATATTGCGATGAGATAAACCTATTGAATGGAAATTAATAGCCAAGAGCTCGTTATGGCCCTAACACCACCCATATGTCCCGGAAAATCCCGCTGATACGCTTGTCCAAATGGGTTAAAAGGTGGCTGCACAACAAAGATTGCTGTATGTAAAATTATTTTTAACTCATGTTAAAATAAACACATCAATAGCTTTTATATAGGCGAGAGCACTTGATCAGTAAGGTCAAGATTTAACCAACACATTAGTACCGCACGTCTCAAGAATACCAGATACCCCGTTTGGAAAACACTTAAACATGTATCGCAATCAACTAAAAGATCACAACCTCGACAGTGCCCTTGCTGTTGAAACTCTCAGCGCTGAACTAGACTGGGAAATCCACGAATCGATCAAAATTAGATATATTAGTCCTAGCATGAACACCATGGGGTGCTCATAGCCGTTAGTTTATATTCAATAGGCTTCTCTCACTGCAGGATTTTTCTTTGTAGTGTTTATTTTTGTTCAAGTGTTAGCCTGTGTCAGTTAGGAGCCGGGGTGTTTTTTGTGGTCAAACGTCAGACATGTTTTATGGATTTTTGTGTGAATCTGTATGTGTTAGTAATCCGGATGTTTATTGTGATTTCTGTGAATTGCATAATGTTTTGTTGGTGTGGGTAGTTCATCGTTGAAACGAAATATGTTGCCGTACGAAATAAGTCGGGTGGTCGAAAGTATATTCTGCGAGTGTGTTAATGGTTAAGTCATATTCCTTTCGTCGTTATTGTATTGAAATCAACTCTTTAGACCAGAGGATTATGTTATCTGTATATTAAAGGTTTATCTTTGCTGTCACCAGGGCCCCATTTCATAAAAGGCGTAACTTATGCTTATAGCGTAGAAGTAGCATAATGCAGCGTAGAAAGTGAATAATACACCACAATCTTGTTTCACAAAAATGCAGCGTAAAATACAACTACTTGCAAAGTTACGCTGCTCTAAACTACGCTGTACTGGAATGCAGCGTAGAATATTGCCAATATTGTTTCATATAGCAGACAACATGTACGTTGAATATGTAAAACACTCATGAAAAGCTACGCAAGATATAGCAGCGTAACATTTATCGGACAATGAAGCAAAACATGAAAAATATATAATTTCTTATGAAATTCTGAATCTGAGGCAAAATTAGGTAGTGTAGTGAAGGACAAAAAGAGTCATGAATATAAAATAAACTTAAATAAAAAGGTGTGCAAGTTCTTCCTTGCACAGGTATGAAGTGCAAGTTGCACATGCCAAATTGCGCTGATATGAAGAGTTCTATGGCCATTTGGTATGCCAAAAATGTTATAGCTATTGATGCAAATACACAGGAAAGCTGACATTGATTTTTACTTTGACTTTCTGCCGTTACTGTTATTTTACAGTCTAGTGAGGACAGAACCCTTAGATAGGCTGACACTCACAAAGTGTTATATGGAGTCTATGGAGGGTAAAAATTCAATTTAAGTTGCCTGTCACCAACAAAATTCAAGTATCTCTACTGAGTCCTCTGGCAAAAATGATGATATACCGAGGTACCTAAGTACCGGCATCTTGATCTACTTATTCTTCAAACATGTCTACACACTATTCCTTTCCCAGTTTCATGAAATTATAAGGTTCACAGACCGACCTTTCACAGTTCACTCATGATTAGTAAACACAATTCACCTAGAATTCCACTGAACTACACTCGCACAACAATACAATAACCCTTTTAGGACCTTCTTGACAGTAACTACCTAAAACAATGAGGTACGGCCAAAAACAAATCCGTCGTATTTTTATTGCGTCAGCTGATAGTGCATCTTCCGCCGCAGTACTTGTAAAAGTGCATTAGAAACTTAAAAATCGAATAAGAGCAAATAAGTACAATAATTTTCATTCAAATAATTTATTGAAAAATATATATGCGATTTTTCATGTTAATAAAGCAGTTACACGCCATATTTGAAAGGGTTAATTCCATTCTGGAATTGGTCGTAATTCACGCTGCATTTGATATCTACGCCGCTTTCGCGTGAATGTCACCGCTCTTTGTGAAACGTGATTCTGAGTACGGCGTAACTTTGCAGGTGAATGTGATGTAAAACACGCCGCATTTCTACAACTTTTATGAAACGGGGCCCAGGATGCATGGATATTTTTATCTTTGCATCCTATTTTTATATCTTTGCATCCTTATTATCCTCCCCAATATAAAAACCAAACTACTTTTCATTGTCATTCGACGAAAAGATCAGCGTGATGACCACGTTTGATTTATTTTGGGTAAAGGTCAGATAAACCGTAAGAATTAAGATAAAAATATTCCATTATATATATGATTGAAACGTCCGTCCTATTGTGGCCATTGTTTTGTATGTTTTAAAATTGTATCTATTGGCATGTTAATTGTCAACATATATTTATTAACCATGACTATCCCATCTTGTCTCCAAATAATATGAATTTGTTTTTATGTCTGATTCGTTACCAAGCGATCAGTCTTGCCGTTGCTTAGTTCTTGGATTTTTACAACCTAGCACACAAATGGGTGGTTCCATGTTTGCATTTTCATTTGTTTTCAGTTCGAATATTTGTGCAAATCAGATGCTCTTTCTTTGTCTTTTCAGTTCAAATACTGGAGCAGATCAGATACTCGCAAGCTGTTTTGTTGGCGCGGCGTGAAGACCAGGCGGGCGGGCGCGTTTTGGCTGGGCGTGGTCAGCCACCTGTCCCGTCTCAGACTGCACAGCAATCAAGGACAACCTTGCATGCAACTGGTGGTCTCATTGATCCCAAGTTCTTGTTGTTTGAGAGCTCTCATCCAGTTTGCACTCTTCTTTTATTTTACATTTGCTCTTGTATTTGAAAGTAAGGATGTAACGTACAGATAACCCAGAAATGTGTTTTCTGTCGGGTCTGTTTTAAACCCTCCGGATGTTTCAGGTAATCGACGGCATTATGTGAACATGTGGAGGTGTGTGCAAGCTGGAGTGTAGTGTCGGTGAAGTGTTCTGTGAAAGTGCCAGTGTGAGTGGATTACCCCAAGAAAAGGTCACATTAATAATGAAGGTGATGGTGCTTCTTTTAGTGCACAGTGAGCTTTCTTCAAAACAAGTGGTGGTCATATTCAGTGATAGTGACTTCAACAGATAGTCTTTACCGATAACTTCTCTCATCATTTACCTTACGTCAGACTGCAGCCAGTGCTAAAAAATCAACAGCTTTGACATCACTTGAAACATTTCGTGCCCGGTGAAATTGAACTTTCTTTTCTATCTCTTCAAAATTGCTCCAGTGCCTGCTAACGTGGTGACTTGGCCTACGGTGCGACCAGTGGGTGACGTGATCGGTTCACGTGATAGAGAAAAAGTAAGAAGAAATTGTGTTAAATAACCGGAATCAAACGTTAGAAGTGAACTAAGTGGATCCAGTGAAAGTGTTGCAAAGTTTCTAGAAAAAATTTGTGGTTTTAACAATCCATACGCGGTGATAACAGAAAATTTCCACTTTTGTATTTGTATCAAAGCGGCCGCACTGTTCTCCCATTTTCACCGGCGAATAATCATTTACGTGGTCTGGAATAGTGGCTACGGTTGACTCGCATTTTGCCTTTTTGAAAGACGATTCTTTTAATTGAACAATACGGAAAGGTGATTCTCGTTCGCTACAAATCTAGTAGTGGTAGTGGGAAGTGGACGTGCACCAAAGTCTTCAGACAGTAATTATTGCAACGCGGTGGTTTTCTACAAGCTAGTATGCTTCCAGGTGATCGCGCTAAAGTCATTATTTTCGGAGTGACAGTGAGATATAGGTTTATGAAATCTGGGTGAGACTAGCTTCTGCGAAAATATAAAGTAGTGACCATACAGTGGTTGCAAAGTGAAGCAGCGGTGATAAAGTTGAGTTGAGTGGAGAGTGACGAAACCAACAGGTGCCGCGCACATCCGAAGTGAAGAATTCAGTGAGGAGGGGCTTAGTTCAGTGATAAGGGTCACCGAATTACTTTTCGTGTGTGGATCTTCCGAAAGTGCTGGTCAGATGCGCACATCTCTAAGAGACGCCGGCCTGGAAAGTGAATCGGAGGAAAGAGGTGGGCGTTGGCCGGTGTCATGGGATAAGTGGTGGAAAGAGCCAGTGTTCAGGTGCTAGTGCGCAGTGGGTGGAAAGTGGGTGGAAAGAGAGCAGTGCAGTGCTGATCGAGCAACCAGCTGGTACCATTTTTTCAGTTCGCGTTTTGGTTCTGAGCAAGCACCAGGGCGCCCCAGCCCTGACTGCTTGGATGAGTGAAATCAGTGATGTTTCGGTGAAATTATTCTTCTCGCTTCACGATGGAAAACTTCGTTTCGATACTGTGAAAATCAAGCGTGGCATCTCCTTTTGGCATATCAAATTCAGCTCGGCTCTAAGATATTTCAGTGCGAGTGATCAGTGTAAAGTGCTAGTGCTAGTGGGTGGTTGCAAGTCATCAAGTGTGCACATCTGAAGCACTTCCTTCTTCTGGCAAGCCTCTTTCTCGGATAATCCCAGCCTTTGAAATGTCCCATCCACATGATCCTGCAGGTAAGATCATTCTCCAATTGACACTGTCGACTTAGGAGAAAGCAGCCCTGTTTTCAGGTGCTGTGTTGTTGCATGTGGGCCCACATTTTGCCAGTCCAGCCGTCGCGGACGATTCTATCTTCTCTTCGTAATTTTTCACTAGATAAGCAACCAAATCTTAATTGTTGATGTGACCCTTTCTGTCTAGATACAAAGCTCCAGGGAGAAATTAAGTATAGGTTTGCATCAATCAAGCTAGCACGTGGCATTGCTGTAAATGGTGTTGCTTCGCTAGCTGTAACGAGTCGATTAGAGACCCACGATTACTCGGGGGTTGCGGTGGTGGGCTTCGGCGCGGAGCTCCATCGCCCTGTCGTATCTGACGACTAATGCGCTGCGTTGCGATCCGTGTCATCTCCTCTGCGTATCTGGCCTTTAGTATAACATCGCTACGTTGAAGTGCATCCGTGCAGCGACGGATTGCACAGACTCGACCCCCCACCGGATGGAATAATAAACGCCTGGCTTCCGAATGTTTCTTTTTAGCTCGGCACAAGGAGAACAATATCGAACACAGTGAAAGGTATTGCTCGGTGATTTCCTTGTTGATCTCCAAGTTCGAAACGCATCGCTTAATGGTAAGAAGATCCCCTCAGGGGACCGATCTTCACTTGCCGGATTCGTCCGGCAAGTTAAGATTGGAGCAACGGGGTGTGACGCGCCCGGGGCCCCAGTCAGCCTTGGGAGGCACGCCGTCGCATCGCCGCGGACTCATCATGTCTAGCCCTCCGGCGGCCGCCGCCTCTTCCGACCTCGGTCGGTTAGAGTCGACGTCTGCCGTCGGCGGCTCTGGTGATGAGGTCCGCGGTGGTACTGATGACTGCCTTACGGGCCCATTGTTACCTGGTGGGTAACCGTATTGGATCGGGTCAGCTCTGTCCTGCACCTCCCGGTACGTAGCTCCTGTTTGTTTTTGTTCTCTTGTTTTGTTGATTATTTTTAGTTCCTGTCATCCTTTTATGCCTTAGTTGTTGGTTCCACAGTTATTTGCCTTCTTCGGCATTTTATGGGTGTAAGGCGCCCACTCGAGGCCTATCTCGAGCCCCGGCGACGAGGTTGACGGGATCCTGGGGGGTTGAGGTCCCCCTCGGGCGGGTCAGTCCCGAGGGCTCCAACACGCCCCCTTTGGCCCAGATATCTCGATCCAACCGGGGGTAAGCCGTCCGTAGGCTGCCGCGGGCGGCCTAGCTACGCGGCAGTGTCTACGGACACTGTCGCTCGGTCCAGCTGGGAAGGGGGGATTATGTTTTGGGCGTGCGGCGCGGCGCCCTTCGCGGTGGGGACTGTTATAGTTCTTGCCGGGCGCGACGCGGGCCGGGGTTTCGGAAACCGCCTTTTTCGAGACCCCGACCTTTTGCTCGCGCCTGGTTGACCGCAGTCTCCGCTGCGTGAGGGCTGCCGCGTTTTGCTTCGTCCCGACTCATGGCCCTGCCGGCCCACTGGGCTGATGGCGTCAAGGGGGTGGGTGCGTTCTGATCGGAGGGGTTGCGTGAGTATCTCTCGCCCCTCTGAGATGGGCGCACCTGCCCCCGTAGGCACTGTACCAGCCCCGGACCCAGCTATTGACAGCTGGCAACCCGGGGGGCCGAAGGTAAATACTTTTCTCATGGCATCCTCCCAAGCATCTACTTCTACTGGAAAGACCCTACGGACTCCGATCCCTGCTTCGAACTTGACCAACCCGACCACATTCTCTGGAAACCACTGATGTGATGGACTCTACGGATGATAGACCCCCCGCGCTAACTAGACCACACCAGGCTCGCGCTTCAACCCCTGTGGGGGACAAGAACACTCCCAGAGTTCTCGTCCTCACTCTTGAGGAGGGTGACAAGGTTAACCCCTTCCAGGTCGCTCAGGCCCTGGCAAATTTTGGAACTGCAACCCACGTCTATCGGCACTCAGGCACAAAATTGGAAGTGACCATGTCATCGGAGGCAGAAACACGTGACCTATTGTCTGCTAAAAACCTTTCCTATTTAGGTGAGGGAAAGGCAGTGATCTGTGTACCAGTCTCTGTCGCTCTTCATCCGACAAAGAACAGCGCTGTGGGAGTTGTTACTTGTCGGGAACTGATAGACTCCACAGAGGAGGATGTTCTGATCGGTCTGGAGGAGCAGGGTGTAACGAAAGTACGAAGAATGAGCAAGAGATTGAATGGCAAACTCGTGCCAACGAATACTTTCGTTCTTACTTTCGAAAGCAAGGAACTCCCCAGAGATATTCGGGTTGGTTGGCTCTCCGTGCGTGTTCGTAAGTACGTGCCGGACCCCACACGGTGTTACCGTTGCCAGAGGTACGGTCACGTAGCTAAGTCGTGTAAAGGGCAGGAACACTGTGGGAAGTGTTCGTCTGTGGGGCATGGGTCAGCTGCTTGCGAGGCTGATGTCACGAAGTGTGCGGTTTTGTAGTGGGGACCATGAAGCGTGGTCACGTACATGCCCCAAGTTTCTCTCTGAGAGAGAAAAGCTTAAGACCAAGGTCCTGGGGACGACCCCCAAAGAAACCTCCACAGCACGAGACAACGTCGGCAACACACCCAGCTCACTGGAACCGACTATAGAACAGACGACGGCTCCTCGCTCGACTTCTTTTCGGGATGCTCTGGTGGGAAAGACGCAGCGTGTCAACCCACCTGCCACCATGGATTCATCCATGCGAGACATCATGCACCTCTCCGTGCGTGAATTTATGAATCTGCTTGGCGGTCAGGTGCTACAGCCTGACAACCAACTTGATGTCACGAACGTTGAAGCCCAACCTGACCAGCCACATAGGGTCACAGCTGAGAAGAGTGTCCAGACAGACCCAACGGATGACTCGGTCGTGTCGGCATTAGCGCCGCAGACCAACGGTGGCAGCAGAGACACCGCTGAGAAAGGGGTGCAGACTGGTACTCACAATAGGCAGCATTCAGTAGCTCATACAGAGAAAGCCGGAGAACAGTCCCAGGAACCCCCTGCAGCGAAACGCGCACGGGTCAACCGAGCAGATGCTCCCGGCCCTGTGAGTACCAAAATACCTCCTGCTGTGACACAGAGCGAAGGAGCCACTCCAAAAAAGGTAGGAAGTGCGGTACCCACCATCACAACCGTAACAAACTCAACATTACAGACGTCCACAGAATCGAAAGGCAGAACACCCTCAAACAAGATAACCAAACGGTTTGGCTCGGAGCGGTCCTCCTCCGCACCCCCAAAGGGCCGTGACGTGAGCAAGGAACAGATTGGAATCATCCTATCTCCGGGTCACGGGGATACAGGGCTAATGCCCCCGCCATACCCTCCGCCACCTCCGCCTCCACCAACACCACCTACGAAAACTAACAGGAAATGCCCCGGCACAATCGTGCGTGACGGGAAACGCAGGCTATCCTCTCCAAACTTACTGTGTGAGAAAAATCCCCCCAACACGTGACTGAGGAGAAAACAGATTTTGTTTTTCGAGACTCAAAAGGAAAGAGAATTTGGGTGCCAAGGGTACAAAAAGAGCTTCTTCATCCACGGCTGCATTCTGGTTCCACCGAGAGTATCGGAAACGTGCAACATGTGTGGCAGGATGTGCCGCGCCCATCTCCAGGTAGTGATGGGAGGCACCCCGGTCAGAGAGTTCGAGAGGCGTACATGGACAGGGACACAACATTCGTGCGTCGCTCTCCGCCCAAAGGTCTGGGATACCCGGAACGAATGGCAAGACCACCAGCAGAGTGGGACACACGTACAGCGTGGTGTGTCTCAGAAATGTTTGACGGCAGGAGTTGGGAGACGTAGTCTGTATTTGGTTGATAGGTTTGTTATATTGGGAGCTGTTTTCCAATCCACCTAGTGTGCTGTGCCGAACACAACTTAAATCGCTAACCCTACTTTTTGTGCATTATAAACAAGGATGGGCGCGAAATGACCATGTAGTCGAAGTGCCCTAAAACCCCAAACAACAACAACAATGGTAAGAAGATCACAGAACCCTGATTTCAGAATCACACGAATCTGGTCACGTATGGTTTTCCACACCCTGCGCACATGTAATTTTGAAGCTGAGAACACTAAGATGCTCGTCGGTATGCTTCTACGACCGCCAGCCTGACTCACAAGACGGACGACCGCGCCAATACCGTTTCACGTATTGCCAGTAGGGGAGGAGACTAAGCAATGGAGACCTTTGCCCGCTTTTCCAAATATTCGGTGAGTAAGATGTGTATAGCAGTGTTTTTATTACAGGGGAAGCCGCAGACTGCCACTGGCCCGGTTCCGGTATTAGGTTTATTAAACACGTGAAAATTCAATGAACACTGCGGACGAAAATTGGGCGACGACTTCTTCGTCAAAACTAGAAACGTGAAACGTTGTGTTATTTCCACCGTTTATTATTTGTAGGGCTGGTCTCTTGAGGGATGTCCAGTAAGGTGTATCACTAGAGGGGTTATTTTAACAGTTCATGGTTTTTATATGATTTTATCATGCCCTGTATCTGTGGAAACAAATTGGCGTGCTCCATTCCCATCAAATTCAAATCCCCATCCTGCCCCTGGCGATCAAAGTTTTGCCTATCTCCCAGCATAGGAGCGATGCTAGCGCCATAGCGGCAAACCTGGGAACTACCACACTCGGGTATATTAATGAACGCAGATGTTTTGAAAATGCTCACAAACACATACACACTGCGCTGAGGGAATCATGAACACCACAGCATTGATACGGTATCAAGATGTGTCTTGCTTTTCTACCTTTGCTAGGTACGAGGCGTCCGGGTAGAACTATCATGACCATTACCAAAACCTTATGCATGGAGGGCGACCTTTTGTGCTGATATCGCGCCATAGTTTCATTGGCTCCACTATCAGAGCCGTGTTCTCTTCCGAAATACGACCGATGTCCATTTGTAACCCGTTTATTACGGCCGCCGTTCCGCGGTTGGAAAATCCGTAGCGATCGGCAGCCAGAGCCGTATTCACCAGCCTGTCCGTATTCCACGCAGCGGCGTCATGGTCGTCGGCATCTCCAGGCTCCCAGTCGACATCAGAGGGACGGTCGTCTGTTTCAGAGTACTCGGTGTCACCTGCAGTGTCTGTCGCGGTGCTAGTTCCATGGATCTGCAAGCCGGACGGTCTGGGTTCGGTGCTGGGTGGCCCGGCTGCACCAGATGGACCGGCTTCGCTGCCTGGTGGGCCTCCGGCCGTCGGTGGCTCCCTCTCCTCTCTCTCTCTCTCTCTCGGACAGCCTTCACCTACGCAGACCCGCTGTCTGCCACCAGCTGCTCTCTTGGAGATCGATGCCTCCGAGGAACATTTTCCTCGGCCCTCGTTGATCCATGATGAACTTCACCTCAGCCGTCGGCACTCGGTTGTCACGGGGACAGCTGCAGTGGGTCAGGTTCCTGCACTTGCCGACGGCGATGTCGAACAGTTTGTTGAAGAAATTTTCCCCTTTCTGTAGCCTCGCGTTCTTCTGGTTCCGGTTTTTCGTCACGACTTTGTTCATACTCTGGAATTTCTTGTAGCACGCGACAACCTTCAAGAATACGTTATTGGGCCGTATGACCGGGATTCCTTCGCTTTCCCATACAGCTATTATTTTCTCAGCGACATTTTTGAAATTTCCTTTTAACGGCTCACCACGTGCTTTCACACGCCTGTCATGGAGCACCCGGATGTAGTTTACAACATCTTTGTTGGTAGAAAGTTGGTTTGAGGGAAGTTGGTTTGGTGCTCCTAGGTAGAAGTGATTGGAATTACTGCGGAGCGGTATCTTCACTGAGGATCAAAATGCAAAACCTGCTAAGGAGGTGGGATCACAGGGTCAGGAATGTAACTGCTTTGGCGGAATGGGAAATCAAGATCACATTGAGAGGTGGAAAATCCACCCTTGTTGGATCCAGACGTGTGGTTTGGCTTAGACAAGCTCCGCAATTATTCAACCCTATTGAACGACCCGGGTTTGACGCGCCGGCTGCTTCGGTCCGCGAGAGGTCCCTCATTTTCAGAGCTTAATTTGGCACAAGTAATCAAAACAAAGCACGAAACGACCCTACAGTACATGCTTATCAAAACAGGAGATGCATGGTAAAGACCATAATAAAATCACCGGCGGCTGTTCAAGCAATTTAACTCCAATGAAATCGAAGTATTTAGGCGCCTATAATGAGAAAATTACCAACGCGTACGTCCTGGTCACTCAGGCAAAGTAAACAAAGATGGATCAAGGTCAGTGTAATTGAGTACGTCAAGATCGGGTACTGAACACGGACAGGATGTGACTTGTAGGTAAGCAAGAATAATTATTTGTTACTTCCCTCATTATACCTATGGCAGTTTTTTAGGCACAGTGTTTACTTTCTGCAAGGACGGTTCCAGGGGGGTGACTGGGCCATGCCCCCGCAAAGCACCAACAAATAAAGGGCAAAATGTATACATTTCGCCGTGTAGGTACAACACAAACGAAGCAACTTGTATTAAGGAAAGTCGATTTTAAACGCACTAGTGACTCGTAAGCCGTCGAAGTCCGACGGGTTTCTCTAAACCGGATATTTTTTAACTTGCCCCTAAACCCCATTTACCCCCTTCTCAAAAAAAAATATATATATATATATATACAGGGGCGCAGCCAGAGCTTTCGTATGGGGGGGCACACCAACTTTGAGGGGCACCCCGGGGAAAAAGGGCACTTTTTAACGTAACCTATAAAACTTACTATATCTTTGTTTATATAATTTTTTGGGCATCTTTTGTTCAATAAAAATGCAAAGAAATCATTGACGGAGAAGGAAAACTCGAATAAAACCGAAGAAAGGAACAAAATATCACCAAAATGCCATGAAGTAGCCAAAACACTACTTTTTGTGATAGATTTAAGGACAGCCAACTCATGCAAGTACTTAACATCAGCGGAGCATGTGATATCTGTTACAATGTGCAGGTTAAGGCATATTGGAGTCAAAATTTTTTTGTTATGCCCACGGGTTTTGTCGTGACGAGTGACCCCTGGCTGAACGCGGATTAAGTTCCTTGCCTCCCACAATCGCCGTGGGACGAGGAGTGGCATAGTGTCTTTGGAAGAACACATTTTTGCTGCCGGAAAAATTTGGGAGATACCTTTTGAACTCGTTTATTAAGTTCCATATTCTCAAGCATCGGTCCCAGTTAAGAGTAAATAAAAGGTGAACAGGCCGGTGGTTTAGATGGGGATGGTGTGACAGGGCTGAAAATTGTAACAACTAGTTCTTCATTTAAATTAATTAGTAGAAATCCTGGTTTAGGGAACTGTGCTCTGAGCTCAGGGGCACATGCCTTTTTATCATCCCTTCCCAGAATCCACCAGTATAATAAGCAATTTATATAACCTGGGGTGCCTAGGTATCACAAGCCGTTTTAGAGATTCCTCATTCCTCGTTAGCTCCGTTTTACAAGGGGAGTTTCCATTGTGTTCTTATTCCCCATCTATTCAAGACCAGCTCTGGGGCCCCCAAATGTGGATCAGAGGCCCCCGGAGCAGCTTCCCCCATCCCCCAGTTGTGCCTCCAGGGACTAGACTAGCTCAGTGACCCCGCTCCGAAATGATGGGAGTTGGCCTTGTGTTATTATCTGTCTTTTCAAGACCACCTCAGGGGCCCCTGATGTAGATCAGGTCACAGAGCAGCTCACGCTTCACCCAGGGACTAGACTAGCTCATTGGTCCCAGAGATGAGGTCATCAGACTAGCTCAATGGGCCACAGATAGGCTCATAGGGCCTTAAGCCAGTTCAAGAAGCCCCAGAACAGTTTAAGGCGCCAGATCACCTCAGGGGGCCTCAAGCCAACTTAGGGGCTTTCACAAGCTCAGCGCCCAGACCAGCTCAGGGTACACTCAGAACCTAGACCCACTCTTGGGCCCCAGATCAGCTCTTGGGACCCCAGATCAGTTCAGGGGCCTCAAGTCAGGGCCACTAAATCAGCTCAGGAATCCCTCACCAGCTCGGGGCCCAAGCAGTTCAAAAGCCCCAGAGCTGCTCAGGGAACACCAGATCGGCCCAAAGGGCACCAGATCAGCCTCGGGGACAAATAATCAGATCAGTGGTCCCCGACCAGCTCGGGGCCCAGATCAGCTCGGGAATACCAGATCAAGTCAGGAGGCACTTAATCAGCTCAGGAGCCCCATACTATCTTAGGGGCCCTCACCAGCCCCTGTGGGCCCAGTTCAGCTCAGGGCCTGGGAGCTGCTCAGGAAATCACGTAATCAACCCAGGAGGCCCGGGTCAGCTTAAAGGGCACCATATTAGCCATGGGGCACCAGACTAGCTCAGAGGGAGTAAGATGGGCTCAGGAGACACACTGATGACTCAGCAGGCACCAGATCGACTCAGGGGGCATTAGTTAAGTTCAGGAGGCAGTATATCTGCTCAGGGTGCACCAGATCGATCAGCCCAGGGGGCATGTTCAAGTCAGGGGCACTAAATCAGCTCAGGGATCCCTCACCAGCTCCGGGCCCAATCAGTTCAAAAGCCCCAGAGCTGCTCAGGGGACAACAGATGCCCATAGGGCACCAGATCAGCTCCGGCGACAAACAATCAGATCAGTGGTCCCCGACTAGCTTGGGAATACCAGATCAAGTCAGGAGGCACTTAATCAGCTCATAAGCCCATACCATCTCAGGGGCCCTCATCAGCCTCTGTGGGCCCAGCTCAGCTCAGGGCTTTAGATCTGCTCATGAAATCACGTAAGGAGGCCCAGATCAGCTGAAAGGGCACCAGATTTCTCAGGGGGCATCATATGGGCTCAGGAGGCACCAGATCGACTAAGTGGCATTAGTGCAGCTCAGGTGGCACCAGATTGATCCACTCGGGGTCCAGATCAGCTCCCAGTCCCCCAAACTATGGCAGGAGCCTAAATCAGCTCAGGGAGGAACATAACAGCTCAGGGGACACAAGGTGGGCTCAGGGCCCACCAAACCAGCTAAGGGGGGACCAGACCATCTAAGGAGACATCAATAATCAGTTGAGGGGGCACCTAATCAGCTGAAGAGGCACCATATTGACTTAGGAGACAGAATCAACTTGGGGAGGCATGAGATCAGATCGAGGACCCGAATCAGCTCAAGGGGCACTAAATCGGCTATCAGGGCACCAAGAGCTCAAAGGCATTAGAATAACTCAGAGGGCATTATATAGGTTCAGGAGGCACAATTATTTGCTCAGTGGGGCACTCGATTGACTCAGGGGCACCAGATCAGCTTAGAGGGCAAGTTATCATCTCAAGGGGCCAAGACCAGCTGAGAGACCACGAGATGAGCTCAAGGAGCACCAGATTAGCTTCACCCGTACGATTATTGGCGACGATGAGGCATTAGGTGGACACATAGTAGGTGCCCATACTCTTCCCGGGTGCTTGGAAAGGCGACAGAATGCCCTAACTGACCGAAAAAGGTATTAAGTTGTCCAACAATAGTTTCAATCGGTACATACGGTCCAGTTACATCTAGGTTCAACGGCGTAGGCCACTAAATTTCGAGCGGCACGGCCCAAATTGGGTACTCCACCTGGCTATCACCCCAGCAGTGATGGGAGGCACGTCCCCATGTGCCCCCCTGGACAGTAGATCAACTCCGGGAGGCATTAAATAAGCTAAGGGGGCCCGGATCAGCTCAAGGAGCACTAAAACAGCTAAAAGTACTCCAGGCAAGATCGGAGGCATCAAACTAACTCAGAGAGTATTTTATAGGCTCAGAAGGCACACTTATTTTCTCAGGAGGGCACCAGATTGACTACGAGGGCACCAGATCAGCTCAGAGGGCACATGATCAGCTCCAGGGGGCACCAGATGAGCTCCGCCCGTACGATTATTGGCGACGAAGAGGCATTATCTGGAAACGGATTACGTGCCTATGCTCTTTCCCGGGTGCTTGGAAAGGCGACAGAATGCCCTAGCTGACCAAAAAGGCACTTATTGTCAAACAATAGTTGAAATCGCTAAATGCAGCCTAGTTACATCTAGGTTCAACGGCGCAGGGCACTAAATTTCGAGCGGCACGGCCCAAAGAGGGTACACCACCTGGCAATCAAAAGGGCACCCGGCACCGATAGGTGCACGTGCCCCCTGTGCCCCCTGGACAGTAGATAAACTCCGGGAGGCATTAAATAAGTTCAGGGGCCCGGATCAGCTCAAGGGGCACTAAAACAGCTAATAGGGCAGCAGGCAAGCTTGGAGGCATCAGACTAACTTAGAGAGCATTATATAGGTTCAGAAGGCACAATTATTTATTCAGGGGAGGGGGGCACCAGATTGACTACGAGGGCATCAGATCAGCTCAGAAGGCACATGATCACCTCCAGGGGGCACCAGATGAGGTCCACCCGTACGATTATTGGCGACGATGAGGCATTATCTGGAAACGGATTACGTGCCTATACTATTCCCGGGTGCTTGGAAAGGCGACAGAATGTTTTAGGTGACCAAAAAGGTACTTAATTGTCAAACAATAGTTGAAATCGCTAAATGCGGCCTAGTTCCGTCTAGGTTCAACGGCGTAGGGCACTAAATTTCGAGCGGCACGGCCCAAAGGGGGTACACCACCTGGCAATCAAAAGGGCACCCGGCACCGATGGGGGCACGTGCCCCCTGTGTCCCCTGGCTGCGGCCCTGGACAGTAGATAAACTACGGGAGGCATTAAATAAGTTCAGGGGCCCGGATCAGCTCAAGGGGCACTAAAACAGCTAATAGGGCACCAGGCAAGATCGGAGGCATCAGACTAACTCAGAGAACATTATATAGATTCAGAAGGCACAATTATTTTCTCAGGGGGGCACCAGATTGACTACGAGGGCATCAGATCAGCTCAGAGGGCACATGATCAGCTCCAGGGTTCAAGACCAGCGCTCAGGGGGCACCAGATGAGCTCAAGGGGCACCAGATTTGCTCTGCCCATACGATTATTGGCGACGATGAGGCATTATCTGGAAACGGATTACGTGCCTATACTCTTCCCGGGTGCTTGGAAAGGCGACAGAATGCCTTAACTAACCAAAAAGGCACTTAATTGTCAAACAATAGCTTAAATCACTAAATGCAGTCTAGTTCTATCTAGGCTCAACGACGTAGGGTACTAAATTTCGAGCGGCACGGCCCAAAGAGGGCACACCACCTGGCAATCAAAAGGGCACCCCGGCACCGATGGGGGGCACGTGCCCCCTGTGCCCCCCTGGCTGCGCCACTGTATATATATATATATATATATATATATATAGATCCGCCCTTGTCTCTCTGCATAAATTTATCGCTGGCAGGCTCGTTGGAAGAAGGCGAAAAATAGAACAGATGGTGTTTTATCAGATCACCGCAGGGCGGCGCTAGTGTAGACAATGGTATGAGATGGGGTAACTTTCGCTTGCTTGGGGCAGGATGGGGATTTGAAGTTGGACAAAACAATTGGTACAGTATTGATTCAGGGTGGCTGGGGCATGATAAAATCATATAAACACCTTGCACCGTGATAAGCGATACACCCTAATGTCCAGTATGTCGATGACAATGCTTTTGGGGTGCTGCTGTGTTGATGCTTTTATGGATTGAATGGAATTGTGTGAATGAAATAGCTAATCGGTCTTGCTAGATTAAATCTCAGACGGAACTGGCGGTGTTATTTGATGGTAGGGTAGAGTGGGGTAAGACGCATACGTTAAGGGAGAATGTGTCTGTACCAATACTGCGTGGATGGAATTGCCTTATCTTTTCTTCGTTAAGATTTTGCATCGTCTGTCTACACTCAGATAGAAATTTGGGACTCTGACACGATGCGAAGTGTGCGAAATTTGTTTTTTCTTGAGACCATGTAAATGGGCGTTTTACCCCGATAGCGGGGTAAAACGCCGTATCCCCGGGGTAAAACGCCGTCATTTAACACCCAGAGCATATTGTACCTCGTCACATGAACAAGTAGGAACTTCGTTGTAATTATGCTTTACGATAGTTTTGTGACAAAGTGGGCAAGTTATTTGAGGCATTTAAGCCCGACACTGCAAAAGCAAGCAGATAGGCCTTTTACCTATTATCAGAAAACGCAAAAGCAATTTAAGGTAAAGCTCCAACATCTTTTAGGGCGCGCAAAACACCTTAAAGCGTCTCCGGTTCATTCTGCTCGCAAGTGGTTTTTCTTCGGTATGTCTTCCCATATTCTGGAACAGAATGTCAAGGTAGGATGAGGATGGGTATGTATAATATGGAAAATTTAGTTACCGACGACGTTGGTCCGGGATCGCTATATGCAAACAGTGCTTCGAGCAGATCCATGATGAAGACAGGTATTAATTAGATCTGCGGATCCAGAAGCAACTTTTGGAGGGGCCAACCAATGTTGGGGGGGGTAAATTAAGAAGAAACCGCAAAAACAAAGTATTTATAAAACGACAAAAATTTGGTCTTTGAGGGGGAAAATATACATGTTTAGGCTTTGGAGGGGGCCACGGCACCTTTAGCCCTCTTTGGATCCGTCAGTGATTTAAGACCACCCCTCAAGATGACCAAATGAGAGCAAACTCGAAAACTTTCCTGTGAGCTATAGGAGCTATTTGAAACTCAACGTCTTCTGTTATGGTAATTTTTTTTAAACCCAACTTACTTCGCCATCACGACCATTGGTGAGCGTGATTGGGGTAGTAGCCAGTGGCGGATCTAGCCGGTTGGTTTGGGAGGGGCAAACCAAAGTCGAAAAGCAAAAAAAACGCGCAGTGAAAAATTGCGCTACAATATGCTCTTTCGGTAGGATTTTGGGAACTGGAGACGAAAAGCAAAATAAAACGTCACGGTGAAAAATATGGGCTCAAGATACATTTTTCCTATCCAAGCCCCAATATTTACACTGAACTTCTCTAATTCTGTTTGAAGTTGAGAGTTGAAGCACCAAAATTTTGCTTACAAGCTAAAAAGGAGTCGGGGGAAAATGGAGGTCAATCGCTTTGGGGGGCAAAAACATAGTTTTGCCCCGAGCTTTTCCGTTTGGGGGGGCGCAAGTGCCTTTATTGCCCCCCCTGGATGCCCCACTGGTAGTAGCGATAGCAGCCCTACCTCCATGTCCTACCTCTCTTAACACGCGCATTGACGGGGGGCGGGTACCCGCCCCCTCGGGTTTTTCGGAGATGGTAGAAAAACGGCGGCGCGTAACGCCGCCGTACTTGGTATACCTTTTCCCTCATCATTTTTACAACTTCTGTGAAAATTTTAAGGTTAGGTCATCTCAGGTCAAATCAGCAGTACAGGTCAAGTGACCCGACCTCAAAAAAAGTTTAAGATAGAATAAGTCGGAGCAGGGTGAACTTATCCGATTGAAACTCATATCACATAATGGCCCCACCGAATTCTCTAACATATGTTCCGGTATTTTTGATATCGATGACCTAAGGTCAGGTACGAGCAGTGACCCAAAATAGGTTTTGTGCTAGGGTGTCGAGTGGAAAATTCAGCTCGGAATGTATGGCGAGTGAGTGGAAAATTCCCCCAAAATGTATGGCGGAGTAAAAAATTTCCAATTTGGGTACTCAGGTGGTAAACTCTCAGAGCCCTTGTTTGAACTGAGGGATGGATATTTCCTTTAATTTTCTCAAAGTAAATATTTTAAAATCGTCCCCAAGCAGCATTGTTTGACCAATACCGTGTGAAAAATTTGGGTTAAGCAGGTAAATCTTTACCAACTGAAACCCCCTGATGCAGTCTTCAAATTTTTTTTAAGGAATTGGTGAATTTCGACAAATAAAAAGCTTTTTGGGGGCTTCTGAGACCAACCTTCGGGGGAAAGAACTCTGGGAGCCACCAAGACTAACATTTGTGGGAGGAAGATTAACTCTTGGGGGGCTTCCCTAGACCAACTCTTGTGCCCCTTCTCTCCTCTCCCACACGACCAGCTCTAAAGGGCCCCTGAGACGAAATATTGGGGCCCCCTTAGACCAACTCTGCAGAGGGGGCCTCCGAGATCGGCAGGTGGTAAAAAATGAAAAGGGATTTTTTCATGCAATACCTAGTGCCAAAATTAATTATCTAAGCATACACTGTATAGTTTTTCTATCCGGGACAACGCCCCTCCTATACCTATACCTATAGTTATCGGAATTTTGGAGGCCACTCCTGACCCCAATCACTGCACCTCGCATACACCTATGTTGGGGCCCAGTAGAGCCTTGGTTTACACCTAACTAACCCAAACGAAACTACAAACTTTCTATCACGGCAATAAAGTCTTCCAGACTCTTGCTAAAAGTTTCTTTTCTTTACCTGTCATTTCCCTGCTTCTTTTTACATATATACTCACCTTCATATGAATATGCTGCTTTCTATCAATATCTAATCGAAGCTACAGCCAGCCTCCTTTCTGTGTGTGTTGTTTCTTCCTTCGTCTACAATCAGCCAGGCGCGGCGGGTTGCGACAGCGTCAGAGCAACTACTAATTTAAATTTCTGATCGCTTTCCGCTTGCCGGTCGCATGAGCAACATAATTTGCATTTCAAAAATTGCTCTAAATTAATTTTCTAAATCCTTATAGACTAGAAAATTATACAACTAAAAGCACACCAAGAGGAAGACTAACAATGTTTTGTCAATAACGAATATGAAACCGGCCTTTCAAAAAGCCTAGAGATGCCGCTTTTATTTACTAGATGTAAAGACGGCGATTTGGCAAGGCCACGCCGTGACCTAAATTTTCGCACTGCGGCCGTCGTCCCCGTGGGCCCTTTCGGCCCCCCTTACGCCACGCCGCCCCCCCCCGCCGTAGACCAGCCATACAAAAAAGTGCCGATGTTTGAAGGGTAACTGGATGCATTCTTGTTGCCCCCCAAAAAAACATTTCATGAAAATGTAGAGTTTCAATGTATTCAAGTACCGGACACTTTCAGTTGAACTTAAATATCAGCGTATTTATGCCTAGGGTGTCGTAGGGTGTCGTGAGTGGATTTGGGTGTCACAGGGCGTGGACGCAGCAATGAAGGGCTGATATGGATAAAAATTATTTTCTTCGAAATAAATGGTCAATTTTCTACCATACAGTGTCAAAAAAATATGATGCTTAGCATACAAATTTCAAGATAATTGCTTTTAACAACAAGATGACCAAAAATAGTTTTTCACTATTCTCAGTACCAAAAATACAAAAACAACTTTTCAAGGACGTAAGCCTTGAAGTCATGTGCACAGATAAACTGCTTTCCAGAAATGTATCTTTCAAAGCGGTCAGCTCATTTTTTTGGCAACACAAGGTTAGGGTGTGTAATTTTCCACTCACCAATTTTGTGAGTGGTGGAATTTAGTGGCGGTGTTCACCCATTTGAACTTTCTCCGGTGGGGCAGGGGGCACTGAACGTCTTGCCCGCGCCAGAATTTCGATTCAGTTGTTCCACTGAAATCGGTGGATATAAGGATGCCAGGTATAATTGGCTAGAAAAATAGAAATCGCCAGATTTTTTGCAGAAAAGCCAGAGAAGCGCATAAGAGCTGAGTTAATTTGGCGATCTCTTAGTCGATTCTGCTGCTCTCTTTTTCCAGTGGACGTTGGTAGAGGAGGTAATGGAACTGGCCTTTGTAGTAAGTATTGCTGAGTAAAATTAAATAGTAGTAAGTATTGTTGGAAGTGAGGGGAAAATTCAGCAAAAAATATATAAAAGTGAGTGGAAAATTCTGCTTGACTGGGTGTCGTTCTGCACCCAGCACCCCAGGTTTTGGGACACTGGGTACGAGGCATGACCTCTCCATTGGAAATACATGGGAAAAATTGTTTTTACGGAATAACTCAGTAACGGATGGTGATAGAGCATTTATTTTAGCTGCATTAGACTCGCCTGGGCTTTGCGGTTCTAATGATATCCATTTTATATAATTTGACCGTGACCTGACCTCAGGTCAGGTCAAATTCTTGATTTTACCTAGCAAGGTCAAATTATATATCATTCGATTTGGCTTGCTAAGAGGATTCATATAGTTGAAGTCGTGTTTCTCTATCTTTACTTGTTCAGATGTAATGGCCGAAAAACTGAATTTTACATGTTATCCCTATGACGGGCATGTTTTGACCTCTCGTGACCTTAAATGTGACCTGACAAAAAAATGGTTCAAATATTTTCGATGGAGAAGTGGATGGGCAGCCCAACATTGACGGGGGGGCGGGTACCCGCCCCCCCGTCAATGCGAAGGTGGCTCAGACCCCCGTCAATGCGCGTGTTAAAGACACATCCATTGGGGTAAAACGCCTACCAAATATTGGGGTAAGACGCCTGGGGCGTCTTACCCCAATATAGCCCAAAGACGACTGGGGCGTATAAGTACCATAATGCAGCGTAGAAAGTGAATAATACGCCACAATCTTGTTTCACAAAAATGCAGCGTAAAATACAACTACTTGCAAAGTTACGCTGCTCTGAACTACGCTGTACTGGAATGCAGCACAGAATATTCCCAATCCTGTTTCATATAGCAGACAACATGTACATACATGATGATGATTGGTGTTTTAGGGCACGTCAGCTTCTGAGGCTACATGTGCCCAAACAACATGTACATACCTACATACGTTGAATATGTAAAACACTCCTGAAAAGCTACGCAAGAAGTAGCAGCGTAACATTTATCAGCCAATCATGCTAAACATGAAAAATATATAATTTCTTGCGAAATTTCGAATCTCAGGAAAAACTTTTGTAGTGACTGACTAAACGAGTCATGAATTTAAAATAAACTTAAACAAAAAGGTGGGTAATTCTTCCCTGCATAAGTTTGAAGTGAGAGTTACTCATGTCATATTAAGCAGATATTTAGAATCTATGTCCATTTGGTATGGCAGCAAATGATAATAGCTATTCATGCAAATACACAGGAAAGCTGACATTGATTTCTTACTTTGACTTTCTGTTGTTACTTTTATCTTAGTCTAGGGAATACAGAACCTTGTATAGGCTGACACTGGTCAGGGGTGGAAGCAGACCCGAGTTTTTTTTTGGGGGGGGCAAACCCATGTCTGTCTCTCCTCCTGGGGGGAGGGTGGGACGTGCAATTTGGGTGCTCGCAGACCCAGTATAAGCTACTTCTCCAGGTACATGATCGCTCTCCTAGTGGGGAAGGGGGGAGGGTGGAAGCGAATATTTTTTGCTCTACGGACCTAGGGTAAACACTTTTTCAAAAATTCCCGGCGTTTAGGGAGCCAAAACATATTTTGGCCCCCCTCCAGCGCTGTGGGGGGCCATGGCCGGAATGTCCCCGCCCCTGCATCCGCCAATGACACTGATACGGCGTTGAGGGTAAAATTCAATTTAACACGCGCATTGACGGGGGCGGGTACCCGCCCCCCCCTCGGGTTTTTCGGAGATTGCAGAAAAGTGGCGGCGCGTAGCGCCGCCGCACTTGGCATGCCTTTTCCCTCATCATTTTTACAACTTCTGTGAAAATTTTAAGGTTAGGTCGTCTCAGGTCAGGTCACCAGTGCAGGTCAAGTGACCTGACCTCAAAAAAAGTTAAAGATAGCATAAGTCGGAGCAGGGTGAACTTATCCGATTGAAACTCATATCACATAATGACCCTACCGAGTTCTCTAAACCATGTTCCGTTATTTTTGATATCGATGACCTAAGGTCAGGTACGAGGCACGACCTTTCCATTGGAAATACATTGGAAAAGTGGTTTTTACTGAATAACTCAGTAATGGATGGTGATAGAGCGTTTATTTTAGCTGCATTAGACTTGCCTTCGCTTTGCGGTTCTAATGATACGCATTTTATGTCATTTGATCATGACCTGACCTCAGGTCATGTCAAATATTTTATTTGACCTAGCAAGGTCAAATTATATATCATTCGATTCGGCTTGCTGCGAGGATTCATATAGTTTAAGTCGTTTTGCTCTATCTTTACTTGTTCAGATGTAATGGCCGAAAAACGTAATTTACATGTTATCCCTATTACGGTAGGTTTTGACCTCTCGTGACCTTAAAGGTGACCTGACAAAAAAATGATTCAAATGTTTTCGATGGAGAAGTAGATGGGCTACCCAACGCCGTTTACCGTTTTTCGCTACCTACCGTGGTTCTCGAGATCTTAGGGGGCGGGTACCCGCCCCCCCCGTCAAGGCGAAGGTGGCTCAGACCCCCGTCAATGCGCGTGTTAAGGTGCCTGTAACCAATAAAATCTAAGAAGTATCTCAAAAAGGCCTCTGGGGAAAATGATGATATACTTAGGTACTGGCACCTAGGTATTCTTCAAAGATGTTGACTCCATATTCCTTTCTCAGTTTCACGAAATTATATGGTTCACAAACCTTTCACAGCTCACTCACGGTTAGTAGGCACACTTCAAATTGAGTTCCATTGAAGTGCACTTTCACAACAATAACATTAACCTTTTAGAGCCTCGACAGTAACTACTTAATCGGTCCAGCAGGCAAACTGCAAAAATAGGGCCTTGGCCAAAAAATGTGTCGTATGTTTTTTTTCGTCTGCTGTTAGCGAGTCTGCCCTCGCAGAATTTTAAAAAGTTCATAAGAAACTTAATCGAATAAGAGCAAATAAGTACAATAATTTCTTTCAACTGATTAATTAAAATATATATGCCTTTTTAATGTTAATAAAGCAGTTTTATGCATAGGCGGATCCAGGAGGCAAGGGGGCACGTGCCCTCGGCGCCCCCTGAAAGGTCGATGGCGCCCCCTGAAATGTCGCTTCCCACCCCCCTCCCAGGATACGAAAGTCGGCGCCCACCGACAGGATTTGGCGCCCACCTGATAGGTTTTGCTGGTCATAAGTGGCGCCCCCTGGTCCGGATGGCGCCCCCCCCGGGAAGGTGACCCCCCGATCGGCAATCCTGGATCCGCCTATGGTTTTATGTTATATTTGGAAGGGTTAGTGCCATTCTGGAATTGGGCGTAATTCACGCTGCATTTCATATCTACGCCGCTTTCGCGTGAATGTCACCGCTCTTTATGAAACATGATTCTGATAACGGCGTAGCTTTGCAGGTGAATGTGATGTAAAACACGTCACATTTCTACAACTTTTATGAAACGGGGCCCAGGAGTGCGCGCGGCCAGTAATTTTGAAAGATTTCAGCTAATGAAGGAGAAGAGTGTGGTTTACACTCGTAAAAGCTGAAGAATAATCAGTGTAGATGGAGTTAGTCTGCACGCCCTCCTGAATCGAATCCCAGCTGTGTTTTAGAAAGGTAACCAAATTTGAGACGCATGGACGATTTGGGGAACTCCATGTGGCCTGCTGGGAATAGATGGTAGAAAATGGGCCAAAAGAGAGTCACAGACTACCTTTTTTAAAGAAAAATTAACGAAGAGGAAGAACCGAAATACCGCGGTAGTTGCCTAGGTTTTTGAAAATATTTACCGTAGGCCGGTGGGCATGCGTTCCTTATTGGCACCAAATGAGCAGCTTACATAAAAACTCATAATTTCGGACTCCCTTAGGCTGGGGCTCCACTTGAGGTGGACCATCTCTAGGGTTGACCCCCACACTTTTGAAATGGTTTCTGCGCCCCTGTCTGCAAGATCATGCAAAACAAAGGAGCTACTGCTTAAGGAGCCGCATTGACCAATAGACGAGATCATCAATTCAAGGTCGTCCACCCTCGTGCAAATACCCGTGCTCGGCGTAACCACAGGATTACAGGGCCTTGGCAGGTTGGAGCAGTCCTCCATTCTGGGTTATAAAGTGCAAAGCGGTAAACCGGTTAAAAAACAACCTGGATAAGCCCTGGGCAAGGGTATAATTGTCTGAGCTCGTGATGTTATTACTATCAGTGTGCATCATACATAACAAGAAACCTCTTAAAAGGTAAGTCGGGCCAACGTGGCCTGCTGTTGGTTTCATTGGCGGACGCAGGAGGGGGCCATTCTGGCCATGCCCCCCAAAGCGCTGGAGGGGAGGGGACAAACTATCTTTTGCCCCCCAAAGCTGGATAAATATTTTGAAAAAATATGCTTACACTGGGTCTGTTGAGCAAAAACATTTGCTCTCACCCTCCCCCCAGGAGGAGAGGCAGACATGGGTTTGCCCCCCCCAAATTTGGGTCTGTGTCCGCCCCTGGTTGACTGATTTTCAAGCGCTATGGTAGGTATTGGACCGTTGTAAATATTAAAATGTATTGTTTGTCTTTGTCCAAGAAGAAAGAACGCGTATAAGTGCTGATTTATTGTTTATACACATATACCATAAAATTATCCGTGCGGGAACAACATTTCAAGCCAAGGAGCAAGGCTATTTCGATTTTATTGGAACACAACTTGCTGAAAAATGCACCGCGTATAGGAATGGGCCCGATTGCCTACAAAGTGAGTATGACGGTGGATCGTTCGGTGTCCGATAGCTGGAGGGCGCGGTGTGCCGTCTCTAACGCCTGGGAACCAGTTGGCCACGATGAACATCAAATCCGCTGAGTTTTGACGGCGATTAGGCTCGTAATTTTACGCTTTTCACATCACTGTTGGTCAATCTTGGCAATGAACTGCGTTACCAGCCTCTTTGTCTCATGGTCTGTGCAACATCTGGGTAAAAATACTCCGCACGTTTGAGCTTACTCAGGTGCATCGAATTTCTATTCAGTGGGGCGTGTTTATTGCGTCATGGCAGCGGCTGCTTGTTCCATTCATACGTGTTACACATGCGACTGCAGCTGTTTCACGCGCCCTCGACACCTTTTGCCATCGTCTCTTCAGGCGTGACGTGAGCACCTGCTTTTCTGCTGGTCACCGCGGCCCTGGTTGTGCAATGGTTGCTGCCTTGACCATAGACGCAGCAGGCCCTCAGGTCGCTTTTCGATCACAGAAAAATCCGATGGCCTGTGTGGAGGCTGGCTGTTCCATGTATTTAAGCATTTGGCGGCTATCAGAGACTAGTTTCTCAGTTTTTTTATACACTTCAAGAGACACACTTAAAAAAACAGAGCCAGTCATCTGTCTTCTGATACTAGACTGGAAGTGATACCCCGAGGCTAATGGATTTTGCCAGTGAAGATGGCGAGTGAATCCGTGTTTGTGATTTGAGGTGTCCCACTGTGCAGGCCGATAGTCCATAGGGGTACTATTTTTTTAACGTTGATGGTCACGGCGCCGGTAAATTCGGGCTGATCCCAGCATGTCCTGGGGCAAAAACACTACTTTACCGGCATGGAAGCCATAATAGTTTGATTGTGGAATGTAGAGGGCTGACAATGTGGACGGGGAGCCATAGGAGTGGCATTTTGAATCTGTATGGACATGAAACAGCGAAGAAGGGAAGTCATCTCGGTGGAAAAAATTGTTTCATTGGATGCATCCAGGTACAGAACTCGTGAAAATTGATACAACTGCAATTATAGCGGGTGTGGGTATGCTTATATTTAATGTAGCGACTACCATCGGCCGCTATTACGTGGTACCGGAGAAGTCCCGCCGCAGGCCCAGCCCCGGCCGAGACCAGCTTCGGTCGGAGCCGGGGCGCCAGGACCGACGGTAGAACCTCCTCGGGGTATTTATATGACCTGCATGTTAAACAGAACACCAACAACACGGGAAAATCTGCCGCTCACCAGTCCCCGATGTCACACTTTTGTACAGTCAACAACTAACACAAACACGCGCATACACATATATAATACACCATGCATTTCGATGTTCTCGGAATGCCAGTCATTTTGTAGTCGACCAAAGGCGAACGCGACGTCTACACCAAGTTGACGCGTACCTTGGCACAGGCAACCCGTTCATCCGTGTCTGCATCGACCAAGAAGAACTTCACTTGCACATTAGGTATCTGAAAAACAGAAACGCCATGTTTCGCGTTCATTCATCTGAAAAAAATGCAGGCGGAAAAAAATTGGAGATAGTTCAATAGGGTGTGTGAATGGTAAAGACCGGATCATACGATATATATCACATATCACAACGATATAAGTAAAAATCGGATCATGCCAATGCACCCATGTTTCATCTCAGTGAATAAAACCAATAATATAATACGTATGAATCACAATTGCTGGAACAGTTTCCACACGCGCGTCACATAGGTTCTGGTAAACACAGTAACTATCGTAAATAAACAATGCAAAGAGGCAGGGGCGGGAGTGAAGCAGTCTTACCCGTGGGTATTTGCCGGACACCGGAATGCTGGCGCGGTAGACGTAGTTCTGGCCGGCCTGCAGGGGACACGCGCCGCTGGTCAGCCCACTGCAGGCGTCGGAGGGAACGCCGTTAAACGGAACCTCCAATCCCGCCACCACGCCCGACACCTTCGCCTTCAGCGCCCGGTACGACTTTTCTGAAACGGATACAAAGCGGTCATGGGCACGGCTGAGACGGTGGAGGTTGTGAGCTTGCTGCTTCTGCAGCGACTGGGCCAAAGGCGTCAACGAATCGGAGCTGAGGCGCCAGGGCTTCCTCGCAGAGACGTCAGCAGTTGCTGCTTTCGATTGATCCATAGGCTCCGATTACATTGGTCAACAAAATTTAACTTTTGTCGTGGATCCAATATAAAATAGTCCGTTTCTATGGTAATTTGTGGCGCTGAACACGAATCTGGCAGTATAAATGCCGAATCAGATCAGAATTTTGAGATCCAGTATGTCTGTGTATCGTCTTTGTGCAAGCCTTATTGGCATCAGTGACAACGACAGTGCAAAACCCAAGAGGGCTAGGAAAATGAACGCTTAAGTTTTTGTGGAGGCTAGGTTATTCTACCTTAAACCCGATTTTCATAGACCTAGGTCAATATTTTCAAGGTAAAACCAGGCCATATAGGTCAAATTCTGTATGTGCACGGTAGCCATTGGGAAATGCCGTGATTATGCGATGAGAAGCCGGATATGGAGAGAAAGTGGCCTGAAGTAACAGAGGTTAGGTCGGAGGCAATGTTCTCTGAAACTTTTAGGCCAAGGTCGTTAAATGCCATTGACCTTTGAAGTCAAAATATTAAATTTTGCCTATAACGTGTACTGCAACTAGCACTATGACAACTGTCAGGCGGAAAATGAGGTTTGACCTTGACCCATGACCTTTGTCTTGAACCTGCGACTGTGACCTCAAGATTGAGTGACCTAGCGTATGACGTCGTAGCATGATATACGCCATATTAGGCGGTATCATCCGACCAAAATCACTAGAATCCACCTTGAAATGGTGGTATGACCTTGACCTGTGACTTTTTGCTTAAACTTGACCTTCAAGGGAGGTGACACTGACATAAAATCCTCATCATATAATGTTGCAACGTCACCTCTCGGTCTACAATACCGGTGAGCTTGTGTGACCGAGCGCAAATCTTGTTCAATGTACAATGTTCATGCACTTGAATGCGCGTTAGTCTTTCGTTGCAATAAATTCATATGTATATTGATAAGCTGCATTGTCTGGGTGCAGATAACCCGGATTCTCGACATCCCTGATCTTTGTTTTTTTCACAAAAGGCTAGGCTGATGACAGTGTGTGGAGAGTGTAGGGGCTATACAACAGGTATGCTCTGGAAAAGAAACCAGATCCGATGGCAAAAAAACGGTTACTAATTTTGAAATCAGCGGTATCGAAATAGGCAGAAACCGGTGTTCACGTGCCGGATCCATTTTGGCTGTTCACCAGTGCTATTAGACATTTGTTATGGCGATTTCACACAACGATAAGGAATACAATATCATTGTGACGAAATCGTTGTATTGGGTCATCATGTAATGGGATCGAATAAGTTCAATCGGACAAGATAGGTATCTATTATTCGTTGCGGTTTGAACTGTAGCAATGCATTTTAGTCTAAATTAGGAAAGTTTTAAACTCAGTTCAAAACTAAGTCGAAGATAGGAAATGCATGCGCAGATCATGATCTGAAACGACACGAATTACGTGCATAATCGAGTCCAGCATTAATGATTCGGGATTCACTCGAGTATCGAATCAATTGCAGTCTCGGAGTAAGCTACTCTTGGTAGCCTACTCTACTACTTTAGCAGGACGCTAAATCCTGCCTATCGGTGAGCTCGAACCAGCCCCCTCCAACAGCAAGCGCAGATCACCGGATGTGATGTCACACCTCGTACCTAGCATATAACATAAGAAAACTAAATGTTTAAATATCCAAATTTGTGCAAAAAGGGGCCTAGAATCGAAGATGAAATGCTTATGCATTGCGTTTGGGATAAACTTGATTACTGTGTATTCTCATAACTTCGTAAGCGGGCAGTGCTATTAGCAGCAGTTTGACACACGGCTCGAAGGTGAAGGAATTTCTCCACGCCTGCGTGACGTCACCTGGGCGTGGAGGAATCCCTATTGAACGTACCTTTAAGTAAAAGTATATTGGGCTCGAACCTGCAACCCCGAGCAGAAATTACAGCGTACCACAGGCCGCACCAAGCGCTTTCAATGGTTTAATTGCGTTATCGGCGATATGAGGGTTGTCAAGACTAAGCAAGAATATTATGAGGGCTTATCACGTAAGGAATTAGGAATTAAAGGAATTATTAGGAAATTAGGAATTAAATTGAAGGAGCGTAAAGTTTTTGAGCTGCATGGAACATTTTTGCCAAATCAGCTTTGATTAATTTCAGCCGGTTTAAGCTGCAAGTTGGCAGTAATATGTAACCCATAAGTGTATTACTTAAGCCGGTTTATATAATTGGTAGTGTACATTTGCGAACCGTGCGACTGATTGAGAACAAAATAAAACTGGCAGGAAAACGAAGGTAGCATTTTAATGGGCACATTTTTCGCTAGGGAAAATTTAGGGCCCACATATGATCTGGAAAAATAGGGAAAGGGCCCCGTCGGTGGTCGGAGCCCCATTAGCCGAATCCTGGTGTCACCTCAGCGAACTATTAGCCAGCCAGCCCTCTCCGTCGAAGGCGTGTCCCGTATGACTGACTAGTCGCGACTCCTGTGGCCAGCCAAATGTCTCTGATCAAATGAATAATGACTTTTATCAGGCGTTCTGTGCATAACATCTTTGCCCGCCTCGAAACAGTGTGTTGGAAAATTTAGATTTTGAGGGGGAGAGGGTGAATTACGTTTATTTCTCAAATCGATGGGCAGGTTACTTCAAGTAATGTATCCCAGGATGTTTAACTTGCGAGTGAATGGTGGCCGGAACGGCGGAAAAGCCGAGCCAGGGGTGTTAATTTAGAATTCGAACCCGCGGAGTGTGTGAAGAAGACTGCCATTACCAAAGACCTTGAAAGTTAAAATTTTGGGCCTCACGGCTCTTTACTGTAGCCACAGCTAGGAACCCATGACAATGTTGGTGCCCTGGCTGTGTGGAGCAGCATCTCGCCTACATCAGATTGTTTAATGGGCAAGCACAGATGCCGATTGACCATTCCGTTCCAATTTCGAAGGTCAACTTTCGCCCATGATCGTTCTATTATTTGCTAATCGACCATCGACGAAACACTGTTGGGACATATTTAATATAAAGTTTTTTTCATATAAATTTTTGTTTTTTCAGTCCGGCTGCAGGATCACAAATAAGAATCTATACTGATTCGACAATGCTTAAAAGTCATCATACCGTATTGTCCAAAAATGATTAATTTGCTGGTCACGCTAAGACCCGAGGCCGATTCCGGTCTTTGAAATACAATGTGCAATCTACCTGTCTATCTAGTTTAAACCCATGGTAAAGGTGTCACACTTCTTTTAACGTGGAGCATGACTAATGAGTCAACCGTGGAAGTGATTTAGTCAACTCCGACTCTTGTTCGAACTTTATAGCCGAATAACAAGCTTGCTAATAGCTTACATGTGTGTATCGCCCGTGCATACGAGGCCAGAACGAACCAGCCATGCGAGCGTGATGCACCCATCCTTCCCATTTTCTGTTCGGTATCATGATCGGCACACTACCATATGAAACGGTCCGGCATGGATTTTTGGAATATGGATGGATTCGGTATCTTTTTGGAAATTGCATTTTCACTCCCAAAATTTAACATCCATCGCTGTTGAGGGGCAGCTATCGTGAGAGTCATCCAGAAAAACGGAGAGAACGGAATGCAATGTGTAAAAGCACACGCACATACATATAACCAAACGGTAGCCCACACTTCATCAAGGCCATCCCATTATCCTAGGTATATGATCGGATTTTGCCAGGTGCAATGTGGCCTGTAAGTTTTCAGACTCAGTGCATGGCATACAGGCTTCCAGTGGATGATTTTGTCTTGAATGTTGACTTCACAATCTATCTAAATATCCAAACTTAACTCTGGATATTTAGCGGATGTTTATTTGGATATTTTTGGATGTTGGGTATAGCACTCAGGAGTTTGTATCGGTGTGTGACATATGAAGAAGGACGCCAAATGTGAAAACGGCCAGGTATTGACAGAGGCATGAGCATGGGCGCCGAAAGCGGGGGACGGGGGATGTGTCCCCCTGTTGGCCAACCAAGGGGACGTCCCCCTAAACTTTGGGTCCATTGTCATTAATGCTGTTAGGTAACAAATATGCTCAAAATTCGCCTCCCCCTGGTCAGCACCAGCCCGGGTCCGTCCCCCTGTAAAAATTTCGTGGCGGCGCCCCTGGGCGTGAGGGTGAGTGAGTCTGTACGTCAACTGCTTTGTGGTGACGTGCACTGTCTGGCCAGCAGTTACCGTCCGACGAGTTTGGGCCACGATTGCTGATCCGTTCCGATATCTGAGGATTAGAGACCAGAACCTGTTCCTTACCTGGCGTAAATTCAAAGGTGATGCCGGTCTCTCCACCTCGCCTGAGATTGCATACTTTCTTATTTCCGCAGTTATCCACGCGTACCGCTGAAAAGGTAGAAAGTGCGTCACAGAACAGATCATTGGTACTAGTAGGAAGCCCTATTAACGTATCTTCTCATAGGAGGCTGTTAAAATTATTTACGTTCATTATCTAATACAAACGTCAGAACAGGCTCTCGCTGGAAACCAGCTCTTGCAATGCAGGTATCTGTTGACCCCTATATTGCGCTGTGCGACTGGTACTGTAAATACGACACATGCTTCTCAGTTTTAATGCCAGCGTAGACGTAGACAGGATAACAACATGCAGCATACAATGCCATAGTTAAAGGTAACAACATAGGGCAAAATACTTAGATAAGGCAGTCTGACAAATCGTCCCTTTTAAGAATAGAGAAGATGTGGAAAAGAGGCCTGAACGCCGCCTACTTTGCAGAGTATTTAATTTGTCAGTAACTGGTTTGCGTCAACGTTCGAATGCAAACAGCTCATCGTGTATGACGTCATTTATGGAGCGTTGCAACCGGTATTGAATATTTGATGCATGCTGCTTAGTTAAAACAGGCAGAAAACACAGAGTGTAAGACTCAATGCTAGTTTTTTCTTTTTATTGGGGCTACTCCCAACAGGCACACTTGCCCAAGGGTTTTTTCTCCATCAGGTCAGATCGGACACGGAAGGTGGTTTCCCGCCGTGGGGATTGAACCCAGGTTAATCCATGCTACCCGATCTGAAGACTGGCAATAAAGCCACTAGGCCACCCGGCCCCCAACTCTCAATACGTGATGGGGGATAAATTGGAGTAAAATCAATAATAATGGTGTGGCAATAGTGAAAGAAAGAATGGACGAGTGAATAATCCTCATCAAGCGGAATGCTTAGATAATGTGTAAATCAATCAATTAAATTGAACTCATGCTCCTAAAAAAGGTGCTGCAGCTTCTTACCTTTTAGAGCTGCAAAGGCTCTAAAAGCATGGAATTAGCAATAAAAAACGTGTTACGGAGAGACTGCACCTCTTCTTCCATAATCTGGCCAACCAATTCTGCATGAATGCGTTCAGATAATCTCAACCTATGTGAAAATCCCGACCTAGGATTTAGCTAACCCCTCCATGTCCCCATTTCGACACCAGTGTCATGTTCGCACCGCGTCGTCGTACCCTGCGTTATCTGGATCGGACGCGGCGGGCGCGCGGCCTCTGTTTCTATGTCACCGTGACCTCTCTGCGCTCCACCGTGACCGTCACGCCGATCGGAGTCGGTCTCGTAAAGGTTTACGAGCGCGGTCCTGACCGTACGGTTTCGTGTGTGCTTAACGGGCCTCTCTCTCTCTCTCTCTCTCTCTCTCTCTCTCTCTCTCTCTCTCTCTCTTTTAATTAGCAAAATGGGTAACCATTACGTTCTACATGGATGCAGTAGGACACCCCAACATGACTTCACGTACAATAAGGCGCGTCTGTTGGTGATGAATACAAATGCAGATAAATAGACACCATACATGTCTGCAGTACTGTCCTACAGTCTCACGGTGGGCCCATATTCGAACTGCTTAACAGAGTCTGGAGTGGGGTCCCATTTTCGTTCGGCAGCTGGGCGGGTAACATCCTGTTTACCCGCGCACCTGGGTTTTGATGGGTGATTAGTGGGGCGGGGGGGCGGCACGCATCCGGCTCTCGACCTCCAGGGGTCACGCGGCTTGTTTGGCAGGCTTCTCTTCATCTAGATGGGTCTATCACTTGGCATTCCGGTGAGTCGCGAGCAGGGATGTTACTTTGTGGAAACGTTTCAGGGGGCATTTTCTTAACCGGTTCATAGAATTTAATTTTTGAGGTGTGGAGATGAAAAACATTAAAATGTAATCATTATAGGTACATCTTGCGACTTTTCCGTGTGCCCAATGACATGCAAGTCTCAGTGTTTGAACAGCAGAGGGAGTGAATGTCTGTAGCTATTCGAGTCCCGTATCCAATTTTTCCAAATTAGTGGGATGGCGGTATATGTATACATACAGATGATCTTAATCGATTATTGCCATTATCGGAAGAGACTGCTTTCGATGATTTGTTGGATGCAACCTCTCCTGAATAGGTGTGTCTCCCACAAGCGCCTGCTATGTTTCCCTCTGCTTTTTGGGCTGTGTTACAGGTCCTCTGACATGTTTTGAGATTTTTCATACTAGAGGGATACAGAGACAATGATCTTGATGGGTTTGTACTTCATTCATGCCAGCTTCTTTCTGTTTCCGGGCATGAGGCATTAAACAAATAATCATTCAAGTGAGTTTCGAATTCCGTATTTACTGTCACATTGAAGAAGAAATTGCACTAAACAAGAACTAGTCTAGAAGAATCATTCAAAACAACGGAACTTATAAGCTGGAGTGTGTCACTGCGGTGTGTGTCCCAGAATGTTATTCGCTGATCCACAACCGATTTGTCTAAAAACCTGAAAGTATACCTATGAATCTGATGGCACGTTTACTCCTAAACATGAGTTACAGGTTTTTGGGTAACAAATATGCCAAATGCTAGCAGTGGCGGATCAAGGGGGAGAGGGGGCATTTTCCTAAACATTTTCCTTAGCATAATGCGTCTACGCATGAAGCTACGGGATCACAGACTGTTATGTGAAAAGCTTTTAATTCATTGGGCATTAATATGTTATGTTCCTGTGATATATTCTGCTAAAAATCGTTTGTTTTCGAAAATAAGTCACGAAATGAGTAACCTTACACTGTTTCAGGAAATGTACTTAATCAGGAATTATTCATTTTGACTTTACCAGAAATACATTGATATTTTCTCTGAAATAAAGCCTGAGGGAGTATACTCATTTTTACTGCCCATTTTCTTCGATAATTTAATAATCTACTTTAATTGTTGTTTGTCAGTGACGATATCGCTGGTCATTTTACCGAGTTCACGCCGTAGAAGGATTTGTGCCTTTTAAATCGTGCCACACGTCATGTTTTCTTTATATTTTAAAGTTTTCCAATGATGTGTTATAAACCTTGCTCTTACAGTGTGATGTGTTTTGCAACCCTCCCAGTTTTTTTAGTGTCCCCCGGAAACGGTTACGATGTCCTCGCCCTCGTGTTTACTCTGCGTCTTCGCCATTTTCGGCCTTACAGGAGGTCGCGGTCGTCGCTGTTTCGACCCCCCCGTGATTGGTTCCTAATTAATGTAGTTTCGCACAACCATAATGCGCTTGAAAGGAAAAAACCTCCGGTCAGAAACCTGGTGTATTGCCTTTCCCTGTCAATTTTAACGCTCTGGCTGCTATTGGCCAGCAGGGAACCTGGTAAATAATCTCACGCAGCGCATGTATGTGTATTGGAACCTAACCAATCTATTTTTCTAGATCGGCACCATATAGGCAAACTGGAGTCTGCAGTGGACAATGAAAGGGCAGAGTCAATGAAGAACGCTGATAAACAGAATGCCTCCACCTGGACCATCTGCTCAACTAAACCTGAGGGCGAAAATCCAAAGCTGCGGAATTTGCAGGCGTTATGCTATCCATTAACGCCACATTCGATGCGGACAAAGATACATAAGATGAAAAAGGTCGGACTTCGCTGACCTAAGGGGCAGGTGACCTTCCCTTCACCGCATCACCCGGACGGCGGGCGCCTCCGTGGACCTTGGAGGCAGGTGACCACTCCCTTTGCCGCCTCCTTGTATACATTCCGGCAGGAACAGCAGCAGATATGTGTGGTAAATTATAGGATTCTGGGCTCTTCATGGTTTCTCTCTATTTCTGGCGATCTCTTTCTGCTGAATAAAGTTTGACAATTTTTATGAATGTTGCCCGTCTCTTTACAAGTTGAAATACATTCCTCAATTCAAGGACATAGTGGAGACGAAACTAATTATTGTTTAAAAAAGCGGTTATCATTCCACTTTAGGTGTGTATTGGACTGTGTAATGGAAGCGCTGCAATTAATACGGTACCACCGTATACTAACGTTGCAAGACTACTATGACGTTGAAAGTCTACTGCTACTACGTTGAAAGTCTACTATCCTCACCCATCAGGGCCCTGGCAGATGGCATTAGGCATAAGGGCCCTTGCAGAGGCATTTTTCTGTTTATTGAAGAGTGCAGTGGATGAATTTGAGAAGGATCTACAAATTATTGCATTGAAATTATTTAGTACGGTTCATGCCATGAGATCATTCCACACAATTTTGAACTCAAAGGAGCACTTAGTATGGATATTCATAGTGGTATTGAACTTGGCAGGAGGAGTCTATATCATGTTTTTATCTTGAAACATTCTTGCCGTTTACGTCAGTTTTTTACGTCAGTGTTTTTTCTTTGTGTTTGACCTTGAGACATCCCTCTGCCATTAGTGAGAAGTCCGAGAGGACGGGAGGAGAAGTGCGATTCTGGCCTTGATATCTGACTCCACACTCTATCTTGACTAATACTCCGGCCAGAATGAAATAAAGGCTAGTTTTGGAATCGGGTTCTTAGAGGCTTTCAGCTGATGCATGCTTTGATAGGCCTCGGAGTGTGACAGTGACGTAAGATAGCCTGAATAGGACCATAAATCTGAACAGCGAAGACCGAACCGCTTTTGCCTTCCTCTCTCTGTCAGGACAGACAAGCTTAAACCTTTGGTTTTACTTTTTCAACATTGGAATATGATTTGTTTTCGAATATCTGAGGGTGGCATTTAGCTTGTGGAGCGTGGCACTATGCCAGCATACCCGACAGTCTCCGCGCAGAATCTAATGTTAGTCACAGACATTGGGACCTAGGACCCGAATTGGGGGAGGGCCAAGTGTCTCGAGAATCTGGTGAGCGGGGGGAGACAGATAGGGAGCGGTATGACTTCTTTCCTTGTAAAATAATTTCAATGGGGGACATGTGAATTCTAACAGTGCGTAATGGTATTAAATTAGTTTTTGCATATTCTACATAATGTTATCTCCAGTGGACTATTTTTTTTATAATTTAGCAGCAATATTTTTGCGAATGTCGGAGAGTCTTATTCCTCAGCACTATTTTCGCTTGCATTTCATTTATGGCCGAATAGTTTAGGGGGCCATATGATGCTGTGTTTCTGGATATGGCATTTGTGGGTCGACGCAAATTCGCCGATTGAAAAATACTATTAATGGTTTTGCCGATGCACTGTGCAGTAACAGAAAAGGTTGAGAAATAGAAGGCACATTTCTGAGGATGTAAAGCCACCAGGCCCCTAACAGCACTGCCGCTCCTTTTATATCATCAGTTGTGTTCCGTAAGGAATGTGCTTTACACGGGAGAACCATGTGATCTGAAGCTTTTATGCTATCTAAGAAAGGTTATTACACGCGTCAATACAGCCAACTTGGGCCACCACGTGCCAGGAGTAACGCTGGGCACCAAAGCTTGGGTCATGTCCCACGACAGCGCACGTGGCGTAGAAAATGTCTTGAGAACAGAAGGGTGAATGAGTGTGTGAAAGTGAGAGTGTGATGGAGTGTCGAGTGTGAAAATTGGACTTGTGATGTATGTGCGACCATGTTTTACACGTGTGCTTTAATTTTCTTCTGAATGACTGCGAGACGTGAAAACCCTGAAAATGCTTGGGCGTACCTAAATAAACCGAGCCTGAACCTGAATATTTGAGCCTTTGAGAGGCATGGCTCCTTGCTTCCTCCCTCTCCTTCCCCAAATCCGCCATTGGTCACAAACAAGTGGAATAAGGAAACATGGCTTACTTGTTATTTTTGCCCATTAATATGCTCGAGTAACGCATGTATTGTTTTTAACGACTTCAATTACAATACACCACATAGAGACATAACTCACATCAGAGGATAAGCTCTACAACAGTTAGATGAAATTATTAAAGAAAGGCTAGTGTGGATAAGTTGTCTTCTTGTTTTAGCAAACTGTGGTAAAATCCAATTTATGTGTGTTATCTTCTTGCGAGGAGAGCCGCCACGACCTGGAGGGCTACTCTCGAGTGATGGCTTCTCTCAATTGACGCAGTGGAAAGAAAAGGAGTCCGAATTTCCCAAACTGTTCCCCATGCTTGAATAAAGCCTCGAAAAAAGGCGAGTGGGGTAAGCTAATGTTTTTAAACTAATTCTGAGTACTACTCAATTGCGCTGATTTTGACGGTATCACTAAAACGACGCATACATTCATAGCATATTGACTTCCAAACTTGTAGACGAATATTTTCCATCCTTAAATGGCCGATAAGATGCCTAAAGCCCTGAACATTTCAACCTTTCCTAACACTGAAAATGTACAATTTTTTCCCGATGTGCTGGAAACATTTAGAAAAATCTTGGCAAAATCTGTCTAAGCTTGGACATGTATACCCATCACCAAAACGAATTAACCCAACCTTTATGGCTTCTGAGACCGTAGGGGCCTGTTACCTCCTCTACTGCGCGCAACACCCTTGACCCGTCTACCACTGGCCTGAATTAGTTAAAGGCCTCAAGCCAGCCAGCACGGAGAGACACGTGCCTTTTGCATTACAAAACAGGACAAGCTACCATTTCTGAGATTCGACAGCACACGATTCGTTGATTCAGCTCATAGGGAGCGCTGAGCTCTCACCTTGCCTATCCCTGGCACACTTGGCCACGGCTGGCCGAACCGACACCGCGAGGAGTGCGCAGCTGATGAAGAGAAGGTACAGGCTGGAGCGCGCCATTGTGACGAATAACGGCGACGGCGGCCGGCCAGCCGCCTTTTAGCGGCCGCCTGCCAAGGTGAGCGACGAGCGTAGCCAGTGGGGCGCGGCGACGACGCCGCCCGTCAACACAGCTGGCCCGAGCTTCACCTGTGACCGGTTGACCCAGGCCGGAGAGCAGCTGAGGAGAGCCGATTCTGCTACTCTCGTGCCTGGCAGTCTCATTATTGTGATTAGCGACCAGTGTTTTTTTCATGTAAAAGCCGAGTCTAGATTAAAGAAGCACGAATCACAGAGCAATACACCGTGATTTGATGCTAATAAATCATGATATGTCGAAACAACATGTGAATTTGCCAACCATGTATTTTTTTTTAAATAGATCTGGGCACCTTTAAGGGCTGTTCATGAATGACGTCACCCGCTGAGAGGGGTTGGCCTATTGAGCTCTGACCGTCGCCCTGTCAACACCTCTCCTGAGAGCTCCAGCCCTTGCCTTGTCAATGTCCGCCCTTGGTTCCAGCCCAATTTTTGGCGCACTCTTCAAAATCCTAACTCAGAAGTAAAGAAATAACATCAAATAAGGCTAATTGGTACCTACACACAATCAGGATGTATCTTTAGGGATAAGATACCAAATCAAGATTCACGAAAAACGCTTCAAACTAGGTATATTTTCAATTTAGTGCTGGCGATCATGCTTTCGTTGGGGTGAACGTCTCTTCTAAGCGCCATCATTTCCACAACACAGATACATACTCCACATGATTTGACATTCACATTCACTTCATATCAGACCTAAAGTTACACGTCCAGCAGATACCTAAATCCAATTTCCCAAAAAATACCAACACAAGTCGAGAGGGTGTATCGCCATTTTGGCCAGTCCCCACAGTGTTCGCCTACAGCACGAGTATCGCACTAGATTATCAGGCCACAGCGCACCAGGCTAGGCATAGATATAACACATCGCAGGTCACCACGTTTTGGAATCTTGGTGCCTTGTGAAAAGTCTGGCTTGTTGGAGATCGACACATAGGGAACGGTTAGGTTTTTGTTCTTTCTCTTTCAAAGGTTGCAAGCGCCTCCTCTCCAAAACTGCAAACGAAAACATTATCGACGCGCCCTGTGCCGCCCAGGCCTTATAATCGCTAGGAGTGTGCTGCAACATTTTTTTATTGCTCTGGAAGCGGCAGGAGACCCTCGGCTGTGATTCAACTTGTGAGGTTCGAACCTGTAATCTTCAGCATGTGCAGATGCAGGTAAATTAGGTTTTCAAACTATTAGGTGGGGGGGAGGATGTTTGACTAGAGAGCACACGGGATCCCATTCAAGGTGCACTGTTCTGTTCTCATAAAGTACCTACTCAAGAATTGGATGATTGACATCCAGGACTCGCCTGGTCTCCTTCTGAGCGTCCTCCACACATACATACAGACTTGAGTGAGCCTCTGGCAGATATGACATCTATGTTAACTTCTAGTGCCCTCGATACTGGTGTATTTCTGGGATTCTGAAGATAAATTTTGGATGCTGTCTGACATAGGGGTCCCTTCATTGCACATATCTAAACTAAGCACTGTAGCATCTAGTAATCAAACCAGAACATAGTCATGGCATCCAAAAATGATTACAAAAAAACAATTTGATGGCATGCGTCGGAAATATGTGGCTCTCGAAAACCATGGGACCGAGATGAAGTCAGAAATTTGAAAGTTAAAGGAGGATCAAATATCTTACCTTACCCTTCGTGCAGAAGCTGAATCCAGGCAGGTAGAGGCAAAGAAGTTCCTTGATCACTGGCGGTGCTGCCATAGAGGCACATTAGGCACTGCCTAGCCACTTCTAAATGTCGAAGTAGCTATGTATTTTATGTGGAACAATTCTAATTTGACTCGATGTTTAAGTTACAGAGAACATAGGCGGATCCAGGATTGCCGATCGGAGGGGACACTTTCCCGGGGGTGCCATCCGGACCAGGGGGCGCCACTTATGACCGGCAAAACCTATCAGGTGGGCGCCAAATCCTATCGGTGGGCGCCAAATCCTATCGGTGGGCGCCGATTTTCGTATCCTGGGGGGGGTGGGAAGCGACATTTCAGGGGGGCGCCATGGACCTTTCAAGGGGGCGCCGAGGGTCGATCGGGGGGCACGTGCCCCCCTTGCCCCCCCTTGGATCCGCCTATGACAGAGAATACTCCTTTTTCGGATCACTGGGTCAAAAAGCCGATGATTTGCATCTCTGACAATCCACTTTCGCAGCTCCTACCGTCAAAAAATGTGCGATTAAGCACTTTGCAATTTCGCTGAATCTGCCTAACCCCGTTGCAAACCTAACGTGTGCTTTTTGATTTACATCTCTAATACCTCATTCATTCGGACGCGAGTACTGGCTTGTTAAATCAGCAAACCAGGCATAGTTAGCAGCTAGCACGTGCGATGCCGCGTCTTAGTATCTTGATTACAGCGGATTCGTTTATTGAGATTGTATTCGCAGATTTCTAGCCTTCTCTAGAGTGGGACAGTTGTTTGGCAATTATTAGCAAGATATTTAATTTGTGAAACCCGTATGAAGAACGTGAGTCATGGCACAAAATCTGATGGATAAAATTTAACAAATCCGTTCGCAAGTCGATCGTACAGCAAGAAAGTGGACGTCATAAAAAATGAAGTGCTGAAGCTGTCCTTGAAATGGGAAGCTCTCGTGAGTACCTTGTCCTTGCTGGCGTACTTACCTACCTACCTATCCTTCTTGAATTTTTCCTTGTTCCTTCATATACTGCTGCAGAACCGTTTCCACAATCCACCGACATATGTTTTTGGATATATTTTTTCAATTTGTTTTATAATATTAAACATTCAAACACAAACATGCTTTTTGCTCATCGACGTGAGAAGGCCCCCTTCTCCAGCCGAACTGATGGATCCGCCTCTCTCCAAAATCAGGTAAAAAACCTGGGCGACGTCCTTACCTCTAAGCCAATCGTGCCTAGGCTGTCATAATGTTCAAGCGCCGCCACTGTCCTTGATCAAGCCAGACATGAGAATGAGTCACTGAAAGTACAACTATCAAAAATGGCCAGGGAGTTGGATAACTGAGACCAATACGGGAGAAAGTACCAACTCATCCTAGCTGGCAAAGCAGACCCCGCAGCAACTGGAAGTGAGGATATCAGAGATATAACTCTCTGGCTACTGAGCACATTCCTCGGCATACAGCTGCAGAGGAGCAATCTCACTGCACGTCATAGGCTAGAGGAGAGGACGACAATCTCTGTGAGATTCAGGAAACTCGATGGCAGACTGACAATTTACATAAAGCGCACCAAGCCCGTGCGAAATGGCCTGCTGGTGTTCAAATCCTTGACTAAACCTAGGATGGAGGTTGTTCACATGCTACGAGGGATGAGGGAGGACAGACTGTGCCCATTCAAATTCTTTTACACCTCAAATGGCACAATATACCTGAGAGTTAGGGAAGGGGCTCCTCCTGTAAAACTAGAAGTGGGCACAAGTGAGGACCACATCTGGGAAATGTGCAGAGGGGAAAGGAGAGCACAACCTGTGGGAACTGATCCTGTTATGGGCCAGCAAAGGGAGGTCGAAACAGGTGAATGGAGGACTGGCTCTAGGGGGCGCAGAAGGGTTCCGGGCAGGTCCTTCCCCAAGTCAAGTAGACGGTGTGGAGGAAACTAAGACCATATGCCAAGGACGTCAGTGAGACGTGTGACGCCTCCCCTGCCTACTGTGGGTATGGGTCTGTCTCTTCCCCCAAACGGGTCATCTGCTCCTACGGAAGAGACCAGGAATTCCTTTGCCGATCCAGTGCAGGGTTTGTGCAATACCCAGACACCGGCATTGCCAGTGCTTTCGGGAGGGATCCATGACCCAAATCCACAGACTCCAAAATCCGCAGATTTCAAAAGCCGGATAGTATCTCAAGTACCAGTTCTGCGAGCGGTGACGAGACCTTACCGGATAGGGTATAATAATTTCTGGGGCTTATCGACGCACCAACTGCCAAAGTCATATGGCGTCGCCAACTCTTTCCCTGCTGGAAGGGTTTCTCGGGAGCCAGCTTGCTCCTTGTTCAGGGAAGCCGCCGGGCCTTAAAGGGAATGTGGCACCTTTATAAGGTGATTTTAACTGAGATAGCCAAGTTGTAAAGCAAGTCGGATAACCCGGTACACCATGCATCATTTGTCTTGGAACTCGATATTTCCGTAGAAAAGGCTAAAACCTATCTGACACCAGCCCCCTCGTCAGCCCCTCGCCGGGTGGCTATTGCTGTGAGCTGCTGGTGTGACGACATATACTGACGTCACGATGCGCATCAGCCAATCGAATCCCTTGAAGCTTTTCAAGTATGGTGGTGGTTGTCAGATCGTGACATCATCCACAGGCTGATATTTATATATTTTTCTAGAGGAGTATCTTAAAAATAAAAATATTGAGCTTATTGAACATTTTTCAGAAAAACCATGAGTGATTTCATTATTTTCGGCTAAAAGTACGCCTAATTGCACTAAATTCCAGGATTCGACCAAGGTGCCACATTCCCTTTAAACCCGGGTCGGCTGCCTGGGAGCCAGCTACGCTGACCACTCCACTACTGTGACCCCCCCTCCTGACAGGGTGTCAGTGTTGCCTGACAACGATGCTGACCCAAACCAGTGTAGAAGGGAGACGTTCCAAAAATGAAGTTGATACTAATACCATCCCCAAAAGCATAGCTCCAACAGCAGACTAATCCCCCTACTCTGCGGGTGCCCAGTATGTACCCTGTTGACTATATCAAACATAGGCGTAGGAACGGGGGGGCCAGGGAGGCCACTGGCCCCCCCCAATTTTCTGTGATGGGCCCCCCGCAATGGAGATAAGAATATCAGCCACTGTAATATCGAGCGAGAAACTCAAACTGGCCCGATAGCTTGCCCCAGAAACCCCTTAAACTTCCTGTGCCCCTAAACTAAGCTGAGGTCCTATGAGTCGATTTTAAGGGCCCCTGAACTGGCCTCTGATGCCATACGAGCTAATCTGGGGCCCCTCGAGCTGAACTGAGTGCCACTGAGATGGATTGGGCAGCATGAACTGTTCTGGGATCCCTAACCTGAGCTAGGAGCCGTGACCTTAAACGGGGCCCCTTGAGTTGACCAGACCCTATATCCGCCGGCCTGGGGACCCCTGAGCTGAGCTGGGACCGTAAAGTTAATCTTGTCCCCTGAGCTAATCTGGGTCCCCTGTGCTGCATGGGAGGCCCTAAACTTATCTGGGGCCCCTGCAGAGTAATATGGCCCCTGAGCTTAACTTGGGGTTATAGGCTTTAATTTGAACCCTGAACTGTTCTGAAACTCTATATATACCGACAAGGGATCCCGGAGTTGATCCGGGCACTTCAGCTATTCCGGTCATCAGAGCTAATGTGGGCCCCTGTGTTAAACGGAGGGTCCCCGAGATAGTCTGGGGCCCCCTATAAGGCTTTACAGCTACTGACCTGGGGGCCGTGAGCTTGAATGGGCCCCTTGATATGTTCTGAGACTCTATATCAGTCACCCTGCCCCCCCTAAGCTGATCTGGGGCCCTGAGCTAATCTGGATACCCCTGTGCTTAACTGGGCCCCTGATCTGGTATGGGGGCCCCTAAACTCTTCTAGGATCCCTGGGCTAAGCTGGGGGCCGTGAGCTTGAATGGAGCCCCCTGAACTGGTTTGAGACGACACCTTATATCAGCCGATTTGGGGCCCCTGAGCTGAGCTGGGCCCCCAAACCTAGTCTAGGCCTTAAGCTAGTCCGGGCACCCCTGTGCTTAACTGGGCGGCCCCTGAACTGGTCTGGGGCCCCTAGGCTGAGCTGGGGCCATGAGCCTGAATGGCCTCTTGAGCTGTTCTGAGACCCTACATAAGCCACCCTGGACCCCTAAGCTGAGCTGAGGCCCTAAGCTAATCTGGGTACCCCCTGTGCTAAACGGGGACCTCTAAGCTGGTATGGGGCTCCTGAACTCTTCTAGGGTCCCTGGACTAAGCTGGGGGCCTTGAGCTTGAATGGAGCCCCCTGAGGTGGTATGAGACGGGACCCTATATCAGCCGATCTGGGACCCCTGAGCTGAGCTGGGCCTCCAAAGTTAATCTGGAGCCCCCTGTGCTGAACAAGGGCCCTGAGCCGGTCTGGGGACCCTGAGCTGTTCTAGCGTCACTGAGCTAAGCTGGGATCTGTGAGCTTGAAGAAGTCCATTGAGCTGTTTTCAGACCCTACATAAGCTGGCCCGGGGACCTCTGAGCTGAACCGGGCCCCTAAGCTACTCTGGCACCCTGTGCGAATCTAGGGCTGCCCTGTGCTGAGCTTCAAGGGGTCCTGTGCTTATGTGGGGTCCCTTGATAAGCTGGTCCTGAGGTCAATGCACTGGTCCGGGCCCCCTGAGCTAGCTGATCTGGTTTCCTGAGCCATGGTCTGGACTTTGAGGCCCTCCAAGATAATTTGGCAGCCCCTGGGCGGCATAGACATAGGAACTGGGGGTCAAGGGATACTGCCCCCCTTGTGGTGGGCCCCCGCAACGAATATACAAATATCAGCAACTATAATATAGAACAAGAAACCCAAACGGGCCCGATAGCTTGTCTGGGAAAGTTCCAGTTCCGAAGTACGCCGACTGCAAGCCCCTGGAGGAGGAGCGCCTCATGAAAAAGGCCAAGGCACCTACTATCCGAGTGTTTTCAAATGAGCCCCTGAGAACTGGAGCCAATCAAACTCCATCTCATATAAATCCCAACACAAAGCATGAATCGGACACGCACCCCGCACGAAACGCCGAGCAACATTCGTCCCTGAGCCATCGAAAGGCGTGACGAGACCGGCCTTATTCTACTACAAAGTGAAACAACAACACGGAACTATTCAATGAAAGGAAACAGCGGAAAATAACCTAAGAAGTCATGTAAACTGGAAATATCTGGTGCATGCTGGGGTGTATTAGGTTGTGTCAATATATGAAAAATTTAAAATGGGATTTTGCACCATGATTTCCAGTTCTTTTATGGTCTAATGAAAAATAATCAAAGCCAAATTGGTTTAGGTCTTTTTACCTATCCCGTTTTCGACTAAAATGCATTTCTATGCTTTTTGGGGGCATTCAAATAATTTTCACCAAGAGCATTGTTCTTTATATTTGCAGATATTTCGGCCTTTTTATCGTATTTACGAAAAAGGTATTCAGAAAAGCACACTCTGTGCCCTGATATCAAGCGACCACACTTCTCTTTTTCTAGATAGTTTTGAATCACCTATTTCATGACACAAACGAGACGAGCTATTTAGGTCATTTCGGACTCTTTCTTTACAGCAGTAGGAATTGATTCAGGGAAAGGATGGTCACGATAAGTCTTGCTGTCTTTCGAGGCCTAAAATAGAGTTTCAGATTGATTGCAAGTTCCATCTATTTGACCGTCAACTTTGTGATGCCGAGGAGGTCCTGCTTGCTGTTGATCCTGAGCATCAGTTTGGTGCGACCCATTCAGAGGAGCACACGGTCGGCATGACAGGCAATTGCACCATCTCGGGCTGGATCCTGAGACATGAGAGCAAGAATAGGACGTTTCTGGGACCGTCTACCAAGTTGTTGATAACCCTCATCTGGAGCCAGTAGGAAAATTGAAACTCGGTAGGAGATCGTCGCTATCATTATCGAGCCTTACTTTCCCTACTGGCTGCAGGTGTGGACCAGCAACGACTGGCAGGACAGCCCTCGGAAAGTCATATTCGAGCTCTCCTGCCTTCGCACCCAGCCCAAGGTGGTGCAGGTGAATGCCATGCCCGCCGTGTGCTCCTCTGCAATGTTCGTTCACACCGAGACTATCCTGATGACATTGCTCTGCAGCGAGGAGGAGGAAGTTCGAGTTTGTCAAGATTATCTCCATCAGAGGAGAGCAGGAGAAGGAGAACACCTCCCTCAGGCTGCGGACCATGTCCTGCCTCAACACACAGGCGTCTGCCCTCAACAATATAATCGACCGAGAGGCCACCACCGAGTTTATCATGGCCAGCAGCTTGACCAAGTGCACGTTGCTCAAGGGAAGCACATGAAGGCAGAGTGCTTCCCTTCCCGCCCACACAAAGGCCATAGAGAGAGCTGTAAAGAAAGTGATAGCTGGAGCCAGTTCAGTCTGTAATGCTGAGAGGAGGGATGGATTCAACCGCCAAAGGGCATAGCACATAGAACTGGTGCTCATGATCAAAGCTGGACCTCCTCGGCATAATCACAATAATTTTTGGGGCTTATCGACGCACCAACTACCAGGGTTATATGGCGTTGCTAAATCTTTGCCTGTTTGAAGGGTTTCTCGGGAGTCTGATTGATCTTTGCTTAGGGACTCGCCGGGCCGTAAACCCGGGTTGGCCGCGTGGAAACCAGCATACTTGTTGGGGTTTATCGACGCACCAACTGCCAGGCTTATATTGCGTCGCCAACTCTTTCCCTGTTGGAGAGGTTTCTTGAGAGTCAAATTGCTCCTTGCACAAGGAATCTGCCGGGCCTTAAGCCCGGGTCGGCCACGTGGAAAGCAAGGCTGCTAACCTCTATGCCACGATGCCCCCACCTCCTCGGCATCACGAAGCTGGCCGTCAAGTACATTGCACTTGCAGCCATACTGGAACTCTGCATTTTAGGCATCGAAATATATCTAGACGGATTTATTGTGACCAACCTTGGCCTAAATCAATATGTTATGCTGTAAAGAAGAGATAGGTAATAACCTAAACAAATGTTCCCGATTTTTGTTATCAAATAAGTAAATAATTGTTGTTTAGGCATAGCAAAGCCGGGCTATTTGGTATTAAAGCGTCGCTTGTAGTTTTCTTAACAGTTTTGTTTTTTGTTGTAAATATGATGAAAAGGGCCTAAACATCTCTAAATATAAAAAAGCGCGCTCGTGGTAAAAATGATTGAAATCCCCCAAAACGGCTTAAAAATTTATTTATTTGAAAAGGGGTATAGGTAAAAAGCCAAAACATATTTTTTTGCTTTTTCTATGACTTATTAGATCATAATAGGTACACTCGAAATGATTGGGTAAAATTTAATTTACAAATGTTTCCTAAAATGACAACCCAGTGTGCATGCATGCCTTATTGACACCAAACGAGCTATCTAGAATTACCCATAGTTATGGGCCCCGGTGGGCTGGGGCCCCCTTGAGGTGGGCCCCTCTATTGTTGGCCCCCCAGTTTTCAAACCGTTCCTACGCCCCTGATATTAAAATACCAAAAACAGTAATATGAACACAGTTATGTTATGAATATGAACAGTAACATAAACAATAGAAATAATGTCAAATGAACAGTAATATTAACATATAGTATGAATATGAACAGAAATACGAAAACAGCAATCGTAATAAACACAGTAATCAGTAACAAACATAATAAGCTATTTGCTCTGCCTGGTCAAGCTAGTTTCCCATACCAAGAGTTGCCAAACACAGAACCTCCTGAAAAAAACAGGAAAACCTCCCATTCTTGCTCTCTCACTCACCAATGATAATTGCCAATGGTCCCACCGTGGCAGCAAACACCACAGCTTTCCAGTCTTTGCTTAACATAGAGCAATCAGACAATGGTTCTGAAGACATCCTTAATGCTATCAATGATCTCTCAAACAAATGCAAATATTACAGACCCGTAGAAGTCCCATCACCCCAAGGACTGGGAATCTTACGCGTAAACATAAGATCCTTGCCCAAAAATTATGATAAACTCGTTAATCCCATAAATCGATCCAATATACAGTATGCTAACATATGTGCTTCTGAATCATGGCTAAGTGAAGACCTAAATGAAGGATTTAATATTCCCGGATACACATTTGTCAATGCCTGTTTGAATTCAACACGAGGGAAAGGTGCTACACTTTATATAAGAGACAATCTCAACTACAAAATCAGATATGATCTGACCATAAAAATTCCTGAAGTTATCGTGTAAGTAGCCATATCAACTGGAGCAAAAATTTTGGTCGGTACCATCTATAGATCTCCTTCATTTCATGCAGACATATTGTTCAGATACTGAAACAATATTATGCCAAGACTTCTAGCTAGCAAGAAAACTTGTGTGATTGCAGCAGATTTCAACATTGATTTAAAGAAAAGGCATCAAAAGAAACAGCAGAAACATTAATGGCCTCCATGGCAACGGCTGGTTTTGTACCACCTATCTCTGTCCTACTCGGATTACCAATACCTCAGCCACTTTAATTGATAATATTTGCATTAACCCGCGCCCTAGTGGGCCTGTGAGCCACCTTCGCCCTAATGGGGGTGTTTGAACACTCCCCTCGAACTCGGCTTCTATGCGGGATAGCGAAAAAACGCAAACGCTGGTAGATAGCTCGTTCAACTTTGTGAATAAACTATATTAGTCACTTTTTGGCTCAGGTCAATATAGAGGTAATGACAGGTCAAAGAAAGTGGCATTTTGAGTATATTCTTTGTTTTGGCTCTAGCGTCTGACAGAGTTGAGCTAGAATCATTTTTAGACACCATTCCCTTCCTCTCATCACGGTAAATTGAATGAGGTATAATATGACCATACTAGGTTAAAGCACAAAAATGATCTGACCTCAGGTCAGGTCGAGGCCACTTTTAACCTAGCATAGTTAACATGCATATCAATCGACTCGCAATAGCAATCTGAATGCAATGATATCAAAATAAAAGCTGTATCATTATTTCATGCCAAGTTATTTACCTAAGTCTGAAAACTGCTTAAATAGCCCCAGATGACCTCTTAGAGATCACAGGTCACAAATTGCAACATGAATCTGGAAAGGGGCCCAGGATACTACGATTTGGAGAATAGGAAGGTATTCTCAGTTGTATGTACACAAATACAGCCCAATTTCTGTTTTTCTTATGTATTTCCGATGGAGAGGTCACGGTCCGTACTTGCCCTTAGGTCAACGATATGAAAAATCCCGGATTATATGTTGTATCATTCGGTGGGCCCATTATGTGGTATAACTTTCTATCCGATAGATTTACCCCTTTCTTACTTATGCCACCTTAAACATTTTTTAGGTGAGGTCACTTGACCTGCACTGGTGACCTGACCTGAGATGACCCAACCTTAAAATTTTGGGGAAAGTTGCGTAATTGACCGAGGATAAGGTGTGCCAAGTACGGCGGCGCTTTGTGCCATCGTTTTTCATGCCACCGGAAAAAAACCCGAAGGGGATGTTGAAACACCCCCTACCGGGGCGAGGGTTAACAACTCATAGTCTGTCGAATCCTCCGCTGGTCTTATAGAGGATGCTAGCGACCACTTGCCGGTCTTCGTCAAGCTTAAAGGGGGATACGCGAAAAAATGTAGGATGGTTTATTGCTATTTCAAAAATATTGATTACGGATTAAGCAACTTTGGCGCAATGTTTGTATCTTCGGCAAAATTTTTGAAGGCCACTTACCTGTTATTGAAATATGTTAACTTTGCCGGTAAAAGGCTAGAACTTTATCTTCATCTCTTCATTATCAAAGCCTATTTTAAGTTCAGTTTGCCCCAAAGAGGGAGCTTAAGATAATTACTCGAGTTTTCAGTCGTTTCGTAGCTCGGGTTTACAGTCGTTTTCTACAAAATTCCTAGGATGACGAAACTTTTGCGTCAGATAGGTCACGTGACCCCGATATGAGAATTCCTAGCCTTCTGATTGGTCAATTGCGATTTCTTTTAAGTCCTATATTTCTTTTTAAAGAGTTTTGGAATGCTGCTTTTTTAAGAGATTTTTTCCTGTGATAGCTCGAGGTTTTACACCAGTGTTTAGGACAGATAAGACTTAGTTCTTCGAGAAATTGCTGGTTATAGCCGAGGCTGCGTCATATGATCGATATTGAAAATTCTCGATGAGTCGTCTACAAATGTTGACTTTGAGAGCTTTTAGTGACCTTTTGATCTAGCCAATAACATTTTTCCGTGTATCTCCCTTTAACCCTATTTCCAACAGGGGGGTAGATTCTGCCCACCCCTCAGGTTTTTCCATAGTATCTCCAAAACGGTTTGAGATAGGCTCTTGAAATTTTGTGACTTTTCATAGAACTAAGGTGCGCATGTTCCCTAACAATTTTGTGATATACACATGTGCCAGAGGCTGAGTCATGGCTCGTTAATTTGGGGGTTTTATCCAGAAGCCCAGCATTGTCGCCTGCATTGCGTTTGTCCTACAATAAAGCTGTCTGTTACGAATTGGCGGCCGTTGTAATGCTTGAATGCTACTAATGAGATTTAGGATAACAGTTGGTGTGTATTTTGATATAATTTTGGCCCTACGTGGTTCCAGAAGCTCAAAATGGAGGTTTACAATGTTATCCATCCCAGCTCTTCCAAAGTAAATATATTATGTACAGAATGTTCGGGAGGGGTAAAAATAACCATGCATTGATCCCATATGTGGATTATATGATGCTAAGAAGCCATATGCGTGCTCAGGTACCGTAATTAGGGGGTTCACTCGCACTCAACTTAATTTTAGTGTTGTGTGTGCATTGAATGGGACAAAGCATTGTAACTGCGCATTTAGTTCTAACACCAAATGAGATTTGGGATGACAGTTGATATGTCTTTTGATATATTTTTGACCAGAGGCGGTTCCAGGAGCTCAAAATGCAGGTCTACAATGTTATCAATTAGAACTCTTCCAGAGTAACTGCCTACAGAACGGACGGGAGTGGTAAAAATATGTTTGTGCGCGAGTTTATGGCTCTGCTCGGTGGTCAGGTGCAACAGCCTGACAACTAACCTGTCACTTCTGAAAAGGGTGTCCAGACAGAGCCAATGGAGGCCTCGGTCGCGATGGTACCAGCACTGCAGCCTGACGCTCGGAGTACAGACACCGCTGAGAAAGGGGTGCAGACGGGTGTTCACGATAGGCAACATTTAGAAGCTCAGACAGAGAAAGCCACAGAACAGTCCCAGGAACCTCCTGTAGCGAAGCGTGCGCGGGTCAACCGAGCAGATGTTACCGGCTCTCTGAGTACAGAAATACCCTCTGCTGTGACAGACCTCAGGACCCACAAAAAACAGGAAGTGCAGTACCCACCCGTACAACCGTAAAAATCCCAGCACTACAGACGTCCAAAGAATCAAAAGGCAGAACACTCTCAAACAATTGTCATATGCGGAAACACAAAGGTAACAACTTTTCAGGGGGGGCAGAGGGAAAAAAAAACCCCCCCCACACCCCCCCCCCCACCCCCCCCCCCCCCCCACCCCCCCCCCCCAACAAAAAATACCCCCCCCCCCCCCCCCCCCCCCCCCCCCTAAATAAAAAAAAAAAAATTTTTTTTTTATAAACCCCCCCCCCCCCCACCCCCCCCCCCCACCCCACCAACAAAAAAAAACAATACAACCAAAAGGCTTGGCTCAGAACGGTCTTCCTCCGCACCTCCAAAGGGTCGTGGCGTGAGCGAAGAACAGGTTGGAGTCATCTCACCTGTTTGTCACGGTGATGCAGGGCTAATGCCACCGCCATACCCTACACCACCACCGCCTCCACCAACACCGCCCGCGAAAACAACCAACGGGGAATACCCACGCACAATCACGCGCGACGGGAAACGCAGGTTCTCCTCCCCAAACTTACGATGTGAGGAAAAATCCCCTCAACACACGAGAGAAGAAACACACGAGAGAAGAGACCACAGATTTTGTTTTTCGGGACGCGAAGGGAAAAAGGATTTGGGTGCCGAGGTTACAAAAAGAGCTTCTTCAGCCAAGGCTGCATTCTGGTTCCACCGAGAGTATCGGGAACTTGCAGCATGTCTGGCAGGATGTGCCTCGTCCCTCTTCACGTAGTGATGGGAGGCACCCCGGGCAGAGTCCGAGAAGCCTACATGGATAGGGGCACAACATTCGTGCGCCGCTCTCCACCTAAGGGTCTGGGATACCCAGAACGAATGGCAAGACTGCCAGCAGAGTGAGACACACGTACAGCGTGGTGTGTCTCAGAAATGCTTGACGGCAGGAGTTGGGAGACGTAGTCAGTAATTGGCAGTTAGGCCTGCTATATACTAGAAGGTGCTATCCGTCCACTTAGTGTTCTACGTCGAACATGACTTAAATCGCTGCCTCTAACTTTATGCGCATGTTAAACAAAAATGGGCGCGAAATGACCAAGCAGTCGAAGCGCCCTAAAGCCCCAAACAATAATCGTTTCTAAGGAGCATCGATTTTAATGTTATTTACTCGCCGACCTAGGTTGTGTTTCGACAATGTGCTATTCTATTATTATTCATGTGTTTTTGCTTTTTACCTTTTGACACAGCTTTAGTCCCGTGAGCTGTTGAAACGCTTTTGTATATATTCTACTTAGTGTTATGGGCGCCACATGACCTTTGTTGTCGGCGCACCCTAATTCACCAATTATGATGATGATACATTAAGATGGGACCTTGGTTGAATCCTAATTTAGTGAAATTAGGGTACTTTTAGCAAAATAATAAAACCACTCATGATTTCTCCGAAAATGTACAATAAGCTCAATATTTTGCTTTTAAAAATACTCCACTAGAAAAAGAAATAAATATCAGCCTATATGTCACGACGGCAACCACACCATATTTGAAACGCTTCAGGGCTTATTGCTGATCTATTCGTCGTATCCACCGAGTACAACAAGCCCCACGGGTGGGGTCTGGTTTAGTTTTTACGAAATATCAGTCGACAATAATATTTTCCGACTTGTTTACAACGGCTATCTCGTTAAAATCAGTTGTTAAGTGTTTTAAAAACTGGTTCAGAGGCACAGCTTAACAACAATGGGCCCATTTCTCTTGTACCTGTGATTTCCAAAGTTTTAGAGTGGGTAATGTACAACCAACTGATGGATTATTAACAAAAACAAAATATGATATCCGATTTTTAATTTTGATTCAGAAAGAAACATTCGACGTATATTCCAATATCGTTTCTGCATGAAAATATCACGTCCTGCTTAGCAAGGAGACAGATACCTTTTGGCCTGTATTTGGATTTGAGAAAGGTGTTCAGCACTATAGATCATACAATCTTACTGCGAAAAATGCATAAATACGGTATTCGAGATATTGCTCTAGAATTATTCAAATCATACTTAGAAAATAGAGTTCAAATTACTAAGTTTGGGAGGAATTTTCAAAACCCGAAAAAGTAGGAATCGGTGTCCCACAGGGGTCACTGATGGGCTCCCTCTTATTCAACATCTATGCTAATGAAATTGACAGAAGCACAAACACACCAAAATGTTATATGTTTGCAGACACATAGCTCTCTTATTCTCTGGTGTGTCGTTGAGTGAGATAAAAAATCATCAGACGATGTCCAAAATTTGTGACTGGCTCTGTGCAAACAGATTGGCTTTAAATACTTCTAAGACCTCCTACCAAATATATGCAATCACAGAAAAAGTTCAAGACATCGAAATTATCGTTAACTGTGATACCATTTCAAGAGCTGAAAGTAAAATATCTTGGTGGCATCTTGACGAAAACCACAAGTTCAAAACGCATATTCCAAAAATTTTTCGACACCATATGTAGAAACGTTTGATTAATTGCTAGGTCAATACATATATATATATATATATATATATATATATATATATATATATATATATATATATATATAGGGAAACAACATCTGGTAGTGTTATATCTAATCCGACCATACCTTTGCTATTGTGCTTTTATATACGGTAGTAATTTTGAAGGCAATGTCGAAAAACTTGTTTCTGATTAAAAATGAGCGGTAACTCATTGAAAGAGCGCGGCACAGGGCCCCATGTTCCCCAATCTTCAAGAAACTGAAGCTACTCAAGATACATGATATAACTAAAGAACAAAAGCTTTTAATTCTTCACGGCTTTATAAGGAACGTTCACCTTCTCAGTCACCATACCTAAAACCTGGAATGAGATTGTAGCCCCATATACCATTGCAGCAAGAGGTCCCGTTGGCCAAAGAAAGCTTCAAAAATCTTATCAAACAAATTTTGATCCGAGGATATTATATGCTTGTAAGAAAAGCAATATAGACTATGGTTAATATCCATAGAATAGCTATTATCCATTATATTGGTTAAGACGCGCCCCGCTGGGGTCCCTTGTATGACGCGCCCCGCTGGGCTTTTCGCCCTCCGTATCTCGTTCCCACAAAGCTAAAGAAAATTACGGGCGGCGTTCGAAACCTCTTGACAAGACAAGATAATTTATAAGAATAATTTTTATGTCAGTTAATATTGAGGTCAGCATAGGTCAAAGAATGCTCCAGCTTACAAAGAGCGTGTACGTATCCTCTCTAAAAAATCTTAATGCATCATTATCCTCTCATCGCGGCAAATCGAATGATGTATAATATGACCCTGCTAGGTCAACAGTCAAAATAACCTGACCTCGACCTAGGTCGGTCACATAGTGACCTGGTATGGTCAGGTTGCATATCAACCGACTCCCCGTGACAATACAAACACAATGCAAGCAAAATGGGAGCTTTATCTCAATTCAGTGAGAAGTTATTGGCAAAACAATCACTCTCTGCTCCCTGACCTGATATGACCTTTAAGAGGTCAGATGCTCAAAACTCAACTTATGGTCAAGATCGTGGTAAGAATAGACATTTAAGGATTTTCGCCTTATCTATTCAGTATTTACTGAAAACGAGTCCATTCTATTTTTCACCATTGACTTATAATGGGGTGACCAAAAAACCCACCTTAGGTCACCAATATCAAAATTCCAAGATAGCAGATTTTAGACCCTAATGACCTTATCATATTGTGAAGTTTCAAACTGATCGTTTCTAATGTTCCTGGGCGCTGCTTCAAACTCGTAATTTTAGGTTTTGAGGTCGGGCCACTTGACCCTCAATAGCTCCTTGACCTGACATGACCTTAACTAAAAAACTTGGTCATATATGTACAATTGATTAGGGATAAGGTGTCCTAAGTTTCTTTGTTCTGCGTCTCTTCGGTTTTAAGCTATCTGGGAAAAACCAGGAGGGGGCGAATTTCGCCCCCAGCGGGGCGCGTGTTAAGTGAGAACCATGACACTAATAGTTGTAATGGTACTGAATTATATATTTCTGCATATTCTCAGTTAGTTGGTATTGTTAGTTGCTTAGATTAGGAGAGTGATTCAGACCAAAATAAATGGGTTAGGGGCTAGAGGCAAGGTTTTGTTTAAATTTACGCTTGTAACTTTGATCCACTATATCTTTTGCCCTCTAACTAGGCCCCTGTTGTAAAAAAACACCGAGTTTAGAGCCCGAATAGCGACGTAAAATATAAGGGTGTTGGTGTGCATTTTGGTATAAAGTCGGCCACACGCCTCTGGGGGGCCTCCATGGACTGCACTGGGCGCTGTAGACGCCCAGTGATTAGCGTTCCCAGACACACGCTTAGGTAGCGCTGGCACGAATGGAGTGGAGTGGGAATGTTGTGAATGATGGTCTGGGGCTGTAAGTGTATGTGTGTGTGTTATACTGAGTATGACAAAAAACAGTTTAAAACAAACCGGATCTGGGAAAACAGACTGTTTTTAATAAGACTTATGTAGCACAAAATTAAGACCTAATTTGTCCAAAATATCTCATTTTAAAAGAGCTTCTTTCAGAAAACATTGCAAATATTTTGTTGTGAGCAAAATTAGGATAATTCACCGAGAGGTGCTAGCAGGTGCTTGGATTATAAACAAAATTGACGTACTATGACGCGGTCGTTGGGGAGGTGGGTTAACTGAAAACTGTTGTGCTATGACACGGGATGGGCTGGGGTTGGCTGAAAACTGTTTTTCTATGACACGGGATGGGCTGGGGTTGGCTGAAAACTGGTGTGCTATGACACAGGATGGGCTGGGGTTGGCTGAAAACTGTTGTGCTATGACACGGGATGGGCTGGGGTTGGCTGAAAACTGTTGTGCTATGACACGGGATGGGCTGGGGTTGGCTGAAAACTGTTGTGCTATGGCACGGGATGGGCTGGGGTTGGCTGAAAACTGGTGTGCTATGACACGGGATGGGCTGGGGTTGGCTGAAAACTGTTGTGCTATGACGCAGGATGGGCTGCTAACGGTGGCGATTTGTGTGTTTTGTTTTCTCCGTTGAATTTCTTTTCGGGAAATATGGAGCTCCCCAGAAGAAAAACTGAGAGCTGAAGGCATGAACTTTCCTTTTAGGTTAGGCAATAGTTTGGAATTCCAGAGTGAAAACCTGCCGTCATTAAATGTCTTATGACTGTAACACCCAGTTATTTTTATGACTGTATCACTTTTTAGCGTCTGCAATCTCATATGTTGACTTATGCTGGCTGAGAGACATGAGGGTCGGCCCAAAAGTGATGACATAACTGTGGGGATGGGGGTGGTGTCCGCCCTAAATTGATGCCATGAAATGGGGGGATGGGACCCCTAAAAAATGACGTCACTTAGGAACAACCCCGTATATTTTTGATCATTGGATTATATTTCTCCATTTAAAGGGCTCATTTATTTTCCCCCTCCATTTTAAATTGCGGTTCATAGCACTCAGAAAATTTAATTCGCACAAAGCGCATTAAATTCCTCCAGCCCTGGGCGTGACGCCCATCAGAAAAGAAACATATTGCTGGTATTCCATGCTCCTCTTCAACGTATAAAAAATGTTATCTATATACATATCACTCTAAAAGGTCACTCAATTTGCTGTCAGCTAACAAGTCCACTTCAGCCTCTTCAAAAGCCAAGCTCAGTCATCATATGGTGGCCATGCTAGCGAGGTGCTAACGCTTGTTATTTCTCAATTTTCTCCGTTGGCACTTCTTCCAAGTTTCAAAGCACGGATTCAGCCTTCATCTGTCAAAGAAACCAACGCGTGGGGATGCCGTTTAATGCACGGCCAGGTGCAAGACCGTGTTGCCTCACTGCAGGTATTTGAAGCTAAGTCAGTCAAGTCGCTTTTTAAAATTCAGAATGTTTCAGAGCGTCCGGTACATAGTTCATGGGCTATTTGCACCCACTTAGAAGAGCCAAAAACATGTTTGGTTCACTGGGTCCGACTCCGCATTTCGTAGATATTTGACACCTTTTTAGGCGTCGGACATAACCTATTATATTAGCGAGCCAATATCACAGAAGAGAGTCAGCTGACTCTTAAAACAACCAGCCGTTGTTTTTAAGAGTGTCAATCGCTCCAAATGACTCCCATAAAGGTGGAGATGACTCTTTCTTAGAATCAGACAGTGCTTCTGAGGGTGTCTAAACACGCTCACAACAGGTGTCTGACACCCCAAAATAATCATTAATGGGTTTGGGGTATCGGACACCTCGGAATTGACACCATTTGTTGGGGACTCACCCTTTTCTTTAACACCAGCGACGCTCTAGGCTGGGGTCGACCTCTAAAATTGGAGCCGCATACTCTGCAGCAGAGAGTCACTGCGACATTGGGTGTCATGGTATTTCTTTCAGTGCACTCACTCATTTTCTCATTTTGTGAGAAATATGTGTAGAGGAAAAGGAGTAAGTACGAACCAATTGAGTGAGCAATTTCAGCACGTTCACAAGTGACCTACCTGGTCCAAAGAATGACAGTGGTAAACGGAGTTCACCGGCTCCGCGGGAATGACTTAGCAGGTCTGTGAAAGGCAGAGGATTTTACGCGGTGAAGAAACTGTGCCGCGCTGTCACGACTGATCTTGACATGTGGGTTATTCGCCTTGCGCAGTCAAGGCTACGCCAAAACAGAGTTTGCATGATTCATGGGTGGCACGGATTCTTTTAGAACAAGATCAGGATTACCAAAAATTAACACAATTTCGGTTACAATAATCGGTGGGAAATAATCATTTTCAATGCAGACTAAATTATAAAAGAGGTCGCAGCAGCCCGCAGCCTTCCTGAACATGTGAAATAAAATGACATCATCATAAATGTTGTGAGATGATGATATGCAAAGAAAGACAATGTATCGATACGATACGGGACTATTTTTGGTCAGGGCCTGTCAGGGGCGTAGCCAAGGGGAGGAGGCGGCAGGAACAGCCGCCTCTCCCCTGAGGGCCCGAAGGACCCCCCTGAGGACACGGGCCGCGCGAAGCGCGGCTCACCCGCACTATGCTCTGTGGCCAAATTGGAAATTTCATACTAGACAGGGCCCTCTGAAGCCCTCTTAAAGGGCATGTGGCACCTTGGTCGAATCCTGGAATTTAGTGCAATTAGGCGTACTTTTAGCCGAAAATAATGAAACCACTCATGATTTCTCGGAAAAATGTACAATAAGCTCAATATTTTGATTTTTAAAATACTCCTCTAGAAAAGGAATTAAATATCAGCCTGTGGATGATGTCACGATCTGGCAACCACTACCATACTTGAAACGCTTCAAGGGCTTCGATTGGCTGATACTCATAGTGACGTCAACATATGTCGTCACACCAGCAGCTCACAACAATGGCCGCCCGGCGACAGACTGATGAGAGGGTTGGTGTCAGGTAGGTTTTAGCTTTTTTCTACGGAAATATCGAGTTCCAAGGCAAATGACATATGGAGTACCGGGTTTTCCGACTTACTTTACAACTTGGCTATCTCAGTTAAAATCACGTTATGAAGGTGCCACATTCCCTTTCAGCACTTTATTCTGTAACAAACAGTACCCTTCTTACCCATCTGGGCCCTTTTGGCGCTGTCGCAGGGGCCCTTTTCGGGGCGCCGCTCCCTCCTGAGCGAAATTCTGGCTACGCCTCTGGGGCCTGTCCCATCGGCTCCCAAACGTTGGGGGTTTCCACCACCGCTGTGCAACGGTCGCCAGTTATTTTCTTGGCAATGGGTGGCCTTTTCTTGGGAAGCAAAACAAAAGGCGTCGGCCACGAAAGAAGCAATACAGACAGTAACTCTTTACGGATTTTCACCATGATTTGCTCAGATAATTAAAGTTGTATAAAAATTAATTAAGTTTATCAACATTGGATGATAATATAACAATTATTACGTAGAACAATTATTTTTGATGATAGTGTTTCTTAAACACCATCTTTACCGCTACCAACATGGCAAATTACCGGACGTTTCCTCCCGCATTGCATTGGCATACACTAATGTCGTCCGGTAAGACTGGAATAATATTGAATAATTTAATTTGGTTGTCACAAAAAATGTGTAAAAGTAAGCTTACTTCCAAAAAATATCCAGTGACCGCCCAAAATAATCATTTTGGTCACTTGATACTCACTACTGTCTCATCGGGGTGACCTACCAGCTTCTGACAAGGAAAAATACTATCAAATCTTCTCCTTCTAACAAATTCATGTTTTGTCTGAGTGGCAGTGTTGGCGTGAAATACTTAAAGAAGTGTTCAAAACTAGTATCAATGAGATGTGTTAAATACATTGATAAGCCAAGACGCCGTGCGCCATAGGCCAGCAGCCTAAACTGGTAACGGCGAAGGAAAATTGGCGTTTTTGGAAGGACCGTGAAATGACAAATTATATTTTCGGCGCTTCTTCTTTTGACGGAGTATTTTCATGAAATTTACGGGACGCAGAGTGTAGTGGTTAGCACGCTTGTTTTCCACTGACCCGGGTTTGAAACCCCCCCACCGGGGCTCGATGCCCCCCGCCCCACCTCCAACTTCGAAAATATGGGAGCTATCGCAAAACTGAAACGTGTGTTGGAAAGCTCGAGTGAATTCAGTATGATTTTGCGTTGCATGCTTAAGCGCTCAGGCTAATGGTTTGCCCTCCAGAGGTCAAGTTGGGTCACCATTGTCCATTTCTACTAAAATATACATTGCTTAAGAAATCTGGGCATAGCTGTCATGCCATTAGAGCTATTGATATCTAGTAAAAAATTCAATGGAAAAGTGCCAGGGGTTTTTGCGTCCTGTGGAACATAATGTCCTCCCGCCAGTGATTTGACCTCCAGAGGCACCTCTTGACCTAACATGGCCTGAGGTCACGAAGGGTCAGAAAAATACATTGCCGTATATGAAATGAGAGCTAATGACAAGGCATACACGATGACGTTTAATTCAGTGCTCTAGCTTGATTAGGTCCAAACTTTGCGTCAAAATACTGTTTTACCCTTAGTGACCTCAGATAGGTCAAAGGGAAAATATCACCCATGAATGATTTTCTGAGCAATCTGAGCATTTGCAGTCATTTTTGTTACTAGGATGATAAGAAAGCTTTTCCCCATGTTTTTTTCTATGGGAGAGGTCACCTTATGACCTGACCTCAGGGGTGTGGTAATCCAGCAGTGTGGGCTGCAGAAGAGAGGAGGTCATCGTCTCCCGGCACCGAATTGGCCACACCCACGCCACGCATTCCTTTCGTTTGGGTGGTTGCAATCTGCCTGGGTGTTCGCGATGTGGTCATCCATTGAGTGTTAAGCATATTCTTATAGACTGCTTGGATTTTGATGTGGAAAGACTTGCGGCATCTTGGGGGATCACCAGCATTAGAATCTATTTTGGGAACAGGATTGAGCCGTGGAGCTCTCTCTCATAATATCGTTTTTGAAAAGTGTTGACTTCAACTTGGTTTACTCGCCGACCTAGACATGTGATGTGAAATAGTGTCTGCTGGCCTTTGATTCTTACATGTGCACACCACATGTTTAGCACCTTTTAAGGCACAATAACCTTTCTTACCACCTGACCCGATAAGTCTCGTTGCGTATGTATGTATGTATGTAGTACATACATACCTTTTGAAGTTGTGCAATATGACCACTGCAGTCAATGCGCCCTAAAACCCCAACTTTAATGATGATGATGATATGATGATGACTTGATCTTAGGTCACCACATCGAAAAATCCAGGATAAACGTTTTGCAGACCCAGGAGGTTTCATCAAGTTCAGAAAGTTTCAAATTGATCGGCCTAGAAATTTAGCTATGGTAGAGCTCGAAAGTTGGAATGAGGTGACCGTGTTTGACCTGGCCTGGTGACCTGACCTAGTGTGGCCCGGGGTAAAAAATTCAGGGATGGTGGGAAAATGATGGCGTGAGAGGTAGACTGCTCAACCGCGGTGCTGCGCCTCGTTGTTTTTTTGTTATTCTGAAAAAACCGTAGGGGGCCATCGATGCCCCGTTGTGGGGCGAGGGTTAAGGCCCGGCGGGTTCCCTAAACAAATAGCGACATGGCTTCTGCGAAACCTTTCCAACAGGAAAATAATTGGTGACGCTTTAAAATCCTGGCAGTTGTGGGTTGATAAGCCCCAACAATTATTCACGATATTTCAATTTTTGTTGACCTATTTAGATATCGGTGGCGTTCCACAGGCCCCTTTCAAAATCACTTTCATGGTTAACATTTTCTATCACCATGTTATTCTAAGTAACTACAGACTTATTCCTTGTTTAAAAGGTCTGTTGTATCGATTGCTCAAGGCAGCATTGAACCCCCATCTGGGTGGACATTGACCAACAAGACATTATGCTATTTAAGAATCAAAAAAGATAATATTACTTTTTTTAGTTATAATTGTCCTCATTCGAGTCCCAAAAATCATCATTCTTTCTTTTTGGTGCTCGGTGATTTGTTTTTTTGTAGAAAAAGTGCCCATGGAAAACAAAAGATGAAAGACGTAATATCCGAAGGGCGTTCTCACTGGTCCCCCTGGATCCACCCATGACTGTATTTATGCCAGGTCAGCATTGAGGTCCACGGAGCTTGAGGATGTAACATTATCGATATTATGGAGTGCTTGTCTCTTGAGAAATAACTTTCGAAACAAACAAGATGCTACAAATTTTGTGGCGCCATTGTAGTCTCTCGGCCAGAGCAAATCGAATGCCATACGGGTTTGCGACGCTAGGTTCAACTGAAATGTTGACCCGAACTCAGGCCAACCAATCGACTTGAAGTGACCTGGTATGAGCCGTATCTACAATAATCGGCTCGGAGCAATAATGCAACCAAAATGAAGGTAAAACAAAAGCTCAGTCTTTGTTCAGTCAACATTTATTGCCTAAAGTATAGTAAATCATTTACTTGACCTCAAATTACCTGCCAGATGAGACGGTTCAGATTGTTCACCTAAGAGATGGGCCACAATCTCATGGTGTTGACATTTTGGAGTTCATTTGAGAGATATGTACCTACATGATGCACTTAAAACGTTTCCCATATGCTGATAATGGCAATGGCATTGATCGAAACTGATAATGAGTCATAGGAAGTAAGACCCTGAATAACAGTAACTGTATATATAATAAAATAACTGTAGGCCTAGGTGCCTTCACATACAACACAGGTTTTAGATAAATTGAAAATTAATATGTGGAAAGCATTATCAGCTCAAACAATTTTTTTCAGGTGTGAGGTTGCAACGAAGCCCTGTTACCTGACCTGACATAATTTTGACTTCAAACGTACGGGAATATGCGAGAAGAGTTCAGAAACAGATATACCATTTACGGTGGCGCTATGCGCCTTCATATTTCGACTAGGTCAGGTAAAGCTTAGACAGTAAAAAGACCCTGGCCCAGGTAAAGGCTAATTACTACGTCCATGGTCTAATATTGGCTAAAGTAGAGTGACGTGTTCAGGAAGAACTGCTAGACGGCAGGGAGCCCCGGGGCCTCAGGCTCGCCGTTTCGTGTCGTACCCGACGGGTTGTGGATACGCGGGAACCAGAACCAGCGCCAATGGTGCTAGGGTAGTGCCCCAGGTGTGCAGGTAGCGGCGTGGACTGAACCCAGGATCTGTCCCACTACCACACCAAATAGGCATAGGCACAGGAACTTTTTCCAAGTTTGGAGGAGGGGACAAAAGTCGTTACCGCTGGTGGCATCAAATATGGTTCGGCCTATCACTTTGTTAACGAAAAAGGTCCGGAATCGGCTCAAAGTTGGAGGGTCACTGCCCCCAGTCCGAAATTTGGGAGAAGGGGGCAGCTTCCCCCTGCCCCCTGTTCCTGCGCCTATGCAGCTAGGGTAGTAGTTGGTTGCAGTCATGCAATGAAATCGTATGCACTGGGCTGTTGGTTAGCTGAGTCACAGTGTGGGTCGAACGGATTCTAAGTGCGGTTAAGAATCATCGTTGCTGTCTATGGGTGAATAATAATTGTTGGGGTTTAACGACACACCAACTGGCATGATTATGCAGCGTCGCCAACTCTTACCCTGTTGGGAGGGATTTGGGGGATCCGATCTATTATTCAGAGGCTCCACCGGGATTTGAACCCGGGACCGGTGACTTTGGGAACTTTGATGCTATCCACTGGGCCACCCATCCCCCCTCTATGGGTGCTAAAGGGGATTCATGAGTAAATAGTTGTTGTTTCACTCAATTAGCGGGGCTGAAAAGAAAAGAGTATAAAAATGGATAATGCCGATGGTATATGATTAAATGATAAAAATGCTGTTCGGGCAGCTTTTAACACGCGCATTGACGGGGGGCGGGTACCCGCCCCCCTCGGGTTTTTCGGAGAGAGCAGAAAAACGGCGGCGCGTAGCGCCGCTGTACTTGGTATACCTTTTCCCTCATCATTTTTACAACTTCTGTGAAAATTTTAAGGTTAGGTCATCTCAGGTCAGGTCACCATTACAGGTCAAGTGACCCGACCTCAAAAAAAGTTTAAGATAGCATAAGTCGGAGCAGGATGAACTTATCCGATTGAAACTCATATCACATAATGGCCCCACCGAGTTCTCTAAAATATGTTCCGGTATTTTTGATATCGATGACCTAAGGTCAGGTACGAGGCATGACCTCTTCATTGGAAATACATGGGAAAATGGTTTTTACGGAATAACTCAGTAACGGATGGTGATAGAGCATTTATTTTAGCTGCATTAGACTCGCCTGGGCTTTGCGGTTCTAATGATATGCATTTGATATAATTTGACCCTGACCTTACCTCAGGTCAGGTCAAATCCTTGATTTGACCTAGCAAGGTCAACTTATATATCATTCGATTCGGCTTGCTAAGAGGATTCATGTAGTTCAAGTCGTTTTGCTCTATCTTTACTTGTTCAGATTTAATGGCCGAAAAACTGAATTTACATGTTATCCCTATGACGGGCATGTTTTGACCTCTCGTGACCTTAAATGTGACCTGACAAAAAAATGATTCAAATGTTTTCGATGGAGAAGTAGATGGGCAGCCCAACACCGTTTACCGTTTTTCGCTACCTACCGTGGTTCTCGAGATCTTAGGGGGGCGGGTACCCGCCCCCCCGTCAATGCGAAGGTGGCTCAGACCCCCGTCAATGCGCGTGTTAATGTACATAATTATTATATTCCCCAATAAGAAATGCTGTCACAACAGAAGGCTATCTCCCCTCTCTTTCCTCCCCCAGCATTATTCTCGTTTACGCAGCCAGGCACGCCGTTAAGTGTGCTTCAGACATGCGGTAGTTCACCACTTCCCTTACCCCTGGGTGAACAAAAACCTGGCCTGACCGGACCGAGGCAATGAACCGCACGCACCACCGTAATGAATCACCGTTCAATTTCCGGTAGCTCCATCTGACGCTCAAGCAAGGAGGTGGCGTTGTCATGAACCACAGTAAATAACTTCTCCCTTTCTCCCAGTTCGTAAATGTATGCATATCTTTTATAAAGTAGGTATATAATATTATTTATTTAAAGTAGGTATATGATTTTATTGTGTTTATGAATTTAGTATGCGTTTCCCTTTCTCCCAGTTCGTAAATTCACACATATTTTTATGAAATAGGTATATAACACATTTTATTATGCTTCTGGATTTAGTATGTTTTTCCCATATCGCACCAGCTTTACAAATCCGAGCTCCAGCGCGACTCGGGATGCCCTTAACCCTCGCCCCACCGGAGGGCCATCGATGGCCCCTAAGATTTTTTCGAGATAGCAGAAAAACGACGAAACGGAGCACCGCGGTTGAGGGCTCTATCTCTTACCTCATCATTTCCACACCATCCCTGAAAATTTTTACCCTGGGTCACCCAAGGTCAGGTCACCAGGCGAGGTCAACCATGGTCACCTCACTTCAACTTTGAAGCTCTATAAGAGCTACATTCCTTGGTCGATCGATTTGAAACTTGCTACACTTCATGACCCTTCCAGGTTCTACAACGTGTATATCCGGGATTTTTTCGAATTCGTGACCTGAGGTCAGGTCACGAGGCGACCTCTTAAAAAAATTTTAAATAACTTTTGACCTAATTAAGCTAGAGGTGTTTGTCTTGTCACTGGCTTTCATTTCATATACGGCAAGGTCACTTTCTGACCTTTCGTGACCGCAGGTCATATTAGGTCACGAGTTGACTTCTGGAGGTCAAACCACTGATGGGAGGTCATTGTGGTTTACATAGTTGGAAAAGGTATTATTTTCCTATCAAATGTATTTTACGAAATCTCAATAGCTCTCTTGGCATAAGAGTTATGCTCAGTTTTCTTAAGCATTGCATATTTGAGGGAAAATAGCCTATCGTGACTTAACTTGACCTCTGGAGGTCAAACCATTGACCTGAACGCTTAAACATGTGAAGTAATATCTTACTGAATTTACGCGAGCTTTTTAATGAACTTTGCGGATTTGTGCTAACCCCCATATTTTCGGAATTAGAGGGGGCCATCGATGGCCCCGGTGGGGTGAAGGTGGCACCGGACCCGCGGTGGGTCACGGGTTATATATTCATCAATTGGTTTCTCAGCATGCTCTATCACATAGCTATCTCCATGAAAAATTTTATTAGAAAGATGACATATTGCCTTTAATAAGTACAGAAAGTCTGGAAGAGTTAAGCTTTTATACAAACCACAAAAACCTAAAAGAACTATTTTATTTTTCCTACAAAAGCCCTTCGTCCACGCAGAAAAGCTAACAGTATAACGGTTTTTCAAATTGCAAAGCAGGCTCTGAAAACGGCATGGAGAGAGCCATAGAGATGGTGTCGAAGACCGAAGATCACGGAACAGGTTCGGTGGCTCCACAAAACAGAAGTAAAGCTTCTGTAAAAGCTGTGACAGGACGTCTTGTAACAATCAAGAATGTTTGTCCTGAAGGCCTCCACACGTGACTACAATGGGACGATTGCCGGGCGTTATGGGTCCTAAAAATAGCCGAGGAGTCTTAGGGAGTCCATATAACTCCGCATTTCTTGTATGTTGAGGGAGAAGCAGGAGCGTTGGAACTATGTTCAATGTTGGGGGCGGGGGCGAAAATTTTCAAGTCATTTCTTCCCAGTCAACGCCATAGGGTTAACGGTTAAGAATAATGAAAGTTTGATGGGGGGGGGCAGCTGCATCCCCTGCCTCCCCGGTTCCTACGTCCCTGGAGAGCAGTCTCCAACAATTTTCATCGGGTATTTCCTCTTTCAGTGTGCCCTGTATGAGTGTTTTTGCTTTGTGCTCCAGGGAAGGGGTCCGATTGTTGTCTTCTACCTTGTGTGTGTCCGATGACTTGACCTCCTTCTGAATATAGTCGTCTTTGGACATGAACACCAAGCTCTCACACCTGTATGAAACTTTTTTCAGACAAAAAAACTCAAAGCAATCTTAAATGCAAAGAGCTTGTCGAGCAGCTCAGGGTGATCATTGTCGAGGAGAGTTGGGAGGTTTACTGGGATGGTTTTGGTTCGGCAATAATCTAGCATGAGCTGCCTATGGGCATCGTGCTGGGGACATTCCATTAGGATGTGGTAGGAGGCTTCCATGGCGTCGCAGGTACCACTGGTACCCATACGCCATTGACTTTTTATTTGGTGTGTCCATTCCTAAGTCTGGTCAGGATGACCTCGCGCCTACGACTGTTTTGGTTTGAACTGGACCAGTAACCGATGTTAGACCTTATATAATAAATGAGCGTTGTGGTTAGTGGTCCAATCATTTTTTATTTGTTTCTGGATATGGTTCTGGCGGAGAACTTTACTATCAACTCCGAACCATTTGAGAGGTGCTATCTCTCTGAGTTCCATGGACTTTTTGCCTATTCGTCAGTTTTTTCATTCCCTAGAATTTTGCAGTTGCCCGGGATCCAAAGAAAATAGATATTTGGGATATCGTCGATAACGAACAAAGACTTAAGGAGTTCAAAGCAGCAGCACATAAAGGTAAATAGGTCTTAATGTTCCAAAGTGCACATAACAAACTTTGAATAAACGAAGCGAGCAAAGTTCATACCCTCCGAAACATATTGCACTTTGTTAGGGGGTGGGGGTCACGGACACCGTGGGTAAGACGGACCCCCTGTTTGGGACGAACTGACAGTGCCACGACCGGGAAATGCGTGCAATACGCTTCCTTTAGGCGCGTCGGTCGCGAGCAATGTTGGGTCCGGTAAGCTCTCTAGTTTTTATACAATTTTCATAATAGTAAGACTGCAACTCTGTGCTTTTTTCAAATCGAGTTCGTAAAGTCATTGCATGGATCTTTCTGTAGTACTTTATTGGTATTACGCAATATGGCTCTTCAAGATGTTACATTTTGTTCCCGCAGTCGCTTACTATGTAATCGCAATGGCGTCAATTCATATCCAAGTTTGTTTAGGAAGGCAAAGTGGGGTAGACAGACATCACGTGTGGGGCAAGATGGACATGGTGTCCATGTTACTTACCCCGCTCAAGAGTATATTATATAATATAAGCTTAAATAAATAAATGCTGATGGTTTGGGGGACACGGGCCTGAAATGCTGGAGAACATATAAGTAAATTTGAGGGTCACTCAGGGCGTTGTCCCTCGACCCTCGGCCCCTCTCCGAAATGGTCTGGTGCCCCTGAGAGATTTGGGCCCCTAAGTGTCGCTTCCGAACCTCTCCCGCAGGGCGGGAGGGTGCCTTGCCCTGCGGAGGATCTGGCTCCACCTGATGGTTTTGGTCCAAGTGGCATCCCTGGCGGCGCACCCGGATTTTTATTCGAGGGGAGGGCTGACAAGAGGGGACACCGGTAGGTTATTTTGCTCGTGGGGCGCCTTGTTCCCCAAGGGAGCCATTTTCGCACCCTGGGGGGGGGGGGGTGGTGGTGATTTTTGTCCACAGACCTAGTAATTTTTTAGGGGCGGCGTGTTAGGTGCAGGGGCGCAAAGTCAGTGTGGGGGCGGCATGTTGGGTGCAGGGCCGCGATCGTGTAAAATGCCTCTAAACTCAGGTGAGCTCATCCTTCTCCTCGATGGGCGCCTTCGGCGCTCCCATGGATAGGGGCGGCAACTTGAGCCAAATGTTTGGGGGCCGCCCCTGGGTGCGCGCCCGCCCCTGACCCGGATGGCGCCCCCGGCAGGTGCCCCGCCCCTGATCGGCGATTCTGGACCAGCCTACACGTTCCGACAGCCCTTGCTACTTTAATCCTCCGTCTTAAAAATTCAGAAAAGGCATGACCCCCTTGACCCTTTGACGGAAAAGTAGAAAATGTCCCCGCGGCGGACGACAGCCACCTAGTGGGTGGATGACGTAAATCTTCAGGCCTGGTTCGATCGCTTTGTACCCTTGCCCATCTTTCCCCGTGGGGTGAATATGTTACCCCATTAGGTGGGGCAAAATGGATTTTGTACTTTTTTCTAAATTTTATGCAAATTTTAATATAATAATTACAGACACTAGCTTTGCACAGGGTAGTAAATGTCTGAAGTATCTCTACAGCCAAAATAGGAAGAAACAAGCTCATTAAGTCATCGAAACTCACACCATCTTACTGTGTTCCCCCACTTTCCCCTACGTTATCTAGTTCTGTGGTACGCTGTTGGTTTTGATCGAAGAAAATATTTCCTCAAAATCTATTATCTAACTTACTTTTCAGACTTGATGATATTCTTTTGATGCTCTGGGTCCCCCGAGACTAAAGATTGGGACCCCTGAGAATAACGTTTGGGGCTCTCGACGCCCAGGCTAGGGCCCCCGAAGCCAACCCCGGTGCCTCTGAGACAAACGCTTGGGGGCCAGTGAGGCCAACTCTGTAGGTCCCCGTGACCAACACTTGGGAAAATGGGGAAAATCTCTTGGGTCGGCCCCTTGAGATCAACTAAATTCCTTGGGGCCGCCGAGTCTCTCATTCGTGTACAATACAATACGATACAACAACATTTATTATTGCCAGACATATCTGAGATTGGCGCAGAAGTAATGTTGGTGCCTCCCTTCCGCGCGGTTGCCCCCATCAAATAATTTAGGATCCCCAATCCACCTCTTTCCCTTCATCTGGCTTTGCTACCTTCACCTGCTCGGTTGAAGGTAGCACCCTCCTCTCTCCCTGTGATCCATTCTGCCCCTATGTGCACCCGCTGTGCCACTTTAATTCTCTCTTGGTCCGTACATCCGCCCCTGTTTCCCGCATCCACCTCTACTTTCTGCTTCCACCATAGGCGGATCCAGGGGGGCAAAGGGGTCAGGTGCCCCTCATTCCGATAGACACTCGGGGACCCGTGAAATGGGTACGGCCCCCTCCCCCGGAAAGATCGATGGCGCCCCCTGAAATATCGCTCCCCACTCCCCAGGATGCTAAAATCGGCGCCTACCGATAGGATTTGGCACAACCCTGATATGATTTGCGGACCAAATGTGGCACCCCCAGGTTCGGATGGCGCCGCTCGGGAAGGCGCCCTCTCCCCGACTGGCAATCCTGGATCCGCCTATGGCATCTGCATCCCTCTTCAGCACCGTCATGTCAGCTGATCATTTCCAAATCCCAATCGATGCACTCAGCAATTCATGGGTTTTACTATTAACTCAAATAATACCTGTTTCTGCCTTCGAATTTAGCAGTCTCGGCTCTCATACTGAAGGTGGAATCAAAAAGGGTGATATTGCGCACGGAATGTTTTAAAAGTAGTCGTTAGAAAAGTCGGCCATGCCCCAGAACAGTAGCAGATTTAGCCGGTAGGTTTGAGGGGGAGAGGGCATGCCAAAGACAATAAGCCAAAAAAAAGCGTCACGTTGTGGCAACAAGCTGCTTGTTTTTGCTATCCATAGTCCTATGTTTAACGTGAAGTTGACTGGTTCTGTTTGAAGTTGAGAGTTGAAGCAACAAAACCTTGCTTATAAACAAAAGAGGAGTCTGGGAAAATAATGTCGACAGTTTTGAGGGGGGGCAGGAACATAGTTTTGTTCCGATATTTTCCGTTTAGGGGTAAGGGCCTTTTTCCCCCTGGATCCGCCACTGTCCTAGGATCAAGGCCCTCAGTTCAAAATGTTTTACAGCCTGGGGCTATTGGATGCACATTTTGGAAATAAGAATGTACTTGCAACTCTCCGGCAAAAAATCACACACACACACACACACACACACACACACACACACACACACACACACACACACACACACATATATATATATATATATATATATATATATATATATATATATATATATATATATATATATATATATATATATATATATTTATATATGATCTGTGGTTAAATATTTTTGATATTTTACGGAAACTCTGTTTTGAATAGGCGAGAGGCATAGGAGCTCCACTGCCGGGTTACCAATGCCAAACAGCTTTGGCAGACGCAGGGTGGTGGGGGGGGATTCCGGCCATGCCCCCAAGCGCTGGAGAGGGCCAAACTATCTTTTGGCCCCTAAACGCCGGATACATTTTTGAAAAAAGGTGCTTTCACTAGGGCTGTAGAGAAAAAATTTGCTCCCACCCCCCCTTCCGAAAGCAATCATTTACCTGGAGAGGTAGCTTATACTAGGTCTGTCGAGCACTGAAAAAGATGTTTACGCTAGGTCTGTAGAGCAAAACAATCTTCAAAAATTCACCCTCCCAGGAGGAGAGGCAGACATGGGTTTGTCCCCCTCCCCAAAAAAACTCGGGTCTGCATCCGCCCCTGTCAAACAGTGGCACCAAAGACAGAAAATTACCGGCTTAAAAGCCGATAATCCACAAAGTTGATAATTTTCATCAATCTAACGAACCGATAATCTTTCGCCATTGGTGGCGCTGTTTGCCAATGGTAACCCGGCAGCTCATTGACGCCTTTATTTTCCCGCACCTCTGTCTCGTTTTCCCGCGCTTCGCAACATTTTCCACGTGACGCAAGGTGGCGTCCTCAGTCTTGAGAAATCAGCTGTCAGCGTCCCTAACCATGTTGTCAGTGCAGTTCAGTGGGGAGGGGGGAATGGTGTTGGCGGCGAAATAGTGAAGTGTTTGCCCCAGTGGAAAATGGAACAGTGGATAGGCGTGTTTTCCCTTTAGTACCCTAGGTATGTGAATATCGCCGGGTGAGATACCAGAAATCGGTTTCAGTGGAAACGGCCGTGATGCCATTTCGCGGGAAGGCAAGAGCATGGGCGGAAATCCCGGGGTTTGCAGGCCCAGACCTTCCCCGAGTGGATTTTAACTATCCATAGTGAAACATGGCAGCAAGGCACCAAGGCCATGGACATGGACTCCCCGTCTCTCGGGCGAGTGGAGATCTGCAGCTGCAGGCAGGACAGCTACAGGTGGTGAGTGCGCTCATGGCTGTACAACACGTAGACCTGCATCAAATGCATGCTTTTCTTCGTCAAGGAAATATTCTGTCTGTGATTCATCCATGCTGTCGCAATATTTGCCATTTTTGACTCATTTTCAAGTGATCCCGCTCAGGCTGGGACCCGGACCGGCGCACCAGTCCGGATTCGGAAGGGGGAAATGGGTCCAAAGTCGTGAAGGCAATCTTTGACTTAGAAAACCACACCAAATGAGCCAAAAAGAGATGCGATTGCCAGTTGCCAGTAAATTAAAGATTGGCAGCCCTGTGTTGCGTTTATTTTAACCAGTTGCTGATAAAGCGTGTTTATTATTATTTGTTTTTATATTTATTTTTCCTTTAAAATATTTATTGTTTGGCTAATTTATAATTTTTAATTTAAAGATTGTATTTTGTTTATTAAAAGTTTAAGATAGATGCAAGGATCATGTTTTCTTAACCCGCGCCCCACCGGGGGCTCCGGCGCCACCTTCGCTCCAATGGGGGCCATCGATGGCCCCCCTCTAACTCCGAAAATATGAGCGTTAGCGCAAATCTGCAAAGTGCATTAGAAAGCTCGCGTGAGTTCAGTAAGAAATTACTTCGCATGTTTTAGTGCTCAGGTCAATGGTTTGACCTCCAGAGGTCAAATTAAGTCAAGATCGGCTATTTTCACTAAAATATGCAATGATTAAGCAAACTGGTCATAACTCTTATGTCATTAGAGCTATTGAGGCTAGGTAAACTTAATTTGATGGGGAAATGCCAGTACTGTTCCCGCTATGTGGAACGTAAAGACCTCCCGCCAGTGGTTTGGCCTCCAGTGGTCACCTCGTGACCTAATATGACCTGAGGTCACGAAAGGTCAGAAAGTGATCTTGCCGTCTATCAAATGAAAGCTCAGTAATGAGACATACACGATGGTGTTTGTTTCAGCGCTCTAGCTTAATTGGTCAACCTAAGTTATTGCCAAAATACTCTTTTTGACCCCTGGTGACCTCGATGACCTTTGAGGAGTCGAGTCGAGAAGTCGAGTGACCGAGAACGAATGACCTTGAAGGAGGGCAAATATGACCCTGGGATCCGTGAAAGGGTGTAAGAACGCTTTTCTGAGCAAACCAAGCATTTGCAATAGTTTTTGTGACTTTTAGATCATAAGACAGCTTTTCCCATGCTTTTTCAATGGAGAGGTTACTTCGTTACCTGAAATCAGGTCATGAAATCGAAAAATCCCGGATATAACCTTGTAGGCCCTGGCGGGTCAAGTGTAGAAGTTTCAAATCGATCGGCTGAGAAACGTAACTCTTATGAAGCTTAAAGTTGAAGTGAGGTGATCTTGGTTGACCTGCCTGGTGACCTGACCTTGGGTGACCCGGGCTAAAATTTTCAGGGATGGTAGAAAATGATGGGTGAGAGATGCCTCAACCGCGTCTTGCGTTCGTGTTTTTCTGCTATCCCGAAAAAACCTTAGGGGGGCGTCGATCCCCGCCCGGTGGGGCGAGGGTTAAGCGCCCCGAATTTTTCAAACCCCCTTTAGTAACTGAATAGCCGGAGGCTGCCCAATTGCTGGTGATGCAAGCTCCCACCCTTAGCCCCCACCCTCGAAATAAAATCCTGGATCCGCCTCTGGATAAGTGGGCTTTAGGATTTACGTTTTTGTTCGTTGTTTCCTAAGGCGTTTAAATTCGATTTACTTGGAATGTATTCTGATCGATCTTTTTCATTTTATGAGAATTGTTTGGTTGTTTTTTATCATATTGTGGGGTGCAGATTCTTGCATCCGTGGTGGTGAAGGGGCGGGGAAGGGGGTGGGAGGCTAAATTTCAGAACGCGCCATCGACCATTCAGGAGGGCGCCGAGAGTCGATCGGGGAATGTATCTACATACACACATACCCTACTTGACTCTCCCTGGATCCGGCTTTGGAAGCATCAAAAAGTGTCAAAATGCATTTAGTTATGCGCATAACCATGTTTTGACCATATTCTCGACATTTTATCCACCAGCTGTCATTAAACAGTGGCTACCAATTTTGTCGTGACAGGTAGTGAATCGGGCCCATTGTGCGGTGGTATGGGATCTCACAAACGGGTTCAAGATCGCATAGGTAATTGGGCTTGTTTTATAGAAAAATGGCGGAAGCGGGGGATTTGGGGGTCAAATGCGTTTTCTCTTTTGAGTCTTTTGAGTCTACTAATGATTTCGTTTGCTTTCAGTAATTTTGGTCCAGGGTCATTGGTGCATGCTAAAAACTATCCAGGGACGCCGGATTCCAGTTTCGAGCGGGTGTGCAAGATTTCCGAGAGGGGTGCCATCCTCCCCAAGGGACGCCTCCATCCCCTCCCATGGGGGGTGGGAGCCTTCGATTTCCAAGGGGCGCCCACTCAGGGGGTGGCCCCGCAAGGGAGGGTGACTTTTGCCAAGGGGGCGCCTTTTGCTGTCCATGGGGTGCCTATTCTAACCAGGGGGCGCCTATGCCATCCAGGGGCGCCATTGCTCTTCTGGGGGAGGGGGCGCCTCTGCTGCCCAAGGGGGTGACTTTACTATCCAAGGGCACCTATGCTATCCAGAAGGGATACATTTGCTCTATGGAGGGGGCACTGTTTGCTTTCCAAGGGGACGCCTGTTCTATGGGGGGGGCGCCTTTCTGTCCAACGAGCGCCTATGCTATCCAAGGACGCTTTTGCTCTGTAGGGGGAGAGCGTCTTTTGCTGTCATGGGGCACCTTTACTATCCAGGGGCGCCGTTACGCGTCAAAGTGGGAGCCTTTTGCTGGCCAGGAGGCAGAGTTGTGCGACTCGCTAGTCAGAGTCGGAATTTAACTCAAATTCCGACTCGTTCAACTCTGAGTTGAGTTGAGTTGAGTTGTGAAGACAGCGACTCAAATGTGGTGAAGAAAAAAGTTGACTCAGCATGTATATATGTTAAATAACATTGCTTGAATTTTTACAAACCTCCTTTAATCTCCTTTGAATACCTTTTCCTCCAGGGTTTCAATGGTTTCAATCAAAGTTTCAATCTGTTTCAATATATCAATTTAATTCTACGGTTCAATTGCTTATTTTAACCCTCGCCCCACCGGGGGCCATCGATGCCCCCTAAGGTTTTTCCGGGATAGCAGAAAAACGACGAGGCGAGGCACCGCGGTTGAGGGCTCTATCTCTCACTGCATCATTTTCTCATCATCTCTAAAATTTTTAACCCGGGTCACCCAAGGTCAGGTCACCAGACGAGGTCAACCAAGGTCACCTCACTTCAACTTTAGAGCTCTGTAAGAGCTACATTTCAAAGTCGATCGATTTGAAACTTCCTACACTGTATGACTCCCTCCAGGGTCTACAAGGTTTCTGGGATTTTTCGATTTCGTGCCCTGAGGTCAGGTCACCAGGCGACCTCTCCCATTGAAAAGCATGGGGAAAAGCTGTTTTATGATCTAAAAGCCACAAAAATGATTGCAAATACTCAGACTGCTCAGAACAGTGTTCTTGGATACCCCTTCACGGATCCCAGGGGCCATATTTTCCCTTTCACCTCTTCGAGTTCATCCAAGGTCACCAGGAGTCAAAAACAGTATTTTGACAATAACTTTTGACCTAATTAAGCTAGAGCGCTGAAACAAACTTCATCGTGTTTGTCTCGTCACTGGCTTTTATTTGATATTAGGCAAGGTCACTTTTTAACCTTTCGTGACCTCAGGTCATATTAGGTCACGAGGTGACCTCTGGAGGTCAAACCACTGGCGGAAGGTCATTACGTTCAACATAGCGGGAAAAGGTCTGACATTTTCCTATTCAATGTACTTTCCCACATCTCAATAGCTCTAATGGCACAAGGGTTATGCCCAGTCTGATTAAGCATTGCATATTTGAGTGAAAATAGTCGCTCTTGACCTAATTTGACCTCTGGAGGTCAAACCATTGACCTGAGCACTAAAACATGCGAAGTAATTTCTTACTGAATTCACGCGAGCTTCCTAGTGCACTTTGCAGATTTGCGCTAACGCCCATATTTTCGAAGTTAGAGGGGGCCATCGATGGCCCCCCGATGGGGCGAAGGTGGCGCCGGACCCCCGGTGGGGCGCGGGTTAAAGACCCATCCGGTCTGAAGAAGGCCCACGGCACAAATAATACATGTGCTCGAAAAATTAAACAGGCTCCTATCTCTGGCCTTGTCTTAAACATTTTAAGAGGTGGAACGGACTGCGAAATACCTACATTTCAAATATCTAAAAACTCATCATCATCAAGGTTTAGTATTACCTCTTTTCAACCACCACTCACGGTTAGTAGAAACACTCCAACATGCCACCACTGTAAAAAGAATAAGCACAGGCAAGTGTGCGCCATTGCTGTCTTTGAAGAACAGATTTAGCCAAGTATATGCTCAAGCTTAAGTAGCTTAAGGGCAAACAATTTTAAAAACCACGTGATAATTCGTAAAGTGATGCAAATATTTTTAAACTACATATGATATTGTTTCTTTTGTCTTAAATGCGCCGTCTGCACCTGGTTTGCTAATTTTACCTATTAAAAGCATATCTTACTGTTAGCATAGAAAAGTTTAACCTGATTTGACAAAAATACTGAGACACTATTGTTGCACGAATCAGACGAATTATTTCTTGCTACTTGTTTTTTTATGATCAGAGACCCTTGCTTTGCATTCGTATTTTATTTGGAAGGCCCTACAATGACACTTTTCAATGAAACCGTGCTCTCATTCTGAAGACCCGGTCCCGTCCCTTGTGTTCGTTCCTATACCGTACCGTATCGTGTATTGGTATTAGTATATGTCGATGGATTCACGAGCGATAGGTACGTGCTCTGTTGGATATTTTTCAAGGTGAAAATTGGATTGGGGCTTAAAAATAAATATATTAAATGCATCACGTAGATAAAATTTCCATTTCTTTTGTCCTTTGTCATATATTGATATGGTATACTGTTTCCTGGGTTTGAATGTAGTCCTTAGAATTTGCAATTGCAACTAGGTACTCTAGTCATTATAGCTTAGATTTTGGTTAAGCTCATGACATAGGAATGTTTCATTTAGCAAAATCATCTGGCATCCTTCTTTAACAGAAACAAAAAGCAATACTTTTATCATCACTGAAAATACAGTTAAGATCATGTTTTAGCTTGGCCCCTTCCTGATAGTATGGAGGTGTAATTGTTTGCCTATGTTGTTGTAACCTTAACCCTTTTAAGTTCCCTTCCATTCCATGTACTTGGTTAAACATGCAAAGCTTCTTTTAGGAATTATTGCAACATGGTGTGGCAGCTTTATCTGGCAGTGACAGTCTGGAAGGATTAAAAAATCCATGCCTCCAGGCTGTAATAACACCAATGTTTGAATGTCAATTAATTGATTTTCCATCTATTAACACGCGCATTGACGGGGTCTGAGCCACCTTCGCATTGACGGGGGCGCGGGTACCCGCCCCCTAAGATCTCGAGAACCACGGTAGGTAGCGAAAACGGTAAACGGCGTTGGGTTGCCCATCCACTTCTCCATCGAAAACATTTGAACCATTTTTTGTCAGGTCACATTTAAGGTCACGAGAGGTCAAAACATGCCGTCATAGGGATAACATGTAAATTCAGTTTTTCGGCCATTACATCTGAACAAGTAAAGATAGAGCAAAACGACTTAAACTATATGAATCCTCTCAGCAAGCCAAATCGAATGATGTATAATTTGACCTTGCTAGGTCAAATCAAGAATTTGACGTGACCTGAGGTCAGGTCAGGGTCAAACTATATAAAATGCTTATCATTAGAACCGCAAAGCCCAGGCGAGTCTAATGCAGCTAAAATAAATGCTCTATCACCATCGGTTACTGAGTTATTCCGTAAAAACCATTTTCCCATGTATTTCCAATGGAGAGGTCATGCCTCGTACCTGACCTTAGGTCATCGATATAAAAAATACCGGAACATATTTTAGAGAACTCGGTGGAGCCATTATGTGATATGTGTTTCAATCGGATAAGTTCACTCTGCTCCGACTTATGCTATCTTAAACTTTTTTGAGGTCGGGTCACTTGACCTGTACTGGTGACCTGACCTGAGATGACCTAAACTTAAAATTTTCACAGAAGTTGTAAAAATGATGAGGGAAAATGTATGCCAATACGCGGCGCTACGCGCCGCCGTTTTCTGCTGTCTCCGAAAAACCCGAGGGGGCGGGTACCCGCCCCGTCAATGCGCGTGTTAGTCTTCAGTTTCCTGTATGCCTTTCTGTGCAGCTTGTTTTTTACTGGTGTTTTGATTTATTCATTTGTTATTATTTATTTATTTTATTTATTTATTTTGAAACCGAGTCGAAGTTTGAGTTGAGTTGAGTCGCGAGTTGAGCCTGAGTTGGTGGGGGTTTGAGTTGAGTCGACCACTCTCAGCACATTAGTTGAGTTGAGTCGACTCAAGAAATTTATGAAACGCACAACTCTGCCAGGGAAGCCTCTTCTGTCCAGGAAGCGCCTTTGCTATCCAATGGCGCCTATGCTATCCAGAGGGGAGCCTTTTCTCTCCTAGGGACTTCTATTTGCTCTCGATGGGGTGGCTTTGATGTCAGAGGTGCCATTCATATGTGAAAGTGTTTTTATTTCACACAGAGGGTCCTACCTCTTCAGGTAGGCGGTCTACTTTTGGGGGGCGCCGGTCAAATCCAGGGGGCGCAGCCAAAAACCAGCCCAGTCCAGCCTCCCCGGATGCAGCCAAAAACGGGGTGTGCAAAAAATATACTTTTGCACACCCTCATTTTTTTCGAAGTGTGCACATCCGCCTCTCGGAATCCGCCGTCCCTGAAACTATCCATTACCCAAATTTGCAAGGCCTGAACGCTCCCCGCGCGGAGATTAACTAGTCTCTCTCGGGTCAAAGACAGGTCAGCAGGAAACGTCATGGTGCATCACCGTTGTGGTCGCTGTACGTCATACATGATAATTTTCCCAACATCATCCAAGTTTCAAGTCTGGATAGTCTCAGGTCAGGTCACGAGGTCAGGTTCAGTGAGCTTGCCTAGCATTGTATTGAAAGCGGCAGGAGTCAGATAAGGGGTTGATCTCGGTCGCGAAATACCTAGCTACCTATTACAATGTGTGGCAACGGATTTGACAACGGATTGGCAACGGATAGAAATGGTGTCCTAACTCGTTGACCTGACTTGACATTATATCAATTTTCGGTCATAAGCATGGGCGCCAAAAGTGGGGGGGACGTGTCACCCTGTTGGCCAACCAGGGGGGACGTCCCCCAAATTTTTGGGTCCATCGTCATTAATGCTGTCAAGTACCGAATATGGTCAAAATTTGCCCCCCCTCGGTCAGCACCAGCCCAGTCCGTCCCTCCTGTAAAAATCCCGTGGCGGCGTCCCTGGTCATAAGTTGTCAAATATATCACCTGATAGCATAAGCGTCGCCACCGGCAAAAAAGTGGGGGGGGGCAGCCAAACTTCAAACTAACGCTGACAAAATACTTTCCACCTTAGGACCAAATACTGTTCGAATTTGGGCTCCTCGCTGCCTTCTGCAGCGGCTGTGAGAATGTCCGGTTTTCTCCCATTTTGACTGAGATCAGGAAATTTTTGGCCAAAAAGTGGGGGACAGGCCCCCTGCCCCCCCGGTGGCGACGCCCCTGCCTGATAGGCACGCAAAGCGACGCCTCTCTTATTTAAATGGCCTCGGAGTGATTGACAAAAAAGTGCAGACGGGAGCGGGTCCGATCTAACCCGGCAGGCGGTGAAGGGTTAATACCTGGGACCAGCGCGGGGCCGAGGCAGTCGAACCTCGCTCCTAACACATCCTATTTCTCCGCAAATGGCGAGTTTTAGGGCAAATGAAATTCTAAACGGGGGCTTAGCAGTATGTTTCATCTTCTGACTATCTTTGTTCAAATCCTATCGTGGATGTACTGCAATCCTGTACGTTCCCCCTTTCTGATCTAACCCATGACATTTGAGACTGCCTCGCAGCTCAAACAGACGTCCCGGCACGTCCGTGACCTTGACCTGTGGTGAGCTGCAGCGACAGGCCACGTGGGCTGGTGCGCAGTCAGCTGCGGTACAACACCCTGCGGGGCCAAGCGCCGCTCGCGTTCTGGAGGGAAATCCAGTACCTACGATTATAAAAAGACATACGTCTTCAGACGCTGTTTGCATTTTCGTTATTGCAGTTGGCTGATTCATAATCTTGCACCTATCGCCCTGTATAAATTTCGTCAATCTTGAGCCATTGACTTTTCACGCTTGTTTCCCTGGGGTGGAAACGACAAATCCTGATGAAAATCAGTACATTTGTACTTATTGAATTGGCAGACCACGTATGCATTGAAGCATCCAAAGTTAGGCGCAACATCGTTATTTAGGATTTGCTTCAAAAGCAAGGGCTGACAGGGACCACGGCACCCCTCCAGTTGGCCGGGTTCGGGTCGAGCTGTGAATGTTGGATGCGTGGCGTCGTGCCCCCAGCACCCCGCAAGTGAGCCTGTGACCGGCTCAGTGGAAGATGTGATTGGGGAGTCACAATGTGTACTGTATACACTGACTCTGACCCACGGGGCAGCGAGGGGTGTTGACTTTATACGTTTGTACGGGCCGCGGCCATGGGAGTCGAAACTGGCGCAGACGCGTCCCGCGCCCTTCGTCTGAAGACTTTCTGATTTCGGACTAATTGGAACAATCGTGAATTTTTGGCGCGGGTAGGTGCGGAACATCATGCGAATAAAAACCGAAGAGTCTTTGGTTGTATAAGTTTTTTTTGTGAACTTGGATATAAGCGTCGAAAAAGGGGGGCCAGGGGGCCTGGCCCCCACTTTTTGGCCAAAAATTTCCTGATCTCCGTCAGAATGGGAGAAAACCGGACATTCTTTTAACCAGCTGCCACGGAATGCAACGAGGAGCCCAAATTCGAACAGTTTTTGGTCCTAACGTGGAAAGTTTTTTGTCAGCATCAGTTTAGAGTTTGGCTGCCCCCCCCACTTTTTTGCCGGTGGCGACGCTTATGAACTAGGATATAACATAGTACTCACAACTTCCGTCTCCTGACCTTCTTGTCGGTGGCAGTGCCATTAGCCACGGCTCCTAAATCCATATATTGACCCCCTCAATGTTAACTTAGGTTTCCTGCAACTGATTTCCAACAACTAACGCGATTTCGCACGATTTAGCGAACAACCTGATTCCCCGCCAATCAATTTGTAATTGCATGACTTCAGCATTGCCACTTTAGTACGTACTAACGCTTTATTTTGGAGACATTCAGTGCTCACTGGGCCATTACTTGTCAAAAACACCCCATTAATTTAATTCAGAGGATCGCAATCCTGGAATTTTCAAATGATCGTGGGATTGCACTCTCAAGTGGTAGAACACGCTCAAGCGAGTTGGGTGCCGGAACGGCACCTCAGGACGCAGGGTGTGTTCCGCATTCGCATGGGGCACCTGACCAATGCCTCTCTGTTTCGCTGTCCGCATGAACATGCAGCGGTAATCAGTTTCCCGATGATCTCGGCACGTGACGGCTACAGCCAGTGCCAGCGAGAGTACTGAGGCGACGGCACCCGGCGACGTGTGCATGCATCTAGATACCTTCTTCCGACCGGGGACTGAAACGTTCACGAGAGAGAGAAGTGCCAGGGGCCTCGTTGTGACTGCTTCGGAATACGCGCACATCGCTGCGGTCTTTGGTAGCCTGCAGCGGTGGATACAATAGCCATAGCTCGATAACGTTTTCCGAGGACGCTGTTTTTGATGACCACTTGTTAACTGAATCCCCTTTGAAAGAATGAGGATGGATGAACTATAGCAACTGCAGACTGAATTCGCTCCCATGTATGTGTTTTAAGGTTGTAGAACGAGTTATTCGCAATCAGTTATTAGTATATGTGTCTCCATCCCCGTCCTGTGCACGGCACTGTTCCCTGCCCGGGCGCTGATCCTCAAATGGATGTGGTATGCATGGATTGATCTTCTGCAGTTTAAAGTGACACCCAATCAACCATGCTCCAGAATTTCAACAGTCCTACCACTTATCTTGCACCCCGCTCGAGTTCTTGTCTTGAGAGAGAGAGAGAGAGAGAGAGAGAGAGAGAGAGAGAGAGAGAGAGAGAGAGAGAGAGAGAGAGAGAGAGAGAGAGAGAGAGAGAGAGAGAGAGAGAGAGAGAGAGAGAGAGAGAGAGAGAGAGAGAGAGAGAGAGAGAGAGAGAGAGAGAGAGAGAGAGAGAGAGAGAGAGAGAGAGAGAGAGAGAGAGAGAGAGAGAGAGAGAGAGAGAGAGAGAGAGAGAGAGAGAGAGAGAGAGAGAGAGAGAGAGAGAGAGAGAGAGAGAGAGAGAGAGAGAGAGAGAGAGAGAGAGAGAGAGAGAGAGAGAGAGAGAGAGAGAGAGAGAGAGAGAGAGAGAGAGAGAGAGAGAGAGAGAGAGAGAGAGAGAGAGAGAGAGAGAGAGAGAGAGAGAGAGAGAGAGAGAGAGAGAGAGAGAGAGAGAGAGAGAGAGAGAGAGAGAGAGAGAGAGAGATACTTCATTTCTCGTCCAACATACAAACTAGTTGGGACTCGTCCCACCTAGTTTGGCCAGATCCCACCCAGTTCAGAAAAAAACACCTAGTTTATACTGGCTTGGGTGGAAACTGTGTGTAATGAAAAATCATTTAAGTTCAAGAACGTTCAAGAAGATATATACATCACATGAGACCTACTCACGGTCTGTATTTCTTAAGTTCCATCTGATGCATGTTTTATTTGGGACCAAAGCTTAATCCGCGCCCCACCGGGGGCATTGATGGCCCAGTCTAAATCCGAAAGCACGGGGTTAGCGCAAATGTACAAAGTGCATTAGAAAGCTCCTGTGAATTCAGTAAGGTTTCAATTCGCATGTTTAAGCGCTCATGTCAATGGTTTGACCTCCAGAGTTCAAGTTTGGTCACGATAGTCTATTTCCACCAAAATGTGCAATACTTAAGAAGCCTGGGCAGGACCAGGAGCTGTTAGATCTAAACATTGGAGCTACTGAGATCTGGCAAAATATTTTGATAGAAAAATGCCAGGGCTTTCCCTCTATATGGAATATAATGACCTCCAGCCAGTGATTTGACCTCCAAAGGTTACCTCGTGACCTAATTGACCTGATGTCACGAAAGGCTAGAGTGACTTTGCCGTAAATCAAATGAAAGCCAGTGACTAGACATAAGGGTGGGTTGATTTTGCATTTTTTTTTTATCCCCGCTCCCCGGACAATTTCTGATGTCTTGGCACCCAGTGATCACAAATCAGGCGAAACAAAGTTTATTTGATTATTTTTCGTGTTGGCGAAAACAAATAGTTTGCAGCGGAAAAACATGATTTTTGGGCCAAATTGCTTCCTGCTGCTAGGAATGACAAATTAAAAATTTGAAAAATACATGCTGATTGATTCGTCTATTACCTACAAAATGACACCATTTCAACAGATCTGAGCCTCTCCATAATCTCGAAGCAAGAACAAATGTTGCAAAGTTCCCGCGTATTGCGTCACGCTGGCCACAATTGGTACTGCCGCTGGGCGTCGTTTCACGGCCTTCTGAGCGGCGCTGAGTCTCCAGGGCCGATTGGGTATATTGGTCCTGCGTCCTGTCTGTATCAAACTTGAAAAACGTCGTCTGACTGCATTGCTTCTCTGGCGGTAAAAAAACACTGATTTTCATTATTAAAAAATTGCAGCACAAGCCCCACACGCCCTGCTGTTCACCTACGCGAGAAGTGAAGTCCCTCATAGATATGCGCCATGGCAACAAAATATTGAGTTTTTTAGAAATAAAAAAAAAAATAAAAAAAAAAAAAAAAAAAAAAAAAATTGCCTTCCGCAGTGGGCTGGTTATACAAATTTCAGGTTTTCTCTCATTTTGACTGAGATCAGGAAATTTCTAGTCAAAAAGCGGACGGGGGGAGGGAGGAAGGGTGGGTGCAGGCCCCCTGGTCCCCCTTTTCCGACGCTTGTTGTGGGAATTTGTAGTGAGACCGCTGCATCAAGTTGTTCCGCAAAGTCGATGATTTGTTAGCTGGCCTTTCTCATCGATTCCTTGATTTTGAAAATTGAGAGAGATTATATATCGGCCACAGCCCTTCGTTAGAATCATCAAACGGTCTCCCGAGAAACCATTCCAACAAGGAAAGAGCTGGCAACGCCATATGACCTTCACAGTTGGTGCTTCGATAAGCCTAAAAATGTATTAGCTGGTTTTTGTACTACATTCGCTATATTATTTTGACAGCAATAGCCACACATCATAGTAGGTACGAACCTAAAAACTGATCTCGATTTACCCTCTAGATCACTTGTGTCCGATATTTTAGGAATTTACTTACCTTGCCACACTCATAAGAAATTAACTTTTTCATTTGGAATACATTGCAGCAGCGTCAGGGCTGTCAGGTTGGTCATTGTGTGGCCAAATATCGAATTGGGCTTTTTTGTCGTGTTTGGCCCCGCGATTTTTTCGGTTGGCCCTTTCTTAGAATCTCGCCTGTTTTGCCTATTTTCTAACAGCTGACACTTATAAGCTATTTCCGGTTTGTCCCTTGTATAAATGTGACTTCTTTTGACGTCTTCCGCTCTTGAATACGATATTCTGACACCGAAAAAGCAGCAGAGCTGCAGAAAAACTGGTATGGTGGTGGGAGGGAGGGACAGAACTTTGTTAAAAACATGATCCACAAAAATGATGGCCACCGAAAACCGGACGCGAAGGGTGCGATGCTATAGGTGCTCTTTGGGTGAAAAGTTGATGGCAAAGTGCACCCTCTGAGGCTCCGCACTCATCCACTTACCAAACTCCTAGATCTGCCACTGTTCAAGAGCAAAAAAATGCATTGTTGGAAAATAGAGAAAAATCAATTATTTCCGGGAGTGGTGCGGCCAAGATGATAAATGATGCTAACAAATGCTCGGGTTATGTGGATGAAATCACTTGATGGTCACGCGGGATTGGAGGGACACCCCTGGCTTCCTATTAAATGAGAAGTGTACTAAAAAATATTGAGTCTAGTCAATATCAAACTGTCAACAATTAGTTTTAAACAGTGATACAAGTCGCACTTTCTGTGGGCTTATGACTACCGCCAGGGGCTGCCTTAGCCTCAAATCTGGCTTTTATGGTATTTATTTGGCTATTTTAGTGAAAATAACATTTTTCCCTTCTATGGCCCTTTTTCTAACTCGGTTTGGCCTTTTCCGCCGAAAAATAACTTGGCAGTCCTTGGCAGCATCTATAATCTGGAATATCATGGAATAACACAAACATTTGTCTAACACTAAAGCGTCTAAGTTTTATTAAACCCCCTCAAAATGGGGTCTTGATCCCCTGAAGACACTATAATGGCCAGCACAAGAAATTTCCCCCACTGACTTTTCCTTAAAAATGCCCTGGGCTGATGGCATAATTCCTTTTCGAGAAAAATCGAAACCAACCACCCTACTGCCCAAGGCCCAGCAGCTGGTTCGCTCACTACACCACCCAATCGCGGTTGGAGCGGAGCAGCAACATTGCCTCCAATATGTCTGCTCTTAGTCTGGACCTGAGATCAGTAAGCAGCAGCTTCATCGCGGAGAACAACCTCTCCATGGACACCTGAGTAACTGGTAGCGCGGCCATTATCAGGCTAGACGCCTGGATGATTTTTTTATAAATTTTGTTCAAGTTGTTCCTGGTAGGGCTGCTGGAGTCGGAGTCTCACTAAAGTCATCAAGGGACTTGTCACGGAGACCCCGACCCCACCACCCGAACGAGCAACTCCCTCAATGGAGGGTTAATTTAGAAGCCAAAGTTTAACGTCCCACAAAGCACAGGGACGGCCGCCCCGCTCAGGTCACCCTCTCACCAGTCAGTTGCCAGCCGACCTGTACGTCGGGTAAACTATTGAGCGCCGGAGCGTCTCAGGGGAACCGATCCCAAGCCTGGACATGCACTGCCACTGCATGTTCGGAGCAGCGGGCCGGAGCCCAACGCTCTACCAACTGAGCTACCGGGGCGGCTCAGATGATGGCTGGATATATATCCAAGATGTCCCATACGGTCGCCCCCTTTAGGCGACCCAGGTTTTTTAAGTCGGCTAGCGCCGCATCGAGTGACGAGACTGCTGTTTTCTGCGCCTTTTGCCCTCGGTTCTCGACAGACGTAGTATAAACTACTTCTCCGAGTACATGAGTAGTCTCTCCTGGGGGGGAGGTGGAAGCAAATATTTTATTGCTCGACAGACCTAGTGTAAACACCTTTTTCAAAAAATTATTCGGCCTTTGGGGGCCAAAAAATAACCTGCCCCCTTCCAGGGCTTTGGGGGGGCATGACCGGGATGGCCCCCCCCTGCGTCTGCCAACAGGGGCGGATGCAGGCTGACGGTATGGGGTAAATCGTGAAAAACATGTTTTTCTAGGAAAATCATCAAAAATCGCCAAAAATTGGGCGGTTTGGGGGGCTAATGCCTTTTTTGCCCCCCCCATGGATCCGCCAGTGTCCGCCAATGCTTTCATTTGCTGCCAGGAGCGCATCCCCTGCCCGAGATTGAGACCATCTACGGAGCACCCTAGTTGCAATATTTCACTAAGCTCGATATGCACAACATATTGAGAAAATGTAATATTTCATGTGAATAAATGTGTTTCCCGGCGACATCTCACGGGGTAAAATGTGACCATTTGCCCTTTGATTTTCGGTAATTTTAGAGTTCTTTGGCAGCCGGAGCCGGACTCTTTCTGACGGCTCCGGCTCCGGCTTCGATCAAAAGTGTTTCGGCGGCTCCAGCTCCGGCTCCGGCTCCGGGCAGAATAGTCGGCTCCTACCGGCTCCGGCTCCGGCTACATCCCTGGTGAGAGGTAGACCTGTCAACCACGGTGTTGCGCATCGTCGTTTTTCTGTTATTTTGAAGAAAAAACTTCAGGGGCCATCGATGCCCCTCGGTGGGGCAAGGGTGAAGAATGCTCGCTTATGTCGGCCTATTCCAACGTGTGCGACGAAAATCCTGCGAATGCACCGCATAATCACAAAGCCAGATACAGTCTGCAGCCAATAAATATGCTCGTCTCATCCAACCGAACACCATAAAAACCCTCACGTCACTTGTCAACCTGGGAGCCCGCCTATCATGCCTAAGGCGGTGTTGGGTGACGCCAGTGTGAATGTTATTCGTAATATTTTTTTGATTGGTATCTAAGAGTTATATTTGATATATTTCTGTGAAGAACGAAGAAAATATTTATTCAGAGGAAGACTCGTTCTTTTTTCCGAAAAGGTGGGTAAATATTCTGAGGTTTTTGTTGTTTTTTAATAGAAATTTAATCGGGACAGGAGTATAGCGACAATGAAATGAAACAGGATGATTTTATAGACGTATCAAAGGCGTCCCCAGAAATTGTTCCTGTGATGACGGACTCCCTGTGGGGGCTCTGGGGAGGGGAAAATTATGGAAGAAGCACCCTGCATGAACCAAATTTTGTTCAGTTTGACGGAATCAGGAACTGGTATTGCTTTTCAGCGCAAAATGTTCGTCGTGCCGCTGCCTCCATTTGCATCTTGGTGCATCGTTTTTTTTGCTTGTTGACTTGGCCTGTCTCCCAACTGAAGCTTACTTTTAGAATTTCTGCATTTGTATCGGGTCAAGGGTTGGTTGAGTTATGTGAAATCCCACCTAGTGAACATTCCTTAGACGAGGCACTGAGAGCATCTGCCGTTGCTTGCGAAGTACAGGACACCTGTGCAGCCCAGTGGTGTTCAGCATGCAGATGCATGCATCAAACTGATTTACAGCGGTGGCCTCGACTGGCCCCGAGAAGAGCGAATTCCAGTGCGACGCGACCCTAATTCTGGAGAAGTTTCTACGTGCTGAAGCTATAGTTGCCGGTTTTGGGCAGTTCACATTTGTAAAGTCTGCCTTTTAACCCCGGACACTGGTGAATGGTAAGGTACTATTCGAATGAAAAAGGTTTGTACAACCGCGTCAAGCCACGATCTTCAGTACTGTCTGGCTAATTTCTTGTCTCACGCCAGGATCCAACCCTCAGAGAATAACATTTTCGAGCATGTATTATCATTCACCAAGCTCAAAGTATGTATCAATCGAGATGTAGCTCACGTACGAAATCGTACGACGTTACACTTTTAGTACACAAAACCTTCTACGGACCTTACTGCACACATAAATACATTATATATAAATGTATATATCTCACTTACTCATTCACTCACTCGCTCACTCGCTCACTCCCTCCCCCTCTCATTTTTTTGCTCGCGCTCCAGAAACCACCATTCGATTAACTATCTTCACGGGACAGGTAGAACTCACTTGCAATACGAGCATCACCTGCCATAGAACCAGACAAAAATACACCTATACCACATGTGTCTGTGTTCTAGGGAAAGGCACTGCAAGCCTTTTGACAAGCATTTAGGAGGCGCTGGAATCTACAACAGCAAGCTTCTATAACATAATATCGTATCTGGAGTTTAAAGATATGGTACTGGACTATCTGTAGAGGCTTGTGGAACGATTTTAACGCCGGATTCAGACCGTGAAGCTTAGGCCCAGTACTGAGCACATCTAGTTTTTCTTTTGGAGAAACATGCCAACTGCACACAAATTTAGTATCGCCAAACAGAAAGGCAGGTGTCTTAGTGGGATCACCCAATTAGTGGCAGCCAACAGTCAACCTTCTGCAGGCGATGAGTTTCCTATTTAATTCTGGTGAAGCGGACCAGGCTGCAGTTGCTAGGTCGCCCAATGTCCGGAGGTAAAACATGCTCAGCGCTGAGTCCGGAGCAAGACAAATACCCAAAATGGTGAACTGGTTTCCCCATGCACCGTGATAGCCACCATACGAGATTCAGCGATCCATGGAGTGTACAATTGGGCAATCGGCACCATCGCCGACATTTAACCGGCGAAACAGTGCCGCACAGTAACGGTCAACATGGGTAGCATTTTTAGTATTCATATTGTTCCTTCTCATTAAGTATGTCCGCCCAATTTCTCCCCAGCAGATAGCTGGGGCTGCCGCACCATGGCTGGCATCGTCAGTCCGGCCGGGACAGGGGGCAGGTCACCAGCGCGGGGCGGAGAAAGGGCACGGCTGGCGTCGTCAGTCCGGCCGGGACAGGGGGGCAGGTCACCAGCGCGGGGCGGAGGGTGGCACGGCTGGCATCGTCAGTCCGGCCGGGACAGGGGGGGCAGGTCACCAGTGCGGGGCGGAGAAAGGGCACGGCTGGCGTCGTCAGTCCGGCCGGGACAGGGGGGCAGGTCACCAGCGCGGGGCGGAGGGTGGCACGGCTGGCGTCGTCAGTCCGGCCGGGACAGGGGGGGGCAGGTCACCAGCGCGGGGCGGAGAAAGGGCACGGCTGGCGTCGTCAGTCCGGCCGGGGCAGGGGGGCAGGTCACCAACGCGGGGCGGATGAAAGTGGCACGGCTGGCGTCGTCAGTCCGGCCGGGACAGAGGGGGGGCAGGTCACCAACGCGGGGCGGATGGTGGCACGGCTGGCGTCGTCTGCCTGTGCGCTCCACCGCCCTCCTCCACAGCGTTCGCTGCAAAGATGATTACGCTAGGTCTGTCACCGACCAGCCCTGCGATGCGGAGGCAGGGTGTAGTGGAAGAACAGTGGAGGGCTGAGCTACCAGAGCAGTCTTGGGCGCCATAATGGGAAATACGTGCCAATGATTGAACATATGCAACAGGTCCATATGGCTTGGGTGATAATTGTTCCAGTTACCCAACATACACAAAAATATTATTCAATTCCTATCCTTCGGAACGCAAATAGTCACGCACACCTTTTGGAGAACTCACAGTCCCCTTATCTTGCATTCCCGTCAGTCCACATTGAACATGAAATGAGTAGAATATATGACAATAAGACATATGTACCTGAAGTTTGCTGGGTGCCTCCAAAATGACCCATCGCGAAACCTCAGGACAGACTGCACTCTTTCGATCAAACAACACGCTGACATCACACAAGGCACATCTCAATTGTACTGACTAGCTGGGCCACAGGCTACACTGTCCTACGGTGCTGCTCTCGAAGAGTCCAAACCCACACGCCAGTCCGGCCACACTCAGCACACGTAGTGTAAGTGTTTATGGTGGTGGTGGCTAAATTGTCGGGGCGGAGGCTGCCGCAGCTCGCCGTTGGGCGGGCAGCTGCAGCAGCTCTGCTCTGAGCTGCTCTGGTCGCTACGCTTGCTGCTGCACAAGCCGATTGGCGCCAACATATACGCGTAGTCTGACGGCGTCGGCGTCGGATGCGGCGGCAGCGGATCGTAGCGCCGTCCGTGGTTAGAACTGGAACTACAGCTTGGAGCCACGCAACGAGGTGGCTCTGACCCTGCAAAAATGCAGTTTGTCAGGTGCGTGGTGAGAAAACATGTCTCGCGGTGGTGGGCTGGGAACGTTATCACACGACTGCTTAACGCGTTCAAGCCTTGTTGACCCGAGGGACGCAATAAAAAGTGGCTGTATCAGCATGTGTTGACTACTGTCAATCAACAGGGAGCGACGACAACAAACAGAAATACCAATCTCTTATCACGAAAACATGTTTCGTCTTCTATGTGAAGGGCTGACGCATTCAATGTTCTTCAGAACTCGTTTAGCAGGAAAGCAAAAGGAAATCAGCATTTGAGGACACACTCGATGATATGGACGAGGCTGTGTCCGAGAGATACTGGGTGAAGCTGCGTTTTATGTTAAGCAAATTTGAGATCAGTGATATCGGGAAGTTTTTAGCGACACATGCGATGAAGACCGACTGAAAACATTGACAAATAGGAACTCGTATGGTTATCTTGCTGTGAGGCTAGCCACTAGAAATGCCGACAATATGTGGATCTGATAAGCATTAATCCTTTCGTTAGGTATGTTCTTCATGCTGGTTCTATCTAAAACGAGAGACTTAGATGAAGACCAAGACCTAGGGGGTTGTGCAGCGCAATACCAAAACACCATTCCTCATGGGACAGCGTTGGCTTGTTCACACGTGCCGCGTGGTCACCGTGGTCGTGAGGCAGTGATCGGTATATGCTGATAACACAAGTAAATGAAAAAGCCAACCCAGGGCCTTCGCGTGCAACATTCAATTTAATTAATATGATTAGATTTACAAGGGTGAGCACTCGGCTCTATTGCAATCAATGTTCATTCATTCTCTAATTCTAGTTCATTATGTATGCAATGGACTCATTTCTGATGGGGAGAAGAAACCAAAAAAGTGGCAACATATAAATCCAATCCCTCTCAGATAGTTCACACCATAAGGGTCGCCACCGGCAAAAAAGTGGGGGGGGGCAGCCAAACTTCAAACTGACGCTGACAAAACACTTTCCACGTTAGGACCAAATACTGTTCGAATCTGGGCTCCTCGTTGCCTTCTGCATCGGCCGGTTATAAGAATGTCCGGTTTTCTCCCATTTTGACTGCGATCAGGAAATGTTTTGCCAAAAGTGACGCCCCTGGTTCACAATCACAGGAACAGGTTGATATACTCGTAAGGTGGAAAACTGCGTTTACATTTTTTCTTTCCTATAATTACATGAGGTTAGTATTACAATTTTATGACGAAAGGAAGAGGCCACGAGGTCCCTGTGTTACCGTATTACGAGGTCCCTGTGTTACCTTATTACGAGGTCCCTGTGTTACCTTATTCGCCCTGTAAGTCATGGCCGTACCTACCGCCTTGGTTTGGGCTGCAAAGCGAACACACTGGGTCTGGGTGGCGCAGTCGATACGCGAGCGCGCCCGGCTCGGCCCGTGGCGTTCTGTATGTACTGCAGCGTGTCGCGGGTTCGAGCCCACTCGAAGGCAGGCGAAGGTGCCGTACTCTAGCTCGAACCTAGTTTACTCACCTTCACTTTCGGTGCCATATTATCTCAGGAGTTGGTAAGTTAATCTTCAAGGTCTCTTATACTGTTTGAAACTCTGTGTTATAGCTATACGAGGCCTCATCGAGAAAAAATATATCATTGCTGAGATTATGCCACACCGCCAGAAACTCTTCTACTTTCTCAAAGAAAACCAAGTTTGCCTGAAGCTCTGATATTTGTGAACCTGCAGCGCCTTTGATGGCTCTCAAAGAGCTCATTGGTCCTTTGTACTGGTCGTGAGGCCTACAATATCTTCACTCGGTTTCCTCTACAAAAAATAATACCTCCTGAACGGTTGGGATATTTATGTTTAATCCCTGAGTATTCGTCTACCGTCTCCATAGCGTTTTGTACTAGTTTGTAGGCTTATTTGTCGTTACGCTAGATAAGCCGCGGATTCTGTTCACATGACTGTCACCGAGGCCACGCAGGCCGATTGTCCTATGGCGCAGATCGGAAACAGCGCAAAGAAGCCGCATCATTTGGAACGGTTGGAAGGGATGACTGGCCCTCGACACGTGACCTGTCGGCGTCGACCTGACTGATTTACCATTGACACGGACCTGTCGGCGTCGACCTGACTGACTGACCATTGACACGGACCTGTCGGCGGCCACTCGGCTGACTTACCATTGACTGACTGACCGTTGACACGTGACTCGGCGGCCACTCGGCTGACTTACCATTGACTGACTGACCGTTGACACGTGACTTGTCGGCGGCCACTCGGCTGACTTACCGTTGACTGACTGACCGTTGACACGTGACTTGTCGGCGGCGACTTAACTGACTGACCGTTGACACGTGACCTGTCGGCGGCGACCTAACGACTTACCATTGACTGACTGACCGGTGACACGTGACTTGTCGGCGGCCACTCGGCTGACTTACCGTTGACTGACTGACCGTTGACACGTGACTTGTCGGCGGCCACTCGGCTGACTTACCGTTGACTGACTGACCGTTGACACGTGACTTGTCGGCGGCCACTCGGCTGACTTACCGTTGACTGACTGACCGTTGACACGTGACTTGTCGGCGGCGACTTAACTGACTGACCGTTGACACGTGACCTGTCGGCGGCGACCTAACTGACTTACCGTTGACTGACTGACCGGTGACACGTGACTTGTCGGCGGCCACTCGGCTGACTTACCGTTGACTGACTGACCGTTGACACGTGACTTGTCGGCGGCGACCTGCTCCACGATACGAGCTCCCATCAGGGCGGCCTCGGCGTCCGACTTGGTCTCATTCGGCAACTGATACAAGAACACAACACGGGCTAGAAGCGTCCAGCACTTGGTGACCAGAGGACATCCATTTCAAATACTCTCGCCACACGTTCCAGGGAAGACATCGGAAGACTCAGAAGACAACAGCATTTCAAGCTGGGTAAGTACTATGTTGGAAAAGTGGAGCGAAAATTATTGTATATATAATTATTTTTTTATTTATATATATATATCAGGCTCTTTGGATATTTCCAAGAAAATCGAAAACGACAAACCTAAACCTCACTACGTGCCGTTTGATCGCTTTTCTGTTGTTATCTGCTGGTGAGCAACCCCACTAACAACGACTCAAATGAGCCGACCCAAGGGGTAAACGGAGGGGCAAATGCACCATCCCCATTGAGCATTCAGCGCCCCTGCAGTGCGCGCCCCCGCACCCCAGAAACCGCCTCAGTCCCCCCCCTACAATATTGTTTCCTATCCCCCGTCAGGGTTCAAGCATTGACGCCCGAACGATGCGATCAGGCATCCCCGCCCTGTGCCCTGGCAGGTCGCCAACATAAGAAATGACGCCCCCTGTTTTATTTTCCCCCTCCCCTGATCTAGATCGTGCCCCTGACTGAAGTGCTCCCATCGAAAATCCTGGATCCGCCTATGCACTAACTCACTTTTTTCTCAAACATCCCAGGAACATGGCACACAATTAACAGGGTTATCGCAAAAGTGCACATGCCTAAGTTTAACCACTATTCGGGACGTTCAAAGCTTACAATCAGTGCGGGCTACCCCCACTAAGGGGGACCATCTTCCGCAGCCACATGATTAGTCGGGGCCACTGCACCGTGTCGCAAAATCGCAGGGTAATTTAAATGTTAAGGGTCATTTCCGTTTTTCTAATACATCTGAAAATACAGTGTGCAACAAAGCAAAGCATGCAAAGCAAAGCGTACAAAGCATGCGATCAGTATGGAGTACGCCCGCCAATGAGGACCATCCTCCGCAGCCTCATGATTAAAAGGGAACGTGGCACCTTGGTCGAATCCTGGAATTTAGTGTAATTAGGCGTACTTTTAGCCGAAAATGATGACACCACTCATGATTTCTCTGAAAAATGTACAATAAGCTCAATATTTTGATTTTTTTAAAATATTCCTCTAGGAAAAGAAATATATATCTGCCTGTGGATGATGTCATGATCTGGCAACCACTACCATACTCGAAACGCTTCAAGGGCTTCGATTGGCTGATGCTCATCGTGACGTTATCATATGTCGTCAAACCAACAGCCAAGACAACTGTGGCATGCTGCTAAGGGTACATGAGGGGTACATTGCAGGTAGGTTTTAACTTTTTTCTACGGAAATCTCGAGTTCCAAGACAAATGTATATCTTGAGTACCGGGTTTTCCGAATTGCTTTACAACCTGGCTATCTAAGTTAAAACCACGTTATAAAGGTGCCACATTCCCTTTAATTGCGGCCGCCGCACCGCGCCGTAAGATTGCCGAGTAATATAAATGTTAAAAGTCGATTCTGGTTTTCTAATATATTTGAAGATACAGTGTGGTACAAGTCTCAACTTCGTTTCGTCTATTTTGTGTCACTCACTCACTCACTCACTCATTCACTCACTCACTCACTCACTTACTCACTCACACTCACCTACTCACTCAATCACCCATTCCCTCCCTCCTTCGGTCACTCACTCACTCACTCACCCACTCACTCACTCACTCACTCACTCACTCACTCACTCACTCACTCACTCACTCACCCACTCCCTCCCTTCTTCACTCACTCACCCACTCCCTCCCTTCTTCACTCACTCACTCACTCTCACTCACACTCACCTACCTACTCACTCACTCACTCACTCACTCACTCACTCACTCCCTCCCTCACTCACTCACTCACTCACTCATACTCACCTACCTACTCACTCTCACCACTCACTCACTCCTCCACTCACTCACTCACTCACACTCACCTACCTACTCACTCCTCACTCACTCACTCCTCCACTCACTCACTCACTCACTCACTCACTCCCACTCACCCACCCACCCACCCACCCACTCACCTGCGTCATCTTGCGGCGTTGGCAGAGGCAGCAGATGGCGGCCACTGCCAGCACCACCACCACAGCCACCGGGATGATGATCATCAGGTAGACGTGACTGTTGGACTGACTCCGAAACGGGTACACCTCTGGAAGGACACGCAGAAGAAGCCCAACTGAACCAACAGTTCGATTATATGCAACAAATCACCGTAAAATGGTATGTAGCTTCCGTGCAACCGCTCCTGAGTTGAAATTCATAATTATGACACGAAAGCACTGTATTGACGCATTAAGATAATTCAAACGAGAAGAAAAACAGTCTAGTGGCGTTCCTTATTATTCCTTTTATATTCCTTATTACTATATATATATATATATATTATCATTGTATATATTTATATATATATATATATATATATATATATATTATTCTTTATATACATTATTCCTGGCTTCAGAGCGTAACAGTCATGCGAAAAACAATATTTTCCAGAAGAGCCACAGACCTGACATTCGGCTAGACATGACTTTGTTTTGCATCGTAGGAAATATCATGATACTATCACAGTGTTAAGCGCGATATTTCTATTGTAATGTTGTGACAAATTTGCGTTACTGTAGTCTGACACTAATATTTATATTTTTTTTTTTTTTATTTTTATATATATATATATAAGCATGCTGCTTTATGAACAATAAAACAAAATTAAAAGATTATGTGCGGCTCGGCAACGGAGTGAAGCGGTAACGGCGCCTGTTGGCGACACTCACGGACGGGACGGACGCTGAGGTAGGCGGGGCGGACCGTGAAGCCGCCGTTGTTGGCGCCCAGGCAGACGTACTGGCCGGCGTCCGAGGCGCGAGCCCGCTGTATGGTCAGCCGAATCAGGTACTGGCCCGCCTGGCTGACCACCGGCTGCGTCTCGTTCAGCACGTGGTACCGGTCGCCGTTCACCACCTCGATGGCGCGCGAAGAGTTGCGGAGCGCGTCCACGTCCATCGGCGAGATCAGCTTTAGCCACTAAGGTGAAACAGTATCGGGGTGAGAGATCCGGTATTAAATATACCATCGCATCGCTGATGCAAGGCTGGAACACAGTGGAAACACGGCTGAACACTTTATTTTGATTTTAGTATGTCCTCCAGAAAAAAACGCAAATGCGTGTTAGGTTCTTGATATGAATATGACGAGTCTACCATCCCTCATCCGGATTTACGGAATGCAAAGTTCAACTTTCGCCCTCACGTGGAAAACCAGAAACGCCACATTCCTACGAACCCTCACATATTAACACGCGCATTGACGGGGGTCTGAGCCACCTTCGCATTGACGGGGGCGGGTACCGCCCCCTAAGATCTCGAGAACCACGGTAGATAGCGAAAAACGGTAAACGGCGTTGGGCTGCCCATCTACTTCTCCATCGAAAACATTTTAACCATTTTTTGTCAGGTCACATTTAAGGTCACGAGAGGTCAAAACATGCCCGTCATAGGGATAACATGTAAAATTCAGTTTTTCGGGCATTACATCTGAAAAAGTAAAGATAGAGCAAAACGACTTAAACTATATGAATCCTCTTAGGAAGCCGAATCGAATGATGTATAATTTGACCTTGCTAGGTCAAATCAAGGATTTGACCTGACCTGAGGTCAGGTCAGGGTCAAATTATATAAAATGCATATCATTAGAACCGCAAAGCCCAGGCGAGTCTAATGCAGCTAAAATAAATGCTCTATCACCATCTGTTACTGAGTTATTCCGTAAAAAACATTTTTCCCATGTATTTCCAATGGAGAGGTCATGCCTCGTACCTGACCTTAGGTCATCGATATCAAAAATACCGGAAAATATGTTAGAGAACTCGGTGGGGCCATTATGTGATATGAGTTTCAATCGGATAAGTTCACCCTGCTCCGACTTATGCTATCTTAAACTTTTTTTGAGGTCGGGTCACTTGACCTGTACTGGTGACCTGACCTGAAATGACCTAACCTTAAAATTTTCATAGAAGTTGTAAAAATGATGAGGGAAAAGGTATACCAAGTACGGCGGCGCTACGGGCCGCCGTTTTTTACTGTCTCCGAAAAACCCGAGGGGGCGGGTACCCGCCCCCGTCAATGCCGTGTTAATACAGGCACCACGTCTACACTGCGCACTCCGCATCTATATTTGTCACCAGTAGGGCCTTACACGTGACCTCCCGTGGTGGCGGCTCTCTTTTAATGTGCACGGGTGGCAGAAACACCCAAAATTGACGTGTATGGCGGCTGTGAGTCTCAGCTTGACATGCAAGGGCGGAGGAGCTTGCTACCTTGGCGTGCATAGGCCGTGCCGCGTCCTTCCTCCTTGATGTGCACGAGAGGAAGTCTTTCCTACCTTGATGTGCACCGTTGGCGTTGAATCCTTCCTAGCCTGACGTGCATCGAAGGCGTTGAGTCCTTCTTTGATGTGCAAGAGCGGAGGATACATAGGCCGTGCTGCGTCATACCTTAAAGGCACGAGACCTAGTTATTCTTGCCTTGACGAGCACAGGCTTTGTCGGGCGCCCCTACGTTGACATGCTGGAGAGGGAGTGATTCCTACCTTCGCGTGCTAGGGTGGCGGCGCTTCCTACTTTGAAATGTTTGAGAGGAAGTGATTCTTACCTTGACATACATCGGCAGCGGTGGGTCCCATCCTGACGATGTCAGCCTTGAGGTGCATGGTCGGCGGTGAGTCCTACCTTAGGTGCACGGGTGTGAGGTGAGTCCCACCTTGGATGCACGGGTGTGAGGCGGGTCCTACCTTGACGTGCATGGGCGGCCGGCCACTGACGCGACATTGCAGGGACACTTTGTCCCCGACGTCCGCAGTTGTGTTACGAGGGTGGTCGCCGACGATCTCTGGCTTCTGGTCGTAGGGCTCTGCAACGGGATGAGAGGCTTCACTTAGGTGGAAGGGCAGCATAACGACTTCCAAGCTGAAAATAAGTCGGTAGCACATTGAGGGCCCCACTTAGAGCAGAGGAGACCCTAACGTCAGCTACACGTGCCTCAGTTCTATCTAAGGCCATCGACATGCATAATAGGTCCCTTAACACGCGCATTGACGGGGTCTGAGCCACCTTCGGATTGACGAGGGGGGCGGGTACCCGCCCCCTAAGATCTCGAGAACCACGGTAGGTAGCAAAAAACGGTAAACGGCGTTGGGTAGTCCATCCGCTTCTCCATCGAAAATATTTGAACCATTTTTTTGTCAGGTCACATTTAAGGTCACCAGAGGTCAAAAACATGCCGTGACATGCCGTCATAGGGATAACATGTAAATTAAGTTTTTCAGCCATTACATCTGAACAAGTAAAGATAGAGCAAAACGACTTAAACTCTATGAATCCCCGCAGCAAGCCGAATCGAATGATATATGATTTGACCTTGCTAGGCCAAATCAAAGATTTGACCTGACCTGAGGTCAGGTCAGGGTCAAATTATATAAAATGCATATCATTAGAACTGCAAAGCCGAGGCGAGTCTAATGAAGCTAAAATAAACGCTCTATCACCATCTGTTACTGAGTTATTCAGTAAAAACCATATTCCCCATGTATTACCAATGGAGAGGTCATGCTTCGTACCTGACCTTAGGTCATCTATATCAAAAATACCGGAACATATTTTAGAGAACTCGGTGAGCCCATTATGTGATATGAGTTTGAATTGGATAAGTTCACCCTGCTCCGACTTATGCTATCTTAAACTTTTTTTGAGGTCGGGTCACTTGACCTGTACTGGTGACCTGACCTGAGATGACCTATCCTTAAAATTTTCACAGAAGTTGCAAAAATGATGAGGGAAAAGGTATACCAAGTACGGCGGCGCTGCGCGCCGCCGTTTTTCTGCTGTCTCCGAAAAACCCGAGGGGGCGGGTACCCGCCCCCGTCAATGCGCGTGTTAACCCCCGCCCCACCCGGGGTCCGGTGCCAGCTTCGCCCCACGGGGGGCATCGATGATCCCCCTCTAACTCCAAAAATATGGGGGTAAGTGCAAACCTACAAAGTGTATTAGAAAGGTCGCATGAATACAATAAGAAATTAATTTGAATCCTTAAGCGCTCAGGTCAATGGTTTGACCTCCAGAGGCCAAGTGAGGTCTCGATAGGCTATTCTAACTCAAATATGCAATGCTTAGGAAAACTGGGCATAACTCTTATGACATTAGAGGTATTGAGATCTGCTAAAAACGTTTGATAGGAAAATGCTAGACCTTTTTCTGCTATGTGGAACGTAATGAGCTCCTGCCAGTAGTTTGACCTCCAGAGGTCCCCTCGTGACCTTATATGACCTGAGGTCACGAAAGGTTAAAAAGTGACTTTGCCTTATATCACAAGAAAGCCAGTGACAAGACATACACGATGAGGTTTGATTCAGCGCTCTAGCTTAATTAGGTCAAAAGTTATTGTCAAAATACTGTTTTTGACTCCTGGTGACCTTGGGTGACCTCGGAGAGGTTAAAGAGCAAGTATGGCCCCTGGGATCCGTGAAGGGGTGTGCAAGAACGCTTTTCTGAGCAAGCTGAGCATTTGCAATCGTTTTTGTAACTTTGAGATCATAAGACAGGTTTTCCCCGTCCTTTTTCAATGGGAGAGATTACCTCGTGACCTGACCTCAGGTCACGAAATCGAAAAATCCTGGATATACATTATGTAGACCCTGGAGGGGTGATTCAGTGTAGAAAGTTTCAAATCGACCGACTTAGGAATGTAGCTCTTATAGAGCTCAATAGTTGAAGTGAGGTGACCTTGGTTGACCTTACCTGGTGACCTGACCTTGGGTGACCCGGGGTAAAACATTTCTGAGATGGTGGGAAAATGATATGGTGAGAGGTAGAGCACTCAACCGTGGTGCTGCGCCTTGTCGTTTTTCTGCTATCCCGAAAAAACCTTAGGGGGCCATCGATGGCCCCTGGTGGGGCGAGGGTTAAATAGAAGGGATGCTCCTAGATCAGCCACAAAAGCTAAGCTGTTCAATATTTCAACGATAGTTAACTAGAACGAGGGTCGTAGACTAGACTAGAACAGGTTAAGGAAATCCCGCTCGACGAACAACTGGCGAGCGGGGGCGCCCATTTAGGAAGATGAGGTCTCCGGCGGCTTTGATATCTTACCGTACGTATTATTGGGGTTCCAGGCATGCATTGAAACCCCCTACCTTGCAAAGGAGGCTCCCTATTTTTCCATAGTTCAATATCAGATCATTGAACAGGTCAAGGAGGGCCCGTCCGACGAAGGAGATGTCACGTTGATGCCCATCTAATGGCAGAAAATGCCCTCAGCGTCATTAATCTGTATTTTTGTTTATAGTCGAATAAGGGACGATAACGGACAGCACTACAATATTGACTAAAATGCTGTATAAAGCGAAACTGAACATCTGCCTCATTCACTGTGCAAACTCCCTAAATTAGGGGTCTCCACTTTCCCCAATCCCAATTGCCAATCCAAACTCCCCTAAATTAGGGGTCTCAACTTTCCCCAGTCCCAATTGCCAATCCTCAATCCCTGGAGGCAGGGATAGGAGGCCCTATTGAAATCTGGCCCCCATACCCCATACAAAGAAATTTATGGTGACGTCCCTGGCTGCTACTCATACGAACAGAGGGTTTTGTGCTGCGTTCGCTCCTCTGGCTAATCGTCTTCCCCTTCTATGGCTTCAGTGAGCTTCGCATGCTACCTTCTAAAAGGATTAACACGAGAAAGCACGCGCACGCGATCCAATGCCGGAAAGGTGAACACGGGCTTATAGGTGGCAGCAGCGGCGCCGCCACGGACTGTACATGGATTGTGGGGGGAACGGACTCCCCACCTGGCCATGTCCCCGGGGGTACGGGGGGGGGTGTTAGAGCTGATACCGGAGGTTGACAGAGTCTTGAAAATGGAAACAGAACGGGTCAACAAAACTGAAATAGGAGCCATCCCGGCCCGGGCAGGGTTATGCAGTGGGTGACTTGGTGCAGGTGCGAGTTTATGCTGATGACTCGCCTGCAGGGGCAGCTCGGGCAAAGTGGACCAGTATCATACATGAACAAAATAGGAGACTTACTGTCGTTTGGTATCAACCTGCTTACCTTCCGCGCGACACGATGTTTGCAAACATTATAAGTTTGTTCACAACGAACAAAAGATGGGGATAATGGTGTCCCGAAGGCTGTTTCCCACATATAAATATTTGGAGGGAAAATTTTTATATATTACCCTGACACCCTTGCTAGTTTCAAATGTTCTTATTTCTAGCTGAACAGGGACGTTCATTTGAGAACAAAGATTAAGAGTACCGCACGCAGGCTAGTTAGCGAACGTCAGGAACTTATCGGGAAGAAGCGATTTGCAATCCGTTTTCTGAATAGGTAGAACTTTCCTTCACCTATGAATGCACCATAGTTCATGGTCCGACTGTAGGGAAACTCTGGGTTTCAACAGAATGAGGAGAAATAATGCAGCCTTTCTAAAGCGCTTTTCGCCATACCCGTGGTACATACATTGGTCATTTGATACCGATGTCATTTCTCTTGACAACGCTGGCATGTAATCTGGTAACACGCTAAACTGAGTGTTGTTGTTGTTTGGGGTTTTAGGGCGCTTCGACTACATGGTCATTTCGCGCCCATCCTTGTTTATAATGCACAAAAAAGTAGGGTTAGCGATTTAAGTTGTGTTCGGCACAGCACACTAGGTGGATTGGAAAACAGCTCCCAATATAACAAACCTATCAACCAAATACAGACTACGTCTACCAACTCCTGCCGTCAAACATTTCTGAGACACACCACGCTGTACGTGTGTCCCACTCTGCTGGTGGTCTTGCCATTCGTTCCGGGTATCCCAGACCTTTGGACGGAGAGCGACGCACGAATGTTGTGTCCCTGTCCATGTACGCCTCTCGAACTCTGTGACCGGGGTGCCTCCCATCACTACCTGGAGATGGGCGCGGCACATCCTGCCACACATGTTGCACGTTTCCGATACTCTCGGTGGAACCAGAATGCAGCCGTGGATGAAGAAGCTCTTTTTGTACCCTTGGCACCCAAATTCTCTTTCCTTTTGAGTCTCGAAAAACAAAATCTGTTTTCATCATCATCATCATGTTTGGGGTTTTGGGGCGCACCGACAGCCCAGGTCATATGGCGCCCATAACAATTTAAGGGTCAGATATTTCTAGAAAAAAACTTCACAATCCCTTCAAGGAGATCAAACCAGTAAAATATACATACGCGTTTACTCGCTGGATACAGAAAATCGGGAAGAAGGCTGCAGTCTGTCACGGAAATGAAACAACCAAGTCACTGCTATATAAGGTCACTTCACTGAAAAGAAACACACTAGGTAAACGTCACTATGTAGGAGAGTATATCACCTTGAAGTTAATTCTCCTGAGATACTCTTCTAGGTCTGAACATCTGACAGAAGGAGATTCCCCGAGAAGTGACTGCAGCGACGGCGAGCCGGGCAGATGGCGCCTCCTCTCCAGCTCAAAGTCACGGCACTCGACCAGGACGTGCCTCACCGTCAGTCTTTCGCCGCAGCGTGGACATTCCGGTGGGCGGTCGCCAGTCAGGAGGTAGGAGTGAGTGGCGTAGGTGTGCCCCATTCTAAGTCTCGACATAAGTACTTCGTGTTTTCTGCTGTTGGCATTGCTAGATAACCAGGGTCCTATCTGGGGCTTCAGTTCCCTTAGCTTGCCACCTTTGGTGTCAGCGTCCCATCGCTGCTGCCAGATTTCGAAAAGGTACTTTCTTACATATGGGAATAAATCAAAGTATGGAACACGAATTCCGGGAGGAGGATCACTGCTTGCTGCTTCTTTAGCTGCTCTGTCTGCTAGCTCATTTCCTCTGATGCCGCAGTGACTAGGCACCCAGGCTAGAGTCACGGATTGACCTCGGCTCGCAGCCTGGTGTATTTTGTGTCTGATAAGAGGTAAAATATATGAGTTCGATGGGTTGTGGTTAGACAGTTGAAGTGATTGTAGTGACGAGAGTGAGTCGCTAAAAATCACCAACCGGTCCCTTCTTGACCGTAAAGCCTGACCTAGGCAGCGAAAAATCGCGTATAGTTCCGCTGTAAAAACCGAAGCTACTGGTGGCAGGGCATAGCGACGTTCAATCCCATTTCCAACAAATGCGCATCCGGTACCGTCAACACACTTTGATCCATCGGTATAGAAAGACGCGTGGTTTCGGTACATGTCGGAGCAGTGCTGCAAGAAAACCTGCCGCGTTGCCTCCGGCGAGAGGCCTTTGGTCAGACCCAGTAGATGGGTGTCTATTGCGACCTTGGTAATCCGCCACGGTTCGGTCACTGGCGGCTGCACGGCCTCGACACTCTCTGGGTTTATGTTCGCCTCGTCCAGCCATGCACGAATTCTGATTCCAGGGTGTCTAGAAGATGAGCGGGAATCATTATTTATTCGCATTAGGCGACTATCGTCATAAAACGTTTTGTACGTAGGGTGATCAGGATCCTGTTTTAGTTTCAACACGTAGCGCAATGAAACATATTTCCGGCGCAAGTCCAGCGGCATTTCATTCATATCTGTAAGAAGGCTTGAAACAGGTGAAGTGCGGAATGCCCCACTTAAGATTCTGAGAGCCTGGTTTTGGACTACGTCCAATATTCGCTTCGATGTTTCGGTTGCAGCATCATACACCACACTGCCATATTCTAGTTTGGATCTAATCAAGGATCGGTACAGCATTAAGAGGGTTTTCCTATCGGAGCCATATGTCATGCGGGTTAGAACTTTGAGAATGTTTAGGCAGCTAAAACATCTTTCCCTTAGCTCCCTGAAGTGTGGAACATATGTAAGTTTGCGGTCGAGTATCAGACCAAGGAAGCGGGTCTGGTCTACTACCCTTATCTCCTGGCCACCCATTTCCAGAACAGGATTTTCACATGCTCTCCGTCGGCTGCAGAAATGCATACATTTAGTTTTAGTTGTCGAGAAGGATAATCCATTTTTATCGCTCCATCGCTGCAGCCGGTCAAGGCAAAGCTGCAGCTGTCTTTGCGCCGTGCAAGTGGAGGATGTTGTGACCCATATAGCAAAGTCATCCACAAATATAGCACGGGAGATATTGGCCGGTAGAGTATCACCTATGTCGTTTATCATAACGGCAAACAATGCTACTGACAAAACGCTCCCCTGTGCCGTGCCGTTTTCTTGTGTGTGCTGCTTTGACAGAAGATGCTGAATACGAAATCTGAACCGCCTGTTCCTCAGAAAGTTGTGCAGGAACCAGCCCATGTGGCCTCGCACTCCCATGCCAAAGAGTTTTTTTCAGAATCCCATGCCTCCACGTTAAATCATACGCGCGCTCCACGTCAAAAAATACTGCGATTGTGTGTTGTTTGTTGGTAAAACCTTCCCCTAACGGCTGCGTCGAGTCTGATAAGGTGATCGAGCGTGCTTCTGCCTCGGCGAAAACCGCACTGTGCACTAGACAAAAGGCAATTGGTTTCCAGAAACCACATGAGGCGTACGCCAATCATTCTTTCAAACAGCTTGCAGACACTTGATGTTAGCGAGATGGGGCGATAATCATCAGGCGAGTCTCCCGGTCTCCCAGGTTTCTGGATAGGTACAATGATCGATTCACGCCACTGTTCCGGAAAGTCATTTCTTTTCCAAATATCATTGAAAATGTCAAGCAGTGAAGAGAGTGAGTGTTCGGGGAGGTGTATAATCATTTCGTTTGTTATTCGATCACTGCCAGGGGACACTCTCTTGAGGGTCTTTAGAGCCGCTTCCATCTCTTCCATGGAGAAAGGAGAGTTGTACGACGCTGAATTGTCATTACCGAAGTTGATCTGCCTGAGCTCCTCAATTTGTCTGTGTCTTAAAAAATTTGGGTTTTGCGAAGAATTGCTGCATCGATCTTTAAATGCCTCAGCCATGAGGTCAGCTACACACTGCGGGTCGGTGATTTTCTCGCCATTCGAAGTGAGGACTGGTGTGGGTGCAGACCGCCGTTTACCCTGAATGCACTGAACACGGTTCCAGACCTGTGTAGATGGGGTGAAACGGTTTATTGTGTTTATGTATGCCACCCACCACCTCTTTTTGGAGTTAAGGACGGTACGACGAGCCAGTGCTCTCGCGCGCATAAATACCATTATGTTGTGCGTTGTTGTGTGTTTTTTAAGAACCCTAAAAGCCCGTTGCTAAACTGAGTGTAGACTGCTGCCTTGGCTCCATGTCTTTGTTTCGGTTCGCCATCTCTCTTCCACCCTTTCTTCACGTGAGGCGAACACTCTGCATTCTGGCCAGCAACTGATGCCGTACCCGCCTGCCCCCTTCTCCGTGCATCTCCATCGCTCTGTGTCGGCCTGCACGGGCCTGGTTTTGGTTGTGAGTCTGCCGAGGCGACAACAGGTGCCCGCCCGTCATCACCGGTTTAATCTTGACAGATGTGCTGTCAACTCATCACCGTCCCGCACCACCACTCACCACTAATCTAGCGCTCACGCGTCGCGGTGACAGCCCCTGCCCCTCCCCCGCCGCGCCGGTCCGCTCGAGTAACCCTCGAGCCCCGTACCCCCGCCCCAAGGCCGAGCCGTGTCCAGAGATGCTAGTTACGGGGACGAGACCCGTTTGGGTTACGTATGGTTTGCTGTGGAGTAGTTTCAACTGGCCACGGTTTGTGAAAATGTTTGTGATGTTGTACATAAGGCAGCTTATGAAATGTCGATAAGTGCCCTTCAGCAATGTACGACTAACGGAGGACGAGTTAAGTTTCCTGCAGGCACTACAGGAACTCCACAAAGTACTCACGGTTAGAAGGGTAAGCGTGTTAAGGGGGCTCTCGACCACCTGCAATAGCTGAACTGCTTGCAAGGAAAACAACCCAGGAGGAACCCGGTTACGTCAAAGTCGATAAAGATTGGGCTCTGGGCTAGATTTATCAATACCCAATTGCAACACCAAGTGTCTGCTTGAGTATATAAGGGCCTAAATAATTCAGATACAAGCTGGTCTGCTAGAAAGCAATCCGCGCCAATCCATGTTGGCACCAGGATTGTCAATCTAAACCAAATCCATATCCAAGAGTTAGTATGCATGCATATGCTCGCTAATCTTGTTTAAAATATCTGTTAATTTCCGTCTGAGGTTAAATAAATGGAACAATTATTTGGGAATCACTACCAAACATTTTCTTATCTTTAAGATACCGTTTAGTGGAAAACAAGGTACGCTGGCTTAAAAGGAAATCCGAATTCACTCAGATACGACGTTAGAGTAAGTTCTTGGCCACACTGATCCAACCCGCCATTAGTTCGGAGCTCTATTTGGGTGTCCAATCCATGATAAACTACAGTCTGCCACGATAGAAAAAGTAAGCCCAAAAACGATTCAAATCGGATGTGATAATGCTTGTCAAGTCTGAATGAGTAGGGGCTGCTTACGTCAAGTACTTAAAATGGGGCGACGCCATCGGTAGCAGGAATCGGAGCGGCGAGGCACTCCGGACTGCGCGCGCCGCGCAAGACAAAAACAGCGCTGTTGGCTTCCCAAAAAGGACTGAGTTATTACCACTAAAGTGAGGTGCTTACAATATTTCATGGTGTCATTTTAGTTAGAAATGAAGGTCTTAAATTACTAGGAAGCACTAACCTTGCGGAAGCTGCATTATTTACGAAAACATCACTTTTCGAAGCAATCAGGAAAACAGCCGAAGCCAAATACGACAGAACATCGGGAAGAACAAAGTCATTGCTACTCACTTGACTTTAGAGCTGTGATCAGTGTGGGAAAGCAGAGCATTGCGAGCGCACTTCTTTGGGATCGACCTCACCTTCCACGTCTAGTCGAAAGTGGGCCGAGTCCTCGCCCAGCAGGCTGGAGGCCCTGCACTCGTAGTTGCCGGAGTGAGAGCGACTGAGCCGGGTGATGGTAAGTTGACCGGTTACCGAGGTATCGACTGTGCCGGTGCGGAAGACCTCCGCCCCGTCCTGCCAGCGCGCGTCACGTACTGGTCATGACTGGGACCGGTCATGGTAGTGCGGGCCGCGCAACAACGGCGCTGGGTGTCGGACAATGCGGGTGTATGCAAGACAAGAGAACTTGTAGGCTGTGGTGGTGAAAAACTAGCGTCATGAGAACGGTCGGAAATTCTTGGAAACACATCTGCACTCATAGGCGGATCCAGGATTGCCGATCGGGGGGGGCGCCATCCGGACCGGGGGGCGCCATCCGGACCAGGGGGCGCCACTTATGACCGGCAAAAGCTATCAGGTGGGCGCCAAATCCTATCGGTGGGCGCCGGCTTTCGCATCCTGGGGGGGGTGGGAAGCGACATTTCAGGGGGCGCCATCGACCTTTCAGGGGGCGCCGAGGGTCGATCGGGGGGGGCACATGCCCCCCTTGCCCCCCCTGGATCCGCCTATGTCTGCACTCTAATATTGTTCTTGATCATACAAATAATCCTTCTTTTCTGAAATTGAGAATTGGAAATCATTTTGATGAATATACCGCACGGACTCACTTGTTATATACCAATACTCAACACAGGTCAATTTCACGATCGGAGCTATTTGTGATTTGTGTTTAAAAAATTCTAAAGATTTCATAAGAATTTCAGAAATGAAACATCGATGAAAGCAGACAGCATAAAGAATGCAAAATAATGGGTTGCCAAAAATAGAAATTCTGGCGTCTGGGCACACAACCAGTGCATGTACATACATATCTGGTCGAAAACTTGGAGAACTTGACCAAATGCTACTAATGAGGATATCCTACGACATTTCTGCACACACGATGGTAGATTTTACACCCACATGTCTTCGATTTGATTCAAACTTTGTCCATGGGATTATCGGCAGCCCAGAACACGCCTGCGGCATCTTTAGGCTGCTAGCTGCGACGGCTGAGGAGTTACAGCCTCCAGAAATTTTACGATTTGCTAGCGCAGCAATTTTTTCTACAACTATTGTATCCTATTTAGATGCTGATAAGTGGGTAAAATTATACATCAAAATGTTTGGAAACAAGATGCCAAAAGGTACCACGTGGTATCCTGTGGTCATGCGCCCAAACTGCTCGAAGGTAAGATTTGGTGGTGAAGTAAATGGCTCCCAGTAGTTACCCAAGCGAAAATGGATAGAACAGCACTGAAATTCTAACAAGTGGTTTCCACTGCAAAGTCGTTTTTTTAGGAGCATCTGCAACCACAAAATTAGGTACAATTATGGCTCTAGTTAATTTCTTTTGAGGTGTGGTTCCTAATTTATTAAATAAAAACTTCCGGCGATAGCTCCTGTCATACCTTCGCCTTTAGCTTCACTTTTTGTGACCTGGGAAACTTTCAAATGGTTCACAAGCACTGGCGGATTCATAAGGGGTCACGGCCCAAAATGATTGAAAAAGATAAATATGAAGTGAACATATCTTAGTTACGGTTATATTCCATGATCTATTTTCCCCCAAAGTCCGGTAAAACTGAAATTTTTGCAAAATGGGACGACACACATGGTTTTCTTCATTCACTACTGGAGTTCGCAAGTTCCAGCCCACCTTATCCCTCCCAAATCACCAATGAAGCTTGAACCATTGCGTTTCAGGATATCTTGTTTTTCTCAGCAAGTCAAACTTCCAACAAAAAAAGATAATAAAAGAGCACCAGCACTTGCTCAGTCTTCAAGAGAGATTGATAGGCGGGAGAAACAGAAGCCGTTGTTAACAATAGGCCGTGTCCTGGTGAGATTGTTTAGACGTTTTACTTGCATTTCTGTTACTATTGCTATCGTAATGACTATTGACAAGGTGCAGTGGCACTGATTTTCAACATTTGTGATGACAAGGATTTAAAAATATCCCAAAATGTGTGGAATGGTCCGCCTAGTAAATAAAAACATCAATACATTTTAAGCGGGCATTAAAAAAGGGTAATAGAAATTGCTGTACAATTACATGCCTATATTTTCTTTTTTAATACCGGTAAGAACTGTCAACAGATGCCATTCAGGCAGGGCTCGAGGTATATTCTAGATCCAGGGGATGCTGGGTGGGTCAATGCTGACAGAGAAATACAAGCCATTTACAAAGCCTATGGGAGACCCAAAATCCAGAGGGGGCCTGACGCTCCCAGTCCCCCAGGATCTTCACCCATGCCTACAGGCACCGGGAGAGGCCTGCGACCGCAGGTACCGGCGTTGCAGATACGGGGCGAGCACCGCAAGCTTCATCAGAAAACACTACTCGGCGCCCGGCCCCCGGGTTGGGGCGGTATGACCAGCTCTCCGACATAGTACGGCTGCATCTGTCACACCAAGGAGCATCTGCTGAATGTCAGCCGGTCATTTAGGCATGCTCACTAGTTTTGGAATGTTTTCTCCGAAGGAAAATCACAACTATTGTTTTTCTTGCACGTGCAGCTTGTAACATCAAAGACATTGTTAAAAGGAATGTGGCGCCCTTATAACGTGATTTTAACTGAGATAGCCAAGTTGTAAAGCATGCCGGAAAACCCGGTACTCAATATATCATTTGTCTTGAAACCCAAAATTTCCGAAGAGAAAAGCTAAAACCTTTCTGAAATGTACCCCACATGTACCCCAGCCAGGCGGCCCCAATTGTCAGCTGTTGGTGTGACGACATGGCTGACGTCACGGAGCAGTCATCCAATAAAAGCCCCTAAAGCCAATTGAATATGGTAGTAGTTGCCAGATCATGACGCCATTCGCAGGCATACGCTTATTTATCACCCTAGAGGAACATTTAAAAATCATAATATTAAGCTTATCGTATATTTTTCACAGAGATCATGGACGGTTTCATGATTTTCGGCAAAAATACCCCTCATTACACTAAATTCCGGATTTCGACCACGGTGCCACATCGCCTTTAAACTAGTCTGGTTTATTTTGTGATCCTTGTGACGCCTAGCCTTCTTTAAATTTTAATTTTTCACCAACCTTTTCGACATTTTTACTCAGCTCAAACCTTCTCTTTGACACTGCTGAATTTCTGCACGCGACTGCGTGTACTTGTGAGATCGTGACACATACTTGAATTTCCCTGAACATTTTTATTTTCATTATTGAAAGGACATGCGCAGCCGCATGTGAGGCGTAGCGGTAGTGCTTGTAGGTGCAATAGTTTGGTTTTGTTGGTGCAAATATAAAATTTCAGCCTAATTGAGCAAGCAGTTTCCGAGATATCAAAGAGGGGTGTGCACCTGGCGTAGGACCCTAAATATAACCAATGCTATGTTGCGCTTAGATCAGCCCAAGCATCTGAGGTAAGTTTAATCACAACCCAATGCTTAGATCAGCCCAAGTATCTGTGATAAGTTTAATCACAATCAGATGCATAGTTTCGAATTGCAGCGTAATTTGCTCACCCCTTTCTCGTGCACCTGCGCGCAAGTAGTGTGACTTTGAATTAAATTAGCCTTCACATCTTAACTCACAACATGGGTGCTCTCTGCGAACCAAGCACAGACGGTGAAATTAAGGGGTCACCGGGGCACCTTAAATGAGCACCCCCATAAATGAGAAATTTAATACTAACTATATGGCGTTTACTGGAAAGAAATGGGTGAAAATTTCATGGTGCCCCCTTAAATTTGAATTCTCCGCCGGTAATGTCACCAAGTTTGGGCCTATCCAGTTCAGCCAAAATTGATTCATGGCGTAATAAATGACGGAAATTTGATTATTTAACAAGTTGATGCTTTTACACTTGCCACGAGCTTCGCCAACATCCCATATATCTCTGATGTCTTCAGTCAGTAATTGAATTGATCAGGCCATAACTTGGTGAAGACCCCGGCTGGCTTTGTTACACTTTTCGGAGATACAAGCTTTTTATTAGCGCGACGGTCGGATCGGGCCAGGCTGCTCATATATACAGGGTGTTTCAGAAAGAATGATATTTTTAAATGTTTTAAATGTTTTTAAATGTTCAGTAAAGTACTAAAAATCCTTCAAATCCGTTCACAAAACACTCATTTCAATGGTAAATTGTAGGACATTTTTATGTAAATATGTTTCATTTGTATCACATGTTTTCTCTCGTCTTAAATGTACTCAGAAAATGGTGCAAGAAACATAATATATGCCTGCTTATATTTGAGAAAACGGAACTTGCAGCACTCAAAAAGGCTTCAGCACACACAAATGGCACGTGAGCATGCACATCAAAATCAAAAGTCTCAGTAATATTACAACTTAAAAGTCTTTGGCTCAAGCTCCGTATGGCTCATTGGTTTACCTTCCATATGAATGACTGGATGCGACGGACACAGCGCAAAAGACCCCACTGTTCACCGCAGAACATATCATGATATCATGTTTGCAGTGCCATTGGCGTGATACTTGTCACGTGATACGCAAGTGATTTCTACGAACATTTTCGATGAAGGCAAGATAGACAGTATTTTTCAAGTCATTTTTTAAGACTACTTTTTACTAGCAAAAATATCAAAACAGGTATCAAAATACGAATAATCGTAAATGTCCCAAAATCATCTTTCGATTAATATGTAAATCATACCACAGCAACTTATTTATAACCGCATTATGATCAATTCAAAAATATCATTCTTTATGAAACACCCTGTAGAATTGTATAGATGTATTTGGACAGATCTCGCGGCCCGCTCAGTACCGAAAGTGATGGCCTGGCAATTCCATCTCTTCCAATGCTATAAACAGGGACATATGTGGCGCTACAATGATATAATTATGCAATATTATAGGTAGCATAATAAAGAAGATGTTTAACTAGAGGTTGGGAACATGTCATTTAAAAAGATAATTTAATATTTAGCTAAAAAAGTTTGTTTGTAACCGGAACGGCCCTTTGAGGATTTCAACCCCAATCCGAGCATTGCCAGTCCGTTTTTCATCCCCCTTTTGCCTCAAAATAAGAAAATTGACCGATTAAATTACGATCAAGAGTGAGTACCTGTATGTGCTCTACACACACAAAACTACAGCTCTACCACTTATGCGGATGTGGGCGGAGGGGGTGAAGCAGGGGACCCTGTCTGCACTTTCCTTAAATACCCTAAAGCTCATCTTCAAAAAGGCCAAGTGACCAAACATGCCAGAGAGCGTTGTGTAAGCAGTATCAGACTTGCTGCGTGTTATGGCTCTTGACCCTGACGCTGAGATTCGAGACATAATATTTTTAATTTCGAGCCGACGTAAACATGCCGTCAATTGGGAATCTAGTGATATGCTTATTGTTCCAATTGGTTTCGTGGGTGCGAAGAAATAGTAAATTGTCTTACAGTTACACACAAACAATTTTTTAAATACATCTTTTCCATGTTATTTCAAGCTCTCCTTTTGAGATCCAAGCCTAACGTAAGTCCTCAACAGCCTTGCTTCGATGACCCTGACTCCACCATCCGAGCAAGCGATTTCCACAACGACTGGTGATTTTGGAAGTGAACGTTACACGTTCCGCAAAGCTCAGAAACGACCGCCCTGCTCAGGTCGCCTCTCTCTCCGGTCAGCTGTCGGAGGACCTTGCCCGTCAAACATTGAGGGCGGCAGCGGCTCGGGGTAATCGATCCTTAGCCTTCACACATGCACTGAATTGCATGTTTCTGAGCAGCAGACCGAAGCCAAACGCTTCAACAGCTGGGCTACCAGGGCAACAAATAGAAAGAAAGCCGACAATAAAAAACAGAATTTCTCGCCTGCATAACTGCTTTCGTTTGCCCATTATCGCTCCCTAGCTAACTCCGTCTTAATCAGTCACCCATGGTATTTTTTGTGTGGAGGTGTGCTTTTTTTTCCAACACATGATCCTTCCGCCAAGAAAAGGTGATATCAGATCATACCTTGGCAGGTATGTATTATAATGTATACAGATTATAATAGGTATAAACATATATTGGTATAACCCCCTACAGCCAAATAGCTAACTAGCCTCCAAAAAATCAACATGTTACGTGGAAACTATGCAATGCTAGGACCGAGCATTATCATGTTCAGCTGATAAAATTCAGGCAGGCAGTGGAATTTGCAGTCAAAAATTCCGTTAGTGCTTGTCTGATGTTTTTTCTTTGCGGTAGAAGTTCGATTGTTTCCCTTATCTGGAGCTTGTCACCTTGAATCCGATTAAGATCCCAGGGCTATATAAAGCTCGGACTCGCCACGGCGTGCAACTGAGCTTATTCATTGAGTCACCTCACACGAATATTTGACACCTACTCAATTGGTTATCTATGACATGAGTTTGGTCTCAGTAGGTTCTCATAACATGCGCCGGACACTTTTTTACGATTCAGCTTCGCATTTGAAAATGGGTCATCTTCACTGTTCAGTTGGGACGTTGATATGCACAGCACTTGGTCTGCTCCTGTTCTGCGGTTTCTGGTGGCTCCTTCTGCGTGTGAGCTGTCGAGGTTAGCACGGGCCTGCGCCACTTCAGTCTTATGCGCGCTATCTGGCGCGTACACGGATGGGTACAGGCTGTGTGGCCGCACCCTAGCCACCATTGTCACAACACGCCAGCCCGTGTCAAGAGCATCTCCAGACCCGGTTTTAGAGCAAACACACAGCAGAGCCTGCCCCAAGAACGCTTTGTGGACTGTAGAATTTGGGAATATGGTGTGTCGTTCTGGCTTTTACGCGCATTCACTTCTGCACTGGTCAGACCATTGTTTACGTAAAAGCGTGACAAATGTCAAATACAGACTTCCGTTCACACACTCTGGAGGAGACATCACACTCTGAAATGACATGCCCTCAGAATACGACACAAAGCCTGCCTCCCAAGCAGTGATCATTCTTTTTTACAGACGGGCGTCCGGTTCAACCGAGCACAAAGACCTGTTGATGCAGCCCAACACTAAGACTCGTTTTTGAGCAGCCATTACGGCAGGCTTTATAGCATTCTATATTTACCGGGCAGATGCTATATTTACAGGACAGACGCGACGCGCTTCCGAGTCCTACTTTTCTCTAACGGAGAGGAATTTTGTACTTGCGACCCGGCCTGACCCGGCCATACTAACGCTTTTGACGAGATTATAACTCAGCATCCGTCGTAAAGAAATACAATCGGCACCATCAGGTAGGCTTTGCAACAGATCAATTTAAGATATACAATTTTCAAGCGAGACTATTACCCCGCATACCAAGGATGTGTTTTTTTCCGAGATCTTGCAACACCCTCTGAATACAGATTTTGGAGAGCTGCAGTGCTTGAAAAACGAAATATTTGCAACTGTAATGCGTGCTAAATTAGATCATAATATATTTCTGAAGAGTTCTGTCACTGTAGTTGTGAACTATCAACCTGCACCCCGCCGGGGATCCGGCGCCACCTTCGCTCCACCGGGGGCATCGATGGCCCCTATTTAACTCCGAAAATATGAGGGTTAGCGCAAATCTGCAAAGTGCATTGAAAAGCTCGCGTGAATTCAGAATGATTTTATTTTACATGTTTAAGCGCTAAGGTCAATGGTTTGACCTCCAGAGGTCAAGTTAGGTCTCGATAGGCTATTTCTACTAAAATATGCAATGCTTAAGAAACCAAGGCATAGCTCTCACCTCATTTAAGCTATTGAGATCTGGTAAAGTAAATTTGGTAGGAAATTTCCTGGGCTTTCTCCGCTATGTGGAACATAATTACCTCCCGCCAGTGGTTGGATTTCCAGAGGGCTCTTCTTGACCTAACATGACCTGAGGTCACGAAAGATCAGAAAGTGACCTTGTTGTATATCAAATGAAAGCCAGTGACAAGATATACACGATTATGTTTAATTCAGCACTTTAGCTTAATCAGGGCAAAAGTTCTCGTCAAAATGCTGCTTTTGACCCTGGTGACCTGTGATGCGCTGCAATAGGTCAAAGGGCGAATATTGCCCATGGAATCCATGAAAAAGGGGCCAAGAACGCTTTTCTGAAAAAATGTGTATTTGCAATCATTTTTTTACCTTTAGATCATAGAAAACTTTTTCTCATGTTTTTTCTATGGGAGAGGCCACTTCGTGACCTGACCTGAGGTCACTAAATAAAAAAAATCCCTTGATAAAAATTTTGTAGACCCTGGGAGGGTCATTAAGTGCAGAAAGTTTCAAATCGATCGGCCCAGAAATGTAGCTATGGTAGAGCTCAAAAGTTGAGGTGAGGTGAACTTGGTTGACCTCGCCTAGTGACCTGACCTAGTGTTTCCCGGGGTACAAAAAATCAGGAATGGTGGGAAAACGATGGAGTGAGAGGTAGACACGTCAACCGCGTCGCTACAACTCGTCATCTTTCTGCTATTCTGAAAACCTTAGGGGAGTTATCGATGGCCTCCGGTGGGGCGAGGGTTAAATGATGCGACGCCAAGCGGTGGGCGCATTAATGTGTCCCATAATGACAAAAGTTTGATATTGTGCTGAAATTTAGTGTAGCTGAGCTCGACTGTGGTCTTGGATCGGAGTGAAACTGAAACAGTTAGCGCCTTTGGTTTTGTACCAATTTATGAGTGTACAGCCCGTACCCAAAACCAGGAAAAATATAACCACAGGTGAACTTCAAGATATAATGTCCAACAATATTAATTTTCGGGTTTCAAGACTGATGGTTCCTCTTAATCTCTCCCACACAATCGGCACATACGGTTCAATCTTGTCTTGAAGTATTTAAGTCCTTAGTTTTTTTTGTTGTTTCATTGTAAGAACAATTTTTCTGACCTCAAGTGAAAAGCTCCTCGAACGCCAGCATACAACAAACTCGCCTCGCCAAATTTAGAATGAATGTTAGAAAACATACCAAAACGTCATAATTTATATATAATTTATCCATATGACAATCAGGGTATTACAAACATGACAGGGCAGTGTGGATGTGTGCATTTGCATGATACAACTTTGATACAAGTTTCAGTAACTTGCTGAATTGAGCTTAGCACCAGTAGCTGATACGAACCCAGAACATGCTATTGTCTGTCTGATATCTCTCTAAAAGCCCATGTCTTAAAATTAATCCCTACGTTCATTCTGAAAACCCTGTTGGTAAAACTATGCGACTAAGTGATATTGTTTCACCAGTGTGAAAAAATGAATTATGATTGAAAAATATTATTCTTACAGAACATTTATTTTTGGGTCTCGACAATGATGAAGCACGGTATCAACCTTGATGAGACCCAGTATCAGCCCGGATTGGGCTCAGATCAGGTCTTCAGGCCTAGCCAACCCCGCGGGCCCCCGGGCCCAGAATATCCCACCTCTATTACGCACTGTCCGTGGGAACGGGCTAATGCGGGCTCGGCAGCGCTATCTAACGGCTTCAGACGGATACAAGCAAACCACTGGAGTCCTATTTACATAAACTGGTAACACACTATCCAACTATGCATTTTTTATCAATTCGAACCCTGAACCCTGCTGAAATAATTTCATTTCATATGAGCATGTTTGCACATTAAAATGAGGAAGAGAAAACAAGCGAAACACATATTTCGGGCAAGGGGGGCAACAGACTATCTTCAGAATGGTTTACTTTTTAAACTCAAAGATATCGTTTGTTTAGGGTTTCATAAACCACATCATATATTATAGGTGACCAAAGCCTCCTGAAATCTAAAAAAAAAAATGTTATTTCATACGGATGTCGGGCATTCAAGCGAGCCTGTAATTTCCAAAGCACTCGTAATGGAGGGCTGAAAATTCACAGCATGGGAAATACCAATACCGCTGGGGACAAAGTTTGGTAAATGTACGAAATAAAAGTGTGACTGGGTTGTCGAAATCACATGGTATGACCCAAGTTAAGCTTTGCTCATTTGCTTGGAAATCAATCGAGACTGGAACTCTGCCGTAAAAACAAACCAACTGGAAATAACACTGCGCTTTTTTAATGGTGGAGAAGTTCTTCAACACCATCAAGTGAATGAGTATCGAAAGAAAGTCAGCTGTCGAATGTCAGATCAACAGAGTCGCAGGCCCGGCATGTCAACATCGGGCCTCATTGAGAAGTGACATTAGGTTCTCACGAGTGGCGCTGCCGGTGAACACAGCCTCTGAGAGTGTCGAGCACGGTGCGAGCGCCCCAACAGGTTGTCAAGCACGGCCACCAGGCGCGGTGTCAGGCTCCCACTAACGCTCAGAAGGCGCTCCAAGAGACCAACCACAGCCACACAGGCCATTCAAACGCTGGGTATTCTGGGTAATTTTGAAGAGTGAAGACCAGCAGGTGGCAGCACTCGATATCCACAGCTCAGGTCAATATCCTGGTGTAAGCCTGACTGATTTGTGAGCCTGCCCTGTGTCGATAGCGCCTCCAGCACCAGCAGTCAGGCAGGGCGTGACTGCCGACTTCTGTCTGAGGTGTTTGAGCAGGGGTGGGTGTTTGCCGAGACGCCTGCGCCGCCACCACGCTGGTGCACTCATCTGCAGTCCTTCACTCACCTTGTACCACTTCACAGCCGGCTTGGGCACGCCTGTGGCCACACACTTGAACCGCACCCGGCCGCCGGCCATCTTGCGGATGGGCGACTGAGGTGGGAACATCTGCGACAGACCAGGGTGAAGACGAGTTCACACAGGGCGACTTGAAATTGAGGCGGGTGGTATAAGTTATACGGCATTGAAAGGTATCCCACACATTTGGTTTTGTTATACTCTTTTCTTGACAAGGTAGTAGTAGTAGTAGTAGTAGATATTTTATTCAGGGATTACAGTTGCATACGAATGATCATCATGAAAGGATTGGAGCACACGCCTGCAGCTTATATCTAAACGCCTCTCCTGACAAATTAATCATTAAATGCAAACAAAAGAAAATAATGAGTGAAGTCAAACAAACACTTTAACACCATTGTCGCCACCTCGGTACATTAAGCGGCCGCTCCCAACGCAACCGTTTAGGCGTTGCCCCCATCCTCGCCGGACACCGCACGGCGGCGCGCATCGAGCGCAGCCAGAGTGAAGTTCGGCACGGCACGGCACGGCAGATGACGGGGAACCAACAGCAACAAGCCGCCGAGGGCTTATAGTGGTAAAACATTTTTTGTTCACTTTAAAAAAAACAAGAGTAAATTGCACTCTATCAAATCACGTTCAATGGAAGGCAGAGAATCTGGGAGCCCGTGGTTTATACCGTGATGAAAATTGAACTCGAGAAGACTCCCGTTTGTAACCCGTTCCACGGTTTAGTGGTGTAGCGCCAAACGAATGTTGACGCATGTGTTGCATTGAAACAGCGTAGAGTTTAACAAACAGCGTAGAGCTAAACACCAGTTCAAAGTCAACAAACACATAAAATCAGCCTGCACAGCTTCATCGCAGCGTGAATTGGGTTCTCGTTCGAATATGTCCGACACCACAGACAGTCACTGGGAAGTGGGAAGCCTACAGTTGTCTTTATGTTGAGCTTCCCGTGTCGAGTTATTTCCAAGTTTGTATAAAGCCTTTTTCATTTCATTATTGCTTAATTCCAACCGCCCAAACAGCACGCACTGTTTACTTGCCTATCAATCTCTGTGAGTCGGATACAAAGCCCGCTTTTGCTGCTAGCGAGCAACACCCAGACTCAGTTCACAAAACTGGCACTGAACATCTTAAATCCGTCGGTGACGTTTCTATAAGATATGCATTAGGCGCATGCATTTTACCGCCCTATCCGTCAGGTCCGCTGACAGGCCCGGTGACATTTTCCGCTCGGGTGCATAAGTTCACGCGAGCGGCGTCACGAGCAGCTCCGAGCGGTGCGAACGAGCTCGCTGAGTCAGCCGGCGTGTTCGGCGCCCGGCTAATCCCGGAAAACTTGTCGTCGCGGACGGCGACACCGCAGCCGACCGTGTCGTGTCGCGCCGCGATTGCGGTGTGGCGGCTGACATTTCGGCGGCGCCCGGCCTGCCAGCCAGTGCTGGGGCCCCCGCTGACAGCCAACAGTGGCCGTAATGAACCGCATGCAACTCCGAATCCAAAACCAAAACTGGAACTTCGGGTGATAATGCCGGGCTCTCTGTTGGTTATGTTGGTAGGACTGGGTCAGATGAGGGCATTTGCTTGCTATTCTAGTGCGTAAGGACCACGCCGAACGTATACGAATTGAGGGAGTATTGGTGTGTTCCGTGAGTGTTCAATGAGTCCCTACCAGGCTGGATGGGACGCAGAAGGCGGATTCTCGCTGTGGGGATCGAACCCGCGTTTATCCACACCTATCCAAAATGAAATTGGGCAATAGAGCCACAACAGCTCCCAGCCCCCCGATACTGGTGATCGTGCTAGGCCAGTTATAGGTATGGTTTTGATGGTGGCGCTGGATCAGCTTTAGGTTAATTGGTGGAACTGGGCCAGTCTTGGTGGTGGTTCTGGGCGAGCTACGGGTTCTCGTAGCCAAGTAAGGTAATTCACAGGCGGGTCCAGGATTGCCGATCGGGGGGAACCTAGTCGGGGGCGCCATCCGGACCAGGGGGTGCCACTTTTGACCCCTAAAACCTATCAGGTGGGCGTCAAACCCTGTCGTGGAGGTGCCGATATCCATCCTGGGGGAGGCACATTTTATGGGGACGCCAACGACCTTTCATCGGGGCGCCGTGACTATTTCAAGAGGCCGCAAGACCTTGACATATCATCTGGTTTATATGGTATCATGACGTCACTGCTCGGTCGCCAATTCAGGCAAACTGGTGAGACCGTGCGATTCTGGCGATCTCAGAATGTAGGTCTGGCTTTTAAGGCCTATAAGTGAAAGCTCTCTCTCTCTCTCTCTCTCTCTCTCTCTCTCTCTCTTTTCTCTCCCCTCTCTTTTCTCTCTCTCTCTATCCCCTCTCTCTTTCTCTCTCTCGCCTCTATTCACCTTTCCGTTTCATTATGATACAATGATAAAAACGTGACGATGAAAAAACTGCCAGAAATTATGTGCAACAAATTTCGATATTTCGTAATTCATTTCTGCCATTTTAAGAGTTGAGTGATTTGCAAACTCATCAAAGTTTGTCGCTGTACACTACAAAAATGGTGGCACCAAGCTGCGGGCTGTCCTCACCTGTGCGATCTTGGGCGGAGAAACGGTGAAGTCTCGGGAGCCCAGCGACGGGTACTCGTTGTCTGGGGAGAGCTCCAGGCCTGGTCTCCGGAACTGTTCATCGGCTGGGTCTGAGGAGCACACATCAACGCGCCGTCAGCCAACGTTTGGAATCGATCTGTGAAGCGAGCACGGCGCCGACTCCTCCAGGAGGTTAAATCAGATCTGAGGGGTGCGCACAATTACATACACAGATAAGGTTAGTTCAGCTAAAGCCTGTGATCGAGTAGAAGAAACACCTCCGCGTCAATCAAGCTAAGGGGTGGGATAGGCATGGGACTGCCGTGCACGTCAGCTACGATAGGAGGTGGGATAGGCCCGGGGGTAACGTGCATGTCAGCTAAGCCAGCAGCTGGGACAGGCCCGGGGGTAACGTGTACGTCAACTAAGCTAGGAGGTGGGATAGGCCCGGGGTAACGTGCATGTCAACTAAGCCAGAGCTGGGACAGGCCCGGGGGTAACGTGCATGTCAACTAAGCCAGCAGCTGGGACAGGCCCGGGGGTAACGTGCATGTCAACTAAGCCAGCAGCTGGGACAGGCCCGGGGGTAACGTGTACGTCAACTAAGCTAGGAGGTGGGACAGGCCCGGGGGTAACGTGCATGTCACCTAAGCCAGCAGCTGGGACAGGCCCGGGGGTAACGTGTACGTCAACTAAGCTAGGAGCTGGGATAGGTCCGAGGGTAACGTGTGCGTCAGCTAAGCTAGGAGGTGGAATAAACCTGGGACTAACGTGCACGTCAACTAAGCTAGTAGATAGAGTAGACATGATGGTAGCGTACTCAGCGTCAAAACACGATGTCTCGCACCCTGTTGTTAGACATTGCGCCAATCAGTGTGAGTGTCCTACGGGAGCCAACCGGGGCTTCAAGGCGGGGCACTTGCCGCAGCCGGGGGGGGCGGCGCCCGGCATCACTGACCCACTCACCCCCTGGCAGGACATTATTTGTACAGAGGCTCGCAGTTACTATGTTGTTTATGGTTGAACAATGTTGCACTGACTCCCATTTGGGAGAAGTGCGGGATGGAATATGGAACATACATTACTTCCGTCGGGAAATTAAACACATCTGGCTAAAGTGTGGCCGGAGGCTTTTGTTTTGGAAACCATTTAAATTGCAGTCAAAATAAAGGTTGAATTTCAAACTTTCTTTATATTTACCTGTATGTGAAACATTGTTAACAAACACTGCATAAAAAACTGAACGAAACCATGTGTCGACAACAAAATCCTTACAAAGGAAAAAGTGTGAGAAAAAGCGTTTTCCCAGTGGAAACTCCTGCAAGAGATTGACACCGAAGAAATATCTTACAACAAATTGGATCCGATAATTAGTGCAGAGACCAAAGTTATAAGCTTGAGAGTGTGACAACAAGCGACAATACCAATTTGCGGAGCTTTTTTCAAAACCTGTTAAAATCATGCTAAATAGTGATTTACAGGTACCTTATGTTAAAACATGAAGCCATATTTAAGCATACGGTAAGAATGATTCGGGTTAGACAGTGATGACGTAGGAATGCTTGAACGAATACATCCGGAGGGAGCGCATGAGGCATTAGCTTGAATTTACCGTTATATTTTCACGGGATCTAAGGCACTAAGTCCGTGATTAATGCCGGAGGAAGCTGGTTGAGAGTGATAACCACTACGTGATTAATGAACTGTTGTGAAGTGACAGCCTGGTGCCAGTAATGCCGCACGTCACTCGTTAGCGCTATCAGATTTGCTGAAGAGTCTCCGCAGAAAGATAAGCAGAAATGCATGTTTGCGCTAAAGCCACAACTTTTTACACACTGATCCCAGATCTGCTGAATCGTGCCCCTCTAATCCGTCATTTTCAGAGACCCTGAAACCGTGGTAAAACAAGTACTATGACTTTCTGAAAGACCAGAACAGGCGCAATTGCTCAATTGTTCTTGCATTCTTATAAATTGGAGGAACCGGTTTGAGCTTATACTACGATTAATGCTCTGACACACGATTTTGACCGTACATAATGTCTCAAGTTGTGCACATAAAAGCATGCATATACTTTACGGGGGACCATAGACGGGGAGAGGGAGGGGCTGTGGCGGAAGGAAAGGTTTGAGCGTATTGGCCGTCTTTGAAAACACTGCATTCACGAACAATATAATGGAAATATTTACGTTGGCAAAACTGTTAGAGAAAAAATACAACATGACCTAAGTTGTTTCCCGTACTTTTTCGGGGGAGCGGAGGGAAAGAATGTTTTTTGATGAGTTTAGTCTCCCTGATTCGAGCGTTGAGGGTAAACATCCCCTTTCCGCCCGTGTTCGACACCCATGTCTGCAGGTGTATACTTTTCCCAGAAAAATGTGCATTTCCGACCTTGAAGTGCACCATCGGGCTCGGCACCTTCGCGATGATGGGCCAAATCAGCCTATGCATGTCGCACAGCAGAAAGCAAGAAAAACTCCAGTACAGTGTACGCTTGCCGGAATGACTCAACTCTGCTCCCGCGTCCGACGGTCCGAAACCAGCGAGTGCTGAGTGCTAACCACCACGTCATTTGTTATTGGCTGGATCTCAATGTTAACTGGAGCCATTTAGCCGGCGGCCCATCTGCGCCGCATCCGCTTTGTCCGGAGTCGGTGACCTGTGTCGTGCGTGTGTCAGCCGCGCGGCGGCGTCTGTCAGCTGAACGGTGTTGTGTGTCAGTCGCGACAGCGGCGCTGTCCGGCCGGACCGCCGGACGGCGACAGGCCCGGACAGCGCCGCCCTGTTACGCCTTTTTACCGCGCACAGCCGGCCGCGCCCGACACGCCTTGTCGGGAAGAAGCCGTGGCGGGCCGGCCAATTAATCAGTGATTATCTCAGGCTTCATTAATCACGGCGACCAGCGGTGGAGACGGCGGAGGGCTGCAGCGGCTGTCCGGCGGTCGGTAGCCTGCTGTCCTGGTGGCGGACAGGCGGGCTAATGACGCCAGGCGCCGCCGAAGCCGCGATGTTCCACACGACGAGCTGTCACGCTCAACACGTCCCAATTAAAACCAGGCCCGCGCCTCGGCCTGATAGCATCGCCGATAGCCCGCAAACAGCGAAACCACGGCGGCTTGGCTGGCCGACCACCAAACAGGCCGCGCGGCTAACGTTCACAGAAGCTGACGCAATGTAGCGACCACAACCGCCCTCCTGGGCCCTCCCTGCACCTGTGTAAAATCCCTGTCCCTGAGTTTCATAATCAGTATTCTATATAAATCTCGTAACAGAGCCCACATTTTCCTAATGGCAAGAATATGTTTCGAAGAATGGCATCTTCCTCACTGGCAGCAGTTTACATCACAAGTATATGGTTAAACAAAAACAGATCACCAAACAGGTATCTGAATTACTCTTCTGGGCTCGATTGCTCTGGCCCGTGTCCTTAGATAATTGTTTTCTTAAAAAAGTTAAACCAAGCTTCAGCGCAATGGGCAGTAGATCCAGCCTCCATAACAGCCAATTACCCAAAGAGTAATATCTTAAGCTGAAACTTAGAGGATTTTCTATCGCAGGATCTGTAAAGATATTGATAATCTTTAGCTTGAATAAGGCGTCGCCACCGGTCATCTGGGACAGGGCCGTAATTCTCTTGGACAAATACTCACTGCATTAGAGCTTAACGTCGGATTCAGCTGAAAAGGTGCCATTTTTCCTCGTTTGCCCCATTGTAGGTGTCAGAGGAATGCCAGATGTCGCCTTGATGGCCCGCATCTTTCAGGCATTCCACGGCAGCTTATCTCGCAGGGCCCGCGGTGGCCGGGCCCCGCGGGCGCCGGAGGCCGCCAGAGCGACTGCCCCGGTGGTGGGCCGCTACTGCTGCACCTGAGTCAGGTCCCACAGGCGGCGGTGGTACCCAGCGGGGACACTCCCCCGCTCCGCCCGCCTATCGGCCCAGCATCACCGCGCCCAACCCGATCTGCGGTGGGCCAGGGACAGGGTCCCACCACTCGACAATTTATGATGTATCTGTTACGGTAACCTTTTTGGGTCCATAAAGGAGGTCGTAAATTGAGGTGATAATGATCTCGGCGTTTGTTTGCGTGGTAGATGACTCAGCCGACGGTGAATGGGGAAGGTTACCGTGGCTGCTGCTGCGGCTGAAAATCTCGTCTACTCTTTAAATTAATATATTGTAACAGCCAGACTTGTTGACTCGTGACTCAGAGTCGGAGTCGACTCTGAGTCGGCTCAAATTTTCCTTGAGTCAGAGTTGAGTCGACTCACTTCCAGATTTGGATTGAGTCTGAGTCGACTCAGGTGCTTGACCAGTTGAGTCGAGTCAGAATCGGAATCAGCCTCTGAGCTGTGAGTCAGGAGTTTAGTCGACTCAACACTCTATTTCTTAACATATGTGATCACATGGCTGACACTTAATAAATTTTCATGACTATTTTTGAAGACTTCATATTGCAATTCGCTAATAGTAGGTACTTTATTATTTTCACATCCCCACTACACCCATCCCGGGATCAGTCATTATCAACAATAAATTGTGTAAAATATACAGTTTGAAAACCACACACAATTGCTACTTATTTTCCCTTTAATCTTAGCAATAGCATAGCAAAATCATACGGAAAAACGTGACTTGGCACATATTCAGACTTTTTTTACTTTGAGGGTGCATACCAGACAAAGTCCTAAGCTGACAATCATGTAATAATTCACTCTTAGGAAGCCACATCTTTATTTTCTATTTTCTTGCTTTGGTCGACTGAAAACAACAAAAAAACTAAGTAATATAAGCACCAGATAAAGAATAGGGAGTGGGGTAGCCCGCCACCTAGTTTGCTGTTCCCAAGATTTTTGTGTTGATGATTTTTTACTTTCGATTATTTTGGGATCATTTGGCATTGCCTTATTTGTTTATCTTTAACTAAAATAAATGACTAGTGTATTGTTTTGTGTCTTAGTGAGGGCAAGCCATGGGTGGGGTGTTCCCTTTGTGGGTTAACCCGTGACTCTTTTGGTTCTAATTGCGTTTGTGAATGGTATCTTATTTGTGTTTATTTGAGTTTTGTCCCTGTGTGCTGACGGTTCCAGGACGATTATATTATATCTAAAACGGATTTCGGTTTTGGATACAATTCTGTCCAATAATGTGAAAGCTCGTTTTGAGCTCGCATACTGTATGTTTGGTTAAATCTGCTCTATCCGTGAACTCCTGTATAACGTCAAATCACTGTCCTAAACTTGAGACGTTGATAATCGTGATGACGGAACGTCTGATTTAGGGCCACATGGGCTTTTCACCCATTCCTCGTAACGCCAGACTTGTGCTAAAATTTATGTTAAAGGGGGGCGTCTCGCCGGTGCCTCCCGAGTTTGCCAGTGTATATGTAACGGAAATTACATCCATGTGCATGACTGCGAACTGAATCAACCAAACTGCGATTGTTGGGGTGAAATGCGATAATTTGATATGTTCGATGTTTTTCTTTTAGAATCACACAACCCTTTGACTTGCCCATCGCGCAGCCTTGTGTCCGTGTCCGCGATCCCCTGCAACCGGTTCGTTCCGGCCGGTAACACCTTCTTGATTTTTTTATTTGGTGGCTTTGTTTGGCCTTTACCCGTTTTTTTGGTTTTGTTGGGGGGCTTCCTTTTTTTGGCCCTTCCGTGCCCTTTTGGGGGTTGTGTTTTGGCATATTTTCGGGCGATGGTTTTTTTTTTGTTGATTGCGTGATGGGGTCATCATGTGGGATTTTTGGTGAGGGGCTCTGGCGTGGGGCAACATTTGGCCCTTTCCCAAATCCTGGTATATATTGAGATCCTGTGTGGCGCATCCGCATCCGGGCATCCGCGGTTTCGATCGATGGATGGTGCTCTGCGCCTTCCGAGTCGTCGCCACGACTGGCGGTTTTGCCATGAAAGTTTTGAAGCGGACCGCCTTTGCGGTGGTTCTTTTGGGATGACTATCCCGGCCTATCTGGGGGTGTTTTCCTTTGCCTGATCGTGTTTTTCGTCGATCGCGTGTGGCCTGGGTCTGTACCGTATGCTGGTTTTTCGATCCTTGTTTATGCTTGTGATCTCTCTGTTGTGTTACTATGTTTTTTTCTTGTCCCTTCACCGCTTTATAGAGTTTGTCGAATTCGGCTCCAGCGCACCTGTGGTTTTATGTTTTTTCGGCCATTGTGTTCTGCTGATTCGATGGTGTGAACGAAAAGCTTATACGATAAAAATAAACGACACAATTGTCAATCCTCTTCGCTCGCCAACGCGATGGTTGTCGACAGCGCACCATCTGACCTAATTGGAACTGCACTTTTTTGCGGCAAACACTCCCCGCTTTGGTTTGGTTTTTGGTTTTCTGGTTCCTTTCTGATAGCTGAACCATCAATTTTATAAAAGAAATGGCTCCCGACATCCATGGGGCGGGTACACCGCCGGTGGCGGTGTTCCTCATCGACGTGAACGACATACCCTCCGCTGGAGTAGGACTGTTTGGCCCTGGTGCGACGTCGATGAGCTTCGCTCTGAAATGATTATTAGGTTGATACTGAATAACTTTTGGTTGTTTGACGGGTTTTTTATAAACATGATCCTTTTTAAATATGCCTCTATTATCTGACGTATATCGTGTTGCGGGCTCCGCACATCGCCGCTAATTCCGACTGGAACGGTGCCAACGTTGTGTTTCTGTCTGCTGGGGTTGGGGTGGGGGCCCTACCAAAAATCTTGTTTTGCACATAAGCCTTGAAATGGGTCAAAACGAAAACTGAAAGCCTCAATTAGCTGTTTTTTTTTCAAAGTGCTTTCTTGATTGGTCAAGGTTTGAGCACATCACCTGGTAGATAGATAATATCAACATTGACGACACAGCACTGTACCTACAGTCCCCTGAATACGGAAAGTAAGACATAGTCCTATCCCTGGCATTCCCTACACATCAAGTCTCTCACAAACCACCACTCTTTAAATTATGTTGATGATTATTTACCTATTTACCACAGCCACTGCACAACATACCACTGCAGCTGCGCCATCACAAGATACCTTTACCCCTGCCTTTACCTAAAGGTGCGTTCAAGAGGGATTCCTGTACGCTAACGTGACGTCACATGGGCGTGGAGGAATTCCTTCACTATTGGGCTGTGTGTCAAAATGCTGCTAATGGCATTGTCCGCTTACGAATTTTTGAGAATGCACAGCAATCAAGTTCATCCAAAATGCAATAAATTTGCATTTAGTCTTAGATTATTGGCCTCTTTTTGCAAAAATTTGGAGATTCAATCTTTTAATTTCCCCATGTTATATGCTACGAGGTGTGACGTCACACACGCCATGCGCGCCACGCCTCTCACAAAACCATCATTGTGCGCCATAATTTGTTAGCATTTCTTTATTTTGTAGCCTGACTGTAGCCTGAGGGTAGGATGATTTTCTTAGTTTTTTGAAAGTCATGTGATTTGAAGTGCTATTTATCTTCATCTTTTGTGTCATTGGAGGTTAGGTTCGCGTAATGTCTTTAGTGTGCCATCTGCAGTGTTCACTAAAGCTTTTTCGGGAGGAGGATGAGGAGGCGATTGTTCATTGATTGTTTTGTTTATGATTGGGGTGGTGCAGCACTGGAACGTCGTCGGGTCGACTCAGCGTGGCATTTATTTCGAAGATTAATTTGTCACAGGATTGTTCAGAATGCACTGGGGGAAGGAATTGCCACTCAAAATGTCAAATTTTCAAACATTGAGTCCGGTTCTTTGTGTTTGTAACCTCGCTTATTGCCTCAATTTTGACTAGTCATGAAGGACATACCATCAAAATGAAAAGCCCTCAGGCCCTTCAATTCACTCACATTTTCGCATTTAGCACCTTTCTTCATTCGTATTCAGACATAATTTATGTCATGAGTAATGCATTGCAATTGGCATTTTATGGAAAGAAATATGCAGTTATAAAATAGTTAATCCCATGATTAAATGTACTGGAATGTGTGTACTATGAAAGCAAATATGCATTTTTAATGTACATACTTGTCCACCATTCTGAGTCGGAGTCGACTCTGACTCAGTGTTTATTTGAGTCGGAGTTGAGTCGATTCACTTCTGGATTTGAGTTGAGTCGAGTCGGCTCACCATTTTCAACACAGCGAGTCGAGTCAGAATCAGAGTCAGCCTTAAAGCTGTGAGTCAGAGTTGAGTCGACTAAAAAAATTTGAGTCATCAACAAGTCTGGTAACAGCAGAAAAAAACTGTCCCAAGACGGCAGAAAGGTTCGCAACTTCGGGATCCCTGGTTCCCAATCGGGGAACTCCCTTCAGAGGGAATTAATCGATTGTATGTGGAATAGAGCGGTCACAAGTCACATGTCTGCAGAGGTCAAGAATCTCGCTAACTCGCCCACGCTCGTGGGTAGCCAAATGAGGTTCAAGGACCGAACTTAGGTAGCCAATCACGGAGATTTGACAGAGATCAAGAATTGCACTTACCAGCACAAAACAAGTATCTCCACGATCTTACCGCCACGTAAAAAGAACTATCCATAATATGCAATGCTACCTTGACTGATTTTAAGTAACATTATAACTCTAGTGACAGACGATGCAAATTAGTGACAAATAATTTATCCTTACTCACTCGCGTTATTTCACAGCTAAGTTAGAGATGGGTAGGTAACCACATCGCCAACGAAATTGACCCATATAAAGCCATGAGAAAAAGGTACTCTAAATTGCGATGACATGAAAACGGTAATATTCATTATTTTATATGAATTTGACTATTTATTTTGAATAAAAGGAGAAAAATTTAAAATCTATATCAGGATCTATAGTGAAATTATTCTGCATAGGAGAGTAAATCCACTGCTTACGTTGTACTTGAGGACTCGTTTTGCGGAATTAGAGATGTTCTGGTAGCCAGGCCGCCAACGAAAATTACGATTAGGGAGCACCAGGTAGCCACTTGGGTAACCACAAAGTTCTGCGTTTCTGGCGCGGAAGTAGCGAGAAGAAAGCAGTCAGATATACGTGTTGTTGAAGCTGCTGTTTGGGTATCTTACTATGAGGCTGTAGATTTTGACCTAAATCAAAATAGGAGGTTTTGTTGCCAGTGGTAAACACACTACCATTCTTTTATATTATGCCGCAGCCAGAGAAACGCAGGGCAAAGTGAACTCTGCCAGATCTCAAAAGCCCAGGAGAGTAGTGTGATTTGAGGGTGTCAATAAGAGCACACATTTTAATCCTGTGCATGCGAGATATCAAAACTGTAGACCTGTGGAGATGAGAGTTGCAAGTTTTGGCTTTGCACCTAGAAAATTAGATGCTGTTTGGTGCCCATGAAGTCAGGTAAACTGGAGGTAGGTTTCTTTGGTGCCTACCTGCAGTTTTGGTGTCAATTTTATCAAATCAAACTTAACAAGATTGTAATGATTCCATAAAAGTTTCCATTCAGCAGGTGAATGTGGTGCTGCTTATTGATCTGCTTCAATATTTCTAGAATTTGCTGGATGATGGTTGTGGTATTAAGAGGTACTTGTCCTCTGGCTGAGTACCTATATTTGGTTGCATGCATTGGAGATATTTAAATTATATGTATTCTTTTAACAGAGTGTTAATTGAATGTATCCTTCAAGTAGCTTACGTCTCAGCATGGTGACTGCTACAGTCAAATGGTGGTTGTCGCTATCTTAGCAATGATGATCTAAGCAATGATTGATCATAGCAAGCAGTTGCAGTAAGGGTACTAGACTCTGACGGCACATATTATTTTTCATGTATTTTTAATTAGGTACTTGATAACATTTTTGACTGATTAATATGCTCAGCTAATGGACGCATGCTTGTATTACGCACACAACTTGTAATCACTGCACATATACTTAACCTTTTGCTGTTTGGTACTAAGAGTATGCTATATGTAATTCATTAGTCTCCAAATCACTGTACATTTAATTACTTTTTAATTCCACTTTTTGAGAATACTTTTTCACTCACTAAGACAGTTATTCTGGGAGCCATTTAAAGCCTCAGTTCATGCAAAAGTTAATTTCGCTTCAGGTAGCCATGTTGGTCGCGTCAAGGGATGTGGGTAGCCAACCTGACATGTTCTTGACCTCTGCATGTCTGCAATCTTCGACGATGGATACAAAGACCCAGTGGATTTTCACGCCGCCGACCTGGGTTCAAATTTCAGCTGGGAATTCTGAATTAGAACTTCTTGACTCCCAATATACCATGTCAATAAGATGAGAGTTGGGGCCTGTTCCAGCGCCTCCTCAAACCTGCTCCAACCTCCTCAAAGCTTCTCCAACTTCCTCTCGCCCGGTCCAGCGCCTCCTTAAACTTCCTCCAAGCTCGCCAAAGCAGCTCATCTCAAATCTAATCCAACCTCCTCTTAAACGAAAGGTGGCTTTCCAGAGGAGGTTGGAGGAGCTCAATTGTGGCGCACGAATTTCAATGGAGAAACTAGAATAAGTTGTTTTACAGTGATAAACGGCGTTTGTGGGCAGCTTAAGGTTTTGATTACGTTGTTTTTCTGTATTCCACTTTCACTAAAACACATTAAATGAGTATCAGAGGCCTTAATCAAATTCGATTAGTTTCTTAGCTGCGCCACGCCCGCCATATTGGCGCTGATCAGGCGCAATCAGCTGGTATCTCATCCAATCTCATCCGAAATCGGTCCAGCGGACATCGGTTTTTGCGCCTGCTCCGACTTACTCCAAGCTACTCGCATCTTTTTTCTAAGGAGGCGCTGGAACAAGCCCTTGGTGACGCCATATGACTTCAGCAGTTTGAGCGTCGTAAAACCCCAAGTCTTCTGCCATCTAATCTGTCTAACTGGAGTTACAATTAAGCAATATAACCTTAGTCGTTAAAGCGCATTAAAACACCAACACACACGCTGACTGGACTTAGTCGTGAAAATACCGAACGAGCTCGCAATAAGAGGTATCACAAATGTTGAAACGCTGTTCGGGAGGTATCTGAGCTTGCTACAATACCAGGTTCTTCGACAGCCTATCCACCAATGCAGTGAAGCTGCTAGTGTCTGTTGTTTCAATAAGTGTCAATCAGTACTGAACCCTAAACCCACAGCCTCACTGCCATTAAATGAGACCACCGACGGTAGACCGCCCGGCCCATTCATCTCTGAGGGCTTTACTAAGCCCCAATGAAAACATATTTTCCAGACCGCTGAGTTACCCCATTTTCACACCATGAGGCGTTCCGATGGGAGGGAAGGGTGCATTTTGGGACTGTCCGACATGCCGCGGGCCGGGGCGCCGCGCGGGGTTCCGGCGGGACGCTGTTTTCGCCGGGGCCCGGGGTGAGGCAGGACGAGGACACGCTCTGTTGTTGACCATACCCGTCAGCTGACAATCTGCACACCCATCAGGGCACCAACGGGGGTCACGGAGCGGGGCAGGCCAGCAGGGGGCCGACACATTAGTGGGGGCGCTCACGCCTGTGCGAGGGCGCGCGTCAGACGCAGACGACAGCACACACCCCGCCGAGAACGTCAACAGAGGCGGCGACAGGCACTCCTGTGCAAACACACCAATTGGGCGGATGGGAGGTGCAGGCGGCGCGACACCGCAGCGGCGTTGACGCAGCTGTCGCCAGCAGTGCCCCGCTAAAATGGCATCACTTTAACAATGGCCTCGCCACTCTACAACTGGACGTCACCTCTCTGTCTCGGCGCAACAGCAGAGGCGTCCGCTTTGTTCCAAGAGCTGGTGAGTCCTCCAGAGTGTAGCGATGTGCGTCGTGGCGGGCCTCGGCGGCGCGCCGCTGAGGCTGTAGGAGCTGGCCAATAAGGCAGGCGTGGACGACACGCGCCGTCGTCGCCTCATTAGGCTGGCACCTGTCGCTTGCGCCGCTGTCGTTCCACCTCACCGCTGCCGTCGTCGGAACGAACGCCGCCGCGCCGCCTGTCGCCCCTCCAGCAGCGGTGTCAGAAACACCACTGCAGTCCCTGTCCCAGCCCCACTTATCGCCCACATCGTCCCAGTTACATCACTATGTACAGCATGCATTCGTCATTCAAACTCATTGCAACAAGAATGCTCGGCAAATTTACACAGCACACTCGGGTGGGACGCTACACGTGCGCCCCGTCCAACGGCTCCGTTTCTGGCCTCTCGGCGATGAGGCGTCGCCCTAATCTGTTTGACAGGTGTGAAGGTGTCGTGCTGCACGCCCAATTAACCGCGATTTCAGGCAACATTGCAGTGCTGTGTTACCGAGTCTATTGTCGTTCCGCCTCCGAGAAGCCACGCCGGCTGGACTGCCTCACGCTCAGGGAGCTGCTGGTTGGCAGGTCGGGTCGGGTCGGGTCGGGTAGAAGAGCGAACCATCGCTGCTCGTTGTCACCCGCTGGCGCGCGCATACATTAGTGACGCGGTTTTTGCGGCGGCGGCGGCGCGGTGCGCCGTTGTGTGCGGCAGCGCGCCACAATGGCCACATCGGTTGTCTGTCGGGCTGGCGGTATTGTCTGCCGCCGGGTGACACCGCCAGACAGCGCGCTGGGCGGGCCGGGGTCCACGCCGGCGCAGCGGCGGCCCCAGCCACCCGCCGCCGGTGTCGACGCCACCACAGGCCTGCCGCCGTCGGCTGCGTCTCCGGCTCCTGTGTCCGTCTCCCTCGCCACCCCGGGTCAACAGGCAGCCCACTGTGCCACTCAAAACAATGCGCGGGCACGGGCGCGCGTGTGGAGTGGCGTGTGGAGCAGCACGCTCTCCGTGCCCACTCATCCATGCAGTCACGACCAGAGGAGGTGGTCACCACACAGGGTCGTATCAATGTTACTTATGACTTAATAAACCACAGATCATAATAGCAGCACTGTTTTCTTTAAACTGACGTGCTGGTTTGAGCGATAAACGCAGTGATGTATTGGAACCCTAGTTACCATGCAAGAGTATTCCTACTTCGGATATGGGCTTGTACTATAACTTTAATAGAAGAATGAGAAAGAGGAAAATATTCGAGACTTTTCGACACGCCAGCTGCTGAGGTTACATGATGGAGCGAACTCTCACCCTACTGGAAAGGTATATCGGAGATAAGGAATTCCTTATGCAGTATTCCCGCTCGAGATTTGAGCCGGGTCATTGGCATGGAGGCTCACCAGGCTGTCACTGAGCCCCTGCATTCTCTGGCCTCAATAGTAAATCTCGAACACCCTGTTCTGGCTTTGTTTATTGACTATGAGTTTTATGTCGGAGGCTTCAATATAGATACAAAATAAACCATATGGGTGTGACTGATGCAATGTTTGATATCCCTGCCCCCGGGTATATGCGTTTTTAAGGAAGTGGGATTAAGAACTAAGAATATATGTTTCATGTTTAACAAAAAATATTGTTGGCGTTTAACGACGCACCAACTTCCTGGGTTAAAAAGTGTTGCCAACTCCACCCCGTCGAATGGGTTTTGGCAGATCAGGCTGTACTTATTTAGGGGACCCGCCGGGGTTTGAACCCAGGACCTGTGACTCCGGAGGCAGTTACTCTACAACTAAACCACGCAACCATCTCCTATGTTTTATGCTTATGCTTGATGATTAAGCTCAGCTGGTAAGGAGGGTTTGGACTTTCCAAGTTCCCAATGGCCAACAATTTTAAATTGAATAAACCCCATTCCACATATTATGTTAAAATGTTTTTTTCGGACTTCTTTTCAATCCTGACGGCCTTTTAGTCATTTACGTTTGTCTGCAGTCTTCCTACGCTTAAAGAATCCCACCTTCCCGAGCCAACAACCGTCGGTGCAAGACTGGTTTGAAACATTCGGAACAGCTTCTAATTACCATTTCTGCACAGATACAAAAATAAGTATGGTCCGATCTTTAAAGAAAATCTGGCACATAGGCGGATCCAGGATTGCCAAGGGGCACCTTACTGAGGGGGTGCTATCGGGACCAGGGAGGCGCCAGTTTTGGTCGGCAAAATCTATCAGGTGAACGCCAGATCCTATTGGTGGGCGCCGATTTTCGCATCCAGGAGGCGTGGGGGAGGGGTGGGGCAGTGGAAGGTGGTGTGAGAAGCGAAACTTCAGGCGGCGTCACGACCATTTCAGGGGGCGCTGAGGGTCAATGGGGGCACCTGCTCCCCCTGGATCCGCGTCTGATCTGGCACCTTGGTGCAATTCCAGCCTGTGGTGGTTTTATGAGCAGTCTACGTTGAAAATGATGCATTTGGATTTTTTTAAAATGACTACTGGGCCTAAAATTTTGTGTTATCTAATTTTTCTCTCTTAGTGATAAAGATTATCAAAATTATTGTGACCTCAAATCGGCGTATAAACTGGTAATGCTTTGTGCCAGACTGAACCTGTTTGATTTCTACCAAAAATGAATACGAATACAAAATAAGCATTTTTCGCTAAAAGAGACTACCATTGGGAACCAAAATGACGTGAATCGATTTCTCCCATTTTTCTCTATATATTAGAACGTATTTCAAGAATCAAACCAGTCAATAGGACAAGTTTTACGCATTTATAGCCGACAATACCAGTCATGTTTAGCGCGCGCGTTTTAAAGAAGTGCAAGAAAGAAAAATTGTCCGTGCAGCACGCGCAGCAGGGCTTGAGCATTAACTTCCCTAAGATCCCTACTTCCTTAACTTTCCTAAGATCGCCTCATAGCAAGCAAAAGCCCCGGGAGGACGGGGTTGGTAGGGGGTGAATTTTAATTTTTCTCCGGGAGGACGGGGTTGGTAGGGAGTGCATTTTACCTTTTTCTCCGCGAACGGTAAGTTCTGGGGCAAATTAATTATCGATCCAGTGGTTTCTCGGTATGGTCCATCACAGTGCTATCGCAGTTTAAATCTCATTATGGTATTGCCTCGTTCTCTTTAAGAGGGCAAGGGTAGGGACGTTCGGACTAACAAGAAATAACAATTTTAGTCGCCCCACCTCTCCCTTGAACTTATCCAGACATCCATTTGCAAATATTCTATATCTACCTTGAAGACCAAAAGTGAAGCGAACATAAAGCAAATATGCAAATGGAATACGGATTTACTTTGCTCACTTGTCTTCTCTGGGTTTTCCCCGCAAATAGATTTCAATAACAGCGAACCCTTCAAATAATAACTAATTCAATCCAAACAGGTCGCATCAGAGGCCGCGTCTGCATCCGGTGGCGGCTGGCCGTCTCGATTGAGTGTGCAGCAGCTCAGGCAGGTCGGGCTGCTGCAGCGTCACTGTGACCTGTGTCGCTGTGTAGCAGCCTCTGCTTCTCTGACAGGTGTCTGGCTGGTCGAGACGAAGTGCCGCTGTCACGCGCCAAATTAATCGGTCATTGCGCGGCGCGCGCGGCCGCTGCGGGCGCCGGGCCGTGTCGCGCGCCGCGCCGCCCCGCGCGGCTCCGGTGTCGCGTCGTAGCTTATGCGAGCAACAGTGCCAGGTCAGATTACCCCGCTCCCAGGCGCGTCGGATGGTCAGGGAGCGACCATACCGCAAGACAGGCCCAGACAACAAAGCATTGACGATGTTTTTCTTGATTTAAGAAAATACAAAGCCTCGTGTTTCGCGCTACTTGAGTCGGTTGGCGGGGTACACCCTGCTCGGGCGACGTGGAGCCCGGCGTCGCTATTCTCCTGCGGTGAGGTAGCCCAGCACCCGGGGGCTGTAAGTCAGGCAGTGGAGGTGGCTCGGTCTTATTAAACATTCTGCCTTTCAATGCCTCCCATTTGAACAAAATGGCTCTTTAATCATCCAGCGCATCAGTGCTGTAGGGAATTCCGTTCGTTTTCATTATCTTCACGTGGTAATACCAGAAGCCCCGGATACAAACGACACTTATTTTCCTTTAAGTTCCGCAGCTATGCAGCTACGGTGGCAACTGATCAGAAGTTTATCAAAATGAACATGGCTTAACACTCAATACCGCTCGCGCTCATATTGCAGGAGACCGATGACTAAAAACGTTCACAAAACCTACAAAAATATAAGCGCAGCAATTCTTCAAGACAGAAAGCTCACAAAATTATAAATAAAACGCAACTTAGTAGTAGCTTTAGCTGTCTGTGCCTGTCTTTCACCATCGTGCAGCCTAGGCGAGTGCAAACTAGGCCTAGTTGGGCATGTGCCTGCAGGTACTGAAATCGCTCAAGGGAAAACATAGATATGCTTAATATCATAGGTGGTGGCTGTTGTATTAGGCCGTCCCTTAAAAAATAAAAATTTGAATTTTAAGATGCGCACGGTAGTTTCTGGTTGTTTTTGGTATGTTGATGTCTGATGCAAAAAATCACCCAGATCTGACAACTTTTCACGCTGGCTTTTTGCCCCTACTTTTTCCATGCATACACCCTATGGCGTCTTGCGAGCGAGCACGGCGGGCGGCCATTATCCACCCGGCCCACCTGTGACTGCAGCCGGGCCCCCTGTAATCCACCCGGGCTCCCTGTGATTACAACCGGGCCCCCTATCATTCACCCGGGCCCCTGTGATACACCCGGGCCCCCTGGGACTGGGACTGGGCCAACTGTGATCCACCGGGGCCCCTGTGACTGCAACCAGGCCCTCTGCGATCCACCCGGCCCCCTGTGACTGCAACCGGGTCCTCTGTGATCCACCCGGGCTCCCTGTGACTCCAACCGGGCCCCCTGTGACTGCAAGCGTGCCATCTATGATCCACCCGGGCCCCCTGTGACTGAAACCGGGCCCCCTGTAATCCAATCGGGCCCCGGTGACTACAACCGGGCCCCATGTGATCCACCCTGGCCCCCTGTAATTACAAACGGGCCCCCTATGATCCACCCGGGCCCCCTGTGATACACCCGGGCCCTTGTGACTGCAACCGGGCCATCTGTGATCCACCCGGGGCCCCTGTGACTGCAACCAGGCACTCTGTGACTGCAACCGGGCCCCCTGTGACTGCAACCGGCCCCCCTGTAATCCACCTGGGGCCCCTGTGATTCCAACCGGGCCCCCTGTGACTGCAACCGGGCCCCCTGTGATACACCCTGGCCCCCTGTAACTGCAACCGTGCCATCTGTGATCCACCCGGGGCCCTGTGACTGCAACCAGGCACTCTGTGACTGCAACCGGCCCCCTTTGATCCACCCGGGCCCCCTGTGACGGCAATCGGGCCCCTGTAATCCACCTGGGGCCCCCTGTGATCCACCCGGGGCCCCATGTGATCCATCCTGGGCCCCCTGTGATCCACACGGGCCCTCTTTGACTGCAACCGGGCCCCCTGAGATCCACCCGGGCCCCTTTGACTGCAACCGGGCCCCCTATGATTCACTCAGGCCCCTGTGACTGCGACCGGGCCCTCTGTGATCCACCCGGGCCCCCTGTGACTGCAACCAGGCCAGTTAAGATCCACCCGGGCCATCTGTGACCCACCCGGGTCCCCTGTAACTGCAACCGGGCCCTCTGTGAGCCATCCGGCCCCCTGTGACTGCAACCGGGCCCCCTGTAATCCACCCGGCCCCCTGTGACTGCAACCGGGCCATCTGTGATACACCCGGGCCCCCTGGGACTGCAACCGGGCCATCTGTGATCCACTCGGGGCCCCTGTGACTGCAACCATGCACTATGTGACTGCAACCGGGCCCTTTATGATCTACCCGGGCCCACTATGATCCACCCGTGCCCCCTGTGACTGCAACCGGGCCCCCTTTGATCCACCCGGGCCCCCTGTGACTGCAATCGGGCCCCCTGTAATCCACCTGGGGCCCCCTGTGATCCACCCGGGGCCCCCTGTGATCCACACGGGCCCTCTTTGACTGCAACCGGGCCCCTGAGATCCACCCGGGCCCCCTGTGACTGCAAACGGATTCCCTGTGGTCCAACCGGGCCACCTGTGACTGCAACCAGGCCCCTGGAATTCACCCGGCCCTCTGTTATCCACCCGGGCCCCTGTGACTGCAACCGGGCCCTCTGTGATCCGCCCGAGCCCCTGTCACCGCAACCGGGCGCCAGTGATCCACCCGGGCCCCCTGTGACTGCAACCGGGCTCCCTGTGGTCCAGGAGGCACGGGTCCTCTAATGCCATGGACGGGCCCTTGCCATGAGTGCGGAGCCCCGTGGTCTATCTGGGCTTGCTGTGGCTGCGGTCGGGCTTCCTGGCATGCTTGCCTGGCATGCTTGCTTGGGTGCGGTCCCCTTTAGGGCCACCCATAATCGCTGTGTCCGCAAACGGGCCCCTAACGATATTCTCAGGCCCATTTTGACTGCATCCGGGGCCCTATTTCTGGCAGTTTTGGGACCTTTTTGGTTCCTCTGTGACGAAACCGGGCTCCTTGTATTCTACCCTGGCCCCTTTTAGTCTGCCCGGGGCCTTTGTAGGTGATCTGGGCTTTTTGTAGTGTGCCTGGGTCCTTGAGTGGTCCGCCCGGGCCCCTGTGGTCTGCCCGCGCCCCTTGTGGGCGGTCTGGGCTCCTTTTAGTCTGCCCGGGCCCTCCGTGGTCTGCTCGGGCCCCCTGTGGTCTACTCAGCCCCCTGCGGTCTGCCCGGCCCCTTGCAATTTACCCGGGCTCCTATGGTTTGTCCGTGTCCCTGTGGTGTGCAAGGAACCACAGCACTAACGGATCCAGGGGGTAAAGGTAAAATGGGGGGATTTGGTGCCCTCCCCAAATTCCCCGATTTTACCGATTTTTACGGATTTTCTTCAAACAAAACCATATGTTTTTTTCACGATTTGGGGCCTCGTTGCCCCCTCCCCCACCGTCGGCCTGAATCCGCCCCTGATTTCACTCCCCCCACTTCGCTGCATCCGGGAACCCGTGCTATAATTTCAGGCTCCCTCTGGGCTACCCAGGCCTCCTCTGGCTCTAGCCGGGCTCCTTGCCTTGCTTACGACCCCCGTAGTTCATCACCCCCCCCACCGTGCGCAACCGGGCCCCTTCCGATAAGTACTGGTTTAGTAAATTGACATGTTTGTTATTTTGGCATCTCTCCGCCGGCACTACTTTTCTTCATTGATATATTTTTAGGCATTTTTGTCAGAAGTGTGCATGAAGTTTTCCATTTTTTGTTTTGTTCTAGTGGAATTTTAAATACAGACAAATTTAAGTCTCTTTTTGTCTATCAAAAATTGTATCATATCTTGTCGTCAAATCTGGGTCAAATAATGTGCGTCCGCCGGCGAATGGTAGCCTATTAAATTCCCGGGCTTGTCAGCGCAGCGCGAAGGAAGCTAAGGCATGCTCCTGGCTCTATTGTCGCATTCGCCGAGGCGAATGATTTGCACAAAGTTTGCCTTGAACAGTAAAATTGGCAGGCTTATGATTCAATCGGCTTTTGTCTACTCTGGAAAAGTTTCGTTAGGCTCTGATTTGGATTTTACGTTTGGGCTTTTCGTGTCAATCCAAATCGTGCTCCGAAGCGCAGTGTTGAATGGCAAGTGAAGTGATTGTTTGCTATTAGCTCCTGTCGGGCTAAATCCCTAATGAGTGATGATCCCCTGTCCGGCTCCCCTGATGGCTAAATACCAAGACTTGGAGAATCTTTTGCCCCCTATGGCCGCCAGTGACGTATCTAGAATTTGGGCAAGGGAAGGGGGAGAGGCAAAGCCTCAGGGGACAGGGTGACACTTAGCCACCCGAAGGGCGCACTTTTCACCCAAAGGGCGACCAATCGTCGCATCCTGGGGGAGGGGAGGGTTTGGGGGCGGCATTTCGTCCTCAGAGGCTCTTGGGTTTAAGGGGTGGCTGCCCCATTCGCCCCCCCTGGTGGCCACCCCATTCGCCCCGCCCCCTGGTGGCTGCAGCCGGGTCCCTACTCCCAGTAGTTAATACCCTGCGGATGCAGACGGGCCTGCCATGGATGCGGTCGTGTAACTGCAACCAGCCTCTGCCATGCTTGCCATGCGGGCCCCTGTGGTATCCCGGGTCCCTATTGGTCTGACCGGGCCCCCTGTGGCCTGTCCGGGCCCCTGAGGTCTGCCCGGGCCCCAGTGTGCAAAGTATGGCATTTTCGTCGAGATCTCGTCGGTGCGAGTGCCCTTGGAGACAGGAGCGAGTGGTGCAAATTTTTTCAGCCTGGTGCGAATTTGCAAGACTGGTGCGAGGAAGTTGACGCTGAAAACTAAAAAAAATTATGACTGAATAGTTAGGAAGACACAGGAGGGGGCCTTATAAAAAGTCCTTAACTAACTAATAAGAGAGGTAGTATTGCATCGTGTGGGTAGGAATGTGTGCGTTTTTCTCCCTGGTGTATGGCAGATTGGTGCGAATTTTTTTAGGTTGGTGGTGCGATAATTTTGGATGGCTGGTGCGACTCGTCTGGCCTGCTGCCATACTTTGCAGACTGGCCGGGTCCCATTTGGTCTGCACGGACCCCTTGTCTGCTAGTGCCCATTTTGTTCTGATCGAGGCCCCTCGTGGTCTGCCCGGGCCTCCTGTGGTTTTCCCGGAACCCTTTTGGTCTGTCCGGGCCTCTGTGTGTCCTCTGCGGACCCCCTTTTGTCCGTTCGGGGCCCCTTTTGTTTGCGCGGGCCCTCTGTGGTTTGCCCGGGCCCCTCCCAGTCTGCAAAGTATGGCACTTTTGGCGAGATCTCGTGGTGCGGACACCCTTTAGGTGGTTCGAACTTTGGAGCAAACAAATGCCCACCTTTGCTGTATGGTGCGAGGGAGCTCAAATCAAACACCCACAGAGGTCTGAGAAGCGAGAAACTGGTAAAAACATCGAAATTTCCGAGTCAGTGAAATTTCTCACCAATGCTTGGTGTGAATTTTAGGCTGCTGGTGGTGCGAAAAATCTACAAGGCTGGTGCGGACTCGTCGGGTCTGCTGCCATACTTTCCAGACTGGGGCCCCTCTGTGGCTAGCCCGGCCCCTGTGCTCTGCTCGGGTCCCTGTGGTCTGCCCGGGTCCTTTCATCTGTCCAGGCCCCGTGTGGTCTGCCCGGGCCCGCTGCCCAGCCAGCAATTCCGACCGGGCCCAGAGCGGGCTGGGCTGGGCTCTGCCCGAGCCCTAAGACTCATAGCTGAGCCACATAGACTCGGGCTGAGCCCGACATTAGGTCGGGGGATGACAACTTGCCCGAGCGGTAGAGCCCGGTCTTGCTTGACCATGGGCTCTGCCCAGGTGCAGCGGAGCCGGACCTGGGCTGAGCCCATGTACGCGGGCTCTGCCCAGTCAAAGCCCAGCATATATCGGGCAGAGTCCAGCCAAATTGCTGGCTGTGTGTGGTCTGCTCGGGCCACTTTTGGGCTTACCGACGTCCTATGGTTTTCTGGGTTCCTGTGGTCTGCCCGGCCCCTTTGGTGTGCTCAGGCCCTCTGTGGTCTGTCTGGGCCCCTTGTGGTCTAAGAATATCGTGCAGAAACTGAAGCTGTTGTGTTAGTCGCGTATTTGCAGGAGTTCCTTATTTGTGAGCAGTTTCGTGCCCCAGGTGGTGTATCCGTGCTCCCTGTTGCCGAAACCGGCCCCCTGCCATGCTTGCGGGCCCCCTGTGGTTTTCCCGGGCAACGTGCGGCCGGTCCTATGCCTCCTGGAACATTCGGGGAAAAATGGATGGGGCGTGAGAAATGTTAGGCCCCCATTCCTTTTGTACTGATCCTATATGAGGATTGTAAAGGGAAATAAGCAGTACCACCTATTCATAGTACCCCTTGACCGGTACCCAGTGTTGTAAAATGTCATGAACTGGCAAGGTGAATGGATCAGAAAAAGGTGTCTTGATCATGTAACATAAATATCAGTATCCCCGCTGATAAAGGAATTTCCCACTTCGATCTCTACCTTCCATTTGTATCAAATTATTCGAGATAATGCGATTTCGTTCCAGGTGTGAATGTTAAAATGGTTGGACAGTATAAACATAAGTCGGGTGCACAAAAGCGTAAAACAAAGAACATTCAATACCGAGGGGCTGCTCTGGCAAAACCACCCAAACTTTGTTCATTTTTCAGGTAACCTATGAATCTAGAATCGTCTTGCTAATTTTGCAAACTGTTATAAAATGACCCCGATCATATTTGCATTTAATCTCTAGCAACGTACGCGTCCACTTAAAGTAGTTCATATCACTACTATTTTTGGTACTTTGCAAGCTACGTTCATTTATCGATCGCAAAAAATTAAAACCCCAATTTAAAACTAACTCGGAAAAGTGCAATGTGTATAGTCTCCAGCAAAACGGTAAAGTAAGGTTGTAATTCCAATCCTTCTTTTCCTGATCATTGCCTTCCTCGGCCAGGCCACCAGCCGGATCCCGTTTGCTAAAAGACCCTCCAGCAACCATCCCTCCTGCGTCGTCCGGGGCTGATCCCGTTGTACCTCTGGAGGAGAGCATCCGCGTGGACGACGAAGACGGTAAGTAGACACCTACTTGTCCAATATCCTTACATACTTTGGCAGCTCGTTCAAAAGATTGGGTCTTCTGGCTACTTTTTGGGCTAAATAGTGCAAATCAGGAACAGTGACGAATAGTGCGCTAAAAATTGTTATTTAGCCTTTGCAGTCAGTCTTCGACAACAAACGGTCGAAAATACGTTTTTTCGGTCACATTTTCATTAAAAAATACGGGCCCCCCATCATGTACGGGCCCCCTTTCGAGCCGGGTGCCCCCCAATCGAAAACATAAAGTTGCGCCCCTGATCCACACAGAACCCATTCTGGCGAGACGTTCTTTCTTCGTGGCGTAGTCAGTGCACACTGAGCGAACCATCCAACGAGGAAATTCTTACACACTCCATTTGGTTCTCTGATTATACCAAGTTCTCTACATCTATTGTTAGGCTATGGAACAGGAAAGGTCTACGCTTCGTTGCCGATCTTTTTGATCAAAACACACAGCCACTGACCAAATCTCAGCTAGAGAGAACGTACGGAATTCGTATGACTTTTCTTTGCTATGCAACTCTAATGCAGAGCCTTCCCCGTCAATTTAGGATAGATTGCAATATGCGCTCAAAGGTTGAGTACCCGATCCTTCCTTTCCAATATTGCATGCTTAATGCAGGTTCAAAACTTTCAAAGCAGCTTTACTCCAGTGAAATTAATGAGTTAAAATAGAAGCACAGACAGTCTGACGAGAGGATTCGAATGAAATGGTTAAAAGACATTCAACCGTACGAAAAAAACAGTTTCAGTCTCATAATCAAATCAACGCGGTCTTCACGATTTCAATACTTTTACTACCGTATCATCAGTAGGATTATCACCACAAATAGGTTTCTGAATATCGTTGGAGCAAGGGATGATGACGTTTGCACTTTTTGTGAGCACGATAATGAAACAATATATCATTTGTTTTGGGGTTTTCGAGCTACTGGCGGCTTCATTCGAAGCATCAAAAGCATGCTGTGCGATCAATATAACTTTGACGTACAGTTTGATGCGAGGAGCTGGTTCTTCTTGATAGATCGATCTGGGCAGGAACTTGTTAACCTGATCATAACTATTGCAAAAATGATTACATATCGGACTAGAAATTCACAAACCCTCCCAAGCCTCTAAGCGTTCAAAAAATGTTTAGCTGTAGAAGCCAGGAATGAATTGTTAACGGCTCGTTTGAAACAGCAAACTGATAGATTCAATAAGAAATGGAGTGCCTTGAGAGAGTGGCTTGGATCGAACGATTAACATACTTTGATTGTTGCTCCCAGTGTCGGCAAGCGTCCGGCATTGTGCGGCAGTTAGGCAGGCCTCCGCTCCACCGGGCCTACAGGGCCCGGGGGTTGTCGGAGTAGGCGCCAGGACTAGAGCCTGGCGCCGGGGGCGGGTGCTTCGCCGGCGTTCGGCAAAGTCGTTCTGCCGGCGGGCGCCCGTCGCTGAAGACTTTCTGCCGCCCCCTGCACCCCGGAACCCTCGGTCCAGGGAGTGGGGAGAGCGCCGGGATTGAGGCCCCGGTGTTCGGTGCCGGACGCACCGCTTTAGAGTGATCAGGATGCAGAGGCGTGTATGCTGTTGTAGTGCAGCGCAGCATCGAGTTAACGCGAATTATGCTGGAACCGTCATTTGTACTTGAATGCGGATGCATCTGGTAGGTTGTTATTCGAGGGCAGGAACGCTTGACCACAGTGAAATGTTTTCCAATATCTTTGGCGGAACAATGTCATATGGGGGTCATAGATCATCTCTGTGCTTGTTTGGGGCGAGGCCATCTTGCCAGTTTCATGGGTACTGTTACTCTGGGAACCATTTACGAGATAGTTAAGCTTTTGCAAATAAGCATCGAACCTTGTATGAGAGACATAGAAAGTGTTGATCGCCTATGGAAAAGAGCAGGTTACGTTAGGGTGAAACAGTAATTAAAGGGAATGTGGCATCTTGGTCGAATCCTGGAATTTAGTGTAATTAGGCATACTTTTAGTAAAAAATAATGAAACCACTCCTGATTTCTCTGAAAAATGTACAATAAGCTCAAGATTTGGTTTCTAAAAATACTCCTCTAGAAAAAGAAATAAATATCAGCCTGTGGATGATGTCACGATCTGGCAGCCACTACCATACTTGAAACGTTCATGGGCTTCGATTGGCTGATGCTCATCGTGACGTCAGCATATGTCGTCACACCAGTAGCTCACAACAATGGCCGCCGGCGACGGGCGGCTGAGGGGGGCTGGTGTCAGGTAGGTTTTAGCTTTTTTCTGCGGAAATATCGAGTTCCAAGACTGAAATATGGAGTACCGGGTTTTCCGACCTGCTTTACAACTTGGCTATCTCAGTTAAAATCACGTTGTGAAGGTGCCACATTCCCTTTAAGTGTATTGAGTGGGTGCTCATGTTTTGATTCTTTTTGCAATGCGTGTTTTTGGAAATGTGTGAAAAAATAAAAAACTAAGCTGTGAAAAAGAGCAGGAAGTTTAGCAAGAGTGAACCAAAGAAGACGAGCCCATAGCTTCAACAGCATCCTACTATGCTGGCAGAACCTGCGAAGCTAATTTTGTGAGGGAGCGATATAACGTTAAGGTCAAATACCAGCATTGTCTTCACCAACTGGCTTTTTCCACGAAAATGAAGTTAAAAATGGCCAAGTTTGCACATAAAAAATATGATTAAGGTAAACTTTTCACAATGGAAAACGAAGCTAACAGTCGCTAAAGGTGTTTTGGTTGCCCTTATTTTCTGTCAACAAGCACAGTGAAAATTAAGCTCCCATCTTTATCATAATTATGACGCCCGAGCCACACCGTAGTTAGGTTTAACTAATCTTGTAGGTTTGATACCAAATTTAAGTCAGCCAATAGGCCAGGGGAGCTATAAAAAGTAGCAATAGGAATTTTCTTACGTAGCAAACATTGTGATTCTGGCGTAGTGCTTCCAGCTTCATCATTTCGCAGTTGGCAGAAGTAGTTAGTGGCCGCTCGCCGTGCCCGCTCGCAAGATGCCACAGGGTATATGCATGGAAAAAGAAAGGGCAAAAAGCCAGCGTGAAAAGTTGTCAGATCTGGGTGATTTTTTGCATCAGACATCAACATACGATGAATAACCAGAAACTACCGTGCGCATTTCAAAATTTTGATTTTGTTTTTCTAAGGGACGGTCTACTGTTGTATAGTTCTATGTTAAAAACAATTGCTGCGAAAATTCACGATGTACAAGCATATCCCCGTTTGTCGGACATGATGTAACACTCAATTGCAATTTTTTTCTGCTCTTTCTGCCTTCATCTGTGGCTGGAATTTTTCAAGACGTATAGGTTTGAACTCGGTTTTCATTTTCATTCACGGACATTCATTTATGAGCTGGATCCCACCCAAGACTCTCAAACCCTTGAAAACATTGCGTGAAAACGTTATAAAAGCGCTTCTAATGTCAGTCCCAAGCATGAAAAATCAGACGACTAGGTTTGTTTAGACAGTCAAACGCAATATAAAATCAAAGAATATATGAGTATGTAAGGAAATACAAAGACAACGACAATAAATTGTATCTTGCGTTAACGTGTACCTAGTATGCGCATCTTCTACTCCCGCGTGTGTCTTGTTCAAGCGTATATCCAAGTGTTTTTCCAGGTGACCATCTATGCATGCGTAGTTGATAATTTACGTCACTAAGGAAGAGACCCTATCCTTGAAACGTCAGGCTGTTTTTGTAGACACTATCTTAAACATATATACTTTAACTTCAATGAAATTTGTTGGGCTGCTGATTGCAAAAGCACACTGAAATCTGACTAATTTTCCGGCCACCTGGTGGGCAACAGTAAACAGCACGGACCCGGAGGCCACTGGTACGGCGATGAGATAACTCGCGCCGGATGGGGACCCAGACAAAAAGGTGGCCCGTATCAGATGCTGCGGCGCGATAGCAGAGTTTACCCTGTGCATTATATTCTAAGCCGCAGCTGACAGTAGCCCATGGTGGCAGCGATAGTGTCAGGCCGCCGCCTGATAGTGGCCGGAGAGCTCGCCTCTGTCGAGTACCTCCACCGGCCAGTTCACTTCAGCCAGTGCGTTTTTTTAAGGGCAATAACGCGCCAGAAGCCTTCTGTATAGCCTTTCTTTTACGACGGAATGTTTTTAAACCGGAGTCATGCACTATTTTTATTAAATCTTGTAATTTCGTGAGCAAGCATCGTGCTCAATACACGTAAGAGTGTGTTTCGGTTTTTGAGACTGCCTATCCTTACGGTAAACATCACTTGAACAGCATTCCAACGCACCTAAGGATGTATGTACTTACCTTTCACCATACAACTTTTTGTAAGCTATTCAAGGTTTCTGGAGCGTGCTCAGCATGAGAGACTTTTTCTAAACATGGGAGACTTTTAAATGACGCGGGATCCGCCTGTGACAAAATAGGTTCATGTACAAAATTAATAGCACTTGGCCAAAAAGTTCTCACTTGGTTTTAACGGGTTATTGGGAGAAATTCGTATCCTAATAAATATTTGAGACTCTCAAAGCATTTAAGTGTTCGTATGTTGCTCACGGAGACGGAAATCACATATTGCGGAGTGACGTCCTTCAGCTCAGCTCTGAAAGGTCATACTATTCTTGAAGGGAACGTGTCCCCCTCGTTACAGTTGAACCCCTGTTGAATTGCTTTTACGTTTGTGGTAAACATTTAAAACGCCCTGCAGCCCAGGCTGATCATCACAATTAAGTATTGCAGTATGCAGCGACCCACCTCCACTGATATCGTATTGTATGTACAAGAACAGGTTTGTCACCGGAAAAAAAACTTCACGTAGTTTTAAGAATATCACACAGTCTTCTCTTCGTTAAAACCATCTCATCATCAGGCAGCTTAATATACCATTTGCATGAATAGAACATTTCTACAGCGTCGCAGAGCTGAAGAAAAACTGCCCCGTTCTGGTGGCAGCTCTATGTTTCCAGCATATCTCAAGACGGCCTCATTTATGTCGATGGTAAGATCAACACTTCAGCCATAACCATTACAATCACATCGATGCGGATGTATACTGTTGCCCAGAAGTAAGGCGCTGTTCGTGTGACTCCGATCGACGGCCGATCTGCAGCTCTTAAACCCAAATAAGCGGTGCATAAATCACTCGAGCACTCTCGCTATTTCATTCGGTGCATCATAACACATAACTCACTCGGATTTGTGGAACATCTGAGCCGGGCGTTTGCGTCCGGATGATGAATCTCTGGCTGTGAATTTACAAACGCAACCGCGAGGAATTACGCCTTTGTGAGTAGTGGTCACACTTACAAGCCCAATCTATGATCTGCAAATAACAGAACGGCGTAAAAAGCCGAGAGCTGCGAGAACAGTGGTGCCAGAACCAATAGCAGTCTTGGTGTTATCTCTGCAGGAGGGGAAATTCTGCAAGAAGAAATACAGTGACAGTTGAAATGCATGCCAGTATACTGCTACGGCTCTACCAAGTACATCTGCGTAACTATAAACATATGCCAGCGCCCCAACTTTTTTCATTTTCAGGTCTTGTTTTCAATCCCGACTTGGGGGAAAGTGGCACCTTGGTGCACTATCAGACTGGAGTTGTTTTAGGGGAAATCTGTATCAAAATTTATTGATTTGCTTTGTCTGTGCAGTAAGAATGTTTTAAGCCAAATATTTTTGTTTTATTTAATTTCCCACTGTTGGAGTGAAAAAAGTCTCCAAATTGGTGTGAAGTCAAGTCAGGGTGCAATCCCGTAACGTTTCATGTCACGATAAACCTCTCCAGTTCAGCTACAGATAAATACAAGCAATAATGAAGCAGTTCTAGCTAAAATGGCTGCTATTGGGATAAAAAAGACGCTGATCGATTTCTGCTATTTTTCTAGAGATATTGAGACGTATTTCACGCTTGAAACTGGTCAATAAAGCAAGTTACACGCATTTATAATCGCCACTTCCAAAGACATGTTTAGTGCACATTCATAAAAAGAGGTAATAAATATAAGAAAAGTAATTATTAAAAATATATTTAATTTTAATTTTTTATTAAAAGTAAAAAGAAAATTTATATATTAAATGGTAAGTTTAAAAATTATGTAAGTGGTAAGGAATTAAGTATAGTTATTTTTTGTTTTATTAAAATATATTTTTTCGCGGTCCACTCAAACGTAATACCTGGGTGTTAGACCTTTGCTTGGAACCCAGGCAAAACCTATTTACCCGCAATTGACTGAATTCATCTGCGGAGAATGAGGGGAATCAGGGAAAGGCTCCTGGATGCTAGTATAGACACCGGTGCAGCACGACACTGCCCTTTATACACATTGCGGACAGTGTCCCTGAACATAAACCTTCAGGGCGGCCAGGCCTGAGCATTGGCCACGTTTCAGGACTGGTACATCCACGCGCCCATATCCTGTTTTGACCCCGTGACATGTGGAGGAGTTACACGGCGTCTGGAGATCCGCCCCGCCGTATAGAAGCTGTCGCCCGTTCAGCAGTGACGTGTCGTTGCAGATGCGGTCTCCGTTTGAGGCGCGGATGCCGCACGGAGATAAGCCGGCCAGCACGACCATCCCCGCTGCCTCGGTGTCCGCTCAGGGGACATCACATAAAGCCCGCAGATATTTATGTCCGCTTATGAACGGCGGCTAACAAGCCACGCCGTGGCGACCACTCATTGGGTTGCAGGACGCGTCGACTGCAGTGTCCGGCGTCCGCTGTGGCTGGCTGGGCGCGACCTGGTCTGATACCTCAGAAGCCGTGCGGAGGCGTGCTGCAGGTTCTTCAACAACATAACTCCCCCTATAGACATGAGATATGACTCGGTCTTGGAGACTTGTTTCACCGTGGTGGTGAAATGAATTTCTATTGGTTGGGAATCGTGCGATTGGTGGTACAGGTAACAATGAAACGCTAGCTGGAATGCTGCGGTGAAATAGCTACAGTGTCGGGGCTGCACAGTAATAGTGTAATAGTATTGGAGTTAAATAGCACATCAGCCGCTACAAAATGCCCAACGTTTTCAGATGAACCTATAAAGCAGCCTAATTAGTCATCTATATGTATATATATTTTTCAGACCTCCGTATCGTTATAAAGCAAACAATCCATACGCCAAATTGCCCCCGCATTTTTCTGTTTCGGCTATACCTAACTAAATAAATATTTTACTTTTGATCTTAACAAGGCATGTTACACAGGTGTTGATTCAATAAACCTTAAGCACGCAGCGTAAGTGCAATTTGTATCAATTTAGCATTAATGCCTCGTTAAGACCAAAAGTGAAAGACTCTTTAGTTATAGCCGAAACAGAAAAATGCGGGGTCGATTTGGCGTATGGATCGCTGGCTTTATAACGATGCGAAGGTCTGAAAAAAATTAAAGAAATTTGTTCAAGTATTAGGTATTGAAATGGCGGAAACAGTTTTCGACTCGTCGCATTTAGTATTATAGACGGATTTCGGGGGGGCAGGGGGCACTTGCACTCCGACCGACCCTTTTCGCCCCTGAAATGGTCAGGGCGTCCCGTGAAAAGTCGATGGAGCTCCTCTGAAATTTCAATTAACATCCCCCCACCAGCAGTACAGGGCGGACGGTAAATACAGTGAACCCTGGGTGGAACCCCACCTGCGTTCGAGCTCTACTTGTTTTCCAACCAACACTTGTTTTTAAAATGCATGCATTTTGACAATAACTGCCTTATTTTCACTGAAGATGCGTGCAACAAAAGGGACCGCCTTGCTTTAACGTTCATTTGCCATTGCAATGTGACAGTGACAGGATGAATAGTTTTCCCCTTAGAATGGCACCATACATACAACTCAAGACAGCCTGCCTGAATAAATGACATCATTGCAAGGAACTACAGCACGCGTTACACGATGGAAACGTGATCCGCATGTACACGACATTTCTCGACGGGAACAAGAACGGAAGAAATAATGCGAAAATTCAACCGAATGAATAGCACAAACATCAGTGTCTGGCAGTGCATGATCAACGCTCAGTCTTACGCCACTTCGGGATCAATTGAGGAAATCCTGGATCCATCCCTGGCCATAATGACTCCCTGATTGTTTTCGATGTTATGCTGCTACCTAATCCAGGAAGCCTTACATTTCTTTCCTCTGTGGCAAGCTCATGCTGATTTTGAATAGAAATTCTCAATTCGAAGAAATTAACTTTTTCATTTTCAAAACTAGTTTGCGGTTACACATATATAATTTCTTTTGGCGACAGATTTGATTAAATACTCAGGCTAAGTAGATGCATCTGGGGGGGGGTGGGGGAGTGGGAGTGGGGAAAATTTTCTACCCCATCGACCTTCCGGCGCTCCCTGAATTGTCGCTCCTCCAGGGTCCAAGTATCGGCGCCCTAGCGATACAATTTGGCACTCACTTGATGTTTTGGGGCCCCCCGGCCGGGGGGGGCCCCCCCCCCCCCCCCCCCCCCCCCCCTTTTGTAATTCTTTTTTTAAAATAAATAGGGGAAGAGGTGAAAAAATATGCGGGGAGGGGGGAGGGGGGGGAAAAAAAAAAAAAAGAAAAAAAAAGGAAAAAAAAAAAAACAAAAAAAAAAAAAAAAAAAAAAAAAAAAAAAAAAAAAAAATTAAAAAAAAAAAAAAATCAAATGGACTTTCATATTATGAGGCGTGCACCTCAGTGCCCATTACAAACTCGCGCATGATTTAGCGCCGTGACACGGAAAGCAGGGTGATGCAACCGTTGCATTCCGAGCTAACGGAGAACAGCTTGACCACACAGGAGTGTTGTGATCAGTGCGCAGGGCGTTCTGAAGTGCACATGTAGTCAGTTTGAAAACCATGTCGGTTCAAAACTAATCCCAGTGCAGGCTGGATCCCATCTATGATGAACCGTGGGATCTGGTGTTTGTGCTGATGAAACCACCTACGGCGAGGGGCTCGAGCTGGTATTTGTGCTGATGACGGCACACTTGATCTAGTGTTTGTGCTGATGGACCCATCTACGACAACGAGCTTGGTCCAGTGCTTGTGCTGACGGGCTCACCTATGACGACGAAGTTTTCCTGTTTGTGCTGATGACCCTACCCATGTCGAAGCCCTTAATGTGCTGTTTGTGCGCTGATGAACCTACCCATGACGAAGAGTTTGATCTGGTGTTTGGGCTGATGAACCTACCTGTGACGACGAGCTTGATCTGGTGTTTGTTCTGGAGGACCTACCTATGACGACGAGCTTGATCTGATGTTTGGCGGTGCCGTAGCCTGTGATGCCGGTACAGACGTAGGTTCCGCTGAGGTCGGATGTGGCTGACTTCACGCGCAAGTTCCTTGGCCCGAACCGGAACCCCGGCCACATCTCGTCCACTTTCTCACCATCCTGCGCGAACAAGACACCCATAAAGTAATATATCCGCCTTTGCACTATCCTGGTGCAAGGAACTAACTGATTGGCGATATTATATTTTTAGTCGGCAACCGAATCAAAGGCACACACTTAAGAATTACTTCTGCTGAGAATGATCTGAAAAATCATGCTACCACTCCGGCTTTCCTTTTTTGCTCATTGACCACTTCTTGAGAACAAACAGTAACACATGACTCCTCCAAACTTTGCTCAGCAGAAGAACCTTAGCTCGTGCAACAACGGGCTAAACGGCACCAGACACCAAATTATTAAAACACTTTTCTAGTGTGTCATGGGCACTGGAGTCGTGCAGAGGTCGATAAAGTCTCGTCCTCCCCTACCATAGCAGTAAACGCTTCGCTTTAGGGCATTTGAATAAATGTAATTAGTTTTTTAATCACAAAATATTGTTAAGTTTTTTAAAAAAGTATTAACCGCCCCCAATAAAGGATGGTTTTTGACTCAGGTTAATATTGAGGCCAGGAGTTAGAGAAGAGTTTCTGGGCTCTAGCGTCTGGCAGAGTTGAGTTAGAGCTATTTTTGGGCACCATTCACTTTTTCTCGTTACGGCGAATCAAGCGATGTATAATATGATGATACTAAGTCAAAACATAACTGACTTGACCTGCGGTCAGGTCAAGGTCACCATCTAACAAAGCATAGTCAATGTGCACATCAATCCCTTCGCAATAACAATCCAAACGTAATAATATCAAAATAAAAGCCTTTATCATCATGTCCTGCAAAATGATTGACCCAAGTCTGAAAACTTACTTAAATAGTCCCAGATAACCATTCAAAGGTCACAGGTTCACAGTTGCACTATAGACTCATAAATGGGCCTAGGACACCATGATTTGGAGAATACGAAGCTATTACAAGCGGTATCTGCAGAAATAGGGCAGTTTTTGGCCCATTTCCGTTTTCCCTATGCATTTCCAATGTAGAGGTCATGATCCGTTCCTGACCTTAGGTCATCGATATAAAAATCCTGGAAAACCCCTTTCAGCATTTGGGCATCGGCATGGAGAGGGAAAAAGGACAGGAAAATACTATTACGGACAATAAGCTATAAAATGAAACCAGTTACTAGAAAGAAATTTTCTTGCACACAGAGATGCCGATTTTTCTCTGGAAGACCATCCATTACTTTTGATGGTATCTGTAGGCCTTAGCAAAGCCTGCATATCAAGTTAACAACTGGCAAGAACACGCTGGGTTTTTCGTTCAATACGGTTTGTTTGGATTTGTCCAGGAATACAACCTCGTGGGCACGTTTGATGTCATTTTCAGGTTCCTACAACAGCTTAAAACTGATACCGTGGGCAGGTTCTTGGTACGTTTGGGCAGGTTCTTGGTCAGATAACGATAATTATTTACTGAGGAACAGTAACTAACAATATGAACAGATTCTTGACGTCTGTAACTGTGACTGGGAGCGAGGAATGTAGCAGATCAAAACGCGTGGGGACTAGTGCTCAAGGTCAACACTGGGTGTTAGTCCGGCTCTGACTAAGGATCGCGACGTGCCTGACTCATGACTCGCTCTCTTAGTCTGACGTGAAGATGGTCCTCCAGTGTTCAAATATGATGATTAAGGGTGATCATTTCATTTGTCGAAAGGCTGTTTGACGTCTCGCTGCACAACGCTGGGCCTCTCTCATCGCCATCCCAAATCGGCTCGTCACTGATTACACATGACATACGATATTTCAAGCAACACTCCGCCACGTTCTCAACCTGCAGCAGCAGCATGCATGCGTTCCAGCGACGACTTCTCTTTCGTCCAGAACGCTTACTACAAAATCCTAGTCACAACCGGAGAACGAGCCTTGGCTATTATCCTTTGCGATTCATCTGGAAGGTAACATGTTGCCCTGTGTGGAAGCTGTTTTGTTTCGGCCTCGCAGGCAGGATCTGATGTCTCACCTTGGTCCAGTCGACAAGAAGGTGGGAACCGGAGGAGACGGGGCACACGAGCTTGATAGGCTGACCCAGCTTTACCACCACCAGACCCTGAGCTTCGGCACGGTTGATCTGCGGGGGTCCTGAAACATGCAACGCACAAATGCATCAAAGATCAGCCGTTTGGTCTTTATCTCACCAAAGAAAACTGGCATCGTCATGGTTTTATTCACACCAAAATAAGACATTTTTTATTTAAATGCTGTTAATGGGATCCGGGAGGCGGCCCACTTCAAAGTAACCCGAAGCGGCGCTGAGATACCTATCCTGCGACACACACGTTCTTCTCGGCTGACTTATGGCATGGGCTTAGCTGGTTTTTCGCACCGGTCAGCTTTCAACTGTCTCATTGAAACCGATCTCTCAAACGTCAGCCTGCAGAGTGTCTTGGGGCCGCGATTGACTGCAGCCTGCTCCCGCAGATAGTCCGGCGCGTTCGGGCGCCGAGAGACGGCCGCGCCGTTATAAACAGCGGATAGCCGGTATAGTACAGCCAATGCATAGTGTATGGTGTGACTGGAGGGTGTCAGCGCAGGCGCCTGGAAGCTGGATATCTACCCGAACTGCCACAAGGAACTGGAGGCTGTATAATTGCTGGGTGTTCTTTATACAAAAAACAAATGCTACATAAATGTGTCTTTCGAATTTTGGAGGGCACTGGATTTTATAAATAATGAGGTGAGACATTTGAATGATTTTTCCAGTAGATATCCGACACCTCTGCTCGGGCCGTGGCAGATGGTGTGATACGGAGGTGGCTGCAGCCAGATGTATGCATCACATTGCAAGGGGTCGGAGCGCTGGGATCCCACTGTGCAGCGACTTGGGGCGGGCCAGTTCTGCAGTGACATATCCTGACGCCAAGATTGGCCCCGCAACACGGCAAACATGCCCAGCTCGGCCCTTCTACAGCTCAGAGAGGTGTATAGGGATGAGGCTGACAACGCCTGACGTGGGGTATGTCCGCATCTGGGTGAAGATTATCGATGATGCCGATTCTGGAAGTGAGGCGACGATGAGTAACTGTCGCTGTCACTCACCGTGTCAGAATCAATCTGGACGCCGGCCAGCCTGCTCAATGCTTATGCAACGGTTGGACTGAGTGCGCAACACTGTACCCAGATCTCAATCTAACACGGCGACCCCAACACACAATACTCGGCGAGACAACCTCTCTCTGTGTGTGTGTGCTTACTCAAACAATGGGACCACGTCCTATTTTGAGGGCTGCATCACTGTTGACTTCTCCTGGGCAGCCTTGCGCGCAGCTGACAAAGACCTGTCGGCGGGCGCCGGGCCCTGTTCAGACCCAGCTGCAATCGCGGCGGGTGCATGTTGGCCCGTTGTGGGCACCCGTCCCAGCGCCGCCGAGATGGTCGTCTGTGATACCCGCCGCCAGTTGGACAGATCCGGCGCCGATTGCAGCGCCGATGAATAGGAGCCGCTCCGCTCGCCGACATTATGCAAATCTGATATACGATATGAGGCCAGCATGGACACTTGGGCACGGCCGAGCGCGCGGTACACGATTTTATCACGCTGCCAAGTTCAAGATGCGGATAGCATGTTCTAGCCAGCACCGGCGTGCGAAATATATTGCAAGATCGATTGCATTCATGCAGGACTGGCCGCAAAATGGCGACTGACAGCTGCGCAGTTTCCACAAAGTCGGCCATTTGCTTTTTTACCGGAAAACAAAGCCTGGGTCATCACAAAAGTTACGATTATTGAACGTGTTTTATGGTATGATGCTGCACTATTGGTAGCTACTGGAAGATATTTTGAGATTATCGTAGCCGTTGATGATAATGGTGGCTGAGATCTGCCATAATGGCCAAAATACCGGTACTTGAACAGGAATTAATGTGTGTCAATTATAGCGCTTCTATCAGAATCAAATACATATGTTGCAGACAAAGCTAAAATACGACCAGTTCCTCGAAAAAGTTTTTCGATGCGTTACAATTGGGCACTGATGGGTGAAACCTTTAACCTGACAAAGGTAGGATTATAACCAGATTCAGGCAAATCAAATGCGGGAACTTCAAAGGAATTGTGCACAGTAGATCCTACTACTGTCCCACCTGCACATGATTAATTATGCGATGTTAACTCCAACATTGTCCAACATTGTCTGAGTCAATCAGTCGTGCAAGTCACACCGTATTGGTGCGAACAGTCCTCTCAATCAATCAATCGATCAAGGGCTTTTTATAAGGCGTTCTGTGCAAGACACCTTTGCTCGCCTCTAAAGTGTATGGAATAATCTTGCGGGAGGGGTGTTTACTTTCGTGTCGCAGAGCAAAGGGGGGCTTATTTCGGGGAACGTGTCACGGAGTGTGCAACACTTGCGAGGGTAGGGTGATGGCTACGGCAGAGATGCCGAGCCTGGCTGCTGGGGTATATTTACGAATTTAAAGGGATGCGTGAAGAAGCCTGGTACCGCCAAGGTAAGCGAATTTAGAGTGAATATTTTTTTTAATTTTGTTGCTTGTTACCCAATGACCGCTTTGCTTACGTTACCCGAGCCTCGAGCAGCTGCGAAACTTTTTGAGAAACACATTTCTGGACTTAACAGTCGTGTGCAGAGCTTGATGTAGAAATAAAGCGCAGATCTTAATTGATCGTGATATTTAAGAAACTCCTGTAGGAAAAGATGTTCCGCTAATATTACAAAATGAAAAAATACTACAGTTATTAAAAGCCAGCCGGAAGACTTTTCATTATGCTACGGTGGGCAAAATTGATGTGACACGGCACATGCAGGCTCAGAAGCTTTCTTTGCGCACCGACCGCTGAGGCCATATGGCGTCGGAGGGGAAAGGGGAGTCCGTTGGGCGTGAGCTAGGTTAGGACACCGAATTCTGCGTCTGGGTAGGCTTGGACCCGCGACACTCTGCACATACAGAATGCCACCGGCCGGGAACCGCCTCACCCAGGCTTTGGGCTCGGAAGCTCCGAGTAGGGGTTCTTCTCGAAAAGGCGTGAAACAAATTAAGATGCTAAAATCAATGAAAATAAACTGCAATCAGTGGTTTCCACAGCAGAAGCAAAAAATCACCTCTTCAAGAATCTGAATTTTTAGATGGTGTTCTGGAGGTGAATACGCAGCTGGGTGTTTTAGATGGTGTTCTGGAGGTGAATACGCAGCTGGGTGCTGTGGCAACCACGCAGAATACCTGGCGGAAGCATCGCCGCCACTGCCAGGGAAATACGAAATTCCTTCTTATCCGGATTGTAGGGCCGGAATATGTGGTTAGAATGGCGAAGGCACCTTCTGGACGGCCGAGCTCACTGTCGGCCATAGCCCGGGCCATTCCCCACATCCGGGTAGTTGGAGCAAACCACCTTGTGGTCACAGGAGACGTGTCCAACAACCCGACATGCAAGTAATGCAAGATATATATATATATATATATATATATATATATATATATATATATATATATAGAAATATAAATACAGAGAATATTTACATGCAGTTCGGCTATGCTCGCTGCGGGCACATATATCCTCAGCAGCTGACGTGCCTAAAACCCCAATCATCATCATCACCATGGCTAGGCTCGCTGTACGGCTAGCAATAAAGAACTGTCCGATTTATATCTCTGGAGGCATTCTGAGAGCTCTGCTAGTTTAGTTTGGATATTGTGTCGGTTGGCCAGTCTTTCAATATAGATGTTGTTGGGTTTTAACGGCGCAATCTGTTGAAAAGAGTTTCACGGGTTAAATTAAACATGTTCAGAGAACCAGCCGGTACTTGAAGCCAGGATCTACATATCAGGGAAAGACACTCTATCATCTCATCTGCTCATTCCTTCGAAGGCTGTGTTTGTGCACATTTCACTAATGGTTTGTTTATCATTGTGATAATTTCCTGCAACCTGAAATATTTATTCTGCACCATCACAGCTTATTTCACGTCCCTTTTAATGTATCGACATTTTTTAAAATATACAGCCAAGAGCCCATGACCATATATATATATATATATATATATATATATATATATATATATATATATATATATATATATATATATGGCCATGTTGGCTACAACAACAAAAAATGAAAAAAACAAAACAAAAACAAAAACAAAAGTTCAACTAACCAACTAACCCTAACTTAAGGACTACTAACTACTAACCACATCTAAGACTCACAACTAACCAACTCACATCCCTCCCTAACGCTCTATCTGTTCTATTACCCTTCTCTCTTCCTCTATGCGGCGGCTACCCAGCCAGAGAGGGTGCTGTAACCTCACCTCCTGGTTGCAGGAATAAGACCCGCGGCACCACGCCATGGTGCTTGCGGGTGTTTCTAATGACCCAAAACTATTATTTTTCAATGGAGGAACTCGAGTAACGTAAGCAAAACGGTCATTCGATAACAAGGAACAAAATTAAAAAAACTAAACTTTACGCTAGCAAGCCTCTTCACGTACCCTTTTAAATCCTACCTGTGCCCCGGGCCCGGCATTTCTGCCGTAGCAATCCCCTTCCCTCGCAAGTGTTGCTACACTTCGCGACCTATTCCTTGACATAAGATTCGCCGCTTTGTTCTGCGACATTAAGGTAAACACCCCTCCCGGAAAATTCTCCCCACACTTTAGAGGCCGGCAAAGGTGCTTGGCACAGAACGCCTTATAAAAAGCCCTTAACTAAATAACTAACTCATTTTTATATATATATATATATATATATATTAGGAGGGCAGCACCTTCATAACGGAATTTGAACTGAAAAGGTCATCGGATAGAGTATACTTTCAAACCTTATCAGAATTTTATTTGCGCTAGAAGCTAGCGTTTGCGAAGAAATATGATGGGATAAAAGCGGAATTTATTCCCACCAGTCCCACACCGGTCCAAGATACCGCTGAACAGCCGCCGGCAGCCGTTAGGCTCATAGGAGGAGGCGGAGGGAGGGCGTGAGAGTGGTGCGTTTAAAAACAAGCACGCCCATTCAGCGCTGTTGCTCCGTAAACAGTAAGTTCTGAATCAATTTGGAAGAAACCAAGCTTATTTCGTTATGCTCTACATGACCCATGGGTGTGTCACATGTCCTTTAAATGGGACGGGGCAGGGACGCTAGATTGTTGCTCTATGCTGACCTCTAGTTCTGAGTCACCCAGCCTAAAATTTGAACGCGAAATAAGATATATCATGCAGGAGGTGTAATAAAACGCACTTCAGTAGCAAACCATCCAAGGAGGGTTAAGGTTATGGTTATATGGTTATGAAGTATGGCAACAGGTCCTGATATTTGCCAAAATTGTTACACTATGTTAGAGCAGGATATCATGAATGGCGAGGCATGTATTATGTATCCGGGTGAATATACCAGTTCATTTCGACGTGTGTAGTGCGTGTCAATCAGTCAGTGCGCAGAGTCATGTGGATACTTCAGAAGACGTTCCGTGGAAGCTTTTACCCTGAAAAATAGCAGAGCAGCAATATCTAGCCAACCGACGAATATATGACAGGGCCCATACAGAAAACACAAAATCTGAGTTGGCAGCTGCCTGTAACTTACCAAAACTTCTTCCATATCCGTCCCCCAACCCAAACATATGCTTCGGGAACTGTCAAGAGTAAAGGACTATGTCTGGCACCTTCAGCCAGACTACTGGGAATGCACCATGAGAGTGACCACTACTAAACCGTACCGCTGCCCATGGTGTCGGTGAAACAACGTGGCGTCAGCGGTGTGGCGGCTGTCACCGCACCTCACACGTTAATTGGCCAGTCATTAGGCAGATGCGTCCCCCGCGCGCCAGCGCGGCACTCTCGCTGTCAAACACAATTTATTTGGTCGGCTAATGGAGCGGCGAGCGGCGACACTGCGCCGGTGGCCACAGCGGCATCCCAGACATGCTGGAGCGCCACCCTCCCAGCCGACACCGCCGTAAGCGGACCCCACTCAGACCCCGGTTTTTTAATAGTCTGACCTATCAGGGAAGGGGAAAAAGGCGCCCAATCACATCGCTCGGGCGGCACTAACAGTATCTCGAATAGTAGGGGTGGGAGGTTGGGGCGGCGCCGTGGCGCAGTACAATGATATGATACCGAATACTCGATGGGAGGAGGGTGCTATCCCGGACCAGATGGACGCCAAATCCTATGGCGGGGGTGTTGATGCTCGAATCCTGGAAGGAGGCAACATTTCGGCAGCATCGATCTTTCAGGGGGTGTTGGAGGTTCGATCGTGTGGAGGCAAGTGGCCCCACTTCCTTCACCTGCATGCGCCTATGATCGGAGGAGATGGGACCTGCCACCCTTTGCCCACTGGATTTGTCTATGGACAGTGCACACTGGTCGTTGCTTCCAGATAATGTAGGTCTCCGTGTGTAGAGCATGACATACCGCTAACGATATTTGTTAAAGGAAATACGACTGAGCACCGGAATAGGCTGACAAGTGAAAATACGGAGGTAATTGGCGATGCACATATTTCCACATATTTCCACGTAGCCCACACTTTTCCTCCCCTCCCTCTCCGCAGTGTATTTTGTGGACTGAGTTTGTACAATGGAGCCTGTTTTGGCGACATTTACAGGTTTTTCACCGATTTCTTTACCAAGTTGCGAGCAAGAAATAAATCCCCATCATTTAACCCGGGGATATCCACAATATATAGAGGTGAAAGTCCTGCAGGCAGAAAACTTTTTCATTCAGGGTATTGAGCTCCGCTGTGATTGTACCTTGAAACAGAAGCTGGAAATTCAGCTTTCCAAGGTACTTGTGTTGTTTTGTTGACTGGATTCTACATATTTCGTGTGGAATATTGGACTGCCGTTCCAATTCGGTGAGGTGCGATCCCATTGTGTCAATGGAATAAGTTTATACTTCTCCAAAGCGTGGATTTAACGTGAAAAAACTGCGTGAATAAAAAATAAGCAAATTTAATAACATCACTGATAGAAGTTCAGGTGGCGGCTGGGTCAACCAAACAACCTTTCCAGGCCCCTTTCCCCAACTGCGCTGTTTAAGACGAGCCAAGAGAATCACAAGACTACTAATCCTGTTGCAGCTACCACACAAGCCTTGGATGGTGACAGACCACACCGCCGCCCCGCACGATACAGTTGTATATAATATCATCAACGCATAAGCAGTCCTGATGACACTGCCAGCGCCGTTAGATAAGAACCTGCGCAGGGCGACTTCGCGTAACAGCCACCAGGCCGACCTCTCTGCACCTCGGCACGGCCCTGCTGACACGGCCGCGCCGTGCTATCGAAGTGGCGGCGACACCCCGGGCCACAGTCCTCCTCTCAGCACCGGCCCGCCGCGCCGGCCCGGCACCACGGCCCCTGGGCGGCGCCTGCAGGCTCGTCAACACGGCGGCACAACGGTGCGCTGCGGCCACATAGCCCTAAACGCCTGTCCGTGGCCAATATTAGAAAATGCAACTTTTTCTAAATCATTTCTGAGCACATATACTGATAGAGAATTCTTACTGCATTAAAACAGGCATGGAAAACACAAACCGTGCTTTGTAAGTCTTTGTAGAGTTGCTTGAAGTAAGCACTGGCGCCACCCGCGGACCAGAGATCTGAGCGAAAACTACGTACATTTATTATGCTTAAAATCGACCATGAAAGCAAGAACAGGTCAAGTATGGCAATACACTGTTTTGTGAGCCCTTTGCAATGGGTTTTGGTATAAATAATGCAAAATAGTTTTGATAACTATTTTATAGACCATTCTTCAGTATACTGCTTATCTAAAACTGTTCGATTTACAAATACAAAGAGAGGGATTTAAAACTTGGCCAGCACCGGCCCAGCATAAGACTACATCAAACAATTCCCAGGATGTGCTCTAAAGGGCAAGTCAAAATATCTTGCGTCACTTGCAGCCCCGCGTTCAGATGAATATAATAACTGAGGTTGTGGCTCCAACCAGGCCGCTGCGGTGCTAACGCAACGCCGTGGGTTACCGAATAGAGGCATACCAGCCAAAATGAGCAATATGATGAACTATCAGAGAACATGTATAAGAAATGCCGAGAAGTGCTAAAATTAGTTTATAAATTCAAAGACTATAACCGCCTAAATTTGTGTATTGACTCTGTGTTGACTGTTATCAAATACCCGGAGGGACTGCTGACAACGAACTTTTTATTGCATAGGAATGTTCCTGTAGGTATGTCAATATCAGGATTGGGATCCGCTATTTTCAAAAGCCCCAATAATGGGATTAAGCCTCTGTGATCCCGGATTCAGACATTTATTAAAACACCTTCAACAATGCCGGGACAGAAAAACGATATCTAGAAACCAAGCTCAAATACACATTTATGATGCCTCCGTTTTGTTGTTGTGGTGACGCTTATGATTTATGGACACATGATTGCTGTATCGTTGTTCATGGATTACATGTTTATTGTTTAGTGTTTCAAACTACAATTGGTCACAATCATGGCGCAACGACAACATCTGCAAAATATTTTACGGACACCTTGGCTGGATTAAGTTCCCAAATTTCTTTTCACTGTCTGATTAGCCCATGTAAAATAAAACCTATATGTAATGCAATTTTATACGCTGTTCAATTATCTGTCAAATGAGCTCCTTTGTCCAAAAATCGGGGAATTTGCGGTATTGGAAAAGTTTTCACGAAATGTAATATTGGCCACGGACGGAGGCATTTACCTATTGCGGCCGCCGAGAGAACACCAAGCTTTTGCGGTGACCCCGGGAGCTCGCAGCCCTGGCGGAAGGCTGAGCGGCGGTGTCAGCGGTCGCTGAGTGCTGCCGTCTGCCAACACAGACCGCCTGTTTACAGGTGTACGTCAGTGGGCTGGAGCGCGCCAGTCGGCTGTCTCCGCCGCTCCCTCCCCTGCCCCCGCCGACGCCGCCCCCGGGCCGAGCTTCGGTACAAAGCCCGGATAGCACCGATCGTAAGAGAGGACGGAGACCATGATACAGGTGCAGGAATCCATCGGTTGGCCGTCTCCACGTCAGGGGCGTCGCCACGGATTTCTTTCCATGGGGGAGGGGGCAAGATCTAAGAGGCCCTCCTATACCTGGTCCTGAGGCTGGCCTCCATTTTCTAGGTCACTTAAAGGCTTTCTTTAAAAGTAAGTGGCCTCCTATGTGGCCCGTTTAGGGACCTATTTTATAAGCAAATGCATCTCCACGTATGCCATTTAGCGGGCCTCCCTTATAAGTAAGAGGGGCCTCCTGGATAGGCCATTGAAATTTGTGCCGTTTAGGGGCCCTTCTTTTTTAAGTAAAGGGACCTCCAAGGTAGGCCGTTATGGGGGGCTCCTTTGTATCTAATGGGGCCTCCTGCCTAGGCCAATCAGGAGGCCTCCTTTATAAAGTTTCCTGCAGCTGAAGGCACAGGACAAACATTTCAGTTACGTTTTTAAGAGTTCAGAAAAGCGAAACCGGTGTTCCTGCCGCTCCAATCATTGCTGTTCACGAGGAGATTGCTACATTTCCTAGGAGTAACTGGCATCATTCTTGTTCGTAGATATCCCTCGAACGCCGACCATTCCGGACTCGTACTATGTATTTTTTTCTGGAAAATCTGAACCCATACCTGTTTGCAATTTATAATGTAGCAATGGAGACCCAAAAGAAACAATTATACCATTTTGGGTAGATCAAGTGCATTTATGTGGAAATGCCGTCCCGTGGCGCATTTGCCAAAGGCGCCAGGATTGGGTGTGGGATGGCTCTGGATCAAGGATGACCTATATGACAGCCTTTTCCGCAGTCGCCTCCTGCCCAGGAGATGGCGATACACTGGGGTGTGCTCGCGTCAAAAGTGGAATCAACGCTGTGCCAGCTGGCGTCCCTGATTGTGTGTGCACCAGCATGATCGGCCGATAACACGCGCATTGACGGGGGAGGGCGGGCACCCGCCCCCTCGGGTTTTTCGGAGATAGCATAAAAACGGCGTCGCGTAGCGCCGCCGTACTTGGCATAACTTGTCTGCCATCCTTTGTACAGCTTTTGTCAAAATTCAAAGGTACGGTCATCTCAGGTCAGGTCACCAGTACAGGTCAAGTGACCTGACCTCAAAGTTTAAGATAGCATAAGTGGGAACAGCGTGAACTTATCAGATTGAAACTTATATCACATAATGAGCCCACCGCGTTCTCTAAAATATTTTTCGGTATGTTTTATATCGATGACCATGGAGAGGTCAGGTACGAGCCATGACCTCTCCATTGGAAATACATGGGAAAAATGGTTCTAACTGAATAACTCAGTAATGAATAAAGATAGAACATTTATTTTAACTGCATTAGATTTGAATTGTCTATGTGGTTCTACTGATATGAATTTTACCTAATTTTACCTTGACCTGACCTCAGGGCAGGTCAAATCCATGATTTGACCCAGCAAGGTCATATTATATATCATTCAATTTGGCTTACTGCGAGGATTCATATAGTTTGAATCGTTTTGCTGTATCTTTGCTTGTTTAGATGTAATGACCGAAAACCTTAATTTACATGGTATCCCTATGACGGCATGTTTTGCCCTCTAGTGACCTTAATTGTGACCTGACAAAAACGGTTCAAATATTTTCGATGGAGAAGTGGATGGGATACACAACGCCGTTTACTGTTGTTCGCTACCTAGCATGGTTCCCGAGATCTTCGGGGGGATAGGTACCCGCCACCCCCGTCAAAGCCAAGGCGTCTCAGACCCCGTCAATGCGCGTGTTAAATTGATCTACCGGTGCGGTCTCCCGCCCGCGCCTCTCACGTGAGTGCTCGGCTTCTGCCGAGCCATGCGACTTGGATAGAGTGGAACAGAGCATGTGCCGCCGAGTGCGGCGTCGCTGTCTAGCACGGGTGCTGGTAAGTGGATATATCTGCCTTGTGCATAGGAGCTGCTATTGCGCTTCCGTTTAAAAGGGCGGGGTGGGTATAGTTTGGCTAAAAAGACTCGGAAATAGTCAAAATGCCTTACGAAATGTCCAGGAAAGCCAAATGAATCTTCGATTAGAACGAAACTAAGGAATAATGAGAATATGTTCTTGTAAATCGCTTGTCTTCTTTTGGCATATAAGACTGACAGCTACTCAATCTGTTTTTATGAAAAGCGCTGGAACAGCCCCATAGTATGAGTGGGCTGGAAAATCCCATAGTGTGTGTTCTGGAACAGCCCCATAGTGTGAGTGTACTGGAACAGCTCCATAGTGTGAGTGTACGAATGAAAACTACTGACACATGCAGATGTTACAATTTCACATGTATGTAAATATTAAACCAATCAACTTTTCATTTGCTCTAGGCGACGCCTCCGCGTTGAGCTGATTTCAAGCCGTTGATGTCAAAGCAGAAATTTGGGCGGCTGTGTCAACTATGATGTGATTCACATACATATTTTGACCCAAATGCTTGTCTGTACAAGATGACGTGACATTCACCATCACTGATGAAAAGCACGCCTACAAAGAAACGAAATGCAAGTCGAAATTCCCGGCGGACACCCGACATACAACCGTGACAGCCTGAGAGCGTAGCCGTAAGAATTCATCAGCACTGCAAAGGAATCCATTTAACTCACAGATTAACGGAAATAGAAGAACTCCCGATCCATTCGTCGCAGAGAGAGACGCAATGCATAGACCCACCTTTGATGTCCTGCGCGGAGGCAGCTGCAGCCGACAGCACCCCAACCAAGAAGCAATATCTGAAAAAGAAAGGTGAATGTCTTAGATCAAAGCAGGGAAGAATTTATTACGATACCTTTATTTCCTTGCCCTTGCTATTTCGAATTCCCGTGTTATTTATAATAATTAGAAAGGGGATACTCAGGAAGCCATCTGATGTTAAACAAGTTCACTAATAGGATAGCTGAAAAATTGGCAAATTTTTAAAACGTGCCTCGCATAACATCACAATCTCCGAAGCTTTGTGTGTGCATCAGGTCATCAGTGTTCCCCATGGTCTTGCCTGGAAACGCCTCGAAAAAATGGAGCCATATACGGCACCGCCATACAAATACAGTCAGTCCGTTGACGTGCAAAATCATTCACTCGCCCTCATCATGGGTAGGAAGCAAAGATAATTCCTTTTGGCGTCACCATTTTAGCTTTCCAGTCTGCTGTCATACCCTAACTCCTCTGCCTCGGGACCAGAAGACTATTTCATAATGGCACTTGACTGTGCTTGGACACTGAGCCACGGGGCGTAATACCCGCTTGCAGCGAGCTGACACTCATGAAAATTTAGTGCTAGACTGTCTAACATCCCGACAAGGCGGTGAACGGTGTGCACGGTTATACGTATTGCAAATATCCGACATGTCGCATAAATATTTCTAACAGGGACGATGCCTTGGTATGCTGTTCTTAAGGGGCATTAGGGCACGAAAACGTGCAAGTCTATGTGAGTCACCGGAGCCCGGGTAAAGTGTGTGTCTCTTGCAGAAAATAGGAACAATTTCAGCTAACAAGCGGACTTCCTCCTAAATTTTGCACCACCATTCAGGGGGCGGAGGGTACGCGGAGTCATACCGAAGCGGCGAAAACTCAAACATTTTTCTATTTTGTTTCTTTATATATTGCTATAGCCAACAGGACTTTGTAACCATAGCAGGAATAAAATGTATTTCGTTGGCACTGAACTAGCGCCGAAAATTTCGAGGTTGCCTAGACGCTGTGCCAGCCTGACGGTCACCATTTGAATGGCGGTGATCACTCGTGCTGCTGGACACCTCGGCATAAAACAGCGTCGCTGCTCACGAGGCCAGCCGTGTTTGGCGTGCAGGACTGGGCCCATTTTCGCTGGCTGACGCTCCACTGGGCCACCGGCGCGTTTGAAGTCTGCGCTTATAAACAGCGGCGGCTGAGTCCCGGCCCTGCGTTATTACACCGGGTAAACTTTACACAGGTAGATGGAGAGCCGCTGCGGTCCCCAACCGAGCGCAGCGCCCAAATAAACACTCAGTGACATTGTAGGAGTGCTAGGCAAATGCAGAGCAATACTGTTTCCACCTGACAAAAGCCTTATCGTGGATCCTAGACTGTTGGTAGGCTTTTAAAGGTGTAATGTCCAGTAGAACATAATAATTGCACAAATTTCCTTTTTCTTTTAAAGGCTGCTCTCAGCACCTGGCTTAGTGTGGTGTCAAATATTTTGCGGCGAGTTTATTTGCGCCCATTGACTTTGACACCAAATACCTTTCGGCTTTGACGTTGATGTGGTGCTTTAGGGTGCTTTGGCAGTTTTGGCATTTCGCACACTGTTCAGTCGTGGCTAATGACACTGTGGTCGTTTGGATGTGGTCGTTTGGATCTACTGTTTCAGTACAGGCAACTAGTATACAAAAACGAATTTGGCTGTAAACGTGCTGAAGACAAGCACTACGAAAAATTTCTGAGAAGAAAAACATATTTCAGGAGATTACGGCACTCCTACGGAATTTGAACTGCATCACTCTCGTATGGCCTGCCGAAGTCCCGCCTTGTTTCTCTTAGAAGAAACTTTTGATTGGAAAGCAGCGCTTTATGAGCCTACTACTTTCTTGACGCGCCCAACTACAAATAAGCCCCGTCTCCATATATGAGCTTAACGGCTGGTGGCGGATGAGTAAACCTCGGGGCAGGGGGGAGGGGGAAGGTTCGGGCTCGATGGTTTGATACTCGCTCTAAAAACACACAATTTATTCCGTAAACGGTGAGCTCTGGATCAAATTGAATATCAAGTCTGAAGTTCTCTAGCATGCTGTTTCACATAGGTATCGTGAAGAGAAGCTCGATATTATCGCAGTTTAAATCCAGATGGAAATCACATTCTCTTTAAGGAACGACTTCGAATAAAAATGTGCCATATGGTCAGTCTATGTAATATTGGAAAATGATGTTAGGCTTCCCACTCGGTTCATCATATGCATATAAAAAACGCGGCATGACCCTGCCGACTTCCAGCTTGCCATGGTTCACGTGCATCCGGCGGGTGTCTCCGGAGTGAAGTTTTTCCATGTAAAATCTGTAATCCGTGAATGTTTCCTGGACCCTCTTTAGGTATTTCGTAATCAATTTGAAGTCAGAATAGACGAAACCGTAAATGCCACAGTGCGTACTTGAGCTTAAAGATATGTTCAAGATAAGATATGGACAAAGGGATAAGACCATTATTCTCAAAGGTCAGGTTTAGGCTGTTTGGCCTGGTTTACTAAAGATATAAAACGCAGAGAGGCAAGCCACTCATTTTCTAGATATAGGACAACGCTACAGAACAGCGTGGGAGAAAAGTCTTACACTCTAAACAACAGACATAACATTTTGTCTTAATCAGAATCCTGGAAGAGAACGATAGCCCTGGATAGATGGCCTGAAAGATGACAGAAACCGCTCTATTTTTCCTAGAACAAGCCTTGTCCATCAGACAGGTCCTATTCCAATTAATCCTCGCGGTCCATTGTCCAAAGCGACACGCCTGTTCGGCGCCGCGCTAGCGTCAAAGTGCCGGCGCAGTGCCCGGGTCATTAGAACGATGGGGCATTAGCAGCGGTCACGCCAACTGGCCAGCAAGCCGCGATAGGCCGATCGGCTGTCCAGATTTGCGGCACGCCAATGGCGAGCGACACGCCAGTTCGCCGGGACGCGGCCATCGTTCGCGACACGTCAGCCGGCCGCCGCCACCCCAGTTAAGACATCCGCGCCTCATTCGCTCTTGTCGATAAAGTGCAGTCATTAAACACGTGGAACGGACAACAGGATGTCATGAAGCGAGGCCTGACTTTCTTGATGCACTGAATGATAGATTAGTGGGACAGTCGTCAAACACGTTGAACGGGCAACAGTACCAATATAATAAGGAGAGAGAGAGAGAGAGAGAGAGAGAGAGAGAGAAACTTTCCCAATAGTCTGAACTGAGCCAAACTCAGGATGCTACTCTAACCCTTAGTTACATGGATGGAAATCCCAGGGGGGAGGTTTGGGGGTCAGGACCCCCTGGATTTTGGGTCTCCCATAGGCTTTGTATAGGGCTTGTATGGCCCTACCAGCGTTAACCCATCCAGGACCCCCTGGATCGAGAAGAGATCTCCAGCCATGTTTAGTTACATATTTTCTTACTCTTAGCTTATTGTATTCTGCCCTCAATGTTTGACTGAATATGGTACAATTTGCTCCATCTGTTGGGATTATACCAGTGGAATTCTAGTTTTTTTGTAACTGATCATGAGTGGAGATCCAGGGAGCATCAGGGTTGATACGGGCCAGGACCCCTTGATTTTCAGTCTTCCCCAGATTCCCTTGAGTTTTGGTCGGTATCCTTGAATTTTGTGTCTCGAATAGAGTTTGCTTTATCATGTTGGTGCCAACCCATCCGGTATATCTTGGGTGGGTGAGATTTCCAGTCCTGAAATGATGCGATTTGGAAGACGGAGAGCGTCATCGCGTCACTGGACAAACCCCAGTTTTACTTCCGATGTGCACAATTTATTTCTCTCAAAGCACTGGACGACTAGTCTCTCCCTCAGAGGCACGCAGAGACATATCCACAAAGCCTCGATATCGGGCTGACATCACCGCTGGCTGCGACGCCGGCGGGCACAGCTGGAGGCTTTCCGCTGGGCCTGGGAACACTTGCGGCGCGACTGCGGCGAGATAAGCTGGCGCGGCGGCCGCGGATAGCTGCGCCGACGTGCTGTTTACCTGGGCGCCGTCCCGCCGGGAGATGTCTTTGTAAGTGTTGGCGGGCGCGCCGCCGCCGCCGATGACCTGCGGCGTTTGTGAGGCTGCAGCCACCGCTCCGTCGGCGACACCATATGTACCCGTCGTGCGCAGTCAATAAATAAGCGGTGTGCACCACGCCGATGCTGAGCGAGCAAAGTACACACAGCGCTGGCGTTCTGGGGCACAGGCCGTCGCAAAAGGCAGACTTGGTCCAAAACGTTCATTGTTGGCGTTTCGACCAGGCGCTGCAACTGGGAGAGTGGTGAAGACCATGGGAGGAGCGGTGCTCGTCAAATGAGTCTACGTCTATCAGAGAGTACCGATCTATGTAATTTATTTGGCTACCTTCATCTCTCAGCCCGGAAGCCAGCACCTTCTGTTTCTTCTCAGTGAAACAAACAGCTAAACAGAACCATTGTGCTGTGAAATAAATAAGTAGATATCTTCCCTTACTTATTGAGCTCGTCTGTTTGGAATCTGGCGATTGCCAACGTGATGAATCACATCCTTTATCCAAAGTCATCCTCCTCTTTGAAAACTGTGTGAATCATTGTTTTCACAAAAGCTGTTTCCACCTTCATTAGTGTAGCTGCATATTTATATTCAGTGGATACATCTTACTTGGCTCAATAGCGGATAGATGGATTTTCTATAGCCAAGGTGACGTGTTTGCAATGATATCTTGGGATTGGTCCATTGGTACTGAAGTCAACCACAAAAGATTGTAATAACAAGTTTTAAAAATGACCATTATCTGCCAAGTTATTTATTTTAGTCCTGAATTAATATTGAAAAAATAAACAGAAGTGGTTGCTCCTGAGTGTGTGATAGCCTTTTTGAATTTTTGTGCTTAAAATGTGTCATAGCGGAGTATGACATGACATCGAAAGCTCCTATCAATGTGTTTATTCTTTCAATATTAACTCAGGATTAAAATGAATAAGTCGGCCGATAATGGTCATTTTTAACACCACTTAAAAACTTGTTATTATAATACTGCTGCCAACATTGCTCCACTTACTTACTAGATTGTAATAATATGTCTCAGATTGCCATCGTGGCATGCTGCACTCCAATGAGGTTTATACCCAAAACTCTGGAAAATATCCCTAAAATATTGATTGTAACACCAAGCAGTGAATTGCACAGTGAACATATTTGTGAATGCATGATGAATTTTTACAATTCTGCGCATTTTATAATTTAGTATATGCGGCTGTTGTAGGCTAAATTTGAAAGGCTGAGTGCCCAATAGAAATATGACCACATGCTAGATCTATTAGAAAAATCGCGTCATCGGTTTGGGCAATGCTCAGCACACTTGATGTCATAAGCTAAAGCTAGCAGATGTGAACACTGGTAGGCGGATGCTAGATACCAACATCATATGGGGCTTCGGCTCACAACATACCAATCCCCTGAGAAGGCTTGTGTTGAGCCTTACCTCGCTCCGTCGAGAAACCATACATCCATGTCCTTTTGCAGGTACATTTTTACCTGTGTACGTTTTTGCAGAGATAATCACGGCTCGACATCCAAACGGAACATAAACACGCGCGGCATGACGCTGGGCGTTGTTAGCTTTGGATGAAAAAAACGATTCTGTATTCTGTATTGGTGAAAAACATTAACAGGCATTGACCAATTACTGATGCAGTCACGTGAAAACGCAGGTCCAGCTATCTGCAAGATCATGCCGTGTATTTGTTGTCATATGTACAGATAATTCCCATGAAAACCAAACTACACATCTAGCAAAACAAAATGATTGTTTCAACATGATTGAAAGTTTCTTGTCAAACTGGTGTTTAACGAAAGCTATCAAAACCTAAACTAGTGACTGCATTCGATCACAGCTTACTGATTACGTCAGCATATTAGTAGAAGTCGTGGTGAACTACCACACCAGTAACGTGGCGATAATATCCCGCTTGACAAGCTCAGTATCATTATTCTTATTCGGACGCCACAGTTTGAAGTCAGCACGCAAAATCACTTATGCCCATCTTTTGAATGAGCTCCGTGTCGTATTCGCTTCATCCTACGCCGCAGAAAAGGGTTGACCAGGGGGCCTGGTTGAATCATTTTAATTTAGTTCTTTTTCAGATTTCAATCAAATTAGGGCAAAAAAGGAAATGTTCATAAACAGTGCGGGGGAAAGCAACAAGGATCCCAAATCCAACGAGGCTTTGTTTCTAAGGGAATTGTCAGCAGAAGTTTGAAGATTCACTGACCCCTCACTTTTTAGCAGTGGCGACGCTTATGGGTATTATGTTGTAAAGAACCACCAAAATGGCTGACCGCGATACAAAACCAATGCATCGTTCATTTGTGACAATTGCAGTCTATATGAAAAATAGCCAGCTCGTCCTAAGAAGCAATTTTATACGGCTACAAATACTCTGCAGCTGTTTGCATTGCCAAGCACCGCAAGCTTGGGGATCGTGTCAAAACAACTATATTTTATCAAAACACCATATATTTACCCATGATGTGGAAATGCGTCACTTTTCTTTAGGGACTGGAGATAATAACCGAGCCAAAAAAGGTGTCAGACATAAGTATCAAATATCATGTTCGTTATTGCAGGTAGCAGACTGGCCACAACCAAGAAATTTCCTTAAATACTTTATTTTTGCGATGATCTTGGAATGGGTGCTATCAGGCCGCCATCCCCATTCCGGATGACCAGATATTAAATAATCATTTCACATTGACAGTATTCCAGAAGCCATCAGTGATAGATAAGCATATGCTACATTTGGAAGAACCAACCTTGAAGGTTCAGCACCTGGAGACAAATTTGAAAACCGCCTCATTTTGTGATTGGCATGCATTGACTGATCCAGGATTTTGTTAAGGAAGAGCCAAGCCTCAATAGGACATAGCACTCGCCTTTTCTGCAGTCTGCGGAGTGCATTCCCCACGCGTCTTTTTATGTTTTTTTTCTGTAAGGGCGAGTGTTAAAAAGTCTTACTGCAAAGCAGCGGAGGAAATTTGGTCAAAGGGGTGCCGTTGTCTGAAGAGGAGCGGCCACAAAGTCGAACGGAGGTCTGCGGCAGCAGTGGCCGGGCGGCTGACAGTGGGAAACGCCCCATCCCGGGTCACCTTCTGAAATCGATTTTAAGACAGAGCTCGCATTTCAGGGACGCTGAGGTTGCCTTTGCTGCTTGTTATGGGTATCCTGTTTCCTCACTGGGCGGTTCCACCAACCTGAACTAGGGGAGCGGATTTCCCCTTGGTCCCCAGGATCTGCGCCCGTTTTCATACATTGCATGTTATTTGTAAATACATATCTAGAAATGTCTAGAAACGCTGTGAAGTCTACGTAATCGGACAGTAATTCTGAGTTGGTCATATAAATAAAACTGATAATTGCAGACTCCACGGACTTATTATCCCTTATCACTGCATGAAGAGATGGGCTCATTTACAAAGCCTCAGACATAGGCAGATAAAAGGAATTCTGATGGGGGGGGCACATGGCCGAGGGTGTGGCTACCATTCGGTTCACGGGGGTGCCACTTTCCGGCGGGAAAACCTATCAGGTGAAAGAGAAAGCTTAAATGTTTCTAGTTGTTTTCAAGGATTTCTTCTGATGTCCCATATGTTTGCTGTGACCCTTTTCCGATGCATGTTACCCCCTTGCTTTGAATTATGGCATCAAACACTACTTTAAAACAATTTCAGTACGCTGTTTACAATACTAACATGACGGGTCTCCAGTTAATTACGTCCTTAGTATACCCGGATAGGCTGCTCCCACCAGCACAGGTTTTAAAGTGATAAGCAAATGAGAATGGCTGTTCGCATACTCTCCCTACTTAAAACGGAGTTAAATTTACATCTGATTAGGGACGGGTCCGGTAAGACTGCCACTCGGCCCCAGAGTGCCAGCTGCCCACCGCTCGGTGTGCCGGGGAGCGCTCGCTCTATACTGTGCCGTGGGCTGGTCTATACTGAATTTATACCGTGCCGCGCGGCGTTTATCTCCTATTGTGCGCATTGTCGCCAGTGTCGCCCGTGAGGATAATGTGCCTGCGGCTATGCCAGCGACAACTCAACTGTGCCACCTCTACATGTATGAAAACAAACATATCGGACATACTCTTCCGGGAGCACTGCAGCTGTTGGTCGAAAATGATTTTGAATCGCCCCCAAAGGTTCCCAAACTAAATTGTTTAGGGGCCAAGGGATATTCAGGCAAAATAAGACCAGATACGAAAATAATTGATTCAGGAATATTAAGCACGCTTTGGGGTTGCTATTATTTGTCGCTGAGGAAATTACAATATCTGGAGATCCCGATTAAGCAATATTTTCTTCAGATTGGTAAACCGTTTGTTTCATTGATCTCGTCTTAGTTTTAGATTTGACTTACGCAGCATGAACTGCCAAGTAGGTGAAAATCTTGTTTGTCACAATTATTGTATCCATGTTAGGGGAATGTTCCACTGTCGCGAACTTCTAAAAATGACTATTCCCGAAATATGTCTGGAAATCAGGAAACCACATATAATTCTTGCTATTAATTTCTCAGACAAAAATTCAGTTTTTCATCGTACAATTTATGATGTGATTACAAAAAGGGACTCAGTTGAGAGGGGGAGTTGAAGTTTCAGCCAACCTAAGGAATGCTTAGAAGCATCACGTGTAACTACAAGGCTGCCCGCTAGAATGCCGCTCGTAGTATGTTAACGTTATTCAGCGTTGCAACGTTATTCGGCGTTACCATTTTAACATTAATGACGTGAACGGCATGGGTGGGAGGGGTTCAGGATTTAGACCAATCAAATTTTAGTAACAAGATGAGAAGGGATTCCTTGATGGATTGAATTGGGGCCTTAGTCTCCTTTATTTTGACATTCAAATCATACGGAAATTTATTACAAATAATTTTGAGCGAGATGAAATATGCCAATAGTGGATTCTCTATTCAATCTTCAAAACTGTTATCACGGTTCAAGACTCAACATTGTACATTGTACATCTACATCTTTTACATTGTAACAGGGAAACATTTGTTTACAGCTTTCAGGCTTTGTACATAGTATGTAGTCGGTGCAGGTGCCGCACGCTAAAAAAATTCCACTTAGGCTCGACAAGGTTGGGCAAGGTTGGTCAGATCATACCCCATCAAAACATACATCACATAAACGCTCTCTTTTGAGCCCATTCTGAAAGTTTTCTAGTAAGTTTATTTTTCTCATTCCAGCTCAAATTTTTCGAGATGGCGTGTTAAATAGGAATATTAATCTAAATGTTCGAATATTGAGCTCCTGCTTTCGTCTCAGACATAAGGTGCTGCCTCGTCTCAGTCACTCAGTTACAACTGATACCATAGCCAAAGGGCAAAGTCGGTTCCGGAAGTATAAGCCCTAAGCACGCTGAACAGGGGTCAGATAGATAGATAGCTACTGTTGTAGAGAGGATGCTTCTCACAGGCCAGCAGCTTCAATCCTAACAAAAGCCCAGATCAGTTATAGCTGTCGATCACGCCTGCAAACAATACTATCGGTAGCGCCCGATATCTTATCGGATTTGACTAAACGAAACATTAGCATACAGTGTAATCGCGGTATCTTGTGCGAACACGGTGGCTGATGTCGCACGGCGGCGCTGGCGTCACGGGCTCACTGGCAACGTCCAGCCGTCCCGCCTCGGCACAGGCATTTCATGGAAAATCGCGCCCGTCCTGGTTATCGGAACCACGGTTGAAAGCCATACAAGGTTACGTGGAATTCGTGTAACGCTGGAATCCTCCATACAATTTTGCAAGTGTGTGTGTGTGTATAACTGACTTACTGACTATTGACAACTGTGTACAACGCCTATGACTTCTTGGCACGATGTGCCTGAACAAGCATCTCGAAATTTCAACTTCGGCCGTTTTTTAGTGTTGCACTCGTCAACTGCGAGGTCTGAAATCCGAGATAAGCGGCGTCCATGGCGCTTCAGTGAAAGCCAACCAGCTCTCTGGCATCGCATAGAAAAAGGAGCGGCGCATCGTGAAGGCGGTTTCAGGGGACAAGGCGAGCCCCGCATTGTATGCAACGCCGGGGACATCGGTAATGCACGGCACTCATCGTCGCCGTAGAAAGTACCAACCGAGAGTCTATCGTCACCTGCGCTATGCAAATGCTGGAGGGACACAGAGGGAGGAGAGTGTCGCCAGGGCTGCCGCTGGGAGACCACCCAGCCAGGCCGGGCACAGAGGCGACCCCAGGGATATCAATGGGCGGAGGCGCCCACTCATCTCACTGAAGCATTAAACAAATTAAAAACGACGGAATTGTAGCAATGCCGGAATTGATAGAATTTTAGTTATCCAGAGGTGTTACAAATGTCTGTTGCCTCTGTATGTAGCGATTTGTCCTTGTGAGTAGGTGCTTATCAAAGCCCATATGAAGGTCCGGAAATGTTTCATTCCAGTACCCTTCTAGAAATGGTATCTTCCTGATTATGGTTTCAAACGGGCAACAACATACACTTCTCCTGCCGTCCCACGGCACGAGCCTCCCGCATTATGATTGATTACTGGATTTGGCTTTCGGGCTAGTTACCGTAGTAGGGTAGGCAATGTCGCGCCTTGAATAATATAGAAGGCAAGTTCTTCACCGCCTCGCTAAGGCTACGCAGCCGCTAATGCTGATAAAGTGGCAGGAAATGTGTCACACGCTATATACAGACGGATGGGCCGAGAAGCACGCCGACATGACAGCTGGTTGAAACAGATAGGCACGCAATTGGACCATGAAAGGTATTTGAATTCAGCTTTGTCGTCGTCATTCGTTATCAAGTGATACAAAGCATTGCATCCTGCACTTGAAATGAGCAACGCGAGCCACATATTAGCATCCATTAATTTTGACCGTTCTGAAAATCACTTAGATTGAAAATACTGGCATAAATCTTGGCGAAACGATCAGCTGCATCTCAAGATATTGCTGTGACAAAAGTTGGGTAAATTTTATGATCATGTCAAGGCGACATGGCAATACGTATAATAGTATATCTACTTTTCTTAACTCCGTTCAAACATAATTATCGTAATACTGGGAGAGCATTGTTGACCTTCAGAAGGACAGTATCAACGGAACACTTCGCCGGTGCCGAGCAAAATCACATTCCTCCCCACCTTAAAGCAGCCGCCTCAAACTGCAAGCGAGGATCACCGGTTGTGACGTCACACCTCGTGGCATATAACATGGGGAAATTAAACGATTAAATATCCAAATGCTTGCAAAAATAGGCCCAGAATCGAAGATGAATTCCGTATTTATTGCATTTTGGATAAACTTGATTGCCGTGTATTCTCACAAATTCGTAAGCGGGCAGTGCCATTAGCAGCAGTTTGACACGGCCCAAAGGTGAAATAATTCCTCCACGCCCGTTTGACGTCACTCGATCGTGAATGAATCCCTCTTGAACGTACCTTTAAGTAAAGGTATCTTGACCTTAAAGAACTTTAAAACTAGGCGTAAGAAAACCCATGCCTTAGAGAAACAATGTTTTAAAAAGACCGAACATGACGAAGACCAAATGTTTTCAAAATGCCAAACAGGATTTAATGTTCGATGTCGCTCAGAGGTCAAATTAATAGACGCCTCGCGGCCTTCTCTTCAACTTCGAATGTAAACACAACGTGATGGTAGTTCTCAATAGGTAGTCATGACACTAGGAGCGATTCAGGGGCGGGGGAATCCGGTTATGCCCCCAAAGCGGTCAAATTGTGCCTAGTTTAAACTTATTTAGGCCGATTTTCTTAAAAAGACACTGTTTGGTCGTGGGCGGTGAGTCTTCCTCGTGTGATTGCAAGGCACCCCGGCTGCTGCTTCACAGAAGAGGAAGGCAGGTAATCTCCGGCCGCTGCTTCAATAGAGAGGAAGGCAGGTAATCTCCGGCCGCTGCTTCACAGGAGAGGAAGGCAGGTAATCTCCGGCCGCTGCTTTACAGTAGAGGAAGGTAGGTAATCTCTGGCCGCTGCTTCGCAGGCGAGGAAGGCAGATAATCTCCGGCCGCTGCCTCACAGGAGGGGAAGGCAGGTAATGTCCCGTCGCTGTTTGACAGGAGAGGAAGGCAGGTAATCTCCGGCCGCTGCTTCAATGGAGAGGAAGGCAGGTAATCTCCGGCCGCTGCTTCACAGAAGAGGAAGGCAGGTAATCTCCAGCAGCTGCTTCAATGGAGAGGGAGGCAGGTAATATCTGGCCGCTGCTTCACAGGCGAGGAAGGCAGGTAATCTCTGGCCGCTGCTTCACAGGAGAGGAAGGCAGGTAATCTCCGGCTGCTGCCTCACAGCAGATGAAGGCAGGTAATCTCCGGCCGCTGCTTCACAGAAGAGGGAGGCAGGTAATCTCCAGCAGCTGCTTCAATAGAGAGGAAGGCAGGTAATCTCCGGCCGCTGCTTCACAGGAGAGGAAGGCAGATACTGTCAGTCGCTGCTTCACAGGGGAGGAAGGCAGGTAATCTCTGACCGCTGCTTCACAGGAGAGTAAGGCAGGTAATATCTGGCCGCTGCTTCACAGGAGAGGATGACAGGTAATCTCCGGCCGCTGCTTCACAGGAGAGGAAGGCAGGTAATCTCCGACCGCTGCTTCATAGGAGAGGAAAGCTCATAGTGCCCCGCCATTTATTCACAGGACGGTTAGGCTGGTAACCCCCGGCCGCTTTTTCAGGGGATGTTAAGGCTAGTAACCCCCAGTCGCTGCTTCACACGAGAGGAGGACAGGTAATCTCCTACCAATGCTTCACAGGAGTGGACGGCTCACAGTCCCTGGCCACTTTTTCACAGGACGGCAAGGCTGGTAACCCCCGACCGCTGCTTCAGACGGAGGAAAGACTAGCAGCCCCCGGTCACTCCTCACAGGATGGTAAGGCGTGTAAGACCGGCCACTGCTTCTAGGATGGTACGACTGGTAACCCCTGGTCACTGCTTCACAGGACAGTAAGGCTGGTATCCCCCCGTCACTGCTTCACACGATGGCAAGACTGGCAACCTCCGGCCGCCTCTTTACACGAAGCAAAGACTCACAGTCCCCGATCACTACTGCATAGGGTGGGAAGGCTAGTAACCCCAGATCACTGCTTCACAGCATTTTAAGGCTGGTAACTCCGGTGACTGCTTCACACGAAGGGGAGGCTTGCAGTCCCTGGTCACTACTTCACACGATGGTAAGGCTGGAAACCCGGGTCACTGCTTCCAGGGTGGGAAGGCTGGAATCCCTCGGGCCTGCCTTACACAAAGGGAAGGTCCGTAACCCCCTTCCTTGGCCACTGCATCACAAGATGGTGAGGCTAATAACCCCCGATTACTGCTGATCCGTCACTTGTGGTAAATCTGTTACCAAGCGGATATCACCACGCTAGATCTGAACTCCTTATATACAATATATGACTATGCTATGTCTGCAATGAAATGCTAGTTAATCCCTGTTCATTTAGTTTTTCCCAACTGTGAACGCACAATTTGAAGTTTAGCACTAGTGAAAAAGTTGCAGAAAGTCACATGTTACAGCCCAGACAAAACATTGTGCTTCCACTGCAATGGTGGCCACCTTATTCTGAGTGGGTTGGCAAATACCAAATATCGCAAGGGCGTGAGATAGATAAGTTGTTTGACACCTTACAGTGTGCAAAACTAACAATCAATACAGTCCGTATAAGTGGTGTGTGCTTTGATGTAACGCGAGGAGTTCAAAAGTGAACAAGGTTGTCAAATGCAAACAGCAAAACAATGGTTATCATGCAATAAATATTTCAGTGACAAGTTAGCGCCTAGACGAGACTCGTGTGTATTTCTGCGCAGAGATTACTTCGGGAATGGGGTAGCTGACCGTCAGAGATGTTTATGAATTTTGGCGACGCAGCGAAGTTTTGTGACACACGACGCTTCACTATCACGTTGCCATCGATATTGTAGTCACAAGAAATCTGAAGTCCAGGTCAAATCCTTCTTTTAGTTGTGCCTCTTGAATATAATTATCTGAAAGGTAGCACACATATATATATATATATATATATATATATATATATATATATTCATTTTCTCTCCGTGAAATTGGAGTGTATCGTTCACACATTTGCTACAACTTTAAAGCGTGGTAAAACATACAGGTGGTCTTAAACCGCCTTGGTTTTTGAACTGCATGACTCCGATCTATTCAAAACTCAGGTCTGTTCAATCCAGTATCCTGAATAAGAACAAACCGATTCCCACAAAAACTCCAAACAGGTTCGAGTTGACGATGTCATATGACCTCAGCAGTTGGTGCGTCGGTAAACCCCCACAAACGATCATTATATCACACTCACACACACGCACACACAAACACACACTCGCGCACCATGCAGCATAAGATCACAGACGGTGGCCTGATCCTCTTACTGATCAGTGTCGGTGCCTGACAAACTGACCGGTGGCCGGTCCGTAACCAGTAAAACTGTCCAGCCCTCCGGGGCCGGTGGGGCGGCCGCTCTCGAGATAGAGCGATCGGTCAGGCGTCTGTTTTCCGACAGTCACAGTCTGTCGCCTTGCGGTGTAAACAGACGGCCTTTTATCAGGCTGGGATGCCACAGGGCCTGACGCCTGGCCGCAGCAGGGCAGCCACACACCGTCAGAGGTGTCGCCCAGCCAGCAGCTCTCCAACGGATCCCAGTTCAGGGCGTGAGGCATTGGCAAATGGGTAGGGTAATGACGAGGCTCTTCTGGGTGCGAGGGGCTTCCGGGAGATTGGCTGAGGCTGTGAATAAGTGGGCATGCCACTCGTCAGATGGACATGTGTGTTTATGAGGCTTGTGAAGTGTTTGGCCCCAGCGCCAGCTGGGCTTTGGACATGCTACATGGGTGGGTTACCCAAGAGATAGCCAGAGCAAGAACCACAGTCTTTCCGCGTCACTTGGTTTCAGAAGCACTTGATTTGCTGCACTGGATGTAAGGAACAGGAAATGTGGGGAACCTGATATCTAGTATAAATAACTTTGAAAGACGTTAGCAGTGAATAAGACAAATGGATAAAGCTAATGCAGCTCTTCGAGAAGGTTTTGATGCACGTTTAAACTACCGCTGAACATCATCGTTTATGTTTATTGTATAAATATCACAAATGTAACTCAAACACCTAAAATGAGGAGGACAGAACACATACACGGAGGTATGAAGTGAGATGCAAGATGTAAAGAGTACTTCTCACTTCTTGATGATATTTATACCTCGGCAAGTTTCGTTGATTTACCATTTTCTTTGGAATCTTACTTCATCGGTAGTTGCTTAAGCGCTGTCTTCCTCATTACACATTCAAATAAAGTTTACTCTTCGTCTGTGATTCGAGTCTCCTACATTGCTGTTAAAATTGTATAAGTGAAATAAACAAAATAAGCTTAAATTGATTCTAACACTGAATAATAGGACATACAGGCGAATGAATATGTACGTACAGGTGGAGTGACTGGTAACGGGATTAATCAAAATGTGTCAGAGGGTTTGAAACTCAAGAAAAAGAACAGCAAAAAGCCTGTCTGCAAACTTGCAACACCACAACACCTCGATCGCTGTATCTGTCCGTTCATTCGTATCAGTAAGAAATATCGGAAAATATTTCCCACATAAGTCAAGCTGTCATACGATAATCTCACCCCGGCGTTGAAGCTGTGTAATCTGATTAGTTGCTGTTATTTTCCATGGAATAGTAATAGCAACGATTACAAAATAAGTTTAGGGTATACAAATCGGAGACAAGTAGAACACAAATATTCATTCGAACCATTGGCGGACGCAGGGGGAGGCATTCCGGCCATCCCCCAAAACACTGGAGGGGGCCAAACTATCTTTTGCCCCCAAACGCCAGATACATTTTTTGATAAAAGGTGTTTACACTAGGTCTGTAGATAAAAATTATTTGCTCCCACCCCCCCCCTCCCCCCGGAGAGCGATCATGTACTTGGAGAGGTAGCTTACACTAGGTCTGTCGAGCACTGAAAGAAGGTGTTTACACTAGGTCTGTAGAGCAAAAAAAATATTCGCTCCCAGCCCCCCCCCAGGAGGGGAGGCAGACATGGGTTTGACCCCAAGATTTTTGCATTAGATTTTTTCTTCAACAGGCCAATGAGAAGGCTAAACACGTTTTATATTATGCTATTACCTTGAAACAGCCAGTGGCAGATCTAACCGGTCGGTTTGGGAGGGGCAAACCAAAGTCGAAAAGCAAAAAAAAACGTCACGGGCTGAGAAATATGAGCTCAAGATCTTGTTTTTTCCTATCCAAGGCCCGATATTTTCACTGAACTTAACTGGTTCTGTTTGGAGTTGAGGGTTAAAGCACCAAAATGTTGCCTATAAACTTAAAAGGTGTCGGGGAAAAAGGAGGTCGATCGCTTTGGGGGGGCAAAAACATAGTTTTGCCCCGAGCTTTTCCGTTTGGGGGGGCAATTGCCTTTTTGCCCCCCCTGGATCCGCCACTGGAAACAGCATAATGGCAAATAGTTGTTAACATCGTTTTCAAATTTGGATACCCCTTTCATAAGAAACACGCCCCTTATTCATACCTGAATGATGCTTAAGGGTGAACTTTTGAAAATATATACTTACAAAGTCATCTTAGTTCGTAATTGGAATGTAACATGGTCCTCCTCATGTTCCCATCAGTGCAATATCTTTAGCTCTAGACGCTTAAGAAGATGTTTTGCTTCCACGACACGTCGCCTTTTTATGTATTTAAAAACAGCCAAAATGCACTAAAGCATTGCAAAAACCAACGGCTGAATGAAAACATCAGATAACCTTGTCTAAAACGAGGTAGCGATCTATGATTGAAGGATGAGGAGTTGGTCCTGGAGGGTAGCAAAGGTAGGTGTCTGGGCCCCAAGATTGGGCTGGGGAGGGGGAGAGCTGGTTTCGGGAGCCCCCAAGAGTTATTATCAGGGTTCAAAAAGTATCTATTCTATGAACACGTAAACAATAAACCCCTCACATTTTTCAGTTGGCAGATTTCACGTTCCATAAATGAAAAAGTGGAAGGTGAGATTTATGTCCGCCCCCCTCCTAGAGGAAACCCTGGATCCGCTCCTGAACTCTGATGTTTATTGATACCGTTACTGCATGCGTGAGTTGACTGACTCGTTCTTAAGTCTACCAAGACCTGCTGTGTTGTCCACTTTTAAGAATATCTTGTGAATTTTCGTGAGGAAGCTTTTTACTATCTTAGTTGAGTTTTCCCCTCCCCTCAATACTTGGGTTGGATTTCCCTCAGACTAAATGTGCCCAAAAGTTGAGATAAACTATGATATAACAAGTATTTTTGGTCACTTTCAAAGTGTGCGTTTTATCTGAGGGTGTCCTTCGGAGGTGGCATGCTCCCCATGTTGAAACTCGGACTGCGCCAACTAAATTGAACTGAGCTTTTAGAGGATGAATGCGTCCGGTCGTGTTCGAACAGACATGCCAGGAAACGTGAAGAACAAATTTGAGAAGGTTGGATAATAGCTTTCTCGACATGTCTCAACTAGCCACTAACCCTTTCTCGAAATGTAGAAGAATGCCCCCTAGTACTGCTGTGAAGCACTTAATGCGCTATTTTTTTGTGAAAAAATTGCATGGTTGCATAAAGTGTTAGATAAAGTGTTTTGATTGGAGGTACTGAATTTTCCTGCATTGGTAAAAAACAAATACAAGGCGACTGAAGCGACCATTGCTTACCTTGTCTGGCCCATTGCCTGCTTTGTTTCGCCCCGTTTATGATTTGGTCCTGCTTTTTCAGCCTAATCATCAGTCAATCCAAAATGTGTTGAGTTTGGATAAATTTGCACATATTCACATGCAATTTTCTGCAATGCACGTATATCTAAAAGGCTGCGGCACTGGCGGGTTCAGGAGGAGTTTCAAACCGGGGAATCCCACCCGAACCCTCCATTTTTGCCCATTTTCTTTAAAAAGATGCTTTTTACGACTTTGAGCCCGTTTCCACCCCCCCCTCCAACCAAGCCGTCGGTCTGCATCCGACCCTGGGCTGTAGAATTAGGTATTGTGTAGTGCACTGGGATATGTTAGACTCTTAACTAAAGGTTTTGGGTTCGCATCCCATAAAAGAGCCTCATTCCAACAGGGTGAGGGTTGGCGACGCCAAATTACCTGCAGTTCGTGCGTCATTAAACTGTTTCAGAATAGAATCTTCAATCGATATGTGCCTTGGGCGGAGGACATTTATTTGGTCGGTTTATCTTCCAAGCCCCTTGCAGCACATATTAATATTCCCACGGTGAACTATGGTGCATGGTCCTCGCAAAGATTGTTCCGTGTCGGTTTGCCAGGTAATCAGATATGAAATATTTGATTTAGACTGATCATATTTCCGGAACTGTCGGTGATAAATCAGCATATATTGATGTGTTTTGAAGAACATGTCTCTTAAATTTAACATTCTTAGACAACTTTCCAATACGGTTGTAATCACCATCTTTGGTGATTTCCATATAATAATATGGGGTATGCTAATGAATGTTTAGCAATCTGCTATATCTATGTGATTTGCCTGATCATTGGGAACTTTGGTCTGGGGCGGCAGGTGCTCTCAGACATTTGTGAAAATTTGTAAAGATTTGTATGCATCAATATATTACCTGCTAACTAATATTGATAGCAGCGCCTCTGCTGTTGCGTATCTGCTGGTGCGTTTCTCTAGACTAGGTACTCATAGAACCACTCATCAGTGACGGCGGAACGTCAGAATTTAAGGGGGGCACCATGGGCTTCTCAATCCATTTCTTCCCAGTCAACGCCATAGAGTTAGTGCTAGAATTTCTGATTAAAGGGGGACACCATGCCCGGTGCCCCCCCCAGTTCCGCCGCCAGTGCCACTCATCAAGTAAACATCAAAATCCATGGTGGCATCACTCCCGACACAAAACACTGGTTCTTTATTACTTCGATACTGACACCACCAGCACCTGAAAAAATCCTATGAATCACCCAACAAACACCCTTTGAAGTCTATGGGCAAAATAATTCAGACTAAATAATCCAGAATCTGTTTTAACATTCACACAGCTATATCTTATGTTCGCTCGATGCTTCAGAAACGTTTAGCCCTGTCGCATTGTCGATTTCTTTACCCACCAAATAAAAGTCAAACAATGAAAACAAAAACAGCGAGTAGGAATGCAATCAATGTCAGAAAACCGCTAAGGGATTGCTTTTTCGCCACATAATCTTAAATTTGTTAGATGTAATGCAAATTAATATGATGTAATATTAGATGTTATAAGTATACCTAAGATGTAATAAAATATATGATATAAATAAATATATAGATGCAATAAAATATAATGTAATCGATGTCAATTTTTTTTGGAAAGTCGGGGGAAGGGGGGGCTTTGGGGAAAACCCCCCCTTCTTCCCCCCCCCCCCCCCCCCCAACCCCGGGGGGACCCCCCTAAAAAAAAAAAAACCCCCCCCAAAACCCCCCCAAAAAAGGGGGGAGGGGGGGCCCCACCAAAAACCCCGGGGGGGGGGGGGGAAAAAAAATAATAAAAATTGTCGAAATGTTGGCCGAAATATTTTTGGTTATATTTTTTGCACTCATAATCATCTGTTTAAGTATAATTTTTCACGGGGTTAAATCATCGCATGTATGTAGCATATAAGAACGAAAAATACAGCGCCTCAGATGCAAATAAAATAGAGTGCGGTTCTGTGTGTGATATCAACCGGTCTGAGGGCCTGTGTTTCAAATGATAATGCGTTTGTTTCTACCGCCTACCCTGGTTTGGTCATGAGGGCTCACAGCAAATATCATCATAGACGTATTGGCAAAATTACCGGCGGAGCACAGAGAGAAATAATATTTGTGAAATAGCCGGATCGGTGGACATCACAGTTTGTCTAGCACGATTCAGAAAACTCTCTGGCGTTGACCTCAAAATGGCATTTTACATTTGTTAACGAAATATTTTATTCTTTATAACTATATGTTTTAGGCATTTGCTCAGTGCCCAGCCAATTGAAACTTTTTAGTTACCTACAGGGCTTGGGTGTTTATTTCTAGCTCTGGATGTGGGGCGCCCAGTCACCTAGCATTTGTTTCATATTAGGCAGGGCAACTTTCGTATGTTTAACGGGGCTCTAGTGTACAATTTATTTATTTATTTGACATACACAGCATCTCCACTATTCATGTGGCTATTCTGACGCCGGTCGTAATGAAGGTGAGGGACATAAATGACAACTTGAGCAAAAACACACTGTAGGATAAGGATAAGGATATTTATAATACAATGGTTCTATTAACGTTGTAACGGACAGTTTTCAGATTTGGGCACCCGCAATGGTTTTCAAAATCCACGTTAGTGTGCTGAATCCATGAAGACCACCCATGAGACAAACTTATTCTGTCGCCTATGACTTGGATTTTGCCGTCGAGTTTTAGTTTTCGCAGTATGAAGTCAGAAAGGAGCAATGCGCTAAAACATTAATGATGTTTTGAGTCCTGAATTAGGTCTTTCGACTTTTCACCATCCAACACGGAGCAAACCAGCACGTGCTTCCCTCTTCTGGTACATTATCTGATTGAACTTTGGTAGCGCTCCCTATTAGTCCTCACTCTTTGCAACTTGTCCCACGGTTAAGTTTTAGTTTTATGAGCGCCTCTATCTCCTCTGCTTCACTCGATTACTTTCAGACCGGGCCCCACTCCTCTCCCCTCTGCAGAAACTCATCGCGACACTCCTGACTTCAGCGGACTCGGCCGCCGGCTAGCCTGTGCTGACTCTGCCGCCGTCTCGCCTATATCGAAGAGAAGTTTCGGATGATGGAGGAGATAACATAGGCAATAGAAGGAAAATATGCCTAATAATGTTTCAAAAACATATTGCTGTTACATCCCCTGGTTCATGGTTTAAAGCTCTATCATTTTCAGGGAGAAAATTCCGCTGAATTTCTCGCAATACAAGTGAACGCGTCTCCACCAATCAAGGGCCCCCATTCGCTGGGTGCCGCTTGCCCGCAGGCACAGAGGTTACAGAGGTCACACTGAGCACAGCTGACGATTAGTTCAAGCCAAGATGGGGAGGGGTCGCGAAGCGGATTATAAAACCTGCATGCGTGGCGTTCAAATTGGTGGTGGTTGTCACTGCCGTCAGACTAAGGGAGGGGGACAGGTGTAGGAGACAATCTGTGCGCGTGGGTGGATACAAGGGTTAGGTATTTGTGCAATGTGCGGTGCCTAGATCACTGGAAAAACATGAGGAGGTCGTCCAATGAGTTCAGCATGTGGAAATGTTTGGCAGGAAAAATTGCAGGCAACTATTTCGAGTCCTTAGTATTTTTCGGCACCAGGATAAATGATGCAGTTTTTTTAAGACTTTTATTTGAAACACTCTTATAAGAAATAAAACACAAACACACACATTACATGTGGATTAAACGCCCAGCTGACATTTCATGCGAATGCAACATTATAAGTTTAAAATGCTGAAATGAGTAAAATGATTATTTGAGCCGGATGGGTAAGTAGTTCTGACCGTGTAAATAAGGAGTGTCCAAGGGAAATAACATGATGCACGAGACCATTAACTGAGTAATTATGGATATTTTAATGGCATGAACAATACATCACTGTATTCCTTTAGCATGGGCCATTCCCTATCTCATCCTTTCGATGCCACCGCCAACCGACCTCCAGGTAGCCAGAAGTCACTGTGCACGGCCGTATAACCGTGATTGTCCGACTTCCTATTCCTAGGCCTAAAATCGGTTTGCATGCTACAACACTCCGCTTCTAATCTCCCGGGTGACGTCGCGTTCCTACTTAGTTATTGTTCATTATTATCAGTTGTCAGAAGTCGTTAACCATTGTTAGATCAAGACGTTCAACACTCACCTTTCGAATTATACCTAGTTTGGTCGAACCGAGACAATGGACGATCTCACACATCGTGTTAAGGATTAAAAATGGGGAACCTTAGCAATAAAAAACTTGCCTCGGTAGTTATATATTTTTCAGGCCAAAACATTCCTACTGACCGAAACAATACAACGTACTGCAATTTTGATACGCTGACGGGAGAGGACACTGATGAAATATCAAGCAACGTTAAATAGATTATTTCGAGGGGCGATAGTTTTTGAACGTTTTTTAGTATGCTCAAAATGTTAAAGATTTAATTGTGAAGTCTTCACAGCACGGCACGTGTCAGTGGAAACGGTAGTTGAATGGTATCAAACAGTGTTGGGCTGTTACGCACACCTCGTTGAGCGGTATCATGCAGGGATTTGAAATTATATATCTTTGGGGATGTCCGAGCACCCGCCATGAAAGATCGAGTTTGTGTTAAAGTAACATTTATACTTATTGTTCATCATTTTGAGGGTTCAAAAGGACTGTGTGGAGGCTAAAACAAACACGATTTTGCGCTATCTTCTTTCCTATGGTGGTCATGTATTTTTTTCTTCAATTCGGGCGCCGCCAATAGTTTTCAGAAACGCACGCCCCTGATACAGAATAAAAAACTGCATTTAAAACGGAATGTTTTATTTCTACATTTTGGAACACAATTGAATCCCTGTATTCTCTCGCATTTGCAAGCAATCACCACACAATTTGGACTATTTTCAGTAGACCCAGGGGTAAAAAATCAATTCACTCCAGTGTGACGCCACTTAGGCTAGAAGGAATTCCTTTGAAGGTACGTTTGAGCACGGGCGTCGCCGCATAATTTTTGATTGGGGGAGGAGGGGGCGAAGCTCGGACTGTCGATGACCGGAAGAAGGGGGGTCGGGAGCCAAATCCTCAGAATTAAGGTTTCATATAAAACACTAACGACGATGCACTTAAACACATTTATGCAGATTTACGCTGGTAACAGGGAGGGAATGCCAAAAAAGTAGGTCTAGGTCAACAATTTTTGGGGGATGTCACCTTGATTCGCGAGTAGGGGATGTGTCACTCTCCGTCGCCCCGCTTTCGATACCCATGTCTTTAAGTAAGTATCTTGCTGGATATATATATATATATATATATATATATATATATATATATATATATATATATATATATATATATATATATATATATAACAGTGGTTGACAGATATTAACACTTGTGTTAATATCTGTATCTGTATCTGTATTAACCTATTATTATCTGTATTAACCTATTATTATGTATTAATATCTGTATCTGTATATTAACCTGCTGTGTTGGTTTAATGTTAATATATATATATATATATATATATATATATATATATATATATATATATATATATATGTAAACCCTCATTCAGAGATGGACTTTCGTGAAAAACGTAGAAAATTCAAGAACATGACATGCTCAAAATACTTCAAATATCTAAAGGGTATGATAGGTGACTTTGAAAGCAATCCTAAACGTTTTTGGAGTTACCTCAAATGTGTACGTGGAACTAAAGGCTCTCTTTCTGTGATGTTGGACGGCAACACTGAGGTTCATGGCGATGTAGAGCGGGCAAATCTCCTGAACCAAGCGTTCGCTAGGAAATTCACTGAGCCTCATGTACAAGTGTATCCTTCTCCTCCGGTATTTGACCTGCCACTTCTGAATCGTTTTGTGGTGACTGAAGGAGATGTTCGCCGCGCACTCACATCGTTACAGGTTCACAAAGCCTGTGGGCCGGATAACATTAGTGCGCGTGTTATTAAAGAATGTAGTGAACAATTGGTAACTCCTTGGTCATCTTGTTCAACATGAGTGTTCAGCGGGGAGCTTTTCCGGGCAGGTGGGCGGAAGCGAACATCGTTCCTGTGCACAAAAGGGCTCTAAAAACTCGCTTCAAATTACCGCTCTATTTCACTCACCCCACTGTTCGGCAAGATTCTGGAGCGCTGTGTATGTGACGTACTAATCTCTCATGTTCAACCGGTCCTGGCCCCAAACCAACATGGCTTTGTCCCACGCCGCTCTTGTGATACAAATTTAGCTTGTCTTCTAAAACGGCGTGGGAGGCGATCTCATCTGGTCATCAAACTGACGTTATATCACCGACTACCCTCGGCGTTCCAGAGTGTCAACCACAAATTACTGCTTCATAAGCTACAAAACTCCTATCAAATCTCAGGTGCCGCCTCAGTTGGCTCTCTTCTTACCTCACAAATCGAAAGCAACGCGTAGTTGTTAATGGAAAATTTTCTGAGTGGACTCCTGTGCGCTCTGGAACGCCGGAGGGTGGAATTATCTCACCGATCCTGTTTGCTCTCTTCATCAATGATCTTTCGGACAAAATTAAACGAACTGTCTTCTTTTCGCCGACGACGTAAAATTGTATAATAAAATTGTGACTCCTGAGGACTCAGAGCTACTTCAAGCTGACTTGACACGTTTGGCTAATTGGTCTCATCTTTGGAAGCTGCAGCTTAATCCGTCAAATGCAAATCATTTCAATTTCTCTGAAGAAGAAACCGATGCTGAACATCTACAAAATTCAAAACGACGCCCTAGAAAAAGTATCTTTTATTCGGGACCTTGGCTTTGGCTGGATTCCAAATTAACATTCGCAGAACATATAGATAAAATCGTAAGTCGAGCAAACAGGATGTTGGTGTGATGATTCGGTCGCTCCAGCTGGCCATCCGGTGGGGGGTGAGCGAGCTCGAAATTGAAACCCAAGCCAATTTTGACGGCATATTTTTCAATGTTCGTTCAATTCTTGAGTTTGGATGTATTATTTGGGGTGGGTCTGCCAAAACGCATCTGGAAAGACTGGAAAAATTCAGCATAAATTTCTTATCTGGCTAGCATCCGTTTCTACTCAACCCTCCGTAAATCTAGGATACGATGAACTTCTGGCCCATTTCAAAATCCCAAGTCTAGCCAAGAGAAGACTGCAATATGACATTACTTTTGTACACAAAATTCTAACGGCCCAGATCGATTCCGCCTTTCTGCTTGGTAGCTTCCCGCTTCACGTGCCAGCAAGAAGAACACGTGCAATGGCAGGCACTTTGCTGAGCGTACCACTGTACACAAAGGAGACTGTGAGGCGGGGTGTGTACTGTCGGCTGCCCAAAGCTTTTAATGATTTTATGCTTGCCTGTCCATTTGCTGACCCATTTAGATTATCATCAGGTCAGTTCAAGTCTCAAGTTCGGAAATATGTTAGGCAGTAGGAACGCACCATTTATTTTATTTCATTGTATTTTATTGTTAACCCTTACATATGTATTTTTAATTTTTTTGAGTTTTATTTTGTATATTTTTATCTTTTTATTCTTACCTTGTATTTACTTTTGTTTGACTTGTTTTTTAACATGTGCCATGTATGTAATTTTAGGAATCTGGATGGTATAACTGACTTGAGCTTTACTGGGGCACCCTGTCGCTCATATGGATGAATAAATAAATAAATAAATGAATAAATAAATATATATGTAACTGGGGGACACATTACGAGTAATGTGCGCTCAAACGTCCAGAGGTGACTAAAATCGTTAAAAAGGTCATCACTGCTGAAACCGGGACGTAAGAGCCGAATAAAGACTTCTGTGTAGCGTCTTAAGCACGGGCGAACGAGTCCGCCCGCACATGCTGTGATTTGGCAGGCACTTGGGATGTATGCTGTGAGAGTGCGGGTTCTAATCTGAGGTCAGTGGCACCGCTGCCTTACAATTTCCACGTACTGCTCTTTCACGCGTAATTAAATCTGTTAATTTACCACGGCTGATTCCTGAAATATGACTGATGTAAATAACAAGTGTATTCATGACCACCCTGTATTTTAGTTCTGCATCTATGAAAAAGAAATTCGGCGTTTTATTTCGTGCGAAAATTGTTAAACAATTTAGCTCTTCATAAACAGACGGTAGCTGCGGATGTCTCAGAGCTATCTTTTCTCTTTTTAACTAGATACAGCAATAACACACTGCCATAGCCTGAAACATTCAATTCAATTATTAGCTTGGATAAACCAGCCAGCCATGTTTCAGCGATTGTCTGTCTGATAAAAAATTGCATTAAGCCTTTTCCTTTCCTTTAAGTTTGACTGTTCATTTCTAGTAGAATTGGAAATCATTCAAAACAAATGATTTAAAGCTTCGATTTTTCCAGAGTAACACTAGATATCAGCAGGGACAATTCGGGTGAATGTCCTGTTTTTCAGGTGAATTAAACCTGTCGAACCAAATTCTAGAGTCCTCAGAGACCAGATCGAACAAGTTCCCTAGGACAATATCGAAACCGTTGGCTTCGCATACGATTAAGCAAGAAACTACCTCTTTCTGGGATGAAATGCTTAAAGAAAGTATAGGCTAGAGAAGAGAGACTACTTTCAGACATTTAAAGACGCATGCTTATCTCAACTGGAATTCACCTGGAGAACTGGAGTGGCTAATGACTGTGCTCCTCTCTAATCTGGAATCTGTCGGAAAGTCGGGGATTCAGTGGGACGATTAGCTCGACTCTGCGAACGTTGTGGCGTTAGCTCACTTCTACATCCTGCTGCATTATTCATCTGAGACGCATGTCCTTAGCCCCGGCCAGGCCAGGAAGCACGGTGCTGTACACCCGGCTGCATCGTCGTCTACATGCAAATGTCACGGAATTTCGATATATGTCCATTCATTGTTGGTGCTCGCTGAGGAAGATGAGAATTTGACAACAGTTTTACTTTTTGTGTGGTGCTTTACTAGAACTTATAATGATCCAAATCATTTTTGAACGATGATGAGAAAACAGTATATAAGCATGAGAGATCAGAAATGCAGTATCACATTTCATTCAACTAGTCCGAAACAATTTTTTTACCCTGGTGTTACCAATAATTTGAAGGTGTTGTTCTCAACGGGGCATATCTGCCTTGAGTTCAATTCCTGTTCACATCGCTGTAGAAGTTACACAAAGGAAGCAAACGAACTGTATTTGAATGGCAGCGACCAGCTGCGACCCGAGCGGACACTCATGTATGAAGTACAGACACGTGCTTTCCTGTTTAATGCCTTTTTGCCTTTTCTTTTTGTAAACGGATGAACTGTGATTCCAGATGATTAGCTGGTAACGTTCTCTCTTCGCACAAAATGTTTGCTGCAAAGGATCATTTTGTCCGCTAAAAGTGTTGCAGGAAACAAACTTAATTAGCTTTAAAGCAGATAATTTAACGAAAGTTTTTAACCCTAAAACAAATCATCCGGTACCGATGACTTTGTAGTTCCCGCCCTTCCAAGAAATAGCTTTTGAACACCTTTTGAAGAATAGGCGTTTGCGTTAAGGGATGAAAACATTCTTTGGTAACAGGATAGTTAAACTCCTTTTGCATCTGTGGGACACAAATTGTTGAACACACTAGAATCTGTAGTGTATTGGGAGCACTGGCTCCGCCTTAGCTGACACGAACATAATTTTCATGACCATTCCGACCATCCAATATCTTCGAGATAGGTAAATGTGCACATTATGGATGTTTCTTAACATCCATACATATTTGCCAATTTTGCACAAATCCGTCATGGGACAGGGAAGGGCGAAGCGGGGGACTTAACATTATTGAGCCAAAGTTCATATCCCCCGATCAAAGTATTCTATTTAGTGCAGCGAGGGTAACTAGCCAGGAAAGCAGCTATCGCCATGGTCGTTCGTGACTTCAAAACTAAAGCTTTCGGAATGGGTGTGCATTACCCCCCCAACCCCACCCCACCCCCTCCGCAACGGTGAACGAACACACCCCAATGAACGAATGCTGTTTCTGTGTGTATGGATAGCGATGAGTGTGTGTTATGATTGTGATTACACGTATGATTGTGAGAGCGTCGCCGTGATTTAAGTATTTTTAAGACTTTTGCGTAAATTTCGTACCACGTCATGACTCTATTTTGTTGGAAAATGATCACTCACTCACTCACTCACTCACTCACTCACTCACTCACTCACTCACACACTCACTCACTCACTCACTCACTCACTCACTCACTCACTCACTCACTCACTCACTCACTCACTCACTCACTCACTCACTCACTCACTCTCTCTCTCTCTCTCCCTTTCTCTCTCTCTCTCTCTCTCCGTCCCAATAGTGCGCACATATGTATATCTGAGCAAAACGGAAAATTAAAACTAATCTGGACGTAAGGTGGGCACATATGCAGTGTCCAAAATAGCCCTGGTGTCTGTAATTGGACTAAATCATGCAAGCCTGTTCTGCTGCCCCATATACTCAGCACAGAACTTCCTCATCAATATAGCCGAAGTGGGTTCGCAGGAATCTCGGCGTATGTGATATCTTATGGCAGTGCTGCAAGTATTACAAACACTCTCTCCTGTTCACGAAGCACATCCGTGCTATACCAAGTTGGTCGTTACCAAAGAATATCATTAGAAGCTGAAACTGAAGTTGAGATGCCCGGGACGGCTCCGAATGGTAAGAATACTCTAGATGAAGAGCAGGTAGAACTGTATTCCTCTAGTCCTGTTATTTATATATTTCGCATTTCACCTTCTTGTTTCATATGCTACTTGAGGCATGATACGGCAAGTTCTTCTGCCTATTAGAGGGACTGCATTCTGGAAGCGTGGGTGTGAAGTGCAAGGCACGCATTTAACAACGTCCCGACGTTGTTGGCGATTTAAAAAATAAATATATATGTCGAGAAGAGAAGTCAGGATTCAGAGGCATATACTGCGCCGGATAAACTTAAACATGATTTATTCAAAGCGCGACTTCAGCGTATGTTAAATTGTACTGCTATCTTCAAATGTGATACGTGCACCGGCCCTAAAATATCTTCATTTATCCCGTCGCCCAATCGATTTCAGCAACCAAAAAGACATCGTGAGAAAATTCCATTGCGAAGATCCTCGAGTCACAACACCGCAGTGGCACGAAATGCCACAGCCGGAGGACGCTCTCTTTGATCTCCTCTCTCCAAAGTGCACATCACGCCGTTAAGGGACAGAGGTTCCAAGCCTTGAATTCACCGCTGTGACAACAGAGCCGGGGGAGGCGTGACACACCTGTGGCTGACAGGTCCTCCACACAGGACCGCGCACTCACCGGACAATGGGGGCGGCCATCTTGCCGGTCACGCGGCGGCCGTGGCAGAGCTGGTGACCCCGCGCCACCCGTCCTGTGCCCGTGTCACCCGCGCGCCCGCCGAGCCCCGGTTGACACCTGCACGCCCGTCGGTCTTGCGGTTTCGGAGACAAGTCCGAAGCGTACACAAGAGGCTCGCGCTCGCCAAAACTAGCAGCAGTATGTGCAGCACACGATGTCCGTCCAGCGGTGGTCGTCCTCTATATCTGCGCTGTCGCGTGCACGGAACACTTATCAGCACCCGGCGGCACCCACCTCCCCCGGACCGGCCTCCGTGCCGACTGAAGTCCTGACCAAGTCGGGAGGCGCGGTCGGCGCGAGCGCGCGGGCGGGCCGCCTGTCGCGCCACCAACCGGTCCTGGCGCGCCTGATCAATTCATCAGCCGGCTCCGACCGCCTGTCATTGTGACACATTTAATGCGATCGGGCGATATATCGGTGAATAATTGAGTCGCGCTGCCCCACGAGGCTGTCAATCCCGGCCTCCGACAATCGTCTTACACGGATAGAAGCTGGAGATGGTGGCACGTTGGAGTGTACCTGTGCAGAGGCGAAACACCATTGACTTGGGGGAGTGCCACCTGTAATAATTCTTAGCGTAAGGAGTGATATTAAATCAAGATGGCTCCCGCTGTTTTAACAGATTCTTTGGTGAGATGCAAGTCCTCTCTGTAGCTCATCTTCAGTAGTTTGTTTGAAGAAAGGAAAAGAGGGCAATTGAAAGCATAGGTGGTGGAACAGGGCGGGGGGGGGGGCACCGGAGCACTGTGTCCCCCCCATTGACCAGAACAGGGGCACTACCATTGAGTCCCCCCCTGAAATCGGCGAAAATATCAGTGAAGCGGCGCTTAGTCCGGCTTTTGAAAAAAACTTTGAGTTAGACAGATTCTTCATAGACCCACAGAGACTGACATCAGATCCAGTCTGTTGGTTTTCCTCAAATACATTTAAATATATCTTGCGCATATAGTCCTGTATCTCAATTTGTAACCTCTCCATTACCTAAAAACCTACTTTCATTTCTCATTCATCCTCCAAAACCATGCAGCTGGAGATAAGTAAGCGTATCGTGCAGGTCCGGCGGATTCCGGGGGGGGTCAGGGTGCGCAATTGTAAACTCTGAAAAAAACCTGAAAAATGGAGGGTGTGAAAAAACATTTTTTTACTTACCCTGTTTTGGCTTGGTCCGAGGATGTGCCCCCCGGATTTGGCCGGCGCCCCCGGCCGGTCAAGAGAAAGTCAAGGTTAACACGGCTTACCTAAATAATCCGGAACCTCTGTTTGAAATAAAGACACTTTCACATATGAATGGCGCCCCCTGACATCAAAGCCGCTCCATGAAAAGCAACTACTCGCCCCCAGGAGACAAAAAAGCACTCCCTCCGGGGATGGAGGAGCTCCCCTGGGGAGAAAGGCACTCCCTCCCGAAAATCTTGCACACCTGCTCGAAAATGGAATCCGCCGTCCCTGGTATTATGAGTGGAACGCAGCTTCTTCCTGGGGCTTTCTCTTCTCCGTTAAGTTGTCCAGGCTGGACGCGCAGTGGATACGAATTCTGAATGAATTCCGGCATGGCAAATTCACTACTAATAGCTTTGGGAGGACCGATATGTAAAATCAACCCTATGCCTTACACTCTATAAGACATATCTTAAATTTCTTAATTATCTTACCAGTTTTTTGTATTCCTTAACTTCTAGCTCTGCTTGATCGTAAGGTTCAGATATATTCCTTGCTCTTTGATAGAAATATCATCCTGATGCAGGGTTGGCACCACGAATTTCTTTCCATGGCGACCAGGATCGAAGAGGACCTCCTATCCCTGGTCCTGAAGGGGGCTCTTAGCCTTTGGGGCCTCCATTTCGTGGGTCATTTAGGAGGCTTTCTTTATAGGCAAAGGGCTATGTTGGCTGTTTCGAGGTCTCCTTTATAAGTAAAGGCGCATCCACGTAGGCTATTTAGTGGGCCTCCTTTATACGTAAGGGGCTTCCTGGATAGGCCGTTTAGGGATTTGCTTTATAAGTAAAGGAACCACCTATTTGGGTCGCTTGGGGGCCTCCTTTTTCAGTAAAGGGGTCTCCTAGGTTAGCCATCATTGAGCCTCCTTTAAAGCTAGTGGGGCCTCCTATATGGGTCAAACAGGGGGCCTCCTTTATAAGCAAGGAGGCTATGCTATTTGATACTCAAGGAGCTATTCCATATTTTAAGTATCAAAGGGGTCTCCGAAAAATCCATGGAGCCATGGCCCCCATGACCCCATTGTAGCAATGTTCTTGTCCGGATTTCTCTTTTTCTTTTCATGTTCTTCAATTATTTTTTTCTAGTGCTATTCCTTCCAGCCCTCTTATCATATGCGGATAGTGTGTTTGCTTTTCATTCTGAGCTACGATTTGTAGCACTGGGCCACTCCAAAGGCAGAGGCCTGCCACCAAATATGTCGATGTCTCGGAAGTACTGTAGTAGTTCGGTTAAAACAAATTTGCAACTTTCAGGGCACAGAAAACACGGCGTTGCTGTTGTCTTTCTATCCACACGCTTTATTTTGAGATAAATTTGATTTATTCCGAGATAAATCAGGAACGAAGAGACGCAAAACAACGAAACTTGCAATAGGCACCGTATTCCTGATAAATTTTACGCATCTAACCAAAGTTTTTAGGCCAGGTCATTTCAGGTCAGGGAGCTATTCAAGGTCAAGCAACACTACCTCAAAACCTAAAATGACGAGTTTGAAGCAGCGCCTTAGGAACATCAGCTAACCGATCAGTTTCAAACTTTCACAATATGATGAGGTCATTAGAGTCTACAAATCTGCTATCTCCGAATTTTAATATTGTTAACCTAAGGTTGGGTCAAATTTTTGGACACCCTAATATAAGCCTATGGTGAAAAATAGGAAGTTCTCGTTTTCAGTAAATACTGGATAGATAAAACTGAAAATCATCAAACCGTGTATTCTTACCACGATCCTGACCATGAAGTTGAGTTTTTGACCATCTGACCTCAAAGGTCATGTCAGGTCACAAGAACATACATGTACTGTTTTGCCAATAACTTCTCACTGAATTGAGATAAAAGCTCCTATTTTGCTGTCATTGTGCTTATATTGTCACGGAGAGTCGATTGATATACAACATGACAATGCCGGGTCACCCTGGGACCCTGACCTAGCTCGATGTCAGGTCATTTTCTCAATTTGACCTAGAAAGGTCATACTATACACCATATGATTTGCCACGATAAGAGGAATCCAATGATGCATGAATATTTGTTCTCGCTCCGTTGAGTAAAAATCTAGAGGGGGAAACGCACACTGTTCGGTCGTAAGCCTATGGTAACTTCTTTGACCTATGCTGACCTCAATATTGACCTGACGTAAAAATACTTCATATAATTTCCCTTTTTCTCGTCAAGCGGTTTCGAACGCCGCCCGTAATTTTTGTTTAGCTTTCCTGGGAAATGAGATGCGGAGAGGGGGGGCGAATTACGTCCCTCCGCCCCAGCGGGACGCGTCATGCCAGGGTACCCAGCGGGGCGCATGTTAATGTCATCTACCCTGCTTCGTAGCTGTTTGGGTTTATTGTATAAAATCTTGGAATTGCATGTGAGTCCGAGGGTGTGTTCCGTTTATTATTTTACACCCACCTGTTACTTGGTGTATATTTGTTTGGTCTTGTAGATGACGACGAAGCCCCAGCTTGACGGGATTTCCCTCCTTTTACTCTTCTCCTTTTGCTTTATTATCGTTGCGGACGTAAAATGACCTCCGTAATCGGTAAGTCATAAACATCAAAGGTACTTCCAACGATGATATAGGAATAAGGAGGCCATTGCGAGCCTGTCCTACTTGACGGGTCCTCCCTGGCGCTCCGGGGCCTTTGGGTCCGGGAGCGCCTTGAGGACCTCCGTTAGACGTCGAGCTTGGGCCCGGCGTCTAGCCAGAATCCGACGAGTTTTTTTATTTTAAAAGCGAGTTTTTCTTGTTGAAGAAGGTGGTAACTTATTTGGCCCTTTTACTTGTTTATGGTGGTCATGCTCATCTATTATATAAACCCATGGGTGGAGATCCTGAGGGGGGGCGTTGGGAGGGAGGGGTCAGGACCCCCTGGATTTTTTTGTCCCCCAAGACTTTTGGTGTATAGGGCTTGTATTGTAGTGCCGGTGTTAACCTATCCAGATCCCCCTCCCTGGATCGAGAATAGAGGTCTCCAGCCGTGTATCATTATTATCATGTATTAGTATTATTATTATTATCAAAAAGCCTTTGGCTTTTTGGTTTTATATTGTGATTACCAAGTTTGTATTTTCCGACTGTGGCCCGGCCAAACACCTTTTAGCTTTTGATATAATTATATAACCAGGAAGCAGCAGTTCCAACAGTCAGCCACGGAATTTATTAGGACATTCCTCTGAACATTTTAGTATTTTCTTCAACCCAGTATTATGGAAGACGAATAAAAAGAAAGGAACATAGGCCTTGGTGTTGGGGTAGGAGGTGCAATAACAAAACATGAATGATGTTTCATTTATCGCGCTTTAACCTCACTGCCATATCAGGTACAGCCTGGAGGAGCATGTGCATTATTATCTTTTAAATCGTTAGCTCTCGGCACTGAGAGCGAAGACGCTAGGCCGCTCTGGGGTGGTGGTAGATGAGGAGCGTAGTCCTATATCTTCCAGAAATGATGTTAAGGACTTGGAAAATTAGACTGAAAGTCTCCCTCATTAATTAAAAAAACCGACATTAGGTTAAGTTTTTCTTCACCGGGCTTCTCTTGCAATGCCACTGGATTTGACAGAAGCACCTGAGCGACCTCTGCAAAACACCATATTGTTTTAGAGCACGTCGGAAAGCTTTGTACCATTTTGTAATGTCACTGTTTTATCACTGGTTTCAAGAATACATATAGACCTAGGAGTTCCTTTGATTATTTTAAATTATTCTACGAAGCGCTGCTTCCTAAGGACCACGAAGCCAAGATCGTGATAATAAGCCAGACTTTGATAATCAGGTTAAAACTCGACAATTCAGTGACAATTTGTTTTTGAACTCCCGGCGCGTCGACTGGGCTCTGACGCGCGACTTCCTTGCCTTAGTCATTCTACTCTAGGTCATAGACCTTCGGGACCGAAACACGTCTAATATTTCTGAAAATCGGTACACTTGCACCTGGTGAGAGATAATCAGTTAGATAACCTTATATATACCTAGGCTATAAGGAATGTTGTGTGTGTGCAGCGAAACTTAAAGGTTTCAGGGCAATTTCTGTTTTAACGCGTGAATTGTCCGATTTTCGACACAGGTTATCGCTTTCATTAATTCTCCATATGTTAGTGTCTAGATATGCGTGTCCAGTTGTCAATCTAGGGGCACAAAATTACCGAGATGAATGCATTTTTCACTGCTCGTTATTGGCCGGAACGAAATTTGGCCCCGGATTATTGTGTTATTTTCTGTAGGCATGCGTACTTAACGAACATTTTAGTCGCAAAAGGAGTGTCCTTTTGCTGCTCTAAGGTTAATTAAAACGGAGGAAGCAAAAATTAATAAATCATCATTCTGCTCAGCACCTTTTTTTATTCATTGCCTATCACTGACAATGGGCTAGTAGACACTTATCTCTGGATGGTAAATGTGGACCCATTTTTATCAAAGTCGAAGAAGGTGAATTGGGGGAAAACTCATGCCCTCGACCGTGCCATACAGCAGTAGTAATTTTTGCGAAATCTACCATCCAACGCTACTCTAGCACCTTTCCCGCTGACAAGATGGATCCCCGAGACGGTTTCCGTCCTTGGACGAAAGCGCTCCGCCGCCACTGATTGAAGATAGGTACAACTCACTTTTTGATATATTTTCCTAAATTGTAAAACATGGGGCTCTATATATGGGCCACTAATTGTATGGTGGATCGGTGTTCCGAATGTAAAGTTTGCACCCAACGGTGAAATCGATGACGTAAGCGTCATAGAAATTGCTATACCTGGAAAGTATCGCAAAACCATTTTAGAAGGGAAGACTGTGGAACCGTACATTTGTCGCCTTGAGATGCTTTATCAGTACATAGTGTTCACACCAATAGCTCATCGCTTCCAAAATGTATTTTTAGGAGGATGATGACTGAGCTCAGAGCCACCATCCACAATCTGCAACTAGGTGGCCGCTGTGGCCTGTGATGGATTGGAAAACCGTCAATTTCCTGCACCCCGCTTAAAGATCTTACAACGATCATTTATTCCGTCGTGCGGTGGAGCGCAAGGTGATGACAATTGTATTATATGATGAAGTGCTGTGTTCAGTCAAGAAACGCATTTTTTCTGAAAGAAATTCCAGCAAAGATAGAGTTTGAATCCGTGCGAATGTATTTGGCTAGAATCCAAGCCAATGCTCCCCGGCGTGCGCAGGACCCCGGATCTGAAAAGTGGCGTCTCTAGGCAGCTGGCGATTGGCGTCTGCAGCATTTTTCCGGCTGTGCTTGTCGCTGTGACGGCGACAGTGACAGATCACCTGACTGGTCAATTGTCGAGCTGTCGCCTGCCGATACCACCAAACCGGGCGCAGAGCTCTAATGAGGCCTGAATAATGGGAAATACAGCGGCTGCGACGCTGCAAGGTGCAGCCGGTAAGTGACGCTCCGGCTTTTTTCCTGATGGGTAATCGCCCACCCACCTCCACCACCCGGCCTGACAGACGCCAGGCAACTGCCAGTGGGCCAACCACTTTTCACCAGAATTTCGGGATGTGCAAACAATCGTTGCTTTCGCAAGTTGAGAAATACACAGTCGTTCCTGACCCGGGATATTTTTGTTTGTTGTGGAATCACTCGCGCTGTGTCTGTATCCAGGTCTGTACGCCTTCACAAATTTATTTCAATGGCCCCGTTCGATCTGTCAGCACGGTTTTGTTAGCACCAATCAGTGGGCCGCGTTGCGCCTACGTCACAGGACTCTAGCCTCTCCCCGGGAACTTTTAGTCGTAGAGGTTTTACGGGCTGACGGCCTGCTGTTGTGCTGCTGGGGAAACGGTAACAGCACGACAGTGGCAGCCTACTATTTTTTCATGGTAAAGGTTTCAGTTTCGTTTGCTTATAATAAACTAGAGGCGAATGTGGCGCTGATGTTTCTTTTCTGGAGGAGAGGTTAGAGGGCCTGCTGACAAAACTGTGCTGACAGATCCCAGTGGCGACCAGATTCGCAGCAACCTCCCATTTTTGGGGACACCCAAAACTGGATATGAAGTTTTACTTCTTAATGTGAGCCGAGCCTTCGAATTTGGGGTCTCGGCTCGAACCGAATTCCGATTCGAGTTCGAGAAATTCGAGATCAATTTATTCGTATCAAAGATTATATTGGGGTAACTATTGCGCAATTCTCAACTATTGAGGTCAACCATGGCCAGTAAGTACACGGCATGAGTCCTTACTGCGGAAATAGAAACTGATTGGGGTAGTGGCCCACAGTTGCGCCCTATTGCTTCTCGGGCTCTTGCCAACCAGAGGAGAAGCAGAGCTGTGCGACTCGGCTTCTGCGCAGATCTGGACTAGGGACTATTGGCTGAAGGCTCCAGTCTACCCAATATTCTGTTACAAAGCACACGAGCTCCCTGTGTCAGTCTCGCCACCAGTTTGCCCCGTTACTGACGTACCGCCTCTCCAGCTCCTCCAGCCATCCGTACATACATACTATCATGCAGTGGCGGATACAAGAGGGGGTAGGGAGGCTTGTCCCCCCTCTGCCCCCGAAATGTCCTATACTTAATACATAGGCGGAGGCTGATCCGTGGCAATGGTGGGAGAGGCTCGAGCCCCCCCCCCAATGAATTCCTGGATCTGCCACTGCACTCATGTACCCGGAAACTCCCGTGAACACTCATGTACCCGGCGGCTTTCGCGGTCGTTTGCAGGTTCACCCAAGAACCCGGCATCTCCTGTGCCGTGTAGTCACTGAATCACGCAGAAATGCGCGTGAGCTTTGAGCAACATGTCCATATTTCATAAGAGTCCTTTGACTGTAGTTACTGATTAATGGTCCATGCAATTGGTTTATTCAAAAAGTCCGAAAGGAAACATTATATCATTTCAATGGCATTACTATATTGTATATTCTTTGTATCTTGTTCCTCTAGTACGCCTTTATGGTTGCCGCCAGAAATGGCTTTTAATGGGTATCGAAGGGACGCGGGCGGCCGCGAGCTCTCTCTAACTTGAGGAAAAGTTGCATGCGACACAGCCCTGCTCGGCACGGTCGCAGGAACGATTTTGGCGAGCCATAACTATGCGAGTATTTTTCGTAAGGCAATGAAATTGGCATCATCAGGTAGCTTCACCTTTCAATTTGCTTTAACAAGTTGTCATGCAAATCGCTACCTCTCATAAGTACGAGGGTCGTGCGTCTCCTGAAGGCCTCGGAAAATCATCTGAGCAAATATTTTAGAACGCTTCAGAGCTTGAAAAACGAAATATTTTCAGCCAAATGCGCTTGAGCTTTGAGGAAAAGGTCTATATTTATGTAGAAATCTTTGACTGCAGGTGTGGTCAATGTCTCCGTCTTTCAGTTTATTGCATAATCAGCACACTCCTATTTGATCAATGCGTAGGGGAAGCGGCGGTAACACCGCCATGTGGGGAACCCCACCATACCCCTAGCGGTGTAGTTACTAGCTTTACACAACGTTTGACACCATTTCTCAGTCGGAATTTAGCGGCGAATGAGCGTGAGCCCGTTGCAACACGAATTTTGATACGTTTCAGATAGTTAGAGGCATATTTTTAAAAAAGATCATCTCTTCTAAAAAATTCCTTGTCGTTGAACAATGCCGGAAATTATTCAGCGATCTAATCTTAGTAATTTATAATTTTTCAGAGCGTTATAGCTTTCGTTCTGACTTTGTCGCACCAGGTCACCATAATAGTCCTACTTTTTCAGAGGTAGCGATGGTTGTCGTTCACTCCCTATGCGTATAACACCGCCATGCCGTAGTGGTGTTACGCCAAGGAGTGGCGGTGCTTCCTCATTGGATATTGGGGGCTCATTTGCTTTCTATAAACATCTGAATGGTTCCAGTCATCATGCAAGCAACTCAGAAATACCGAAAAAGCTTAAACCTAAAGCGGGGGTAGTGTTTAGCGTACGCAAAAATGAAGTGCAGTTTCAATTAGGGGTCTGGATTGGTTGCACGATCTTGGCATTAGCATCCGCGTTTGGGTGTATGCTGTAAGAAAACTTAATTTTAGTTTTTCGTCGTTTATTTCTGCCGAGAAAGTGCGTTCTCTTTCAGACCATCGAATCAACATGTGAGATCACAATGGATCTGAAGTAAGCATATAAAAACTGCACGAGGTTCGCTTGGAGCTCGGAATGTGACAAACGCTATAAAAGCAGTTCGGGAAAGGGGATGTCCGTAGAGATATAACTGTAGTGATATAATCTAGTTATAGTAGAGATCTACTATAGCTATACTAGATCTCTATAGGGATGTCTGTAAAAAAGTCAGTATACGGTATCAGATACCGAGAACCACACTGCTAGATCGACTGAAAAACATCGGATGAGGGCAAATGGAAAACATTGCTCCTCCTTGGTTAGGTCCTGGGACAAATATCCCAGAAGAATTCGAGCAGGACTTAGCAGAAAGGCTGGTACGCTTTCAAAACTTTTCTATGGCATTACTACCGAAAAGCTCGTGTCTGTTGCGTACGACTTTGCGGAAAGGCAGCGGATCAGCCATCCATTCGATCGTGAAACTCGCAGATGCCCGGATGCGGATGCGCCTACAGCAGGATCTCAGATATCTATACCTAGGATTTTGGGAAAGGGCCGAAATGTCTGTTGCCCACGCACAGAGCCCCATTGCACCAAAATCTCCTATCGATGATGTACTCCCTATCACACAAATTCAACGAAAAAAATTGAAACCATCCCGCGGCAGAACATTGTGCTCAATAATGCTGACGAGCTATCCTGCGAAAAGGGCGACGAAAAAGCCTGAAAAAGAAAGGAAGCCGCGCATGCATGAGACTAAGAAAAAAAACTGGGCAAAAAGGCGCAAGACATAAGTGTCCGACCGAGTTGAAAATGAGGATATTTGCATGTATTGTGAGGAAGGTGTTACCGGCCGGAACGAACTCTGGCTGCAGTGTGGATCGTGCGGTCACAGGACACACGAGGCTTGCAGCGATGGGTCAAGTTCAAAGGGGTTTGTGAGTGGTTTGTAATGCACATAAAACCTCAAGGCACGACACGTTCTTATATGAAGAGAAAGGCATTTCGGAACTATAGTTCAGAATTTGATTCTGTGTGTTTCAGCGCTCTCAACGATCTGCAGTTTTGGTTTTGATTTGTAGTTCGCTAGTCATGCATGCACATGAATGTTCATTTCCTTAGTTACCATTTTCATCACTGGCGTAGGAACGTGCGGGGGGGGCGAGGTACCGATCCACAGTACCCCTGCTCTCTTTACACATAAATTTTAGCACCAAGTCTATGGCATTTATTGGAGGGAAATGGGTTAGGAAGCCCATGGTGGCCCTCTCCCCTTAAATTCGGACGTCCCGCCGTCACTGATTATCATACTGTGCTCCTCATGTTTTAGGAACATGTGTGATTTGTGACTTTATTTGTGATATACCTGGAAGCTCACTGGATATGACCTTAGATTTTAAGCCAATAATAAACGTTATGCAAGCTTTCAACTCATTCAAATACGAGGGTTTTCAGATTCATCTGTGATAGAAATTTGTGTCACACGAATACAGAAACTCGCGTTTTCAAATATGATTGATAATCGTCCTTGGAACCGTTAGCACTGCTGTAGGGACTGGAGCGAATTTAGAATGTCATGGAAGTGATGTCTCAGGGGTTAACGCCGACCTAATAGGGGGGGTAACACCGCCACCCATGGCGGTGTTACCCTCACTATTTTAAGACACTAAGAAATGCACTACTCACTTTGATGCCATTTATTTCTTAGTTTAAAGATATAAGTCAAATAAGGAAGGCATTCCTTGGTGCCAAATTGATCTCAAAATTGATCGAAAGTGAAGAAATTGTCATTCAACACAAAATATGTTTTTGGGAACAGAAAATACTTATGGTGGCGGGCTTACCCCACTTCCCCTAAGTCAACGCCAAATTACGTTAGAATTGTTTAACAATCTAATGCTCGTGTCTAACGCTCGTTTATCTCTGGTTTCCCTTCAAAACGCACAAATCTTTCGCCTTTTACTAAAGATTTCCGTGGAGGGAACACTCAAATGAGTATTCCACTAATCATTAATTAGCCCATCGTTTGGTTTTACTGCATCATCAGGGGCTACAATTTGTTTTTACAATATACAAAATATGATAAAAACACCATTCAAATACACTTAAAACATACAAATGACGTAACCAAATAACACTTGTAATCACATCACTTTCCGAAAACAAACTAGCAGTCCTTCGTCACGAGCCGCCATGCTGTGGCGTCATATGGGCGTCAGTAAAATCCCTGATACTTTTTGTTCTGATAAATGATCCTTAAATTGTCGCGTTTATATTCATCTTACCTTTTATTCACCTTCGAAAAAGGCCCTGTAGAGCAAATGAGGGATTTCTCTTCACAAGCCTGAAGCTTTTTAGTATTTCGAAGGAGGAATCAGTTCACTTCATAGCATTACAACAATATTAGAGGAATAAAAACCCAACAACTCGCCAACCAGGGATAGCGAAAGACCCAAAACATTAAGACCATGAAGGAAACGAATATATTAATTAATTATATATATATATATATATATATATATATATATATATATATATATATATATATATATATATAATCCAAACAGATCCGGCTGCTTAAATAGAAAAAAAACATCCAGAGATGTTTAACTTCCATAACAGGGTAATTACCGTGTTAACCAAAATAGATGATGCAGCCTAGCTGCCTCATCTGGATTCAGGAGCGAGGTATTACACATTTTATAAAAAGGTATCTTAATTAATTTTAGCGTTTTCCCTACCATAAATCATTCTACCTAGGGCTGTCACTACTAACTCCGTTCATGCCTTTAACGTTTTGACCCGTACGACTGACCTGGGATTAGCATATATTTGGGTCGGTGGCCAGAAGGCATTCGAATAGAAGCAATTGCATGTTTAGTAGGGTGCGCGTTATAACAATTTTTCGAAATCGAAACCTTTTTACGCGGGTTTAGACGGTACACACAAATATAAGGACAGTCCTGAAAAAATCGTCATTTTCTCGAGTTTAAGCAACGGATTTCACTTTTTAACCTTCCCCCAGTGGGACGGAAGGGTGCTGACTAACCCCCTAGAGATTTGTCGTCGTCACAGAGAAGCGGCAGCGCCAAGCACCACCATACTTGGCACAGTTTATCATTAATTCTGCAAATTCCCCTAAAAATGTTTAAATCGGGTCACCTCGGGTCAGGTCACCAGGACAGGCCAAGTGACCTCACTTAAAAAAAATGTTTGGGATTGCATAACTCTGAGTAGGGTTGATTTGTCAATGTGGAACCTTTTTCATATAATGGGCTCACCGGCGGCTATAAACTATATTTCGGTATTTTGTATATTGTTGACCTAAGGTCATGTACGGGTCATGACCTCTCCATTGGAAATGCATGGGGAAAGCGCAAATTTGCCGAAAAATGTTTCTTTTTCTGTACATAAAGCTTATAGGGACTTCTTATTCCCGAGATCGTAGTATCACAGGCCACTCGCAAAGTTCATTTTGCAAGTTTTGACCTGTGACCTCTGAGAGGTCATTTGGGTCTACTTAAGCACGTTTTGAGACTTATCTCAATAACTGCGCAGTAAATTGCACTAGAGCCCTCATTTGGATGCCACTATGCTTGATTTGTCATTACGAGTCGAGCGATATGCATATTGACTATCTTTACTTAGATGATGACCTTGACCTGACCGTAGGTCATGACATTTTTATACTTTGATCTAGTATGGTCATATTGTACATCATTCAAATCGCCATAAAGAGAGGAATCGAATGGCGTTTAAATTTTGGCTCTAACTTCCCTCAGTCAAACGCTAGAGCAAAGAGTTCTAAATTGTGCTATTTTGACCTTTAATGACCTCAATATTACTCTGAGCTAAAACTTTATGGGAAGAGTTTCTTGCGCTTTTTCGCTACCCGGCTCAGGAGCCGAATTTCCGCCCCTGTAGCTCAGTTGGTAGAGCGTTGGGGTCCGGGTCGCTGCTCAGAAACACAGTGGCAGTGCATGTCGAGACTTGGGATCGGTTCCGATTGAGACGTTCTGGCGCTCAATAGTTTACCCGACATACGGGTCGGCTGGCAACTGACTGATGAGAGGGTGACCTAAGCGGGGCGGCCGTCCCCGTGCTTTGTGGGACGTTAAACTTTGGCTTCTAAATTAATCCTTCATTGTGGGAGTGGCTCGTTCGGGTGAGACTTATTGTGGGAGTTGCTCGTTCGGGTGAGACTTAAGTGAGGCTTCGGCTCCAACAGCCGTACTAGGAACAACTTTGAAAAGGTTAAAAAAATATTCGAGAGGGGGAGGGGGTTGGCAGCACTAGCCCAGCTTGTCGAAATTGGTTCCGATGTCGCTTTGCTTTTCAGCCTTAGTGATGGAGTGCACTCTGGTTTCTTTATTTGTATTGTAATAATTTAATATTGCAACAGATTCGTAGTTTGCATTTTGGCAGAACAGGAATAAGAACTTCATGTGTTGAACAATTTCCAAGCTAAAAAGTGAAAGCCATCCATATACGTAAGTTGGAAATTTATTGTAATGTTTTATCCAACAGCACATCACACTGTGTGCGTGGCACCGCGCTCTCCACGTGCAGCAGTCTCAGAGCCATCCAGACCGGACCCTCAGACTCACGTCTGCGGCATTTATATCTGAAGAACATAAAAATAACTCATAACATAACATAACAGCAGAAGAACATAACTCCGCGGCCGGCCAACCTTCCGCATTGCTGCGGTGAACGACAAGGGATAGCATGCGAAAGTCAAGCACTGCCGCTTATATGGGCGAAAACAATCTTTGGGGCATTCCAGGACAAAACGACAAAAAATTCAATTTGTTACCACCATGTCTAGAAAAATCTGAAACTTTGTCTCGGATATTTTTTGGCCAGAAACATGCCTGTGAGAATCTTAGCCCCTCCGACCAACGGTGACCGAGTTATAGCCCGAGGCATTTTGGGAGGTCACCTTGTAGACTCATATTTGATGCTTCATAACTCAACAACGCATTGCTCGATTAACAAGTTTTGTATATCATTGAACTCGTCTTGAACATACATTATTTTGAGAAAGAAAAGTTTGAAATTTTAAAAATTTTGACTTAATTTGTTTGACCTTTTCTTAGATGACCTAGCTTGACCTTTTCGACATTGAAATTGACCTTTTAGACACCTCAAAACTTTGCTTCATCAAATATCTTTCGATAGAAAAATAAGAAAATGCGTTCTTTCTATAAATTCCAAATATTTAGCACCGAAGGTGGGTATGTCCACCGTTTTTGACCACTGCGGCAGTACAGCCTTATGTTTAACGCCGCAAACATAGCGATTGCTTTTGTAATCGACTGCTGGCAATCATATAGCATTGTCTTTCGAAATTTGCATCGTGAAAGTGTCAAAATATATGAGAATTAACACGCGCCCACCCGAGGGGTGGGCAACCGGCCTCCTCAGGTCTCTACAGGTAGTAAAAACACCTTCGTGGAGCGCCACCGTACTCCATGTACCTCTAACACAACATTTTGCAACTTCTGAAAAATAATTGAGGTCAACTGGGTGGTGGTGGGTACCGTAAATACTGAAGGCCAGTGGCAACTGACTGGTGAGGGGGTGACCTGAGGTAGACGGTCGTCGTTATGCCTTGTGGGACTTTCAACGTTGGTTCATTGATTAACACTTCATCGTGGGAGTTGCTCGTTTGAGTGGTGGGGTCGGGGTCTCCGTAAAAGTCCCTTGATGACTCTAGTGAGACACCTACTCCTAAAACTGAACTGGCAACCACTTGGACAATATTTATGAAAATAAAAATTGCAGTCATTAAAAGTGATAGAAAGGGATCCATTGTTTCGAGGGAGACGAGGGCAATTGAACTTATCAATAATTGACCTTTCAGCCTTAAACGAAATTTACAAAGATGTCGCGGCTTTATCCATAATTGAAACAAGTATAACTTATCCTATGGGCACCACTAACTCACACAATTACGTCGTTCCTGGAGATGGAAAATAATATCAATACAAGGTGACCCAGTGCAGCACAGCATACGTTTGAGAGGATTCATGTAATGTAAAAACGTGTCTGAAAGGCGTTCATTCCCAAAAGTAATTTGAATCTGCTCATATATGAGAAAAAATGTCCTGAAATTGTAACGCATTCGACTTGGTCACTTGAACAGGTTACCTCATGATATTTTTACAAGGTGATCATTTCTAGCTGACACGGATCCCAGAATCCCAGATGAATAATGACACAGTGCACTGGTAGTGATGCCGCTAAACAGCCAGTTTTAACCACTACCGAATATGTTACATACAATCGTTTGGTCATGGCACCTTTGAGTTTGCTCGAGGTCACAGTATTTTTACAGGAACTAAGTGGAAACCTAAATTTTGTGGCATAATAGGTGACAGAGGAGAGCCGTAGAAAGAAACGTTCAGCACAATTGGAACACTCTTGTTGAGCCCAAACGGATTATGCATATTATAATATTGCCTAGTCAAATGTCAAAATTAACCTGCTTTGACAAAGAGCCAGGCTTAGGTCTGTATGGTAAAACGAATATTAATCAAACTGCAGTGGCAAGTCAGACACGACAACGTAAAATAAAACCTCCATCGCAATTCTCGACAATTCTCATTCTCTCGTTATCAAAATTTACCAATTGCCCATGCATTTCTAATGGAAAGATCATGACCCTGACCCTGCCCCCGTTATCGACATAGAAATCCTGCTACGAAAATTATCGTGCTCGGCGACCTTTTATGTAATGTGAATCTAACGACGATAGTCTAGATTTGATATTATTGATAAACCTCCCAAACTTTTTTCGAGGTTTGGTCTCTTGACCTGGGTTGGCCGTCTGACCTAGTATGACCCAGACCTAAAATTTTGCCAGAAGCTGCAAAAATTTCGAGTTAGAGATACATGAGTACGGTGGGCTGCGCGAAGGTGTCTTTTTACTACCTGTGGAAACCTGAAGAAGCCGGTTGCCCACCCCCTTGTGTGGGCGTGTGTTAATTCTCATATATTTTGACACTTTCACGATGAAAATTTCGTAAAGACAATGCCATATGATTGTAAGCAACCGATTACAAAGCAATCGCTTTGTTTGCGGCGTTAAACATAAGGCTATACTACCGCAGTGGTCAAAACTGTCTGCATACCTACCTTGGGTGCTAAAAATTTGGAACTTATAGCAAAACGCATTTTTTTTTTTCTATCGAAAGATATTGATAAAGCAAAATGTTTGGGTGTCTTAAGGACAATGTCAATGTCGAAAAGGTCAAGCTAGGTCATCTAAGAAAAGGTCAAACGAATTCAAAGTCAAAATTTTTAAATTTAAAAATTTTCTTTTTTCAAAATAATGTATGGTTCAGGGAGTTCAATGATATACAAACTTGTTAATCGGGCAATGTGTTGTTGGTTATGAAGCATCAAGATGGTCTCAGGTGACCTTCCGAAAATGCCTCGGGCTTACTCGGTCACCGTTGGTCGGGGGCTAAAATTTCCGGCGTGTTTCTGGCCAAAACTACCCCGGAGACAAGTTTCGTTTTTCTAGATATGGTGGTGTAGCCTTGGTCGATCTGTCCTGGAATGCCCCTTTATAACAAAAGGCCAACATGATGATGATCATAGTAACTCTTGGCTTGGCCTCCCAATCGGTATAAAAATCGTCATTATGGACGTAGAAAATGCTGTCATTGCTGAGTGACCTGGCCTGATATTATTTTTTTCCAGAGCACAAAACATTTCAAATTGGCCACCGATCAGGTGTACAGAGCGGCATCTCTGATGCAGAAATGCTTGAACAAAGAACTGGGGGATTCAATTCCCATTGAAGCTCGCGGTGGTGCCGGAAAGCGAGCATCAAAGAGCGAAATTCGTATCACTCCAGGCAGATTTTTTACCCGAACTACTACATCCTTTGTACTTGTAATCTCCAATTGATCTCTCCAGAATCATCCTTTAGATGGCTGTTAATCAAACGTTGAACGTATCATTTCGCCGCAAAACATAACCTTACCATTCTGGCTTTTGCCGCATTATACTCTCCATAAACTCCCTAAATACCTTGGTCTATTTGTTTCCAGGGGACAATAATCACCGCATTTATTTCCCGCTTAATGTTGGTTCTTTGCTGGACCGTATTGTGAATTGGGATTGTTATGAATAGGACTGTGTTGCTCGCTCTCCTTCTCTCTCCTGTCTTGGCCGTCTCGTAGGGTTGATTTTCTGTTTTCTTGGTCTCTCCCGAACGTATTTTGTTTTGTTTGTTTCCTTCCCATAGGCGGACCCAGGGGGGCCACGTGCCTCCCCCGATCGACCCTCGGCGCCCCCTGAAAGGTCGATGGCGCCCCCCTGAAATGTCGCTTCCCACCTCCCCCTCCCCCAGGATGCGAAAGTCGGCGCCCACCGATAGGATTTGGCGCCCACCTGATAGGTTTGCCGGTCATAAGTGGCACCCCCTGGTCCGGATGGCGCCCCCGGGAAGGTGCCCCCTCCGATCGGCAATCCTGGATCCGCCTATGTTCCTTCCACTTTCCTTTCGGGGCAAATACCATGCTACACAATTTGATTGACATATATTTTCCTCCACTTTCGTGAATTGTCCGCTGGATTTTCTGGAACAGAAAATGATGATAAATGGCACTCCAAATGCACAATTCATCACGTATGCAGGACGATACATGCTCGGCAATGTTCGGACTCGTCGCGATACTTTCAATCCATGTAATCTGAAATTAAGCCACAAGTGAGTGAAAGCAGGTAAATGTTAACCTTCTTCATGAATTCCTCGTCATCTCTGACTGATCCAAGAGCAAAGTAGACATGTCCTTCTTGATCGTACATCGGCATCCACTGTGCGTTGAGGCGGTCCCGGCCGCGTTCAGTCGCAACCCCGAGACATCACCCCCTTCCCCCGTCAGGGAGTGTCTTCTTCATGACGCCGCCGAGGCGCCCTGAAACCACTGATGATCACCGGCCGGTCTACCACTGTCCGGAGACCCTGGATCTGCTTAACTTGCTCATGTGATCGACAATCACAGAAAAGCTCTTAGCACGGAGAAGCCTAGCACGCACGTGGACAGCGTAGTTGATTTTTGGTATTCCTCGCCATCTTAACTCTGCAGAAAGGAAACTAAAGCACCCAGCAGCATGCGCCCGTGTTTGAGTGAAGGCAGCCTGATGCTGGCGTGTCTCTGACAGAAAGTGGAAGCGTCTTGAAAGCCATAGTGCTCCCTATGAATTACGTATTCAAAACTAAATATAATATCGAAATACACTGTCGAGTCCTTGAAATCAAATAAACGAACCAATGTGTCCATTTACCAGTTCGATTTTCCCCAAAATAAGTTACAAAAAAACCTGAGGACATTGAGAAAGTACGCTTTTAAATAATATAAAATAACTCACTTGTCACACTGTGTTTGGACTTAAAATACCGTGTAATAATAAAAACGTATCTATTCTCGCACAAAAAAGGCGAGACCTTTCTCAGCGATAAAAATTCCGCGTAGAACAATGTACGGCATGTGCTAACACCTACATGTATATGCTTGTGCTACGTACTTGAAAAATTCATCACATCGTATTCGACACCACGGGGTACCCTCTAAGAGAATCCCTGCGAAGTTTCTAAAACATCGCTGCCACTAAATATGAAACGTGTCACATCACTTGGCACAAACAACTTACGTACACATGGCCAGCTGTCCAGTTCTGCAGTCATACTGAGAGCTGGTTTCACTTCCTGCTCTACCAATGCGCGCTCAACACCACGAATAGCGAAGATGCCCAAATTACAGCTGATCCGTTGCAACAAATCGTGCTAAGCCGTCCCAACATTATAAATGTGCAAAACATTTCACTCCACTAGACCTATCTCTGACTAGCATACCACGGGCGCGCGGCGCCACACGCACTGTTGCTGGTGCCTTCGATCTGCCGTTGTACCCGCTCTTATCGAAATTGCCTGCCGTATTATCGCCAGCAGCGAATTCACAAACTTCGTCTTTAATTTCCGATCTTCCTCCTCGCGAAGTTTCGACACTTTAACCTGCAACTGTACATATGAAAAACCAGTGCTGACAGGGCCAGTGTGCCATACGTGAAGAGAGATATGATATCATCACACCAATGACGGTTGGAGCCATTATGCTATTGTGTGCAATTGTCAGACCGACAGGCAGTGTGTCAGGCTGGCAGATCGTGCAATGCCAATCTTAACGCTGGATATGACAGAAGACACAGAATGCGGACTGATCAGAGGAAACGGTTGTGCTTACAGTGTTCAGCGCACAACTATAGCGCCTCCAGGCACGAACTAGACAGAGCAATACAAAAGCGAGTGCATAAACACAATAAATGTATATGGGGACTAGAAAGTGCACTGCTGACTAAAATGTTGTCACCGCCCTTTTTGCGTGGCGGAGGCTCATATATATGTACAGCTTCCCAAGGATATGACATGATGGCATGATATGGTGTTGGGCAGCATATTGCAGGTGCTATTCATGCGTGGTAAATTGCTCTTTATTGTGTTGAGGTGCAGATTAGGGGCCCTCAAGGATGAACATAATCCGGATAATACAACGAAGGTGGAGTGCTCCCCCTCGTAAGGAGAATTGGCCGGTGGTGAAAGACGGAACAATGCTGAAAGGTACAGATGATACCTCACCCGGCAGTTGTGTAGGCATTGACTAGTAAACTTAGCGTGGGCAACAATAATAGTTTCAGCTACGTGAACGTTTCCATACAAATGCAAAGCTTATAGTTTGGTCATCGTGTTCTGCATAGGTGTTTTAAGTGGAGCAATGTGCCTAGTCCGTCTTCCTTTTTAGAGGCTGATGTTTGAAATGCAAACGGAAAATTTAATCAGCTAGGTAAGTGCAGCTAAAAGGAAGGTGGTATTAATTTATGGTCTGTCACCATGGGTGGAAAGTCCGGGGAGTTGGCGGGGGGGGTTGGTCAGGAACACTTGGAATTTAGCGTTAACCCATTAAGGACCCCCTGGATCGAGAAGAGATATCCAGCCCTGATTGCGACGGTATGGTTGGCCAAGTTTTAGTGTAATCGTAGGCCTTATTCCTTGAAAAATGATAGATTGACTATATTACCTTATCACTCCACCCAATATCTTGAATGTTACATTACCAGCATAAGAAAACAAAAAATCAGAATATTAAGAGAAATAATTAGTTGTTTTCAATCCTTAGCCATGAGAACATATTACATGACCGTAACATGTAGCGTATTTCAACATGGATGCGTCGTATTAAAACAGCTCCTCTAAGCAGTAGATCGGACAGACAGAAAGTCTTAAGAGCTTCTACCCACAGTCAGCTCTCGTACTAGCCTGCAAAATGGCACGCTGGTTACCAGATGTTAGACACGATATGTGTGTAAACCCGATGGCGGTAAATTGAGCCTCCTATTCTACATGTGCGGTGTATTGTGCGATATTTAGCCGTTGGATCTGAATATTGGCACACTGCACTGCTCTCGTCGGAGCAGCGTAACAGGCGTGCCCTATCCAGAAGTCAAACAGAGCCATTCTGCTGAAACAGCGCTGTATAAGTGAAAAATGAGCTAGATTTGTGAAAGTCCTTTCTCGTCGATAATTGTGTTTTGCTGTTTCCACCCTGCCCCTCATCACCAGAGTGCATATGTAGCCTGGCGGATCATGCAATGTCTCAACGCAGTGGAATCATGCTTCATCCCTTCCTATACCCACAGATATCTCTTTGTTTTTAGTGTTCTTTGGTAACACTTTTGCAACCCACCTTGTTCTGGTGGCGGGAAACATGGTTAAGCCATTCTAAAGGCAACCGGACTGTACGTTGTCTGCATTGCCTGCTCTAGGGTCTCGAGTTCTTGTAAATCCTAGCAGGTCCATCGAGTCTGAGTAACATTGCGGTTTTCGCCTGGTAATTTCAGCAGGTATAAGTATGGCACGGTGGGGTCTGAGACCAAAACGTGCCGCGTTGCTTCCTCCCCAGCTGCATTAGCTGCGCGGACGTCGGATTGAATCCTCAGCCACAGGATCCCACGATTCCAGCCGTGTTGCGATAGATGGGCGGCTCGGAGATCCTCACTCCGGCTGCCGACGGCTCCGGCGCCGGGTGGGTTCCGAAGGACGACAGGGACGCCTCCAGAGGGTCGCAGCCGGCGTTAGAGGTTCGGCGGATCGCCACCGTGTCGGCGCGATAGAAGGCGCTGCCGTCGCTACCCGGCCGCGGCGGGCCGCCCAGCCGGGGCGGCAGAGTGCGGTTCAGGACAGAGGTCGGCACCGTCGGCGGCGGCACGCGCTGGAGCGACATCGAGGCGCGGCTGAAGGCCGGCGAGGGCACCGGCGTCATCAGCGGACTCATCTCCAGGCCAGACATCTGCTCCATGCTCCCGGTGCGGGTGTGGCGGCGAGGAGGGCCGGTCGACGAGAACACGCTCGATGTGGAGGGCACACCGCTCATGGAGAGGATGGCTGAGGTGGATAGTACGCCGGAGTTGGAGTGGATGCCGGACGAGGAGTACAGCCCAGGAATGGAGTGGACTCCGCTGGACGTGGAGTGGACGCCGGAGGTGGAGTAGAGCCCGGAGGCAGAGTGGACACCAGTGGACGTGGAGTGGACGCCGGAGGTGGAGTAGAGCCCGGAGGCAGAGTGGACACCACTGGACGTGTCGTCGCTGCCGCTGTGGGTGCGTTCGTGACCAGCAGAACCCGGTGGATGCCGTGGTGGTGAAGTTACCTCGCCACGAGCCGAACCGAGTGACGCGTACTGCTGACCCCGAACGTAGTCCTGAAATCAGCAAAAGAACAAGCGTTAGAGTATGGATTCCATGGGGATACCAGCTAGGGTGCGTGAGATGTTGCAAGATTTTTCTTCCGTTAACCCCAAACCTTTTGAGTTCCGCGTGACACCATGTTTTTACTTGTCTGAAAATCAAGACTAATCTAATATGTTTAAGAAAGGCGGAATCTCTAATGCATCCATCCAGGCCTTCTGCCTGTTGGCATTCTGGATGTTTTGTACGCTTTTTTCGGTGCATATACGAAAAAATGTTCATGAAGCATCCTGCATTCCATTTTCGGTTTCCAATCCCACTATTGTATTTGGTAGCTCATGTCGCTTAACTCTATATATTCTTTAAAACAACCTAATTTTTGTGATGTACGGTTTTGAGAATCGGAAAACCTTTGAAAACATTACACAATTTTTTGCTACACTTTTCCAGACGTTTCCACAACTTTACATTGTTTGAGATGTACCAGAATATCCGAGATAAGGTTCGATGTATAGCACAGGCCAGCCTGCCTATTACCTAGTCCTCACATGCATCCTCCTGGCTCTCCTCGGACGCACTTTCCTTCAGATGTGTCTATTTTACTGAAAAACAGGCACATTTGTTTCCAGCGGCGTGGAAGGAACCTCGCTTTGTTTACGGACCAGTGACCTCTCAAGGTTTCTCACCGGTCACTCTTCGCCCCCAGCAGCGGTATCTGGAATGAAGGGTCCAGTGCCCTGTCAGCAGTCCCGGTTTCTGGAACGGCCGACAGCTGCCCGCCGGGTCTGGCGTCAGCCTCCGATAAAAGGTGACCGAGCACGGGCACTTTATCGGCCTGAGACGGCCCATGGAGGAGTGCTGGGATATATCACTTCAGGGTACGCTATGTGACAGTCACAACTCCGTTGTGAACAGGGGAAACGTTCAGCTTCTCGTCTGATGCGTGAGAGAACTTATGTGCTGAACATACCGTGCAACTAAACTTCACCTTTAGCGTTCTCGTCCCCATCACCGCTGAATGGAGCCAAAGGAACTATGCCCAGGAAAAAGATAGCAAATACATGTATCGAAATTCTCCTATGATATTCAGACGCATAACTCAATAAATAAATATATCACGTTAACAGCATTTAACTCGCGCCCCACCGGGGTCCGGCACCACCTTCGCCCCACCGGGGCCATCGATGCCTCCCCTCTAACTCCGAAAAGATGGGGGTTTGCGCAAATCTGCAAAATGCATTAGAAAGCTCGCATGAACTCAGTAAGAAATTACTTTGCACGTTTAAGCGCTCAGGTCAATGCTTTGACCTCCAGAGGTCAAGTTAGGTCACGATAGGCTATTTTCGCTCAAATATGCAATGCCTAAGAAAACTGGACATAGCTCTTATGCCATTAGAGCTATTGAGATCTGGTAATGTCAGATCGTTTCCGCTATGTGGAACATAATGACCCTCTGCCAGTGGTTTGACCTCCAGAGGTCACCCCGTGACTTAATATGGCCTGAGGTCACGAAAGGTCAGAAAGTGGCCTTGCCGTATATCAAATGAAAGCCAGTGACCAGACATACACGATGGTGTTTGATTCAGCGCTCCAGCTTAATTCGGTCAAAAGTTATTAGCAAAATACTTTTTGACCCCTGGCGACCTTGGATGACCTCGGAGAGGTCAAAGGGCAAACATGACCCCGGAGATCCATGAAAAGGTGCCCATGAACACTTTTTTTGAGCAGTTTGAATATTTGAAATGATTTTTGTGACTTTTAGATCATAAGACAGTTGTTCCCATTCTTTTCCAATGGGAAAGGTCACCTCGTGACCTTACCTCAGGTCACAAAATCGAAAAATCCCGGATATACACCTTGTAAGCCCTGGGGTTTCATGAAGTGCAGGAAGTTTCAAATCAATCGAATTAGAAATGTAGCTCTTATAGAGCTCAAAAGTTGAAGTGAGGTGACCTTGGTTGACCTCGTCTGATGACCTGACCGTGAGTGACCTGGAATAACAAATCTCAGGGATCGTAGGAAAATGATGGGGTAAGAGATAGAGCCCTCAACTACGGTGCTGCGCCTCGTCCTTGCTCTGCTATCCCGAAAAAACCTTAGGGGGTGGGCCATCGATGCCCCCGGTGGCTCGAGGGTTAAGACTTTTGAATGGATAGGGGAGACTGGGTTCAATTGTAAAAATTTCACATTTCTGGTCCTAGAGAAATATTGTTTTGAGTTATAGCACTTATAATTACATTTTTATCAATTTTGAAGATTTTGCAATGTGACAGACGTAGAAAGATTTCAAATTAAAATAAAATAGGGGTCACAATTTCAGTTCTAAAAAATTACTTTGGCTGTTACAATTGACCCCACGTGAGGGGCAATTGTAGCAGCACCGGGGTCAATTTTACCATGTTAAAGCCGTATGGATTTCGGCGATTTATTTGTACCATAAAAAACATCCTAATGCAAACACTTCTGCATCTTTGGCCTGCTACACTCAGGCTTCGGCATGTACTTAGTCTAAACCACAGTTTTCACAGATGTCTCCCTGATATCTCTCAACGGCAGTGCAAGGCATTGTAAATGCAAAAATGTACCTATAGTTTGACTCAAATCTCCTTGATTTTTTCAAACTAGGCACATATAGCCTTAGCAGCTGATGTGCCCGTAAACCCCAATTATCATCGTTATTTTTCAATATAAGAGATATTATATAGGGCAGCCCACATTGCCACTTTTCAGAAACATATACCAACCTACGAACAAACATTTCATTGGAAAGCAATGTGATTATCATAAATAGCGCACTCAGGGGACAGCGGGCCCGCACTCTACCCTCCTCCTCCCCATTGTAGGATCCAGGGGGCAAACAGGGCAATTTCCCCTAAATCGCCAGATTTTTGTCGATTTTCTTCAAAATCCATGTTTTCCCGTCTTTAGGCCACTTTGCCCCCCAACGGTCGGCCTGGATCCAGGCCTGCCCCCCCCAACGTGTTATGTGCCTCCTCCCAAAAACGGTTGACACTAGGTCCGCGAAGAAAAAGTTCATCGCTCCCTCACCACCTCCCACCAGGATATGAAGATTGGCCCCTTTGAGTAAACACGTGCGCCCCCTTCATCGGCCTGACGTCCCTTGTCAGCCCCCCCCACGAACATCCTGTGTGCGCGCCTGATCATAAAATCACTAACCTAGCTACTGCATTTGTGCAGTAGAAGCAAGTTGAATACGTCGGAAGGCCATAGGGGTCAATTGTAACATTGTTACATTTGACCCCAAGAGAAAATGTTACAATTGTCCCCATCGCAACGCGCAATTTTTTAAACCGAATTGTCGCTCAACGAGCTGGCCTAGGCGACAGATTCTGTGCTCATTTCGTAGATAATTAAACACTCTTTATTCGCGGAAACTGTTTCCGCTGTACCTTATCATACCCATCAATAAGCTAATATAATTTAAATATTTCAAAAGTTACAAAACACCCTAAAAACACACAATTGTGACCAGCATCTGACTTGTCCGCCGCACCGAGTTGAAACTTCATTAACAAAGGCAGCAGCTGATTGCGCATTTCCGGTTGTGCTACTAGATCCATCCCTTGATTAGTTTAGACAATACGGTCAGTGTTACAATTGTCCCGTGTTACATTTGACCCCAGTCTCCCCTACCACTTTTATCTCTGTTTACCTCGGCCAAAAACATTTTCTTGAACATTTTCGGTTTCAAGTGAGGTAAAAAGGTGGAAATGAAGACACATGAGCTTCAGTTGGGAAAGCATTTCCTTTTAAGTTCTAAAAGCCCCCTCGTAGCTCAGTTGGTAGAACGTTGGGTTCCGGCCCGCTGCTCAGAAACATGCAGTGGCAGTGCATGTCCAGGCTAGGAACTGACTGGCGAAAAGGTGACCTGAGCGGGGTGGCTGTCCCTGTGCTTTGTGGGATGTTAAACGCTGGCTTCTAAATCAACCCTTCAGTGTGGGAGTTGCTCGTTCGGTTGGTGGGATCGGGGTCTCCGTGCCAAGTCTCTTGATGACTTTAGTGAGACTCCGACTCCAGAAAACCGAACTGGGAGCAATTTTAACAAACTATATAAAGTCCGTTATTTTTGCGAACAGAGCTCTTTGGTGTCGGGTATTCTAGTGCCTCCAGGGAACATAACATGGATAGGTATTTTACCCTCTCTTTGTCAGTGGCGATTACATGGGCGCCGAAAGCGGGGGGACGGGGGAAAAGCGTCCCCCTATTGGCCAACCAGGGGGGACGTCTCCCCCAAAAACAAAAATTGGGTCAATGGTCATTAATGCTGTCAGGTACCGAATATGCTCAACGTTCGCCTCTTCCGGTCAGCACCAGCCCGGGTCCGTCCCCCCTGCGAAAATTCCATGGTGGTGCCCCTGGGCGATGATATCTTTTAGAGATGATGATCTTATTGATAGAATCGTTCGAGTCATGTTTTGTGGTGTTTTGAAGCTCGAGGAACTGATATTTATTAGAGCCTCTAACCAGATTCTTTGGGGCCATCGTGTCTTCAGTATTATTCATACCATACGTTTATTTCTACCTACCACGCCAATATGCACTCAAAGATGAGGCGGGGGGGGGAGGATCACGACACAGGGAGACAGAATGCGGCGGACCCCAAAGCCACAGCCTCTACAGCAAAAAAGGAGTAGGTCAACGCCGCAATACAAAACATGGAAATCGTAAAGATGCGACGGCATACAACGCACCTCTCTGGAGGTCACATATGCTCCGTCAAGCTGCCTGGGGATGAGACTTATGAGAAGCGCCGGTGGGAGCAAGGTATAAATTATGATAGGTGCGGGGCTCCAAGCTTCCTAGACTGAGCGGTTCAGTACCCGAAGACAGAAACGATACGAATGCGACAGTCTGAGCCCGTCTCGGCACGCGACACCCGTCTACCGCGCGGCTGACATACCCTGGGCTTGCTGTGGTGCAGGTGGGAGCTGTTCTGGTTGGCGTTGGTGGCCAGGTCATCGTCTTCGGTGTCGCTCAGACCCGGCGGTCCGGAGTCCGCCGTCTCCGTCTCGGGTAGACGAACTATCGACGACCTGCCAAAACGCTTCAGATGCATGACCTGTTCTAGTGGGGATACAAGCTGCGGGGGACAGTCTAACAGTACTACTGCTGTTTGACTAATTTAATGCCTTACAAGATAAGTTATTCTATCGTACGCCGAAACATATTTGAAAATGACAATCAGTATATATTTGAGTTTTTCCCTAACCTAACTCAAATTAATGATGGAAAAGAAAAAGGATGATGTCTGCAGTGTGGGCGAAAATTCAATAGGTAGGTGGCGATTACTAAGATTATCGGTCCGTATGCACAATACCTTACATCGCCCTCGCAGCGTTTGGAAACCTAGCTACCAATCCTGGCTCACCTCTTCGCTCTGGGGTCAGCAGCTGGTGTGGAGCGTGATTGAGTGGCCCATCCGGCCATCTCCGAGTCTGGAGACGTTTTGGGAGAGCCAACAGCCGGCTGGTGCCAGTACACCGGCTCCTCCTGCTTGTGCTGCCGCAGCGTCAGCGCCTGTCTCACCAGGCAGCTGATCTGACGCCGGGTGCCGGCCTCAGCCGCCACAATCGCCTCACCGCCGCCGTCCGCCGGCTGCCTACCAGCTGTTTCCACCTCGTCCAGCAGCTGCAGCTGCTCGGCTGACCGCAGGTACGCCGCCCCCAGCGAGACGCGCAGCTTGAAGGTCCAGTGCCGCTTGATGGAGAGCAGCAGCCAGAGCAGCACCCAGAGGCCGGCGTGCAACAGCTGGGCGGCCAGAGCCGTGAGCAGGGCGGCGCTGCTGGCGGCAGCTCGCCGGGTCAGCAGCGCCAGGTCGTGCAGCTGCGGGCCCTGACATCCCAGACAGGCAGTCAGCAGCAGCAGGGCGGCACAGTGTGAGGCGTAGCCCAGAGCTGGACGGTCGCTGGGCAGCGTCTCGATCTGACACCGACGCCGCTGTCGGACCAGGAAGGAGCGATACTTGTGGTAGCCGTACCAGTAGATGACTGAGGTTGTTGCCAGCTGAAGGCCAGCTGAGAGCAGGTACAGTATGACTGTCACCGGAGCGCCTGCGAGGAACCGCTGCCGCACGTTTGACGGAACTGTGTCAGCCACAGTGTGAACCTTGTACAGAACGGAGAATCCGTCCCACGCACACACGCTGACGATGGCTACAGTGATGTTGTGTGCCGAGAAAATAGCTCCGAACCAGCGGTTGCCGGACCAGAAGCAGGCCGCGTATTGAAGTCCGAAGACCAGCAGTGCCACGGCGTAGTTCGCAATTTCACCGCTAGGCGCCGCCAGTGTGGCGAACTGCTGGTTGATTTGTGCTCGGAGCTGCTCATCTTCCGATAGGGAGATGCGTTGTCCGACGACGATGGAGTGGTTACTGCTGAGGGTGAAGACGAGGGAGGGCTCGCCGTGGAACGCCTGAAGACTGCTGCTCCACACACGTTCTGCGTCCGGAGTGATCAGGTTAGGTCAGTGCCGGACCTCGTCTCTGTTAATCAATACAAATCTACACCATAAAGCATGTGCGTGGGAACGGGAGTGGGAGCAGAGGATGCATGACCCCAGAGTGCTCCGATTTTGAATTATCCACCTTATGGCGGCATATAGAAATAACCTAGAAATAGCCGTTGTCCTCCAATATTCTGGACGTTCCAGGGCTTGTATCTAGGTCACGGCTACACACGCTTCATGCATCGTTAAGCACATCCACGGTGACTCAGGGGCGGATCCAGCATTTCCTCCGGGAGGGGGCCATTTCAAGACTCGGGGGCCCGTCGTTTAGGGGAGGGGGCCCGCGACTCGGGCCTGCGGAAAAAACGTTAAATGTGATGGAACTCAGCTTAAAAAAATTGGTGCCCTAAGCCTAACCCGGAGTCATTCTACAGGTTACCACCACACCTACACGCTCGCACGCACTTTATAGTCAATATAGTGCGTATTATATATACAGACAGGCGTTTCACTCATAACACCCTTGCGTGGGGCCCGGCAGCTGCGGCGGGAGGTGTTTCTTTCCAGTGCTTAAGGTTGGCCCACGGTGGGGGCGATCGCCCCATCGCTCCCACCTTGGATCCGCCCCTGCGGTGACTCTTGCATATATTATGCGTTTCATAACATTTTCAGTGTCCGATGAAGTAGTCGCAACTTAATTCCATACATGATTGAATTTCCATCTTCAAAACTTAACGCACAGCACTCATTTTGAGTATGAAGTGCAAAGATGACTGGTTGGTGTCAGTAATGCCGTCCAATGTGCAAAAGAGCCAACTGCTGTTTTACAATTTCGTAAGCTAGATCTCTATTCGGAGCTTCATAAGTCATGGATCACAATTCAATGATCAAAGAAACCATTTATCGCTTTTCAATTGCAAGTTATATTTGTCTCAGAGTCAGCTATTGTATTCGGACCGAAGCTGTCGCCCGTGAACCTTAAATGTCGAGCGCATACAATATCAGGCATCGCTCGCTGCTGAACGAATCCTTCGAGGATTCGTTGGATGTCGGACTGAAGTTGCAAATCTAATATGATGCATGAATCCATGAATGCACAGAAAACTGTTTTCAACGTTGTGCGTTTAGCGATATGCCAACAATATTTGTTTCGAAAGAGCAGGCCACTTACTTTACATGCGCACGTATTTTACATTCAAATCTGCTGTGCCACAAGGCTATTCAGCTGCTGAATACAATAAGCCGGGAGGCAGGTTGAGCTGAAACACCATTGGGATTATTCACGTCGTAACCTTAAACTAATTTCCGGTGAATGATGAAAATTGGCATTCACGTCACACTCTTGACGCTCCGTCTTGAGATATTTCTGGAACTCAGGTATTTGCTATCCACGTCACATAGATTACTAACATTGGGGATTCAAGTCGAAATCTAAACATGATTTTGTAATAATAATAATGATAATGGTAATAATAATTATTATTATTATAGGTATTGGGGTTTAATGACACCAACTGCCAGGATTTTACGGTGTTGCAAACTCTCACCATGTTGGAAGGGATTTGGGGATCAGATCGCCTTACTAGAGGCTCCGGCGGGACTTGAAATCAGAACCGATAGCTTGGGAGATTTCGATGCTATCCACTAAGCCACTCATCTCGACAATATAATTTCGTATTCACGTACGTGGATATCTTAGGTGACTCTTCTATGATGTAGTTCATTTCAATTTTTTTTTGGTATATGCCATAGTACACAAAAAGTTCTAAAATTATTTGCGCATGCGTCAGAAAAAAGGATTGGTAATTTGAGAAAAATGTATTGGACAGTTGGAAAATTGTGCGGTGATGTGTTGATATGACATGATATAATATAGGCGTTTTTAAGCTGAAATGATAGAACAATAATATGCATCAAGGTACCGTTGAATTTAATGCTGAAATCCTTGAAATCAAGCCTGGAGATCTCTTCTTGATCCAGAGGGTCCTAGCTGGGTTAACGCTGGCGCGGCAATACAAGCCCTATAGAAAGCCTATCGGAGACAAAAATCCTGGGGTCCTGCCATCCCAACCCCCTCCCCCGGATTTCACCCCATGCTTGAAAGAGCACTTCCCTATGCAGAATATTCAATACGAGCTGAATGGAAATGTCTGCTCTCGTTATCGGATAATGTTTTAATCTGATAGCAGTAGGTTCCAAGGCAGGGCTGTGCAGAATCAAGAAATGAAGTGCACTGAAAACATGGGCGGGGGGTGATCTTAATTCGACTGTTGTATTATTTTGATTATTCCGTTTATTTATTTCCTCCCCACGAAAAATTACGACTTACATGCTTAGAAAAGGAATTAGTGCAAAATTGCATGAGGCTGATTTCAGCATTATAGTGTTCAAATGGCCATCCGACAAAAGAGCAACGTATGTATGTACATGTTTCCACGGTTACACAGCTGTTGACGTCGGCCGCTTTAACACGCGCATGGACGGGGGAGAATGGGTATTCGCCCCACTCGGGTTCTTCGGAGATAGATAAAAATGACGACGCGTAGCGTCGCCGTAGGTACTTGGTATTTTCACAACTTTAAGCAAAATTTTAAGGTTGGATCATCTCAGGTCACCAGCCCACGTCAAGTGACCCCACCTAAATAAAAGCTTAAGGTGGCATAAGTCAGAACAGGGTTAACCTATCCGGTTGAAACTCAAATCACACAATGGGCCCACCTAGTTCTACAAAATATATTCTGGTATTTTTTATATCGATGACCTAAGGTCAGGTACCTACAATCCATGACATCTCCATTGGAAATACATGGCGAAAAATGGTTTAAACTGATAACTTATTAACGAATGGTGGTAGAGCATTTATGTTAACGTCATTAGGCTCGTTGCATCCTTGCGGTTCTCATTATATGCATTTCGACCCAATTTGACCTTGATCTGACCGTAGGTCAGGGAAAATCCTAGATTTGACCTGGCAAGGTCATATTATATATAATTTGATTCGGTTTTCCGCGAGGATTCCAATGGTCTATATTTTCTCTTTCAGATGTAATGACTAAAAAACCTTCATCTACATGTTATCCCTATGGTGGCATGCATTGACCTCTAGTAGCCTTAGATGTGACCTGACAAAAAAAGTGTTCAAAAGTTTTTCTGAAAGAATTGGATGGGCTATCCAAAACCTTCTATTGTTTTTTCGCTATCTAACGTGGTTCTCGAAATCACAAGCGGGGGGGTACCCGACACCTGTCAAAGCAAAGGTGGCTCAGTCCCCGTCAATGCCTGTGTTAAGGTGAAATGCTCTTTCACCCGTTCCGATATGTAAAAAATATACATATTTTACATGGAATGACTCGTATAAAGTGGAAATAGGTAGGAATTCGCGCTACCTGCATACCCCATATGGATGGGAAATGTCAGCATGCACTATCATATTAACATATCCAATAATGGAAAAGCACCCAATATCCTCAACATCCTCTAGAGAAAATCACATCAGGCAATGGAGTCCAGGTAACCCTAATAAAGCATTTCCTGTCATTGCTGTCCTCATCAAATAAACCAAAGATTGGACATGACATTCCATGGCGGTTTATGGGAATTGAGGGGGTCGGGAACGCAGCAGTAAAAGTGATCTCGTCGCACCATGACACATCAATCTTGTATGATGATCCCCATTACAGACGATGAAAAAGGCATCAAATCAAGCGAAATTTTTCCACCAGTCAATTTGTGGATATGAAGTCCTTTTTCGAGGGCGGATCACTGGCTGAACATATACGAGTGAAAGAGAACAAAGTCACAATTGGCTTTTTTGGTACAGGGCTGCCTGTGCCAGAAGTGAGCAAACTTGGCCCAGTAGTGAGTAGTGTTGGTTTGAAGAGAATATCATGCAGAAAATGAACATGCCAAGTTCTCAGGGGTCCGACGCATGAGCGATTCATTCCTTATGCTTTTAACTTAAATTGCTCGACATCATCTACCCGTGTGGTTTAGCACTCCCTTCCAGGAATTCGTTTGATTTATATTGGCTCTTTTGGTCCACTTCCAGTTTGGAAAATATACATATCGGCATGTATTGGTAAGTTTTCACACCACATTCCAAATCATAATGGTTCTGTCAAACTCTCTCTGCCATTTAAGGTTAGATACGTAACTTCAATAGGTACATACGTATACAGTATGTATGTACATACCTATGCCGGAGGACTACAGCAAGGCCAAGGCAATAAATCGATATCCATCTCTTACCAGTTAGCAAAAACAAAGCTACCCTAATTAATACAATCTCTTGATACATTTAGCAACAAAAATGGACGTCGTCACAAGGTAGGAGGGGTGGGGGGAAAGAATGCCCTTAATTTCCATGTAGAGCAATGTCCTATCCAAGCCGGGTTCCTAGAGGGCTTACAAATTACTGGGGGCCTGAGTGAAAGGGCACGCGAAGCTCAAATCCAAAACTCGTTTGGATCTAGAGAGGATAATTAAATGCTTTGGCGGTAAAGCTTGTCCGATTTCACCTTCCCCAGTGAGCTTTTTTTGCCGGTGCGACACTTGACAACATAATGGCCCTGAATAATAATAATGGCCCTTAGTATGACGCTCGCTTCTGTCTGTTACCTACCTCTCCCCAAGTATCCCGTGTCGATGAACTTGGCTTCGATGATGAGTCTAGCCAGCAGGAGCAGTATCGACGTCATCAGGTGTAGAAATGCCGTCGTTGGCCCCCCGTGCACCCACGCCCTCCTCAGCCACGTGTCGGCACGCGTGCCGTCCCTCCAGTAGGACGCCACGTGTGCCCCTAGCGAGGCTCCGTCGTTGGCGAGGTTGCCGATCCGACAGCACCCGGCGATGAGGAGGAACGGCAGAAGGACGACGGTTCCGGCCAGCAGGGCCAGCGAGGCCGTCAACTGCCACTGCTGCCGAGAGGGTGGCAGCTGACTGAGGCTGAGCCATCGCGTGGCGGCCACGTAGGTCAGGTAGGACGTGGCCGCAAGCACGGCGATGGTGTACCAGACGGAACTGATGCTGTTGGAGTGGCAGCGGCAGCAGCAGCAGCACGGGCGCCTCCGGCTCGGCGCGGCGGCGGCGGTCGTGTCAGAGGTGTCTCCTGGACCCAAGGTCGCCTCCGAGGGCGTAGTCTCAGACAGGGCCGCCATGCTGCCCTGGGGGAAGAGGGATTTTTGGTGCAATTCATGCAGTATCTAAACGTACAGTCTGTCAAAACCACCTGTCTGCGGTGGCGGATACAAGGGCGGGGGGAGGGGGGGGGTGGAGTAGGGAGCTCAAGCTTCCCGCCAAATGCCCGAGTGCCTATATCGAGTGCGAATGGATAGCCGGAGGCTGTTCCGAGGCAACGCAATGGCGGGGGAAGTTCGAACTCCCTAGTCTCCTCCAGTGAAGTCCTAAATCCGCCACTGGCTGTCTATATGAACTATTAGATATAGAGAAAACAAATATAGACATTTGGAATCCTCGCAGCAAGCCGAATCAAATGCTATAGAAGATGACCCTGCTAGGTCAAATCTAGGATTTGACATGACCTAGGCTTAGGTCAAGGTCAAATTAGATCACAATACCTATCATTAGAACCGCAAGGATACAAAAACTCAATGCCGTTAAAATAACCGCTTTACCGCCATCCATCAACAAGTTATTCAGCTTAACCCGCGGAGCGGAGGTGGGTACTAAACTGCCCCCACCCCACCTATTTTTCAGAGGTGGCCGGAGAACCGTTCGCCGCCGGAAAACGTCACTTGGCCACATTTGAGAGAGTTTATGAACGCGTCGGTTGGGGAAGGAATGTTGAAAATCCGTTTATCATTTTTTTACTTATAGGTTTTCAAAATTCTTCTTATATTTTGAGACCGTCGCAATTGCGTGCTCGCACCGGTTTGCCTGCACTGTAGACCGAGCAGCGACGTCATAGCGTCATGTAATTAAAATATCTGTCAAAGTCAACCCACATGAAGGTCCAGATCAATTTCAAAGGTCACAGGTCAAGGTCATTGACTCCAGTATTCCGGTCAGATGGCATTATTCAGTATGACGTATGTTAGGCTATGACTTTATAGTTAAGGCTACTCAAGGTCACAAGTCACGGTAAAAGGTCTTCTTCAAGGTCGAACCCTCATTTCCCGCCCAAAGGCTGCTATTGTGCCAGTTATATTCTACATTATTGTGAATATGTCAAATTGTTACGTCAAAGGTCACTGACACTGAATGTACTTGATCTCAAAATTTCATAAACATTGTAAGGGACTTTTCCCTCTATGACCATAGTCCGCTTTTGGTGTATTCCGGGCTTTTTGCTGCAGGGGCAGATGCAGACCCGAGTTTTTTTTTTTTTGGGGGGTGGGCAAACCCATGTCCGCCTCTCCTCCTGGGGGGTGGTGGGAGCGAATATTGTTTGGCTCTACAGACCTAGTGTAAACACCTTTTTTCAGTGCTCGACAGACCTAGTATAAGCTACCTCTACAAGTACATGATCGCTCTCCGGGGGGGGGGCAAAATATAGTTTGCCCCCTCCAGCGCTTTGGGGGGGCCATGGCCAGAATGCCTTCCCCCCTGCGTCCGCCAATATTTTGCTGCACAATCACGGCCTTTCCCAATAGGTCTCCAGCACGGTCCTGATTTGATATTTAGACCTCGTTTGACCTTGAAGATATTGTCTTAAGTCAATGATACTTTGCCATAAGGTAGATCACCATTGCCCCCACACCCCCCCCAGCGGACGTTTTTCTAACCCTCTTGGTTTCTGAGATCTCATGGGGGGAGCACTTTAGGACCCCCTTTCACTGCACGTTTACGCCAGACCCCGTTCCACTGCGCGTGTTTAACCATTTGTCCAACGTATTTGCAACGGGCATGGCTCGTACCTGACTTTAGGTCATCGATATAAAACATCACGGGAAATATTTTGTAGTACACATTAGGCTTATTATGTGATATTAATTTCAGATTCGAAAATTAGCCCTGTTCTAATACTATCTCAAACGTTTTTACAGGCGAAGCCATTTGACCTACAATGGTGACCTGACCTGAAATGAACTGGATCAAAAATGTTGATAAGATTTGCACAAATAATCGCATAAAAGTAATAAAACGGTGCTTCGCGCCGCCGTTTTTGTTCCATCTCCAAAAAACCCGAGGTGCGGGTACTCTCCCCCGTCAATGCGCGCATTAACCCTGTTCTTACTTATGCTATTTTAATTTTGTTTTAAAGTGAAATAAATTAACATGCACTGGTAACCTGACTTGAAATGACTTGGATACAATATTTTGACACAAGTTGCAAAAATATCTGGAAAAAATGTGTGCTAAGTACGGCGGCGCTGAGTGCCGGATTTTTTTAGGCCATCTGTAAAGACCGGGGGGGGAGGTGCGTATACCTGACCCCGCCAATGCACGAGTTACGAGGCCAAGTATGAGCTTATTTTACGAAAACACTTGTGCAATGTATTACTTTGGTGTAAGATATTCACCAAATTCTATGGATGAATCGATAGATCAGCGGTTTCACTTATGATGAGAGCGGGACAGCCGGAAATGGACACCGCTATATAGATTAGCGATTTCACTTATGATGAGGGCGGGACAGCCGGAAATGGACACCGCTATATAGATCAGCGGTTTCACTTATGATGAGGGCGGAACAGCCGGAAATGGACACTGCTATATAGATCAGCGGTTTCACTTATGATGAGGGCGGGACAGCCGGAAATGGACACTGCTATATAGATCAGCGGTTTCACTTATGATGAGGGCGGGACAGCCGGAAATGGACACTGCTATATAGATCAGCGGTTTCACTTATGATGAGGGCGGGACAGCCGGAAATGGACACTTCTATATAGATCAGCAGTTTCACTTATGATGAGGGCGGGACAGCCGGAAATGGACACCGCTATATAGATCAGCGGTTTCATATGATGAGGGCGGTACAGCCGGAAATGGACACCGCTATATCTTTTCTCCGATCTTTCATGCAATCCTCGGGTGCGAGAGGAACATAATAATACTAGAGTCAACCGTAAACAATTTTTTTTTAATTCTATAGTTTTGCATGCAAAAGGATGTCCATAGAACTAAAATGTCTATACCATTCACTGTCCTTTGGGGGAGGTAAGATATGATGCCCTCCTTTCTGGTGCTTTCGGAAGGGGGTATGGCCGGAGCGTTCCCTGCCCTGCGCCCGTCAATGTCATTTAGTGTAAATTTGAGCAGAAGTTCAAACTCCGGAAAGTCGGAGGCAGGAGCGTGGATTTTTTCAATGTTTGAGAGTGCCCAAATCGAAACAATGCCAATAAAAAGGACGTGTTTCTAAACGCTATAGTAAAGTACCACGTAAGTACTAAAGTAGTACTTAGTACTACCGTATAAAAAGGCAACAGTATGATGTAAAACGTGATTTGGCTGTCTCACTGGCCTATTGAACAGCACAAAAATGCAAGTACTTAAAATAGAACATAAACAATTCAACGGCTGTTTTGACACTACTTCGATGTTTTATTATGGGTGCCAGGTATTACGGCACCCCTGGATCAGCACAGAAACTTAGGACTTCCCAATTTTTGTAGATATTGCATTGCCGTATTGCGAGAATCATGCGACAATTTGGAATAGATATATTGTCGTCATATTAAGTGTCATAAATACCCTAAAGAAAAGGGCCAAGGGTGCCTGTCCCCTCCTACGCTTTTCATCCAATTTCCCAATTCATCCGAATCGGAAAGAAATCAGGTTTTATAGTCAGTGCGTGGGAAAAGGTCACAAGGAGCCCATACCCGACGATTTTTTGTTCTTAAGGGGAAAAGTTACGTGTGGGCAGGATGTTTAAGATTGACAGCTTCCTCATTTTTTGTAGTTGACTACGTTTATGGAGTCATCTTTGGGCTATGTGATTGCACTTCTTAAACGTATTGTGAGTCGTTGGGTATGGGGCTATGAGATCACAGTTTGCATCGGCTTGCGCTCGTTATTTTCATTGAGCAAGTGCCGGGTTTCTAGTGTTGCAGTTTATCTTTGATAGTTTCTGGCGCATATCCGACTGATCTGGAATGTATATAAATATAGTTTTGACAGAGTGTTTTTTTTTGCATAGGTGCATCCAGGATTGCTGATCGGGGTCGGGGGATCACTCGGAGCCAATTTTGGACGGCGAAAGCTATCAGGCTGGCGCAAAATCCTGTCATGGAGAGGCCAATACACGTATCCTGGGGAGGGGGAAGCAGAATTTCAGGGGGCGCCACCGCCTTTTCAGGAGGTGATGATGCTTGATCGGAGGGGAGGGTGCAAATTCCACCCTTAACCCTGGATCCGCCCATGGATCTATGTAAAACTGTCCCCGGACGTGTAAATAAATGAAAACTTCGGCGTCAGACAATAACATGAAGCCGATGCTTAATATTGGATAAGCCCCATGGCCAAAGTTAGTGAAAGCCTAGCAGCGTTTCTCTTTATCTTCTCGTGATAAGCGTGAATCTTACGTAAACTTTGCGCCTCATCACCCACTGTTCTTATTCAGGAACGTATGTATGTACATACCTATAAATTGTGTATGCATGTATGTTGGTAGATATCCATTGAGTTTGTTTCGATGTGATATTGTCAGGATCATTGATATTATCAATGCGTTGATTTCCCACACTTTGATTGCGCTACGTCGATGCATCGCCTTTGAACTCAAATTATTACCTTCAATGCCTTACTCAGATGCATTATGACAATATCAACCGGCCCTGGAGAAAAACATTTCCCACATGCGCCACGTTAACATGAATGATAGCTTATATGCTTTCGACATTCTGGAAAAGGCAAAGATACCTATAGCAGTACATGAGTTGCAAATGACCTGTAAATAAGAAGACATACGAAAGAAACCAATAACTCCCCAAAGTAGAGGTTGGTTCAAATGCTCAGTTACCATTACGTATTTAGTGAATGACAGCTTCACACGAATTCTTCCGTGAATACTGCGTCAAACAGGGTGGGGCATGTAACTGAACGGCTGACATGGAGATGAGGTATTGAACAGCGGCTTAATGCCTGTAATATGGCAGCGCCCGGGGTTCGGTGTACCAGCACAGTTCGACACTTCTGTGAACCCGTACCTCGTTGAAGCGTCTCCGTTTCAAGGCTAATTATACCGCCATGAGGGCGAGCTGGCAGCTGGGTTGACACGGCCTCCACTCGGATCGACCGTGACGACGCATTCAGGCGCACGGCCGCCGATATTGAATTCACAGCTGCCAGTTAAAGGGCTCCGGGTGGGGGCGTGACTGGCCGACACGAATAGTTCCGATAGTTGTGCTTGAATTTATTCACAATGGAGAAATAATGTCGTGAGGGGAGTACTTCCCACCCAGTTTATTGTAAGAATCAAATTTTGAGACCACTTTGGAGAAATGCGACTTCGGTGATGCCCATGTTCAGTTTCGATATAAGAATATAAACAAAGTTCTGCAATAGGATACTCATGGAATTGTGCAGATAAACTTCCAAAGTCCGTACAAGTGTACTCGCACAAGCTTTATTTTAAACCATTCCAGAAAATAGCCGCCACCTATCGGCAGTCCCCGTTTTCACTCAATAAGTTGAACGCATACAATTTTGCACCTCATGAAATTTTTCCAGCGGAATCAAGCCTGAACCTATAAGAGTAAACATAACCAGGTCCTCGCCTTGTTCTACTGACAGGCCGTTCTCAATATGCTACTAGAACAGCGAGTGTGCCGGCGAGGCGGCTGCTAGCCACCGGTGGTGTCGGACAGTGACAGGCCGCCTCGGCCGGGATTCGTAGCCACTCACCGGCGTCAACCGTCGCTCGATCGATCGAGCACCGCCCTCGGGCCGATACACCGTCGACGACGACGCGGCCGGCCGTCGGCAACGGCGACTCCTTGATAGCGACACCAAGACGTTGCAGAAGCCTGGGCGCCGGCTCTGCTCTCCTCAGTGCTGTTTGGGAGCGGGTTTGTCACCGGGTCACTGTCTCATCAGGTCACTGCCACGCCGCGTCGGCCCTCCCACGCGTCGCGTGCCCTACCACAGTCGTGCCGTCTGCCCCGTTCACTGCCACCACTCCAGCGAGGCTGGCGGGTCGACGGCCCCCACTGCCGACGCCGCCGACGCAGCCGCCCTGCAGCTGCGCATGCGCCCCGCTCAGGCGCGCGAGGCAGGGGAGGGAGGACCTGTGATTGTTCCATTCCGTCGACTGTGACTGAAAGGATGCGGACAAAAGGAGAGACGACCAGTGATTTGCAGGAATTTAGAGGTGCCCCGAGTGATAGGCAGTCTATGATTAGGGTGCGTTATCAATGTTTATCCCATGGGAGCACATATTGTAGGATTTCTCGCAAAATAATCAAGCACAGTAATCTTGCTACGGGTGGTAGGAATAAGTGAATGCCTCCAAGGTAAGGTAGTTTATGTAGAACGGCGGAGCCACTGAATTAGTCGATCTGATCCCCAAAATCCCATCCAACAGGGTGAGAGTTGGCGCCGCCGTATGACCCTGGCAGTTGGTGCGTCGTTAAACCCCACCCCAACAACAGTCTATGCAGAATAATTCAATCCACTGGAACCGAGAAAGGACTATCAGAGATGGCCTTTTTGACGATGATCCTGCGCGCTGGGTGAGTGCTTTTCAGTACCCAGCCAGACTAGACTGTCCTAAGAAAGTACTCCTGACGGGTCATCTATTTCGGTCCACCCCGCCGAGGGTTTCACGGGAAGGAAAACAAGCATTTCCGAACGCGCGGGAGGTTGTTCTTCTGGGCTTGTTGTCAACATCTGGTTAGCAGCTACTTGGATGCCCCATTGGTGGACCCAGGAACAACTTTTGGAGGGGCTAAACCAACTTGGGGGAGGGCTAAATCGATAAAAATCATGAAAACGTAACATTTTTAAAGAAAAACTCCCAAAATTTGGAACTCTGAGAGGAGGCAAAATGTACTACTTTAGGCTTTGGTGGGGGCCACGGCCCCATTGGCACCCCTTGGATCCGCCAGTGGATGTCCCTCCCGTCGAGTTTTTCACCAGTCTTAGCCCCAATCGGTGTGTGGATTAGATCAGGAGCCGCAACGTGTTGTGCCGGGCCCGCAAGATATTGGATCAGGCTCGTTACAGGGTACACAAGATGAGGCAAGCAGAAATCAGGAAGATGATTCGGGCCGACGTACGCGAAACACCGAGGTGCAGTGACCAAGGTGAGATACGTCTTTGCAATATTAACAGGGGTATCGCCACGATTTTTGGGGGAGAAGGACTAGCATCAGCGATGTAAGCCTATGCCTACTATTTTGTGTGCTCAGCTGGTCAGAGAAAGCACAGCAAGGTGTAAATTGTTTGAGAATTAGGTCATGTGACCAAACTGTTTCGTCGGTCCTCAGCCCTACAGAAGTGCAAACCCCGGTCCCCCAAGTCTCCACCATCGGGTCGCAACGCTCTGCAGTCCCTGTATTTATTGCTAGTGAAATCAATGGACCCATGGTGAAATATGGCCGTAATTTATGAGTTCTTCTTCTCATGAAAGGTTAGGAGTATAGCATGTTAGCGGTTAGTCTGCCATGTGGGCTAACGTGCACCTATTTTATACTATGTAACGTGAACCGGGCTTCTCCCATATTCACTTGGGATACCCTATCAAAAAGCAGCATGATTTTAACCCTTGCCCCGGTGGCGGGTACGAGCCACCTTCGCCCTGGTGGGGGGCTAAAAAAGACCCCCCACGATCTCAAAAACTAAGAGAGCTAGAAAAAAGCGCAAAACGGCAATCGAAAGCTCTTCGAAAATGATATCGAAAATACTTCGGTCATTTTTCTTGTCAGGTCAATATCAAGGTCACCAGAGGTCAAAATAGGTCAAAATCGCTAATATGAGGTGTACTAAGAAAACCTCCTATATCTCAGAAACTATGATAGCTAGAAACATTTTTCTAACACCATTCGAAAGCTCTTGAGATGCGCTTTCATTACAGTGCATTCATTTTCGTGTCAGGTCAAAGCCTAGGGAGCTACAGGTCACTAAATATTGGGCATATTCTTGGGAATGTCCATAGCCACCCATGCATAAGGGTGTTTACTTTTTCGCTAATAGCTTCCAAACCAAACAAGATACAGCCATAGTTTATGCACCATTGCAATCCTCTCGTCAATACGAATCGAATGATATATGATATTGCTATGCCAGGTCAAATTTAAGAATTTGACCTGACCCAGGTCAACGGTCTGACCCAACTTGACCTGGTATAGTTATGATGTATATCATTTGACTTCCAGTGACTATACAAACACTTCAGTGACAAAATAAAAGCTCTATCTTAGTGTATTCAAAATTTATAGAGGAAAACACCAAAAAATGCTTATTTGACCTAAGGTGACCTTTTAAAGGTCACAAGTCAAAAATTTTGATATCAGCTTCAGAAATGGGCTAAGAGCAAGTCGCAACCGATGTTTGAAGTTGATTCCATCCATACTTACTGAGAAAAGCTCATTTCGTGATTTTCTCCATGCATTGTCAATGGGGAGGTCATGCCCTACACTTGACCTTAGGTCACCAATATCAAAAATCCCGGAACAAATGTTGTAGCTCCTGGTGGGCCCAAGATGTGATATGAGTTTCAACTTGATCGATTAACCCTTCTTTTAGTTATGCCGTCCTAAGTATTTTTTGAGGTGAGGTCACTTCACCTGACCTGGTGACCTGACCTGATATGACCTTGAGCCAAAATTTTCAGGAAAGATGTAAAAATGATGAAGAAACAGCTAGACCAAGTTTGGCGCTGCGCGCCGCCTTTTTTGGTCACTTCGGAAAAACCCGAGGGGGGTCTAAAAAGACCCCCCACCCGGGCGAAGGTTAAAAGATGGTTTCAGCTTTGCCGAAAACAGATCGAAATTCGGTCAGATCTAACCCATCAAACATATTAAAGTACTAACTAATTGCGTGCTATAGTTCATTCGTTCCATATCTGCTCCACATCGTGTGCTAATGTTGTTCAAACTCTAATAACCAGTGCAGGGCTGGATATCTCTTCTCGATCCAGGGGGTCCTGGATGGTTTTGCACTAGCATGGCAATACAAGCCCTATATAAAATCTGTGGGAGAAAAAACATCCAGGGGATTCGGACCCCCATCCCCCCTCCCTCGGGATCTCCACCCATGAACGATTGTATTAGAACAGTATCGCATTTGCATAACGAGCTACATTTCCGGCCAAAGGCTACTACGGCGCTGGTGTCACTGATAGGTGTTACTTGTAACGCAATGTGCATTGCTCATAGCCGTGGAAGAGAGAATATTACCACACTCCGTGCCATGTACAAACTACGCCTCACGGTTACTTGATGGGCGGCATCGGCCATGAGGTTTCACGAAGTGAAGATCATTCACTGCAGTGTTCATTCCGTCGTCAGGATTCCAGTTGTGCAAGGATGTGCTCTCCGACGACACCAACCTCCACGACACCAACCTCTTCACAATTATTGGCTCAACAGTTTTGTCCTGTTCAAGGTCTTTGATATGGTGTCTAACTTGCAGCAGACCAGTCCCGATATTTAGTCTATCAACATATCAGGGGCTACTGCGTCTATAAAAAGTATGAAGACGACAGACGATATAACAAACCAAGCTGCCAAGATGATACCGTGTTGCGTTAAGGTCCCAACAAAGGGCAATGCCCCAACTTTAGACACAGGTATGACATAGCCACAACAAAACTCCAGAGTTCAGGCAGTAGACTGGAGCCTCGAAGTTCTAGAACTCCAGTCTGGCGTGGTTGAATAGCTCAGCAATGCGCATTGCAAAGTCGCAAGGGGACATAACGTGAGAGGTAGTAGGAGTGTTGTGTGTTTTTGTGACACAATTCTGAAATATTTTATAGCCGAGAAAGGAACGTGTGATTTGTGACATATATGGGACCACTTTGAGCAAAAAAGTAGACAGGTACTCTCTTGATTAATTGATAACTAGCATTTTAATGCCTATACTACTGCGCGTTTAATGGCCAATGTAATGGTGGTGCCGTCCAGAATGTGTACTGTATTTCTTAGCAGCAACACAAATTAAAACTCGTTGAATAGTTTTATGTAACTGAAGAGTGTTGCGACTGATCACTCCGATAATTCTTTAGCCAATCCATATGCAGTCATTTTCTCACTCTGCAAACGCGCAGGCTTTTATCTCTGCGTTACGTCATCATGCGTTGCCTAACGCCTGTAAAACGGCAACTTATATGTAATGATCAAACCAGAAGTAAAAAGGCCATTAAGAATGATAAAATGTATGTATTTTGTCACTGACCACCCACTTTTCCATCAGCTATCGTCTTCAGGTCAATTTCAGGGGGCCTCAGGCAAGAGAAGAGGCGAGGGTGCGCTACGCACTGCGCAGTGGGGACCAACGGCGTTTACCCGTTATATTTGTCAGGTCAAGGTCAAATTAGGCAAAAATGCATATTATTAGAACCACAAAGATGGGGCAAATATAATGCAGTTAAAATAAATGCTCTTCGTTTTTATAAGTCCTCCGGTAAAATCTACAGTTTTGAAAAAAGTAAAGGCATGAGGTCGGCCCTGCCTACGGCACCATTTGAAAAAGAAGATAGTGGGAAGCTAGTACAATTTTGAGAATATTATGGCTGAAATGTTTCAAACCGCACCTAAGAGCCCACCAGCGTACGTGGCACATTGAAACCCTTGACCTTTCCTAAATGGACCTAAATTTGACCTATTTTGATCCCTGTGAAGTCACAGCTCAACACATGCGGCTCAAACGTAGCAGAAGAGTGAAAAAAGGTATGGCGACTTTAGCACAATTTCGTTTTTTTCTAACCATAATTGGTTCCCGAAATCATAAGGGAGGGGGTGTCAGAAATTACTACCTCACCTCCTCGCCCCCAGGAGGTGGAATGTGCTGTAGTAGCCTTGGCGATGGTAGCAAGGTGTGGCTTATCAAAGAAGCGCCAAATCATCGTAGGGGCGTCAGTACTTGAGTCCTGGGGTAGGGACTGGTGGCGGAAAGTGACACTTCAAAGGAGCGCTGGGGAAAATTCAGGGGTGCTGGTTGGGTCGGTTTGAAAGTGCCCCAGTCGCCCTTGCCCCTGGATCCACCTGTGAAGGCACCAGGAGTGAGTTAAGGCTGGTCCAAAACTGGAAGGAGTCACAACGTCATCCAGCTGGTGGCTGACCTAATGTCGGCACCAAACCTGTGGAAGTTCTTCCTCGCGTCCATAAATTTTTGTCTTCTATCTTGTCAAACCCTCGGCAGGATTTATAAAATGAATGAATTTTTCGAGGGCAGTCGGGGCAGTGCACTGAATTTCTGTCTCCTAACGCGGAGGCGTATCACCAGAAGATTTATCTGAGCAGATTTTTCCTTCGAGTGAGCAAACGGACAATACAAATCATACTCTGTCGTGGAGGTTTTCAATTAAGCTACATGTGAAAACATTTACATAAGCCGGTGTTGTTAAGACAGAGAAAAAGCCTTGGTTTAGTCCCACAGTTTTGAGGGACTTTGCTTCTACAGTTTACGACTTGGAGTGACGTATCTCCCGTTGCTTTCCCTCTCAGCCTTCGACGCCCATGAGTAGAGGTTCTCCAGTTCAGTATTGGCGTAGCTTATTCCCCTATAATTATAGGTGATAATTAAAAGTGTATATTATAATCTACACTTTTTATTACATGGAATGCATTGGTGAGGTGGGTTTCCTCCAGCAGTTCTCTGGAGCAAGACAGGGCATATTACCGTGGCCTCGCCTCCCGTCCCCGGTCCCCACTGACAGAGGGCGAGTGACTAGCGCGCGCCTCCGCAGGACGACTGGCAGTCCGTAAAACAACAGCGATCCGTCAGCCGTGACATGCTCCAGGAGGGGAGACGAGGTAGCCGGCTTTTCTAGTGGTAGACAGAAATCGGGGTCCGAAGGCCTGCTCTGCCTTGGAGACCTCTGTATCTCTGTATCTCTGTATATGTATTAATCACCAACAGGCACATACCCAATTATAGGTGAAGTCAATGAATGGTAAAAATGCATAATCACCAACAGCCTACTCCTAAAACGCGCAAAAAACATTTCTAACACAACAAGCACAGATAATCAATCTGGCCACTGACCTATGAAAGCTGTTTGTAGAGTCGTAAAAGAAGAGATACACTTTTAAGTCGTCCAATGGGATCCGTCAAAATATCGCAGGTTGGTGAGAAAGCTAAAAAGTTATTAACAACGCGAGGCATAAGTGTCGCCACCGGCAAAAGTGGGGGGGGCCAGCCAAACTTCAACCTGATGCTGACAAAAATTTTCAACATCAGTACCAAAACTGTTCGAATTTGGGCTCCTCTTGCCTTCCGCAGCGGCTGGATATAAGAATGTCCGGCTTTCTCTTATTTTGACTGAGATCAGGAAATTTTTGGCCAAAGTGGGGGCCTGCCCCTGGCTTTTCCGACGCTATGGCGAGGAGCCCGCACAAACACACATGATTGTATCGTGTTCACTCGACCAAAAGGCACATTTAAGAAAGTTGCACTAGCGTTCCTGGTAGTTCTAGATGGTACATGAAGCGAGAAACATTCCAAAAGGTGATATGATGCGATGAGACCTCTAAAAACCTTGCTTGTGAATGAGATGTCATGTTGTACACGCCTTACCAATAAAGTACGAACATCATAAAACTTCGTCAATTCCTCGTAACCTAATGATGGACAGGCTGGGTCAACATGGTTCGGAAGCCACATCAAAAACTTGTGTTGGATTCTTTCTACACGATCCAGATGACATTTTGCGGCTCCAGCCCAAACCACTGAACAATACTCTAAAACTGACCGAACATTTGCATTAAAAGCCGCCAAAGCGGCCTTCTTATCCAGCTTACATCTAGGGGAGGCTGTCTGGAAGGTTCTGATTAGTAAACCGAGTGATCTGTTTGCTTTGGAAACCATCGAGTTTATATGGTCGGAAAAGGTAAGCTTTTGGTCAAGAATGATTCCCAAATCTTTTATGGAAGAAACATTCTCCAAAATTGTTCGTTGATTTTATAAGCCGAATCAATGAGATTGCGTTTTAAAGAGATTTTGAAAGACTTGCATTTTGAGGCGTTTAGATTCATCTTCCAGGCAGCAGCCCAACTTGTTACTGCGTCCAGGTCTTTCTGTAACGTGTTAACGTCATTTTGGGATTTCACTTGATGGAATATTTTCAGATCGTCCGCGAAAAACAAACACTTGGTAGAAACTACGTGTGGCAGGTCGTTTACGAAAACTGAAAACAACAACGGTGAGATGAGCCCTCCCTCTGGTGTGCCTGAGGCCACACGAGCCCAATCCGAAACTTTTCCGTTCAGCACCACTCTCTGTTTACGTCTGCCAAGATAAGAACTCAACCATCTCAACGCTAAGTTGTCAATGCCATACATTTGCTGCAGTTTGTACAATAAAAGACGATGGTTAACACTTTGGAACGCGTTTGAGAAATCTGTACACTACGTCTAGCTGACTGCTGTCAGAAATGGCTTTCCACCCGTGTGCCAGAAAATATGCCAGATTGGATTGACATGATCTATTTGGCAAGAATCCATGCTGACATGGAGAAAGATGAGGCCGGACGTGCTGGTAAATCTGGTTGCATACTATTTTTTCAAAAATTTTGGCGCAAAGAGGCAGCAATGAAACAGAGCGGTAGTTGTCAGGATTTTTTTCGCGACCCTTTTTTGAATATCGGAACAATATTTGCTTCTCCCCACTGCTCAGGAAATATTCCACAGTTGAGGGTCATTTTGAAAATTTTGCACAGAGGGCTAGCCAGTTCTCCAGCACATTCGCGAAGCACGCGAGCACTTAACCCATCAGGACCGCAGGCTTTGGTTACGACTAATTCTTGCAGCAAGCGACGCATAGTTTCCTCTGAGACAGTGAAGGATACACATTCAGGTGTATCCTCGCTATTCCAATGTATAGTGTATCGTATTTCACTGTTTTTAATATATGTTTCTATAGGGAAATTGTTTCTGCATGATCTGACGCTCTTTTTTATTTATAAAAAAACTAAGCCTTAACACGCGCATTGTCGAGGCTCTGAGCCACCTTCGCTTTGACGAGGGGGGGGTTACCCGCCCCCCTCCCCTAAGGTCTCGAGAACCACGGTAGGTAGCGAAAAATGGTAAACGGCCTTGGGTAGCCCATCCACTTCTCCATCGAAATTATTTGATCCATTTTTCTCAGGTCACATTTAAGGTCACGAGAGGTCAAAACATGTCGTAATAGGGATAACATGTAAATTAAGTTTTCGGCTATTAAATCTAAACAAGTAAAGATAGAGCAAAATGACTTGAACTATATGAATCCTCGCAGCAATCCGAATCGAATGATATATAATTTGACCTTGCTAGGTCAAATCAAGGATTTGACTTGACCTGAGGTCAGGTCAGGTTCAAATTATATAAAATGGATATCAATAGAACCGCAAAGCCAAGGCGAGTCTAATGCAGTTAAAAGTAATGCTATATCACCATCCGTTACTGAGTTATACAGTAAAAACCATTTTTTCCATGTATTTCCAATAAAGAGGTCACGCCTCGTATCTGACCTTAGGTCATCGATATCAAAAACACCGGAACATATCTCAGAAAATTCGGTGGGCCCATTATGTGATATAAGTTTCAATTGGATAAGTTCAACCTGCTCCGACTTATGCTATCTTAAACTTGTTTGAGGTCAGGTCACTTGACCTGTACTGGTGACCTGACCTGAGATGACCTGACCGTAAAATTTTCACAGAAGTTGTAAAAAGGATGAGGGAAAAGGTATGCCAAGTAAGGCGGTGCTACGCGCCGCCGTTTTACTGTTATCTCCGAAAAATCCGAGGGGGTGAGTACCCGCCCCCGTCAATGTGCGTGTTAACACGCGTGCTGACGAGGGGTCTGAGCCAACTTTGCTTTAAGGGGGGCGGGGGGCGGGTACCCCTCTCCTAAGATCTCGAGAACCACGTTAGATAGTGACAAAATGGTAAACGATGTTGGATAGCCCATCCAATTCTCTAAAGAAAAAATTAAACCTTTTTTGGTCAGGTCACATTTAAGGTCACTAGAGGTCAAGAGAGCGCACCATGGGAATAACATGTAAATGAAGGTTTCCAGCCACTACATCTGAACTGGTAAAGATAGAGCAAAACAATATAGACCATTAGAATCCTCACAGCAAGCCAAATCGAATGCCATATGATGTGACCTCGCTGGGTCAAATCAGTTCAAATCAAGGATTTGGCCTGAGATAAGGTCAGGTAAAGGTCAATTAGGTCAAAATGCATATCATTAGAACCGCAAGGATGAGGTGAACCTCAAGTTGTTAGAATAAACGCTTTACCATCATGTTACTAAGTTATTCACTTTAAGCTATTTTTCCATCTATTTCCAATGGAAAGGTCATGGCTCGTACCTGACCTTAGGTCATCGATATAAAAAGATAACGGAATATATTTTGCAGAACTCGATGGGCCCATTATTTGATACGAGTTTTAATCGGATAGGTTTGTCCCGTTTTGACTTATGCTGTCTTAAACTTTTTTAGGTGAGGTCACTTGACCTGCACTGGTGACCTGACCTGAGATGACCTAACATTAAAATTTTGGGTGAAGTTGTCAAAAGGATGAGAGAAGTGGTATACCAAGTACGGCGCCGCTAGCGCTGTATTATATATATATATATATATATATATATATATATATATATATATATATATATATATAAATATAATATATCGTTGAAAATTTTGACAGAATATTTTCATTTTTACATGTTTTGTTGAAGACCAGGGAAATCATTACCTAAGGTACAATATTATACACACACAGAATACATATAACAAAACTGACACTTTTCAATTCGAGTTGGGAAGGTTAGGTTTAAGAAATCCTTCTTCTTTGAATGTTTGACGTCAATCAGGAGGTTGCAAGTTGATTTGTGTTCGCATCCTCCATCTAGGCTGTTTGTTTAGATCTTAGTTTTTGAATAGTTCTAATCTTGTGTAGGAATTGAGTTGTTCGTTTATTTCCGGGCTTGTTTTTTTATGAGCAGCGCTTCGGAAATCTCTAGTCGCTTCGGGTCGTTGTTTCGTAGCAATATTCTAGTGTTCGTCTAGAGGTCGTTTCGGAGTAGTCGGCGGTTGTGTTCTTGTCGCATGTGTCGATGTGGTGCTTCTTCATTCAGATGGTACGACATTCTCCCTGAGAGAGTAGTGGTCGTCATTCCAACGTAGCCCATCTTAAGAAGCTTGCAGTATTCTTCAGGACAGAAATATTGATAGACTACGTTGGTCTGCTTGGTGTCCTTTGTGATGGTGGTCGGGTTGTTGCACATTACTAACTCCCGTGTTTTCCGACTTTTGTAGTACACGATGAGGTTCAGGTTGTTGTCCTTGTCAGTGCAGGCGACGTTGTTGGGCACAATTTGCTTAACAACGCGTTTATCTACTCGGTATGATGACGTTATTTGGTTCTTGTAGAACAGCTTGAGTGTTGACTTAGTCGGTTTCGGAGGATCGTTGTTTTTCAGAGAATCGTTGTGTTTGCGTCGGCTTATTTGCTTTCGGATTTCGTCGTCGATTATACGGTTCGAATACCCGTTGTTGATGAGTACTTGTTTCGTTCGTTGTAGCTTGGCGTGTATGCTGTTCCAGTCAGAACAGTGGTGGATGGCCCTTCGTATGTATGTCCGGATTACACTTAGTTTATAGCGATCCGGACAAACACTTGCCGCGTTCATGCAGTGTCCACTGTCCGTTGGTTTTCTAAAGACATTAGTTTTTCGGACTCCATTGGAACAGTCGATGTCTACATCCAGGAAGTGAATCCGGTTCTCTTTGCTGATCTCGGTTGTAAAGTTCAGCACGGAATGATCTTTGAATGCCTCTACTAGGCTTTTAAGGTGGATTTCACCACGGACATCTAGATAACAGTCATCCACGTAGCGGCAGAAGGTGTAGGGTCTCAGCTCAGGGTTCGATAGCACTTTGTTTTCCACATGGCACATGTACATATCCGCAAACAGGCACCCTAGAGGGGACCCCATTGCGAGGCCTTCTATTTGTCTGTAAAGCTTGCCATCTGGGCTACGGAATGGCCCTTCTGTGGTACACAGTAACAACATCTTTTCGAGGATCTTCTTCGGTATTTTCAAAGGTGGTAGAGTCGGGTGATTGTACACAGCGTCTATGATGATGTTGGTTGTCTCTTTCACGGGAACGTTCGTGAATAAACTCTCAACGTCGAGAGATGCGACTAGTCCAGTGGGTGCGTTCGCTCTGATGGTCTCGAGGAACTCGTCAGTGGACGCAAGGCTGTACTTGGCTGGTGTGTAGGGCTTTATCAGACTGTTCAGAGTTTTAGCCAGTAGGTATGTACATACGTCGGTGTTGGGACTTGTGATATTATAGGTCTTAGTGGATTGCCTTGTTTTTTGCGTTTTGATGGAACCGTACGCACAACCACCTCGAATCGAAAAGTGCCATTATGTTATATGTATTCTGCGTGTGTATAATATTGTACCTTATGTAATATTCTGAAGATGGTGAGTGTACACCGAAACGTAAAAATGCATACAATGGATACCTTTGCTAACCAGATATTTAAACTAACTCAAGGATAGCGAAAAACATGGAGAGAATTGGAGCGAGAAACGAAAAAGCTAGTCAACACTAAATATTCCTTGGTCTTCAACAAAACATATAATTTTTTGAGAAGTGTAAGATACTCCTAACCCTCGCACAATATTGCTTTTACATGATCAGATATATATATATATATATATATATATATATATATATACTCCTAACCCTCGCACAATATTGCTTTTACATGATCAGATATATATATATATATATATATATATATATATATATATATATATATATACTCCTAACCCTCGCACAATATTGTTTTTGCATGATCAGATATTCATATTCAGATATATATGATCAGAATTGAATTTTCAAGTGTAAGATCTTAACCTCGCACAATATTGTTTTGCATGATCAGATATATATATATATATATATATATATATAATATATCTGATCATGTAAAAGCAATATTGTGCGAGGGTTAGGAGTATCTTACACTTCTGAAAATTGCAATTGCTGCTAAGTATGTCGCGTCGCTCACGGTAATTAGACAAGGAATACCAATGGCGTCAACAGAGAGCAGTTTGAAAGTTGGAGGCAGTCAAGATTACGATGTGGGTCTGGAACTGTAGGATTTCAATGACTTGTATCAGCTGGTCGTGGTCCGCCTCATTTCCATGCAATCTCCTTCCCCCTATTCGCCACGTCATCAGCGGGAGATCGTGCGTCATCGACCCGGAGGCCTAGAAGTGACGTCACATCTACACTTAGTCATCGCCCCGTCACTTCAGGGGCAAAACTCAGCGTCTGCTCATCTCACCACGATTCTGGCAACTGGAAAACTCCAGTGGTAAATATGGGTAGCTTGAGCTAGGGAAGGGCGCACAAATCCTGTTTCTGGGTGCCTCAAACGGTGGGTCGTAATCATAACTTTATTTGGAGTCATGAGGTCATTCTACATTGAGGGGGGGACGCGACGCTGAAAACGTCGACACGTTGGACGTGCTAATGCCTGTATAAGAAGTCGACTTCTTCAGAGGCCAGCCCAAGTGGTAGTTTGGGCGTCCCCCTGGCTATATAGCTGTGTACGGATTGGTGGTGGAACTCAATTTTGCTAGAACTCTTCTAATGCACATTTTCTTTGCTGCAGATAAATATTCAAGCAGTTGCAGAGCTGACCGTGCCCAGCATCTCGACCACCTTCGATTTTAGACGTCTGACACAAGGTAAACGTGTGATAATCGATGCGACCCAGGTACGCCCATACTTTTTCGACAAACAAATAATATTGCCATCGTAAATATGAGTGTATTCTGTGGATATCTATTCAATGTTTTGGTCACATATTTCATAATCAGATAAAAGTATATCATGAGCATTTTTTTGTCTCAGGTTTTTTCTGACTGCAGGTCCTGCTGCTGAACTACAAGATGCCGCGTTTCCCGCAAGCGCGGGAGGAGAGCCCCGACTCGATGTCGGACTTCTCCTTGTCGGAGTGCCCCAGCAACAGTGACAGCGACCCGGACTACGCCCGGCCTCCTCAGCCTCTGCCTCGGACGGGAGTGGAACGTCAGCTGCTGGAGGGAACATCAACAGCGTACCACGATGCTTTTGAGGTGAATACTATACTGCACAACGCTGCTGTTATTCACCATAATATACCTATATATAAAACAAGCAATTAAATACATTCGTCAAAATGCTTTGATAGCGTTTATTACAAAATAATTTTTCCAAGTTTCATTGAAGTTTGGGACCGTTTTTCTCAGGACTCACCGGCGTCACCAACATCACACCTGGACAGCACCCTGGAGAGCTGGATGGAAGAGGAGTCCGGCCAGTCTCCGGCTCATTGAGCGAAAGTACATGAAACGGCACATCGCCGAGTCAGGGAATGGCTACTGTGTGCCGGACATAAAGTGTCCGGTGGTCTTGTGCAGGACTCTCGACTAACTCCTCTACCATCTGAATCTGAATCCCCACCACCATCATCTGAGCAGACTGTCCAGCCAGTCACCTATTGGGAGACCTGTGGGGTCTGGGAGGAAGTCAAGGCTTCCATATGGTGTCCGGCTCATTGGGCGTAAGTACATGAAACGGCACATCGCCGATTCGGGGAATGGCCACTGCGTGCTGGGCACAAAGTGTCCGACGCGTAGGCATAAGCAAATCCAAACCTTCAAAGACCCTGTGGCGGCGACAAACGTAACGCGCTCATGCGGGACACCCCTTAAGGTAGTTAAGACTGCCCTCAAATCGGTTATGCTACAGCACCTGAAGAAGGCGAAGGCCCACAATATGTTTTCACATGACGAAAAGCTAGAGCTTCAGGTGAAAAATAATAAACACAGCATACAAAAACATAGCTGTGGAAGCAGACACCGCCGAGGGCCGAGGGCTATGCCTATGGACCCAACATAGGCAGGCCGAGGGCCTGCCTATGTTGGGAAGGGAAGCATCAGAAGCACCAACGCGACCCGCTAGCAGCAGGCTAGCCACGATGCTGGCTCAATCCTTTGCTATGGTCGGCCAGGTCTTGGCCCACTGGCGGGAGGAAGTGATTCCCGAGACCAGCACCAAAACAAGGGACATATATTAGGGACGTCTCTGCCGACTTCGCCAGAGATCAAACATAAAAGCGGTGGACTTCAGGGAGGTTCTCTGCACGTCTAATAATCTTCAGCTCCTTCGCCAGACAATGCGGAGGACGCTCAATGAACACTCAACTGCAGGAAAAATCACTGTGGCTGCCGTCTCGCTGCCTGCGCGAAAGCATCATAAGCATGTTGAGCACGATAGAAGACTACCTATAAACTGAGTGGACGGCTGTGTTGGCACAGTTCTCGGTCCTCGCTCAGCTGAAAAAGGTCCTCATGAGCTGAAAAAGGCGACGAAATAATTCAAGGAACAAAAAAGTACTGCAACACCAGGATAATCCCATAGATGTGGAAGAGCAGTCAGCAGTCAGAGTAGCCATTTACTACTCCGCCCAAAACTCGCTAAACAATTTCATTGGAAGCAGCCAGGAGATCACTGCATCGAGGGCCAGGGACTACCGACAATGCTCTTCATCGGGATGATAATCTTGAGCGGTTTACAACAGGGAACTGGGTGCAGCTCTAACTCACGGCATATACCACATTGAAGATCATCGCTGGTCAAGTCCACTACTCGATAGCACATGATGGAGGGAAAACGGCAAAGACGTCCACCTTCACAACTGTCGCGGTTACGGCTGAGATGATGACAGCGCTGACATTTTTTGTTAGCCACCTCCGCCAACACTACATCGCCAAAAATGAGGTCTCCACCGCACTCCTTCCTGGCCTACAGCTGTACGGATACCATACGAGCATGGGTGTCAGGGCCATATTTTAACGTCGTCTTGACACGCTGATAAAATACGGGAGACGTCCCCATGCCTCCCCGTGTTGCGGCTGGAGGAAGAGAGAGCCGAGCTCGGCTCGAGTTCAACGGCTGGCTGCCTTTCGCCGTCATCCCGAGAGCGTCGCCCGCCGATATCATGACGTGAGAAACCAGGAGGCCCTGAATGTCGCAGTCCAGGGCTTCTACCTGGAGGGCGTCTTACAGAACACTTCCCAGCCTGCCGGCGAGCCGGCCAGCCATCGGCAACGATACTCACACCACACCCCCACGGCAAACCAGTCATCCGGCGAGCCGGCCAGCCAGCCAGCCAAAGCCAGGTGAATGCTCTACTGATTTACTTTCAGCCTATGTTAGAGAACTTTCAGTAGAACAAACTTCCGACTCAGATATCTTCATTCCATATGATAACATTATTGATCCAAATGTGATTTCATTGTCCAGATGCCAATGTACTGTTTGAAGTCAAGCAATATTATCATGTTTCATTGCGGCCTCCCCGTTTTTTCAGGGCTCATCACTTGATGGCGAGATCATACGGCTAGTCAGCCAGCCCATCAGCGAGGGCTCAGCTCCTCAGCCGGATGGTGGGACCAGCCAGCATTCCAGCCAGCCAGCCGCCTCTTTATCAAAGTGTCGCCGACTCGACGTGCGCCCGAGGCACCAACATCTGCAGCCAACGTCGGACTTAGCACGGAATATCCACTGGTGCAGAATAAGGCCCTACTATGAAAGTAGGCTCATGCTCCACAGTGCAAGGGTGCCTCGAGGTTCAAACAACTGGTTGCCAGCGTCGGCCATCGTCGACTTAACAATGCAATATACATAAATTACGTATAAAATTTTTAACACGCGCATTGACGCGGGTCTGAGCCACCTTCGCTTTGACGGGGGGGTACCTGCCCCCCAAGATCTCGAGAACCATGGTAGGTAGCGAAAAACGGTAAACGGTGTTGGGTAGCCCATCCACTTCTCCATCGAAAATATTGGACCATTTTTTTGTCAGGTCACATTTAAGACCACGAGAGGTTAAAACATGCCGTCATAGGGATAACATGTAAATTAAGGTTTACGACCATTACATCTGAACAAGTTAAGATAGAGCAAAACGACTTTGACTGTATGAATCCTCGCAGCAAGCCGAATTGAATTGTATATAATTTGACCTTGCTAGGTCAAATCAAGGATTTGACCTGACCTGAGGTCAGGTCAAGGACAAATTATATAAAATGTATATCATTAGAACTGCAAAGACCAAGCGAGTCTAATGCAGCTAAAATAAACGCTCTATCACCATGCGTTACTAAGTTATTCAGTAAAACAATTTTCCCCATGTATTTCCAATGGAGAGGTCATGCCTCCTACCTGACCTTAGGTCATCGATATCAAAAATACCAGAACGTATTTTAGAGAACTCGGTGGGCCCATTATGTGATATGAGTTTCAATCGGATAATTTCACCCCGTTCCGACTTATGCTATCTTAAACTTTTTTAGGTCAGCTCACTTGACCTGTACTGGTGACCTGACCTGAGATGACCTAACCTTAAGATTTTCACAGAAGTTGTAAAAATGATGAGGGAAAAGGTATGCCAAGTACGGCGGCGCTACACGCCGCCGTTTCTCTACTATCTCCGAAAAACCCGAGGGGGAGCGTGTACCCGCCCCCCGTCAATGTGCGTGTTAAAGCTCATAAACCTGTTTTAATACTGAACCCGAGTCAGTAATGCAAACCTTTGACCTTTTGGGCGCATTTTAGGTCACCGTTTTTGCGACTGATTTGTTGCTGGGATCTAAGATAAATGTAATAGTGGTAGCTTCTTTGATTGCATTCAAGATGCAGAAGTTGCTGACTTCTTTCTGTAGAACCTGCCCCTAAAGATCATGAAGTCGAGAGCATAATAATGAAGTCTTCTGAAACAATAGGCCCCAAAAAGTTGACGATATGAAAGTGCGCCGCTGTTTCTGATGCATGTTTTCCGTGCCCCATTCGTCGGTTAGCCTTTAACGGAACAACTCGGGTAGCTTTCATGTTGAGGGGACAAAAGATGGAAAAGGAGCGGTAATTTGTTTTGGAGCTAAGCAATGTACAGTGTTCTTGCACAATTTTGAACTTCAGACAATTCGTATTGTCCCCTTCTGGCTATTTAAAGGCGACAGTGCTAGGAGCCCCTGCACTTAATGCAGAATGGGCATCCAAGGTAGAATATCTGATCCTCACCAGGATTAGTGCTCATTTTCAGATCTACATTTATGGTTATGTTGAGGCGTAGGGTGCGTCTTACCTTTTCAGTTAAGAAAGCTGGGTCCCGTTTGAATACCTTTAATGAATGGAAGCATGCATGGGTCTAGCGTTACTTATCCATAATCGAAAAATTCACTGCCTTTAACCCGCGCCCCACCGGGGTCCGGCGCCACCTTCGCCCCACCGGGGGGCTATCGATGGCCCCCTTAACTCCGAAAATATGGGCGTTAGCGCAAATCTGCAAAGTGCAATAGAAAGCTCGCGTGAATTCAGTAAGAAATTACTTAGGATGTTGTAGTGCTCAGGTCAATGGTTTGACCTCCAGAGGTCAAATTAGGTCAAGATCGGCTATTTTCACTCAAATATGCAATGATTAAGCAGACTGGTCATAACTCTTATGTCATTAGAGCTATTGAGGCCTGGTAAAGTACATTTGATAGGAAATTGCCAGTACTTTTTCCGCTATGTGGAAGGTAAAGACCTCCCGCCACTGGTTTGACCTCCAGAGGTCACCTCGTGACCTAATATGACCTGAGGTCACGAAAGGTCAAAAGTGACCTTGCCGTATATCAAATGAAAGCCAGTGACAAGACAAACACGATGGTGTTTGTTTCACCGCTCTAGCTTAATTAGGTCAAAGTAATTGTCAAAATACTGTTTTTGATCTCCGGTGACCTTGGATAACCTTAGAAAAGTCAAGGGTAAATATGACCCCTGGGATCCCTGAAAGGGTGTCCAAAACGCTGTTCTGAGCAGTCTGAGTATTTGCAATCATTTTTGTGGCTTTTATACCATGAAACAGGTTTTCCCATGCTTTTCCAATGGGAGAGGTCGCCTCGTGACCTGACCTCAGGGCACGAAATCGAAAAATCCCGGATATACACCTTGTAGACCCTGAAGGGGTCATGAAGTGTAGGAAGTTTCAAATCGATCGACTTTGAAATGTAGCTCTTACAGAGCTCTAAAGTTGAAGTGAGGTGACCTTGGTTGACCTCGTCTGGTGACCTGACCTTGGGTGACCCGGGGTAAAAATTTCAGGGATGATGGGAAAATGATGCAGTGAGAGGTAGAGCCCTCAACCGCGGTGCTGCGCCTCGTCGTTTTTCTGCTATCCCGAAAACCTTAGGGGGCCATCGATCCCCCGGTGGGGCGGTTAAGGGATGCAAGGCAAAATTGGCGTCGCCAAAACGTATAAGCATATTTTGGGTACCATGAAATTCCATGGTCTGTTTTGTCATTTCAATACCGACATCAAAATCCACTACAGTGTCAACGTCTTTTTCCAGCAACAGAGCAAAATAATTGAGCAAATTAAGCTCAGCCATCAAAGCGCCCGTAAGCAGCGCCGATGTTCCTTTCCTCAGAACGTTAGGTGTTGCTCGAGGAACGCCTAGCGGAACATTGCCAAGGAATACCTTCCTTCAAAGCCTATGTAAAACATAAATAATCAGCGCCAACTCTTCCTGCATCAAGCTCAAACAAAGCCACATATAACGCCTTCGTTTCTTGCAAAAATACGGCACGTGCGATTGCAAAGCATTTGTAGCAGTCTCATTATATTGTAACGGCACATATCTTGGACACAAGTCAAGACCTGCTTCAGAAAATAATATCGATCCGTTCACAATGACACAGGTCGATGATATCGCTAACAAACATATTATAATTAGAAGGTACACGGCTGGAGTCAGCTTATCTGTCTAATGGCAGGTGCTCAAATTGGGGAAGTGATCTGCTTAACGTTGAAACAAATTCCTGCAGCATATAAAGTCTACTTTAAGCACTTCAGCCAAAGGCTTTACTTAACTTGATGGCCTAAATGGCAGGGTTGACAAAACCATATTGCCATACGGTTTTTTGGTCCATCCAGTAATGTTAAGCCGGCATTCGCCAGTCAATATTTTGCAGCCGTGAAAAGTATTTTTAAACCTGGACTCGAAGTTTGATTTCCAGTCAATTAAGCTCACCCCTAAACGCGGGGAACCGGAAATTCCAAGGATACCAGTCCAGGTTTAGGGACAACTTCCCGCTGCAAAATACGGCCCAGGAAATGTCGGCTGGAGGCACCAAAACATCTAATCACAAGATATCAGTACCAGCAAACAAACCATCACAACTACCGACCAAAACTATACTGGTGGTATAGTAAAATTCGATCTCAGTTGCCTCACGGATCTGACATTGAACAACTTTTAGTAAAGCTCATCACATGTTACTGCCTAACCCCATGAAACACGTATAGACACAAATGAGGTGAACATCAAGGAACCTTGAATCCTAATCTTAACCGTGCCGCACAATCTATCAAAACCAACGATATCAGCCTTGGTTGCCTTAAAAACTCGAATGCATCCCTTGAGCTGACGATCTCCACGGACATTTGCTTGTCTCTGTGAGCGTCACAAGACAAGGCTGGAACACAGAGCAATGCAGTGCAGTTGAAAACCCACAGGTCACAGGTATAGTGCATGATATTCTGGTCCATTCTGTCCTAGGTCAGTCACTGTATGTTCTTGACCAGAAGGTCAACAAGTTGACAGAAACAGCAATACTGTGCTTGTGGTAATCATGCAATTCAGCTGATTCACCAATAATTTTTGCTGGAAACTAAAATGCATTTTATAGCAATTCCAGGAACGGACTCGTTTTCAAAGAGGTACCAATGTTAATTTTAAAATGATTACTTTTTACAGCAAGGAAGATTATACTATTCATTTGCACCATGAACACTTAAATACCCCAACCCTATAGTTCATATATGGAATGCTGTTTTCAATTCGCTCCTTAGTTTTTTCTGGCAAGATGTTTCCTGACGGTAGATGAGTTCATAATACCATCGATTCACTCGTCCGATTCGTGATAACTAGAACGTTCATCACAGCGCCGGACTTTGCCGCTCCTTCTTGGGGTTCTTCTCGACGCTGTTGTAGGCGAGGTCTAGGTTGGCCTCGTACATGGCGGCGGGATGGTTCCAGCGCTGCTGCTTCGCCGTACCGAACATGCAGAACACGGTGTTGCCGAAGACGAAGAAGGCAGAGGCAGTCATGAACACCGTCCTCCAGTTGGCCAGGGTCGGCTGCGGCAGGGAACATGTCTGTGTCAGCTAGGTAACGGCACCACTGGAAAGCAAGTAGGAGGCCAGTCAATCTACAACCTGCTGCTGAGAGCCGGTCCCTTTAGTGGTGGAGAGCTTTATTGATTTTGCACTTATTTTTACCTTAAGCTCTGGCCGGCTACACAATTTCTCAACTCCTTCCCGATATGCCTGCAGTTGGGACATTTTTAGGAAAGTGTGAGGGAGGTGGACCCCATTCTACGCCCATTCCTAGGTGTACAGGCATGGGTATCCGACCTCCGACCCTAGACATTGTTCAATGCAAACGCAGAAGTTTTGAGGTCAATCATTTTCACTATTAGATTAAGATGTGCCCCTCTGTGGCTGCATGAGACCTTCGGCTACAGCAGTACAGCAGGACACAGAACTTTTGCTAAGCTTCGTTTATTTTGTAACCCTCGTTTGAGTCCGAAAATTCAACGTCTTTCTGGAGCTGCAGTTGAACTATCATCCCGATCTCGGCTTCCACTTCGGTTAGCAGAAAAAAGCAACATTGATTGAAAGGTTGCGAACATCAAACTTTAATTACACCGGTTATTGCTTAAGCTTAGAGCATCATTAAGGACACCAGGGTTTCAAAACCGTAGCGAACAGGAAGAAAGTGAGCTTAAGTTTTTTGGTCATAGATCCAAAGACCAGAACCACAGCGAATATTGAAATACGACTGCTCTCTTCTCGTGAAGCTGAATACAAAAATGTATGTTTTAGTCATCCTACATCGGCACAGGTCCCGGTTAAAGACCCGGCGGATTCTCTGAAAAAGTGAAATCCGATACCCCAAAAATTCCTTCCAACAGGGTGGAGTCGACAACGCTGTATGACCCTAGCAGCTGGTGCGTCGTTAAACTCGAAAAATTATTAAAGTAAACACCAATATCTCTTAAGCACAATATTCAAGCAGCCTGAATCATTGCAAACTGCTGAAGTGATCAATAAATACCGCCGGCTGTTACGGTGTTGTTTTCACTGTTGTGGTAGCACTGGCAGCTTATCGCTATCTCCCGAGTATAGGAGGCGGCCGCGGAAAAGGATGCCTCTGATCGGTCTCGATCCAGGGCCTTCTACATCCAAACGTGGCGCCTTTGCCAGGTGTGCAACGAAGGCGGGGACTAGCCTGTTAGGTCACCTGGAGACCTACCCAGAGATGAGCTGGACCCAATGTTTCGACGAGAGTTACAAAAAGGATAAAACAAAAAGAGACCGCCCCCTTTTGGTAGGTTGGAATACCCGTTATCGGGCATTGTTCGAAACTTTCCAGCGGGTCCTATGTTAAAGATATACCACCCAGAAGAGCGCTCACACATCCGTCCTAATGAAAAAATTCCGTAGTCATTTGAGCTTCCAGAATCTCCCAAAGTTAACCAGAAAACTGTTCCGTTCCGGAATTTGTGTGGGCCTCAGCTATTCCATGTTGACTCACGTGCTCATTGATGACGTATCCGGTGGCGAAGGGTGCAAGAACTCCGGCCAGGGTCGCCACGCAGTTGGTGAGGCCCATCAGCGTGCCAGCGAAGTTGGGCGCCAGGTCCATGTGGTTGATGTTGTAGCCTGAGGAGGCACAGAGAATGCATCAGAAGGTGTGGACAATGTTTTTGAAGCTTACTTGCGACACGTATGTCTTCAAAGAAATACGCTCGGTGGTTTGTCCTGTATAGTTATAAGTATGTCCCCAGCTTCTTGGAAAGCACACACAACTAGAAAGTGAATTGGTAAAAAATTGGTTTTTCTGGGTTTTGTTAGATACTTTCCACCGGGCCAGAGGAGACACGAATGTGGTCACCGACTGCCGGGATTGAAACGACGTTAACCTTTGATATCCCAGTCTGGATGAAGGCATTAGGCCATCCGTTCCTAGGCGTTCTAAATTCCGTAAATCACACTTTCCTGACTGGTCCCACTGTGGTCTCAAAACGGGTTTTCAATGCGATATTAATATTTGACCAGCAAAATCTTCAGGGGGTACTGAAGGTGTTTGGAAGAAGTTCAAAGGACGCCGATTGCTTGATCAGTGAAATGAAATGACTATTAGCTGTCAATTGGCGTTTCCCTTCGAACACTGGATGCAAAATATAATAAATTCGGTGTAATTATGTTATCGTGCATAGCTCTTCATCTGAATTTTTATTTTATCAATAGATGATCAGGAAATTCGCAGAAAAATTAGAAATTTTGAAATAACTGTCACTGAAGTGAAACGTTCAGAGAACAAGCAGAACGAATGCTGTGCTTGTCATTGTGATTGGCGTATTTTACCAATGGGGTAGTTCTATTCCTGTCAGGGGCGGTGAGAGATGGATTCCACCCAGCCGTCATCATTTTCCGGGATATCTCCAAAACAGTTCACAATAGGCTTTTAAACTCTCACTTATTCTAAAACTAAATTGGACGAGTTCCCTGAAATTATCGATATAATTATCTACCAGGGGTGGAGTTATGGCTCGGTATTTAGGGATGATCTATTCGCAAATGGAGTATTATCGTGTACGGTTCGTCGTCGAAAACAAAGCCGTCAGTCGCAATATTGAGAACAGTTATAATGTTTGAATATGATGAAATAGATGTCAAACTAATAGCTCATTTACTTATTCCAAAAAATTGACAGTGGTTCGAGCATCTCAAAATGAAGGTTTTCTAATGTAACTAGATTGTAGTCTTGCAGAGCGAATAAACAAATTTCAGGACAACCGGGAGTAGGAACAAAAGTATAAATTCCATGTTCTTAACTTCATCATATGATGATAAGGTGTCATTGTCATGCGCAGGTATTGTAATTAAAGCGATTTCACGCATGTGCAGCGTATTTGAGCATCTTGGACATCATGACATCATATATCGTACATTGAGAATCACATAAACCATTTACTTGTGGTCCTGGAACCGCCATTAAATTTTGAATTTTTACATGCCTGACATGTATGAAAATTTTGCATCCATTCTCTGCCAATGCGTAACTTTATGAAAGTCTAACAACAGAAACAAGAGTATAGGAAACAATTCAGAAAACAATGTATATTTTGCACGCCCTCAACCAGTGTTCCAAATTTGGAAATTTCCTTCTTTCAAAATGGAGATCAGCGTGAGAAAAACCAATCCCACTTTGAATTCCTTTAAATCGGACGAGAAGATTTTGAGGTCTTAACACGCGCATTGACAGGGGTCTGAGCCACCTTCGCTTAACGGGGAGGGGGGGTAACCGCCTCCCCTCAGATCTCGAGAACCACGCTAGATAGCGAAAAACAGTAAAAGGTGTTAAGTAAGCCCATCCAATTCTCTATATGAAATAACTGAAGCATTTTTGTCAAGTCACATTTAAGGTCACATTGCCTTCACTAGAGGTCAAGGCTTGCCATCATATAGATAACATGTAAATTAAGGTTTTCGGCCAATAAATCTGAACAAGTAAGGATAGAGCAAAAAAGACCATTGCAATTCTCGCAGCAAGCTCAATCAAACTGTATATAATATAACCTTGCTAGGTCAAATTAAGGATTTGACCTGACCTGAGGTCATGTCAAGGTCAATGAGTTCAAAATGCTATCATTAAAACCGCAAAGACAAGGAAAATTTAAAATAAACGCTCTGTCACCATCAATTACTTAGTTATTCCGTTAAAACTTTTCCCATGTATTTCCAATTGAGAAGTCACGGCTCGTACCTTACGTCATCGATATAAAAAATACCGGAGCATATTTTAGAGAACTCGATAAGCCCATTGTGTGATGAGTTTCAATCAGATAAGTTTACCCTGTTCTGACTCATAGGCGGATCCAGGGGGCGGGGGCACTCCCCCCGATCGACCCTCGGCGCCCTCCTGAAAAGTCGATGGCGCCCTCCTGAAATGTCGCTTCCCACCCCCCAGGATGCGAAAGTCGGCACCCACCGATAGGATTTGGCGCCCACCTGATAGATTTTGCCGGTCATAAGTGGCGCCCCCTGGTCCGGATGGCGCCCCCGGTCCGGATGGCGCCCTCCCGGAAGGTGCCCCCGATCGGCAATCCTGGATCCGCCTATGTTCTGACTTATGCTATCTTTAACTTTTTTGAGGTGAGGTCACTTGACCTGAAGTGGTGAACTGACCTGAGATGACCTAACCTTAAAATTTTCACAAAAGTGTGAAAAAATGATCAGACAAAACATATGCAAAATACAGCGACACCACCCGCCGCCGGTCTTATGATATCTAAAAAAACCGAGGGGGCAGGTACCCGCCCCCGTAAATGCGCGTGCTTAAGGAGGGAGGCTAATCGGCCTCCCCTGACAGGAAAAGGGGTAGCCAGGAGTCTGACAGGAAGAGGCTTAAATCTTACAGCACAAATAAAACGTACAAACTGGTGCCAAGCACGTAAAGTAACAATAGGTACTTGCAAGGCTGCGCAAAGTTTCTTTCTATCCCTAAATGCACATATTTGGAAAATAAGAACATTAAAGGCGGAAAATACTTCAATATATTCACAGTCAGGCCATACACAATTACGCATTTGGTTGGCAGTAGTCCTCATAATGCTATCAAACGCCTGTCCTGATGCTGCGCTCTCGTCCGCAGGCCTTCGATCAGCGCATTCTCAGCGGAGGCTCGATAAATAACCACTGACATCATGTCCAAAGTTTGGCGGATTTCCGGTCTCTTTACCCGTCCCTCGGTAGTCTGCATTGCTGATATTGCCAGTTTCTCCAGCCCTTCTTTCACACAGTATTGCACCGTTACCATTTGTCCCAAAGAGGCGGATCTGTTAACAATCGGTACCTCGTCGTTGCTGAGGCCAAGATCCTCATAAGCTGCGTAATGACCTCGATGATGAACTTTCTGCAATGCTGTGTGCCCAGACGCCGTTGTTTTAGTTGTTGTTGTGTTTTACGGCTGGAATCTAGCATATCCGCCGAATGAGACCCTCTGCCGGCTCAAAACTGTCCACCTCGGATGTTCTTGAGACACGCTGCCGGCTTAAAATTGTCCGCCTCGGATGTTCTTGAGACACGCCGCCGGCTTAAAATTGTCCGCCTCGGATGTTCTTGAGACACGCCGCCGGCTCAAAATTATCCGCCTCGGATGTTCTTGAGACTTGTCGCCGGCTCAAAACTCTCTGATTCGGATGATCTTGAGACCTACCGCCGGTTCAAAATTGTCCGATTCGGATGTTCTTACTCGTTTTTTGGGAGAAAGGGGGGCCGCGGGGCCCGTTCATTTTACCCGGTGGGCGGCGCCCTTAGGGAGTTATTTTTAACTATGGGGGTGGTTGGTTTTGTGGGGGCGGCCAGGGTTGGACGGGGCCGGTGTGCGGGGGGAAAGTTTGTATGCTATGTGGAAACGGGGTGTTGGCGGTGGGGGGATATGGTTGGTGCGGGTGGGGTTGTAGGCAGGGGCATGTGGCAAGACCCGCCGCTGGTTCAATATTGTCCGCCTCGGATGTTCTTGGGCAAATACCAGCCGTTTCCATCGTTTATTTTCTATGAGCTTCAGCTAGCGGCGAGGCTATAGCGGCTTAAAGCTTAGGTGCTCAATGAAATGGCTGTGGGTGGTCACCCTGGATACTGGTTATCATTTCCATCAGCGTTTGGCCTGTTTTTTTCGTGTTGACTGGTACTCTTGCGTTTTGGCCTTGTCGACGGTTTTGACCGCTTGACTGGGGACGGTGTTCCTCGTGCAGCCGCTGCTTTTCGGGCGATACTGTCCAATGATTACGAGCAATTTAAACTTTTTAACTCTTCCGGACTTTAAAAGGTTTAGCAGTCCTAACCTGGGTAATTCCGCTATGACCTCGCCAACCGCGCGACAGCGTTTCGGTAAAGTATGCTCTTTTACCACGGTTGTCTGGCTCCACGAGATAGGGAGTCGCTCAGAAAGTGGCCTCTGACCCCTGATCGTAAGTGTGGTCGGTCGTCCCAATCGAGTCCCGTGGTGAGCTGACACCTTCAGATGACCTGAGGTGGGGTTGCGTCAGAGCTTGATTCATTCTTGCGACGCACGGTGAATAATACCGCATGTGGGCATGAAAAATTAAATTTTGGGTCAGGATGTATAAAAACATTTGTTTTTAAAGATGGTTGTGCGTTTTGTTCTATTTATTGCAAAAAATTCACATGGCGCTGTAACACTGACGTGAACCTGAAATGAACCTGAAATTAAAAGAATATAACTGATCCAATTTTTCGAGTGTAAATTTTTAAATCACTTCAAAAGTAAAGAACCTTCGCTACTTCTACTAAGCATCGTTACTAAAGGAACCACATTGGTGATTACAGGCTTTGCATTTCCGGTAAGAATATTTTTTTCGCTCAGTTTAGTCTGTCTTTCCTTCCTCTAAAAGACAGGTTCTCTAGATGAATTATTCCACCGGATCCTGGAAAGTGATTTCAAAATTGTATGTCGCTTCTGGCAAGAAGATACTTCCTAGTCACTCTCTCTCTCGCTCTTCTTACACATACCGAACACGTCTTCCGTAAACCTCCTAGTTCTTATTCCTATGGCGTGGAACGTCGAATCATGGCCAATGAAGCACACACCCTAATAATCGTAAAAACAAAACGTTGATCCGGGCGAACCCAGCGCAGAGTGATGGAGAGAGCATTGCACAAAGCCCTGCACCGATTGATGCGAGACTTTTTCGCGTGAACTGCACTACAGCCTCGTGTAAACTAGTCGCGTGATTTTTTCTTGCCGCTTGTAAAGTCCAGGATGCATGTTCCAAGATCCATCTAGGAGCATGTGGATGGGTATTGACATAACATCAGAGGAGCGCCTTTAAGTTCACTCGAAGTGAAGAGCACAGTATCATTTTTTGTCGAGGAATTGTGAGTGATGGGCTTGGTATTGCAGTCTGCCATTTTCAAGCAGTAAATTTATCTTGTCATATGGAAAAGATTATGCGAGTCGTCCTTCAGCTTGCTTGAATATTGGTTCAAATAAAAATATCGAGCTATACAGTACCTGGCTTCAGCAATTTTCCCTCAGCAGCGTAGACAATTAAGTGCTAAGATGGCATCGTTCAGCGCTCTCTCTGTGTCACGGAACTGACAATCCAGTTTTCCTAGCTTATTTTGTACTTGTCTGATATCACTCGGGTATATACCGCATGGTGGCGGGCAGCACGATGGCTTAGGTCGGCACGATGGTGGACAAGGCTTGCAGCACGGTTTGCAGCACTTTGGAGGGGGTCGGCAACGCGATGGAGGACAACGAGGTGGGCAAGGCGGCGGGCAGGGCGGCGGTGGACATCGAGGTGGGCAGCGTGGTGGACACGGCCTCCTCGGTGGTTCACGCGTTACGACTGATTTTTCTACTTCGTATTTTTGACCACAGCAGATTTCATATGACTTTGTGTATTCTTCCTTGACTGTTTCACCGGTGCACGGATCAACATATTTGTTGCACCATTTCTCGTCCGCTGGGCAGCACATGGATGATTTTTGTTTCGGAAGTTTTCGTCTTTTTGTCTCAACTACTTGGGAGATCTTTCGCATTCCACATATATCCCTGGCTGGTTACATTTAATTTGCATCTAGTAGAAGTAAAAAACACGCAAACAATTTTCTCAAGATGGCATGGTGACTGAAATTTGCGTAGTTTTGTTTTCAACACAGCAAAATACAGACACCCATTTGATTCTATTCATTTTCCTCGTGGCAATGAATATGCGGAACTTCCACTAGTCTAATAATTTATTGACAGGTGCGGCCATTTACATGCATCGCAAGATACTTCATTTTACGTGATGTAAAAGGAATGAAATGATGCAAATGATGAAATAGATTATAAATTGGTCATAATCTTCCGCAACCATCTTCATAACAACCTTAAGCTTTTTAAGGATCAAATATATCAACTTATGGTGAAAACCATTCTGGTGGGTTATGATCAGATAATAATTTTTAGACGTGAATACTCTACTAATTCTTCTCAGACATATAAACAGCACACATAAAATATTCCGAAGAATGCTTTCATACCTAACGTGTCACTGAAACTATGAAGCTATATGTGAAATATGCAATATCTTAGCCTAATATTACCCTGCAAAAACTACATCCCAAGTCAGGCCACGGAATTGACATTGCAAATCCATCCGCTCCTTAAAACTGAGGTTTTCATGTTTTGTATCTGAAATCCGGTATATACCATTGTTTAAATATAAAATATGCCGGAAATAATACAGCTGCGCTTATTGATGCAAATGATTGTATTCAAAAATCAATATATTTATTCGTCTATCTGTCAATACATATATCTATTCTTCCATCATCTCAAAGTTGATTAAAAAAACACATCTTCTCCCAAAAGAGAGCTGGGTAAACTTCAGGTCAGGTTAACAGCTTAGGCTGTGTAATTTGAAAAAGGAAGAAAATCTATAGTAAATAACAGAAGTCAAGATGGGTTGAACATCTTGATGAGTAACCATGTATCACCTCTTTCGAGATATAGTGCGTTGCGATTGCGAGCAATTAAAACTATGATGATTTTTGTGGATTCAAAAATATTTTGGGTAGCCCTAACCTGAGTTGACCCACACCAACCGTACTAACCGCTCGACAGCACATTGAAAATATTATTCCATGACTTACACTGGTTCAGCGCAATAGGGGAAAAAGGCTATTGGAAACATCGTAAACAAGCGACAAGTCGATCAACCGAGTCACGTGATCAATTGTCCTCTCTGATAACCTGAGGCAGGGTCTCTTCAGAACCCTGTTGGTTTTATTACGTACAGTGGGTAAGACTTCATATGAGGAAGAGGAAATCGACAGAGGGGCATTCTGTAAAGCACGCTGTTCCATAGAATTGCATTCAAATGAGATCTTACCTGAGAAAATAGCTCCGTTGAAGCCAACAGTCCCAACCATTAGCGATATAACCGCCAGGTCGTTACATCCGGTGTAAGAAACTCCAACCATCATCAGAGCTGGGATATACATTCCTGAAAAGAATACATGACGTGATCTCTAGTTCGACGTATGAATTGACAAGCCACGTGCAATGGTATTTAGAAATTGTTCCATGCGTTGACGGAGGTGGTGCCCAAGTTTGGACGGGGTAATAAGGTATCTAGGTCATAACTGGATGGCTCGGGGGGGGTTAACACACTTGTGACAACAATTACACATGTATGTCAAAGTTCAGTAAGAAGGGAGGTGACCACAAAATACATAAACACGTATACAGTAGGGAAAAGTTATCTTTTTAAAATATATACGATCGGGGTGAAATATACTAAGCTTGTAAAAATGCATAGGTGAGGGCAAATTTATGTTAACATTATTATAATATTTTAAAAATTTACTAATGACCAACGTAATCTCGCCTACATATACGCTGTGCCTAACTGTTCCTACCCTACCTAACGATTATGATAAGCACTTTCCATGGCTTGTGTCCATCTACTTTAACATCGTCAAACTCAAAGGATAATCACTCAACAGGATTCTCCTCAGTTTTTATTCAAAACGTTTATAAAAGACCCTTATAACTCCGTACTTGATACAAAAAGAGGCAAAATCCAAAATAGACCTGTCACTGATAGATATGGTCAAAATAGACCATATTATCATTCCTTAATAATATCTATTAAGGGGAATGAGTTGACTGAAGTTTTAGCAGGCTCAGATATTTTCCCACGACCGCAAAGGCCTTTAATGCTTCTGGATTACACTTTTGCAGCCGTTTGTGGCCGTCGTGCCCAAATTGGGAGGGCGATGCCGGCAAATCGTATGGCATGCATTGGGTATGCAAACGGATACCTGGCCTGGTGGTTGGGCCTTCGATCGGATTGATCAGAAAATTCCAGTAGTTTCGATCTGTATATGGATTTATAATGAATTTTTCGATTTAGTTGCATTTCATTGTTTATAATTGATAATGATGACGTGCCAGCTTAATGGCCTTTGTTGATCGGTAAAAATTCAGCTTTGGACCGGATTGGACCCGAGTATCGTTTACTATGACGCCGTCTAGCGACTGTACACGCTGTAACGTACCCACGGAGTTCCAGAGTTTCCTGTTGGCGGTGAGGCCCAGGCCGCCATTGACCAGACCGTCGGAGAGGAACGACACTGTCAGCGCGAACACCACCTTCACCAACTGCGGGATCGCCGAGTAGAACGCGTTCTGGAACCAACAACAGGATGATCATGAAAAAGAATAGCCTAACTTCGGATTTTTTATATTTTAGATGACACATAGGTGCGCTCAGAAACCTTCCTGGGTTATAATCTGCGCCTCTGGTGTTTTGAAGCATTTGAAAACACTATTCTGTTCTCGATGGGCTATCGTCTGCTACCTCAGAAAGAATTGTACATCTTTATATGATATTTTAGCTGACACTTGTGGTAGGCTTGTAACATAGATACGATCTGTAGCATGGAGGATATCCAAAAGCCCCTGGGTTCACAGTTTGTTTTTCCCAAAGCTCACCACGGAGAAACAAGCGTTTCAACGGCAGAGGACAACATCAACCGCTTATTCATCACATTTTATAAATACATATACCAACAGCAACCGCACTGAAAATCCAATGTGCGCCTTCACTGCCAGCCAGCTTACAGTGCTCAGTGGATAGTGAAGTACGGTGCTGATGTAGGTGGGTAGCTCCGTCATGATCATGTAGTCGCCCCAGTTTTGGCAGAAGTGAACCACGATGAGCGCCAGCAGGGGACGGGACAGCAGTGCCTGCTTCCAGGGGAAGCCGACCGGCTGCTCCTGCGGCCACACAACCCAGCTTAGTAATCAAAGAGAGAGAGAGAGAGAGAGAGAGAGAGAGAGAGAGAGAGAGAGAGAGAGAGAGAGAGAGAGAGAGAGAGAGAGAGAGAGAGAGAGAGAGAGAGAGAGAGAGACAGACAGAGAGAGAGAGAGCATTATTTCAGTATTAGAACCATACCTTGGAAATTTTCTGATACGACACACTTATTTACTTAAACACATTTAATGCTACTAGCAGTACCGTTCAAGCCCAGCAAAACCAGAACTTAACTCCTCTATTGATGTGTCACTTGGGTGCTCTAAATCCGCAAGACTAAAAATTCGACCTGCCAGTGGGCAGATGTATGCCGTGTTTTAGAAAACATAAACTTGAGGGATTTTCTCTCAGTTCATAGAACTTGGCAATTTAAGCATTATCTTATAAGGTAAAACTGGATCCCGCACTCCCGAAATGTATCTTAAACAAGCTTTTCGATTCCGCTGTGCCTAAGTTGTAACTGTTAAATATCTCATAATTACCATTCGGATTCCTGTTATGTGATAGACTTCAGTCAATACGAAAAACAGGAGCACTGAGGACCCAGTAAACTATAATCTGTGTCGGTGCCCGTATTTGTCTCACCATCGAAAGGGATGGACAGCCAATTACAGCTGCAGTCGGATAAATACGGATACGGAGCGAAACAAAAACAATGTCCCGCTTCAGAAATGAGAGTAACGTGGGCCTGTGGGCCGGTTGACTTCTGGGAAGTCACGCTCGGACTGCGATGGATCTGCTCCCGTTCTCAGAGGGTAGCTGCTACGTTTCCAGAGCGATGTGTGACACTTGAATTTTTGCCTCGGGCAGGATAAGCACGGTATAAGCTGTTAGGGGCTGAGCCACTTGTTTCCTCTGGGCCAGCATTGGAGGACTAGGTCTTCTTAACCGTATCGTCAGTTAGGCATATATTGTGGGAATCATATTTAATGATTATATATTATTGTATGATATTTACCGTTCATGTGAGCGAAAAAGAGGAGAAAGAGCCTGATTACCTTCCCAGCATCGGAAAAACTTTCCACGACGTAAAAAGGCAATGCATTGGAGAGCGTGGGCTCAACGGAAGCGTAAATCTGTTAAAATGACCAATACCAATCAGTACAAGGTGTTTAATGTTTAACAAGAAGCGACTCGCTAGCTGGCGTGAACTGGAATGTATGACCTCTCACACCAGGACCAGGAAGTACTTCCTCTAACCACCATAAAATATTTTCATTTGGGATCACGCTTACGTTATTCTTGTTCTCTCTACAAATAGGCTAGCATTAAAATCAAATTGGCCCAAACTAAAACAAATATAGGTGACAAGGTAAGCCAAGTCCCGTTGGTTCTGCGGTCATGGCCGGCACAACTGTTATTTAAAGTGACAGCTGGCCATGCCCCCGTCCAGAACAATTACTTACAAGCCAGCGGCAGTGTGGGACTTCCGCGAACTAGCATCTGCAATGCTGTTCTCCAATTTAAATAAACATCCCTGGCCGTCCAGGAGCACCGTACGTGACACTGAAGGGCTGATCAGTCGTGATTGTTTCTTTACACAGTAATTTGGCTGAATAAAACGGTAGTAACGGTTCATAATCTAAACTAAGGCACGGATACAGAATAAAGAAGCTGGGTAGTGTCTCAACAGCGTCTTGACGGGAAAGCCAGGCATCGCCGAGGCTTGCGCTGAGCAGCGAGGTGAAAGCCACATCACTGACCGTGTCTCCCTGTGGCTTGAAGTAGGTGTCGATGTAGAGTCTTTCCCTGGCAGAGATGCGCGGGTGGGCGGCGGGCGTGTCGTAGATGAAGTAGATCCAGCAGCAGTACCAGAGCACACCCACCCCGCCGGTCACGTAGAAGATGGACTGCCAGCCGCCCGCCCACTCCCAGCTGGCCAGAGGACCCGACGCCAGAATTGTGATTGAAGTACCCAGCTGCTTTCCTGTGATTTAAGTAGTTGAGTCTGTTAGAGGCTGGGTTCTACGCAGAGCTGCACTCACTCACGACCACGGCGCCGGCGTAAAGCTTTAGAGAGCTGATGAATGTACAGCACTGCGTCATGCATAAGCGGATCCAGGGGGCACGTGCCCCTCCCCCCGATCGACCCTCGGCGCCCCCTGAAATGGTCACGGTGCCCTCCCCTGAAAGGTCGATGGTGCTCCTCTGAAATGTCGCTACCCATCCCCCCCACCCCCCAGGATGCGAAAATCTGCGCCCACCGATAGGGTTTTGCGCCCATCTGATAGGTTTTGCCGGTCAAAAGTGGCCCCCCCCGGATTGGATGGTGCCCCCCCGGGAAGGTGCCCCCAATCGGCAATCCTGGATCCGCCTATGGCGTCATGTGATCTCCCCTACGTCACCACACTTGCGTAATTGACACATTGATAAACAAAGATGCCAAGGGCGCGTTCGCATGAATGTGTTCTTGTGCGAAACTCCGCTGATCGTATCAACACTCGTTTCCTTAGATTGGATATGATCGAGTTTTCCACAGAATCTCCGAGAAAATTGGAAAACTTAGAGAGCGCTCATTTTCTAGTGCTGAGCGGACCGTGCTACCGACTTGTTTTGGTAAGCGACACGTGTTCTTACATTACTAACTTAACTTCAATTTATGCTCAAGCATGCTTGTGCAAAATATGGTTGAAGAATACACTATAAACATACCCATCATTTACCCCAGCCACTTCCCAGTACCCAGGCCCAGACGATTGTGGGGAATTTCCTGACGTCAGAGGGTAAAGTATGTTCCTACCAAGCACACCCACACCCTTTCAACGGCATCGAGAACAAGCAGGTAGGATAACTTATGCAAAGAGAGCGAGGGAGGGAGGGCTCACCAATGTAAACGAAGGTGCTGATTCGACTCCTCTCCGGCGGTGGCACCCACCGGGACAGCATAAAGTGAATAGCGGGACACGTCACACCCTGCCGAAACCGGACAGCGACGTTATAGGTCCTATCTACCAATGCAGCTGTACTACTGCTTCATACCTACTGTTTACCTACCAAAATAAATTTTGGGATTAACTCAGCATCTTGTTTTAAACTACGAGATTTGCAAAATCCATTCTGGCATGAACAATTGTACGACATAGCATTCCATGTTTTAAACCATATTCCCGAGTGTCGGCTGGGTATGCTCATCCACCAGATCCAAATACTCAGGTGAAAGAGGCGCAGCATATATCATGGCTGTCAATTTCGTCTGGAATCCAATGCACAGAACGTTCATCATGCAGTATTTATAGTTGCCCTCCTGTTGTGTACGTTTTAGCGCAACTGCACTTGCGCTGCATCTGTTCGCATAAGTGGCGCTCCGACAAAAAGTGAGGGGGTCAGTAGATCTTCAACCTCCTGCTGACAGGACTCTTCCCCTCTAGAAACAAAGACTTCTACCTGGGGCCCTTGTTTACATTCCGACATATGGTTTGGAAAAGAAACAGGCTTGGGAAATTTGATCTCATCGGCTTTTTCTTTATTACAAAAGAATGGCTAGACGACATAAGTATTGGTTGTTGGCGCTTTCCAACCTTTCCTAGACATACCAACAATCTCGAGCTATGCGAGGTTGCCTGCGTCGCCTTCTCGAGATAGGCGGTTGCCATTCATCTCCACTCACACTGGCCAGGCCCTGCAGCGCGCGTATCACGATAAGCGCCTCCACCCTCCAGTGAGTGCAGACGGGCGTCAGCAGGTTGAGCAGGGCACAGAGCATGATGCCGCCGCCGAAGGTACGCGCGGCGCCCACACGCTCGGCCAGCCGCCCTCCCGGGATCTGTGAGACTGTGTAGCCGACGAAGTAGGCACTTAGGATGATTCCTTGCATCATCTCGTTCCAGATGAAAGGGCCATCCTGTCGGCCAAGAGTCGCATTGAAGGCCCTGCGGTATCTCAGCAGACTTAGTGATATGGATCAAAACGGCGGCATACTCATGGTCACTAGATAGAGCACGCTAAACACACTAATAGTCTGGTGAAAAAGCACATTGAATGGCTACGGCACCACACTTCTGCAAGTTTTGTCTGGCGAGTTTCCCGATTTGCATAAATTGCATATGTGTCGTGTTACGTACTAAATGAGCCCAAAGTCTCAGTTACTTTAGAATATATACATCATTATTGGTGCTTTTTTACTTTGGTGTCAGCAGAATCGCCTCTCCCGTTTACCTTAGCCGTACATCTAGTTTTGAGGTCATGGCTGGGTGACACAACCCTCCACCTTACAATAGCAACCCACATTCTTCCTGCAATATGATTTAGTGACTTCATCTTCAGTTCTATGAAACATCGGTGCGTTCAAGGACGGGGTAGGAAATTTAACCGGCTAAGAACCATTGGGTAGTACACGGTACATTTCAAAGGAACACATTGCATTTATATTTTTTTAAACAGTAATGTCTAGAATTAAAAACTTTTTACAGTTTATCGGTGGCGTCTCGTTATCTAAAACGATAATTATTATAAAGCCAAACTCGATGCCAATAAGTTCCCAGTGCAATTTTGATGTAGACATGACCGAATTATTCCTCTTAGAACCTGTAGTTTTAAGCTTATTCCAAGTGCGAGAATAACGATTCTGAATGTACCCACCAGAAAGTTCCATTTCTCTTCAAAGCAGGGTGTTTTCATTATTAAAACTCCACTCAGACAGCTACCATGGAAAACAGGCCTTAGCAGCTCATTAGAGGATTTAAAAACACTCTTACGGCAGGCATCTATCTGTCTTTTCATTTTATGCAAAATACATAACTCTCGAGAATCGTATTTAGATTTGATTTGATAAAAATGATACTGTACAGAAACTACCCAAGACATATAACAGCTAATGCATTCACGTTGCAGTGGTGTGGCTTTTCGCATCAAAGGACATTGTGATGACAACCCTCTGCGGTCACAGTGCCTTATTTACCACAGATTGATATGTTAAAGGCACGGATAGCCCCCCAGCTAGATTCTGTTTAATGAAGCAGGCATCCATCAATGTTTGACCACGACGACTCAAACAGGCTCTGGCAATCATCGAGATTCGCGGGCCGGCATGGCAGCCGTCTGGCACTTTGTTGAAAGAGTTGTGGTGGCAACTGTGTGGCCATGATCCAACGCAACGCGGAAGAGGTTTGCACAGAGCTGAGGCAGTTCAAGAACGGCCAACCAGAAACATTCACAAAATGCGCGGAATTTAACCGTGATGCTCTTGGCAAGTCGGATGAACCGTGGCCGATCATAGATTAGGACAGTAGGATATACAATTCGTAAGCTCGTTCCAATCTGATCGACACACCCTGTATCGAAACTGATTTAAAAGTGGGATTCGTATTTTATCAATATCATCTATTCGCGAGAAACCATATCCGATATAAACATCACGACTGCATCGTAAAAGGAAGCTCTGTTCTGCATGTCTCATTCATTTTCCGGCCGTGATTATTTTTCTAGTGGACAAAACTAGTTCCGGAACAGAGTGTGCCGATCAGTGTCGAATCTGGACAAGACGGCCTGAGGTGGCATGGGGGGGGGCAGCTACATCATGAACTGCATCGGTAGAAAACTGAATGGTTTGGAAGGAAGTTATCCCTTTGCTCTTGTGATAAATAAGCACACAATTTCGCGCCGCCGCCCCCGACTCACCTCTGTCACAACCTCGGTGTTGCGTGCCTGGTTACCCGGGCAGATGTTAGCGTCGTGGTTGCTTTCGTTGCTGACGCTGTTGCTGGCGTGTTTGTGGGAGAGCTCGGCCAGCGCCGTCCGGTTCACCATAGCCACAATAGCCATCGAGATGTTGACGCGCAAAGAGAAGGAGACGAAGAAGCCGAGGCAGCCCAGCACGGCCAGTGTGTGCCGCACGCCCCATCCTGCAGCCAACACGTCACTCGTCAGTTACGTACATTTCGGACGGCTCGGTGCGTCCCTCTGTCCAGTGGACTTAATTAAGTCGGAAATCATCAGCAAACAGTCAACGTTCAAGTAGTGGCCAGGTCGCCCGACTTTTACTTTCCTATTCTTCTACATTGTATGCTTTTCTCATTAGAAATACACTGCAGTTGCCCCCTGCTGAGCTTTTTTGGGAGGGGAGCCTTTCGACGCACCGTCTGCCAGGCTTGTATGGCGTCGCCAACTCCTTCCCTGTTGGAAGGGTTTCTCGGGAGCCAGATTGTCCCTTGTTCAGGGAATCCGCCGGGCCTTGAACCCGGGTCGGCTGCGTGGAAGGTGAGCGTGCTATGCCCTACACCACAGTGTCCTTACTCTGCTGAGCTAAAGCGTTGGTCAACTTGCCTTTGGGGCGTTTGACGTCGATGGCGGTGCCATCCGCTAGTGCTCCGTAGTAGGGGTGATTCTCATCCAGCAGGCATTTGGCGTTCTCCTCGTCCCCGAGCTGGAGCTGAAATCGAACGGTGAGGTCAACCTTCTGGGCTAGTTATCAAGACAATCATTTAAAACGCTCTCCGACACTTTATGTACTTCTTAACAGAAGTTATGCAGCGTTTAGTGTATCAAAGCAATTGCTATAAGCTTTTGCATTTTGTAGAAATATTTTTGCGCCACCACTGCTGGAAATTCACCATGTGCAAGAATTCATGCTTCCACACCATTCGTTATTTGTGATGCCATCCATTGTCTCAGTTTAAGAATATTATCTTTTGGGGAAGCTAAGGCAAGGAAAAAATGATGGCCTTGATGTTGAGTATTTTTGTTTTCAACAAGACATGTGAGGAAAAAAGCTCGTAGATGGTTCCAGAGGCACTTTGTAGCCGTAGTCAAGTAATTTGCACCTGACTTAGAATACAGCGCATATACTGAATTTAAAGTTTTGCCTCGCTATATCTTTCCTGGTTCTATGTATGGCCTAGGATCAGGCATGAATCATGAAACACGGATTTGAAATACTTCTGTTCGAAATCATGGTATCCTGGGCCACTATACACGTTCGGATTGGAATTTCTGACCTGCGATTGCTGAGAGGTCGTCTGTGGCTTCTATAGTAGGTTTTCAGGCCATATCAATAACTTTTTTGGGAAAGCAAAACAATAACGTGCTTGGAAAGGTAAGGGATAACTTCTTTGGGAACTTTTCGTAATGTTATTTTCATAGTGAGTTATGCCTAAATATTGACTATGACAGAGACATATTTTGCTTACGGGGGTTTTCTATACAGGGGATTAGGGTACCATTTGGTTATTACGATGACCAACGTCTCGCCGTCATTTTTAGGTGCTGTTAGGTGGTAGGCATCTTAAAAGTCCTATCAGAAAGTAACGAATCTAAAATTACTAGGGGGCGCCCTTATAGTGAAACAGGAGCTCGCGGAGCTTTCATGGTCAAGCTTGGTCAATGGAAGGGCGGCCTCTTTGAAGTAACATAAAAACGGTGACGCGTAGCTCCGCCCTACTTGGCAAAGCTTTTCTCTCACCATTTTACAACTTTTTTTTCAAAATTTTAAGGTCAGGTCATCTCAGGTCAGGTCACCAGTACAAGTCAAGTGACCTGACCTAAAAAAGTTTAAGATACCTAGCATAAGTCGGAACAGGGTGAGCTTATCCGATTGAATTTCATATTACATAACGGACCCACCGAGCTCTCTAAAATATGTTCCGGTATTTTTATATCGGTGACCTAAGGTCAGGTGCGAGCCATGACCTCTCCATTGGAAATTCATGGGAAAATGGTTTTAGCTGAATAACTTAGTAACATATAGTCATAGAGCGTTTATTTTACCTGCATTATATTTGCCTTGTCTCTGCGGTTCTAATGATATGCATTTTATCTAATATGATCTTGATCTGACCTTAGGTCAGGCCAAATCCCTGATTTGATATAGCAAGGTCATATAATATATCATTCGAATCGGCTTGCTGCGAGGATTCATACAGTTTAAGTTGTTTTGCTCTATCTTTACCTTATCAGAAGAAATCACCGAAAAAATTAAATGTTATCCCTATGGCGGCACGTTTTGACCTCTCGTGACCTTAAATGTGACCTGAAAAAATGTTTCAAATATTTTCGATGGAAAAGTGGATGGGCTACTCAGCGCCGTTTACTGTTTTTCGCTACCTAGTGTGGTTCTCGAGATCTTAGGACGGGGGGCAAGTATCTGCCACCCCCCGTCAAAGCGAAGGTGGCTCAGACCCCGTAAATGCGCGTGTTAATACAGTGTCGGTGTCTACTTCTTGCACACAGGTACGATATGAATGACACGTACAATATACTTCAAAGAGCTTTATACCCCGGAATAAATACCCGCCCTGCGTATAATATAATTTGTCATGCATTAGGTTTGCTAAAACTAAAAGTAGATTTCTCGGCAGCAGAAAGTGTTCAGCTTAAGTGACGTGCTGCATAATATGCTTTTCTATGCTAGGCTTTGCCAACATGCTGCATAATGTTTTGTGATGTGCATGTTTTGTAGTGAGCTCGACCCCTTAAATTCGTGTGTAGGGCACATGCATGTCAAAGGTAACGCTACGCGTGCACATGTAACGATGAAGCACGTGATGAGAAATGAACATTAAATCATAGGAAAATTCAGCATGAAACCTACAGGGGATTTTTATTCAGACTAAGGAGTGTCTCTTGCCCCACCCTACAGACTAGAAAGTGTATAGTCCCAAACATGGTTATGTAGTCTTAGCTTATTATGTATATTGCTTTAAAGGTATATTTAAATTGCATACAGTATCACTATACAATGCATGGTATTTCGTATGAATATGGCAATTAAATTCGAAATACAAACAATCAACTTTTTGAGCAAGAAAGATTACAGTCTGAGTCCAGGAAAGCAAATATTACGTGGTCGAAACAAATGTCAAAAATATAAACTAATTGTGAAAATTTAATACCGGCTCATTCTGTGTTGAGGGATGTAAAATCTTGAGGTGTTTTATCCATTTAAACGGGGTTTATAAACCTACAAAGACATCTCTGGATGATGAACTGGCGAAAATGCCCCGATGCTATAATTCGGTAATATAGAACTGAAAATCTAACCACTGAATTCCGTGCCCGGGATACAAAACGAACAAAGGAATTTCTATGAATCTCGGCGACACATGGATGTTATGCACTGGTCCAATGGCGGATCCAGACATTTATTTGTGTGGTGGTCCGGAGAATCGACCCTGCCCAGTCATCACCTCGGATCAGTCTTCGGCTATACATGTACTAAAGGCACTCTGACATTTCGGGGGAGCTGAGCTCCCTAGCCCCTCCCTATATATCCGACACTGCACTGGTTGATATGTCGCGAAATGTCCTCACTGGGAATGCTTATATCGGAACGCTTCAGCAGATATCTCGACAGGGCCAAATATCTCCAGTAACCCTACTGCTAGATGCGTCAGCGGCGCGGCTAGTGACGCATTTGTGGTGTTAATCTGCTGTTTATGAATTGATTCGACAGTGGGAGAGCAGATAGTAGTTATCGTGAATTCTAACGAGTTATGTCGCCGCATTAATAAGGCCCAAATTGAAACACGCAAATCCAGCAAGAGCTTGGTGCATGCTCCAGCTGGCGTCCATGTATAAACTTTGGTACGAAATTATTAAATGTTGTACGCTGCACGTACTTGTTTGCCTAATATATAAACTGCAAAATACGTATCGTAATATATTATTCAGTATCTTAATGGATGTAATATGTGAAGAAGATAATGTGCGATGCTAGTGAATTCCCGAAGCGTGATCTCTCGAAATATTTATTAATTACGCGATCTATGTTCTTGGAATATTGTTTTGCAAGGCCAGGCTGTCAAAAAAAACGTTGAATTGGTTATTCAGTACTCATCTTCTAGCTGGTGTTGGCAATTAGAAATGAAACCATAACCATCGGTCATTTGATATTGATTACTGATTGATAACCAATCAGTCACACACTTCCTGGAGCTACGCACATTCTTAAACATGTGCCAGTTTGGAATTGGTGAAATGATACCCGACCAGGAAGAAAAGGCCTGCTGGCTTTCTTCAATAATTTCCCCGACAAATGTTTGCAGAACATGCGTTGAGAAACACATGTTAATTGCACAAATTAAATCGCGATCGGACGGTGCTGACCGCGACCGGATAACATTGCGATCCTGATAGTGTTGGCAATGCAAACCGGGGTTCAATCCGATTCTCGTCGGTCCATATTAAACAAGATCTGACAGTATTTGGCAGCGTATTGGTAAATATGCTCCTTACAGAACAGAGGGTCAAAGAAAGCTAACTTCAGAGAACAAAGCTTTCTTTGGAAATTCGGCTGAAGGGAAAGTAAAGGAGCGCATGGAAACGTCACTTGTGCGCAAGAAACGTAGAATAAATTGAGATTTAAAACTTTTCATTCCGTTACAGCTGTATTCTCATCCAAGCTAAAGTGTCATGAAAACCGCAATCTGTGTATCCTGATTTCTATCCTGATCGCCTCTTGCCCTTGCAAGCGAAGCCAGTGACTTAACGCTTCGCATTCCACTAATTCAAAGATCTACACAGTGCTGCTCATTTAGATACTCTACTATAAAGGAACAGACTTGCCTTTTGGCAACATATCCAGCTGGATGAGAATTTACATATGTACTTCCTAAACACCCGACAATTGATTTTGTTCCCTTTGTGACGAAAGACAACGCGCTATAAAATGTGCTCGCCGGCTGAGTCTCCGTGGAGACGGTTCAAATTGACCAGTGTTAACTTTGCTGGCGAAGAAGATCACAAGCGTTTCTACATGGATTTACAATTTAGTCCGACGTAATGCAATATATATATATATATATATATATATATATATAATTGGGTCTACGAGTACCAATGTTAAATTGAATTGAAAGGGCAGAGAATATGGAAATAACTGTTTCCACAAAAAGTAAAACTGAAATTTCCTAAAACAAATATCTGAGAGACCTGAGAGTTTATAGAGCTCCAGATTCTTAGCCTCGGTCATCGTGCCGACAATTTCATAAAGGACGGGACTAATCAAGGTAGAAGGCCGGTCGAAGCGCAATCAGGCCCTGGAAAACCGGCCCAACCCTTGAAATAAACGTTGTGCGGTACCAGGTGTGACCTGGTGTCAACAGTGCTCCGGCTTGAAGGCGGGTACCAGTTAGGAATACCTTATTTGAATTCAACCGAGCAGCGGAAAAACTAGGTCAACTAGGTGTCAGATGATAACAATTGTTTCCAAAGAGAACCGAAAAATAGTCAGGAGCTCCACTGTCCAGTGCTTACCAACCCATGGCTCAAGTCTTCTTCCGAGCCTTTTTAATTAGCATGGTCTCGATGTAGAACCCGCTGTAGCTCTAGGTGTTTTTGAAGGGGCATGCTTTTCAGAAAATTGTTATACATTGTGCAGCATTCTTAATTTTCCAATGTTCCAAGGCCCAAATTTTGAAGGAATATCACTTTAAGGCCATTTCAGTCGGTGACAACCGCCCAATGATGAGTGCTGAGGAGAGAATACCTTATATCACGCAGGTATCAGCGCCTCTCTCTGGCCAAGTGTTGCCGGACTCACCTATCGTTATTGAGTAGCCACACCATCGCCGCAGGGCACAGTTCCCGGGTCAGCTCTCACTGCAATCGTCGTGCCCGTCGGTAACGTCGCACGCGCACCGGCCGCCCGCTGACCCCTCTTCGTCCAGAAAGCTGGAGGCGTCAGCGACCTGCGCTTTTGTACTGTGCCACTGCTGTTTATTCGTGGCGTCCCTCCCCTCGCACGCGCGGTGCCCGGCTCCAGATGGCCGGCCACGTCTGCAAGACTCGGCCGGGGCAGCCCAGGTCACGTGGTTTACCGGCAGGCACGCAGCGAGAGCGCGCGCGCAGGTCACTGCCGGCTGCTGACGGCCATTAACCTGGGCCAGGGAGAGGTGGCAATGCCAGTTCGAAGTGAGGGATCCAGTCGCCCCTCCAAAAAAGGAAAGAAAAATAAGAACAACAGTGGCTTTGCTGTCTTTGAAATCTCGCTTCGGAATGCACGTTGTCAAGTGACCTAGCCACAGAATTGTCGAGGAGGGAGAGAGGCAAATTCTGAAAATTTAGGTTGCATATGAAACATCAATGCAGCTGCACTTCCACTCATTTATGTAGGTTTATGCAGGTAACAGGGTGAAAATGAAACAAGTCGAGGTCCAAACTTTTAGGGGAGGGGCATCCCCCTGATCTGCGAGTAGGGGGATACATTACTCTCTTCCCGCGCTTTCGACGTCCATGGATGTCAGGCGCGTGCAAGCGTATTTTAGAATATCAAATTCAAGTACAATGGATAGGACAAACGTATTGGGCCTGTAATTGGTTCCAAGACCAAATAGAAAAAATACATCCAAAGGCGGGTCAAGGGGACAAGATCAAGATCTTTCAGAATCCCCGGGTATGGCATGGGCGGATACCATCAAACCAATATTGAAAGTATCATTAGACGAGGATTACATGTATGTATGTATATGTCATTTAGCCATTGACGATATGAATATTGGCCCAGTATTTTGCTTTTCTGTCCTACCTCTGAGTTTGGGGCTATTTCATCATCAATTTTAATGTCAATTATCTGTCAAAACGTACCTGTGTTGCGCAAATCGAACAGTAGGACCAAAAGCTATGGGGAATGCAAAAACAGGAAAGTAATGCATCTTTGCATCTCCTCCCCACAATTTTCAAAATTCATTTTTTCAAAAGGTAGCTTGAAGTGACGAAAGACGCTCCCTTTTGGAATTTTCAAAATCAGACGGGTATATTTTGAGATCTTAGGATGGTTGGCAAATCCACCCCTACCCTTGCAGGAGTCGTGATAGCAAACAACTTTGGGGCTTTACAACTCCCCGACTGCGGAGGTTATATGGTGTCGTCAACTCCCACCCTGTTGAAAGGGTATTATTGGGATCGAAAAGACTTGTGCATAATACCCACCTGGGGATTTGAACCCGGGTCAGCGGCTCGGAAGTTGAGCGCTTTTCCCCCACGCCACCGGATAGAGATCACCAGGGGTCTGATAGGAATAGCGTTAACCGCTGTACTTGCTGTTCTATTGAGTTTACGTAGCTCTTTTATACAGGACTTTACGTATAAATGGAAATGCTCGTTAATACATAAAATAAGGGGCGGACGCAGACCCGAGTTTTGCGGGGGGGCAAAGTCATGTCTGCCTCGTCTCCCCCTGGGGGAGGGGGTTTGGGAGCGAAGATTTCTTGCTCTATAGACCTAGTGTAAACACCTTTTTCAGTGCTCGACAGACCTAGCATAAGCTACCTCTCCAAGTACATGATCGCTCTTCGGGGGGTGGGAGCGAAGATTAGATTGCTCTACTGACCTAGTGTAAACACCTTTTCAAAAATTTCTCCGGCGTTTGGGGGGGCAAAGGATAGTTTGGCCCCCTCCAGCGCTTTGGAGGGGCATGGCCGGAATGCCCCCCTTGCGTCCGCCAATGCATATAAAACATATTCATATGCTCATTAAATTGATATAATTGATGGGAAAATGTTGGCATCACATAGGAGCGGGACACAATGTACATACGCTACGAATATTTGTAACTTTTACCCCTCCCCATGTAACGCTTCCTGACGCCATGTGAAACATTTTATAACACTGGAGTTGACTGCTCCACCCCTTCCCTTCTGCGTAACGTATTTTATGGATGGCCCCTTAGGTGTATAATTTAGGAAATGTTTGATGAGAAGACTCCAACTGATATGCTTTGCCATTAATTAGTGGGACATATTCAACATACCCCGGGTCTTCTCGTGGGCAGACACGGGAATTTCGAGGCGAGGGGTGGGTGGGGGGGGCTATCACCAAAGTGCACCATGTTTGAAGTCGGATAGGAACGCTTAAGAGGTGCGTCAATTTGCTTTCAATGCTTATTTCGTCATATGTAAGGGCGCTATTTCGGCCCGAAAACGACCCCTGACACATTTCAGAGACTGTGTCTATCCTAATTGTGAGCCTTTCTTTTCGATTGGATCATCACGAAGAGGCTGTCGTTCAATCAAAGTGTGTTTTGATAATTTTTGGGGCTTATCGACGCACCATCTGCCAAGGTCATATGGCGTTGCCAACTCTTTTCCTGTTGGAATGGTTTTTCGGGAGCCAGTTCGCTCCTTGTTCAGGGAAGCCGCCGGGCCTTGAAACTGGGATCGGCTGAATGGAAGCCAGCTACGCTGACCACTCCACTACCGCGCCCCCGCGTTTCATGTCTGGGGATGGCGTCATGTGTTGTTACAATTGCGGCCTTCGCGCAGAGGTGCCATCCTCTTTACTACAGCTAGGATGGGGGGTGGGGGAGAAACGGTGACTGCCCACACCGCATTCCCTGGATCCACCTCTGCATTGTCATGTTACTGCAAGTTGATACATGGATCTGATTATTTCTATCAACATCTTCTTCAAACGATTTCACAATAAAGGTAGGATACAAAATACTACATATCAAAAACATTCTGGTAGATAACGTATAAACATTGACCACCTTTGGGTCCTACAATATTCGTATGTTTATTTTTAAGGCAGGTGAATTGAACGTGCATACCTACATATAACGTATATGGGGTCATTGGCGGATCCAGAAGAAACTTTTGGAGGGGCCAAACCAACGTTTTGGGGTTGGCTAAAACAAGAAAAATTTCGAAAACATAGTAGTTCTTAGAAGGGCAACTAGAATTTGGTTCTTCTGAAAGTCACAATATACTATGTTAGGCTTTGGTGGGAGCCATGGCCCCTTTTGCCCCCCTTGGATCCGCCAGTGTACGGGGTTACTGTTAACGACACATTCGTAATCGTCCCAGCGTTTGTTCCATACAGTTTCTGGGCGCAGAGCGGGGTAGAAAGAGCAGCTGCTTCGCTACTGGCCCGAAAGTGACGATTATTTATATATTTCTGCATTTTTATTTTATTAGGGCCACTCCCAACAGGCACACTTGCCCAATTACAGGGAGTATTGGCGTGGGTGTTTGAGGATCCTCTCCACCGGGTCGGATCGGACACGGAAGGTAGTTTCCCGCCGTGGGGATTGAACCCACGTTGATCCATGCTATCCGATCCGAAGACTGGCAACGAAGCCACTAGGCCACTCGGGCCCCAAGAGTACCGTACAGTGGGTCAGTGTCTTCGGTTTTGTGCTTTTGATTTATTAATATTTTTCTCCATAACATTTGATATTTTGTTATGTACACTACGCGCAGTTGTGTTACCTCTGCAAGGGAATTTTTGTGGTGTGGTAGGACTTTGAGCTCCTGCGTCTGGAGCTCTAAGGGAATGTCCCACTTCTTTACAGCCTATTCTCTGGTCTGGTGAATTGTAACGGCCCGAGACATAAGCATCGCCACCAAGGGCAGTACAGTGAGGGGACCAGGGGCATGGATTTCCGAAAATAGTTTGGGGTGCCCAGATTAAAGAAAATGTTAATGAACATCACGTAAAAATATATTGCATAACGATCTATTTGTTTCGAGCCTCTCACGCAACTTTTGACCAGACAAAAGCAATTTAAGTCTTAAAAATAAAAGTATTAAATTTAAGGACTCTTAAATTCACTCAGCGAGTATATATATATATATATATATATATATATATATATATATATATATATATATATATATATATTTATATTGAACATTTCATTTTCTAATTAAAAGTGAGTGGGGGGGCTCTTGGCGTGTTCCAGCCTGCAGGGGCGCAGCCAGAGCTTTGGTATGGGGGGCACACCAACTTTGAGGGGCACCCCGGGGAAAAAGGGCACTTTTTAACGTAACCCAAAAAACTTGCTATATCTTTGTTTATATTATTTTTTGGGCATCTTTGGTTCAATGAAAATGCAAATAAATCATTGACGGAGAAGGAAAACGCCACTAAAACCGAAAAAAGGAAAAAAATATCATCAAAATGTCATGGAAGTAGCCAAAACATGACTGTTTTGGATAGATTTAAGGACAAATCAGCCAACTCATGCAAGTACTTAACATCAGAGAAATCAATGGAGCATGTGATATATGTTACAATGTGCAGGCTAAGGCATATTGGAGTCGAAAATTCCTTTGTTATGCCCACTGGTTTTGTCGTGACGAGTGAGCCCTGGCTGAACTCGGATTAAGTTACTTGCCTCCCACAATCGCCGTGGGACGAGGAGTGGCATAGTGTCTTTGGAAGAACACATTTTTACTGCCGGAAAAATTTGGGAGATACCTTTTGAACGCGTTTATTAAGTTCCATATTCTCAAGGATCGGTCCCAGTTAAGAGTAAATAGAAGGTGAACAGGCCGGTGGTTTGGATGGGGAGGGTGTGACAGGGCTGAAAATTGTGAAAACTAGTTCTTCATTTAAATTAATAAGTAGAATCCTGGTTTAGGGGACTGTGCTCTGAGCTCAGTGGCACATGCTCTTTTATCATTTCTTCCCAGAATCCACCAGTATAATAAGCAATTTATATAACCAGGGGTGCCTAGGTATCACAAGCCGTTTTAGAGATTCCTCATTCCTCGTTAGCTCCGTTTTACAAGGGGAATTTCCATTGTATTCTTATTCCCCATCTATTCAAGACCAGCTCTGGGGCCCCCAAGTGTGGATCAGAGGCCTCCAGAGTAGCTTCCCCCATACCCCCCAGTTGTGCCTCCAGGGACTAGACTAGCTCAGTGACCACGCCCCGAGATGATGGGAGTTGGCCTTGTGTTCTTATTATCTGTCTATTCAAGACCACCTCGGGGGCCCCTGATGTAGATCAGGGCCACAGAGCTGATCATGCTTCACCCAGGGACCAGATTAGCCCATTGATCCCAGAGATGAGGTCATCAGACTAGCTCAATGGGCCACAGATAGGCTCATAGGGCCTTAAACCAGTTCAAGAAGCCCCAGAACAGTTTAAGGCGCCAGATCACCTCAGGGGGCCTCAAGCCAACTTAAGAGGCTCTCGCAAGCTCAGCGCCCAGACCAGCTCAGGGTACCCTCAGAACCTAGATCCGCTCTTGGGCCCAGATCAGCTCTTGGGGCCCCAGATCAGTTCAGGGGCCTCATGTCAGGTCAGGGGCAAGATCAAGTCAGGGCCACTAAATCAGCTCAGAAATCCCTCACCAGCTCGGGGCCCAATCAGTTCAAAAGTCCCAGAGCTGCTCAGGGGACACCAGATCGGCCCATAGGGCACCAGATCAGCCTCGGGGACAAACAATCAGATCAGTGGTCCCCGACCAGCTCGGGGTCCAGATCAGCTCGGGAATACCAGATCAAGTCAGGAGGCACTTAATCAGCCCAGGAGCCCCATACCATCCCAGGGGCCCTCACCAGCCTATGTGGGCCCAGCTCAGCTCAAGACCTGGGAGCTGCTCAGGAAATCACGTAATCAACCCAGGAGGCCCGAGTCAGCTTAAAGGGCACCATATTAGCCATGGGGCACCAGACTAGCTCAGAGGGAATAAGATGGGCTCAGGAGACACACTGATGACTCAGCAGGCACCAGATCGACTCAGTGGGCATTAGTTAAGTTCAGGAGGCAGTATATCTGCTCAGGGCGCACCAGATCGATCAGCGTAGGGGGCAAGTTCAAGTCAGGGGCACTAAATCAGCTCAGAGATCCCTCACCAGCTCGGGGCCCAATCAGTTCAAAAGCCCCAGAGCTGCTCAGGGGACACCAGATGCCCATAGGGCACCAGTTCAGCTTCGGGGACAAACAATCAGATCATTGGTCGCCAACCAGCTCGGGAATACCAGATCAAGTCAGGAGGCACTTAATCAGCTCAGGAGCCCCATACCATCCCAGGGGCCCTCATCAGCCTCTGTGGGCCCAGCTCAGCTCAGGGCTTTAGAGCTGCTCAACACGAAAGGAGGCCCAGTTCAGCTTAAAGGGCACCAGATTAGCTCAGGGGGCACCAGACTAGCTCAGAGGGCATCAGATGGGCTCAGGAGGCACCAGATCGACTCAGGAGCATTAGTGCAGCTCAGGTGGCACCAGATCGATCCGCTCGGGGGCCAGATCAGCTCCCAGCCCCCCAGACTATGGCAGGAGCCTAAATCAGCTCAGGGAGCAACATAACAGCTCAGGGACACAAGGTAGGCTCAGGGCCCACCAAACCAGCTCAGGGGGCACCAGGACATCTAAGGAGACATCAATAATCAGCTGAGGGGGCACCTAATCAGCTGAAGAGGAGAAATAATCAACTTGGGGAGGTATGAGATCAGATCGGGGACCCGAATCAGCTCAAGGGGCACTAAATCGGCTATTAGGCCACCAAGCAAGCTCGAAGGCATTAGACTAACTCCGAGGGCATTATATAGGTTCAGGAGGCACAATTATTTGCTCAATGGGGCACTCGATTGACTCAGGGGCACCAGATCAGCTTAGAGGGCAAGTAATCATCTCAAGGGGCCAAGACCAGCTGAGAGGCCACGAGATGAGCTCAAGGAGCACCAGATTAGCTTCACCCGTACGATTATTGGCGACGATGAGGCATTAGGTGGACACATACTAGGTGCCCATACTCTTCTCGGGTGCTTGGAAAGGCGACAGAATGCCCTAGCTGACCGAAAAAGGTATTAAGTTGTCCAACAATAGTTTCAATCGGTACATGCGGTCCAGTTACATCTAGGTTCAACGGCGTAGGGCACTAAATTTCGAGCGGCACGGCCCAAATTGGGTACACCACCTGGCCATCAAAAGGGCACCCCAGCAGTGATGGGAGGCACGTGCCCCATGTGCCCCCCTGGACAGTAGATCAACTCCGGGAGGCATTAAATAAGCCCAGGGGGCCCGGATCAGCTCAAGGGGCACTAAAACAGCTAAAAGGACACCAGGCAAGCTCGGAGGCATCAAACTAACTCAGAGAGTATTATATAGGTTCAGAAGGCACACTTATTTTCTCAGGGGGGGGCACCAGATTGACTACGAGGGCATTCAGGGGGCACCAGATGAGCTCTGCCCGTACGATTATTGGCGACGATGAGGCATTATCTGGAAACGGATTACGTGCCTATACTCTTCCCGGATGCTTGGAAAGGCGAAAGAATGCCCTAGCTGACCAAAAGGCACTTAATTGTCAAACAATAGTTGAAATCACTAAATGCAGTCTAGTTCCATCTAGGTTCAACGACGTAGGGCACTAAATTTCGAGCGGCACGGCCCAAAGGGGGTACACTACCTGGCAATCAAAAGGGCACACGGCACCGATGGGGGCACGTGGCCCCCTGTGTCCCCTGGACAGTAGATAAACTCCGGGAGGCATTAAATAAGTTCAGGGGGCCTGGATCAGCTCAAGGGGCACTAAAACAGCTAATAGGGCACCAGGCAAGCTCGGAGGCATCAAACTAACTCAGAGGGCATTATATAGGTTCAGAAGGTACAATTATTTTCTCAGGGGGGGCACCAGATTGACTACGAGGGCATCAGATCAACTCAGAGGGCACATGATCAGCTCCAGGGGCCAAGACCAGCGCTCAGGGGGCACCAGATGAGCTTAAGGGGCACCAGATTAGCTCCGCCCGTATGATTATTGGCGACGATGAGGCATTATCTGGAAACGGATTACGTGCCTATACTCTTCCCGGGTGCTTGGAAAGGCGACAGAATTCCCTAGCTGACCAAAAAGGCACTTAATTGTCAAACAATAGCTTAAATCGCTAAATGCAGTCCAGTTCCATCTAGGCTCAACGGCGTAGGGCACTTAATTTCGAACGGCACGGCCCAAAGAGGGTACACCACCTGGCAATCAAAAGGGCACCCCGGCACCGATGGGGGGGGCACGTGCCCCCTGTGCCCCCCTGGCTGCGCCCCTGCCAGCCTGCATTCTCAACGGAATCGTACCAGGACTGCGGCGGATATGTTAAAAAACAGCTGAAACGATAATACGCCTACAACAAGCTCACATTATGCAGGGGCGGTGGTTAGCCATCTGACCTTTGACTTTCGGGATAACTTTTTGTGGCCAGGTCTGGCAGCATGATTAATGCAGGCTGCTGGGAAAGCTCTGATTGTACCTCTTAAACAAACATTTCTGGACAGGGAAACAAGTGCACAATACAAAACTAACAATGTTGCTCTTTACTGATTAGCCCAATTCTACTTAGCCAATGCTACTGAGTGGTTTCATATCAATTCCTTTAAACATATATCACACTGTCAAAAGTAGAAAGTTAATGGGTGCAAATAAAATTATCAAATATATGGATTGATTTCAGTTATGCAAACGTGATTATGTTCAAGAGCATGCATACCCTGCCTCAAGTATTGCAGCTATGTCTTTCTATTTCACGTTTGGATCACGAAGACAAGAACCAAACGTCGGCGGTGCGTCTCCCCTCGTGACGCAGATCGGTTTCCGATTCGTGTCTGGTTTCGGCTTCTCATTGTCGGCGTGTCTGGCTCCGCGTAATTTACGCAAAGGTTGTCAGCTACACGCATACAACGATGATGGCTTACACACATTGGCGTGTCCGCGTGCGGAAGAGTCCAGGGGCTCAAGTTCCGCGCGCCAAGTGACCACGACCGGACCCAGGGAGGGAGAGAGAGGAGAGTGGACATTCCAGGGAACGCAATGGTCGCTGCGTTAATTGAGCTTGGGTACAACCATCAGCTAAATGAACTTCTTTAGAACCAGAAAAAATGATACCCTCGCATGATCATGCATGATTACGCTTGATCAGACCCGTGGGCCCCAACACTCAGAATCGGAGTCTATTCTGTATATAATGTTTTGCTTGAGCCAGAGTTGAGTCAGTTCTCTCTCAATTTTTTTGTTAAGTCTGGGTCAGCCCACCGGTTAAGCAGGATGAGTTGAGTCAGAATCAGAGTCAGTCGTTCAGCTGTGAGTCAGACTCTGGTGAGTGCTGCTGGTGAGTGATCGGGGTGAAAGGGTGGCCGGGTGTGACCCAGAGATCACCCAGCGCCCCGGCACTACCTGGAACCGCCGGGGGACCAACGCAGGAAACTAGCGCAATGTGATGGCTTAAATGGCAGTTCCTGAGAGTTGAATGGGCATTCTTGTTTCCTTTTATGACATTTGTGTGCCCTGTGTTGTTTAATACACCTAGTTAGTGGGCCATAGCGACCTTCAGCAAAGTGCACAAGAGCCTGTGCTGAAAGCGGAGCAGGTCTTCAATTACTCGTGCCTGGAAGGGCACTGGCCTCTAGCGGAGACAAATATGAAGAACTGGGCGCCATTGGGAGGGTATCGGGACCAAAACAATTCCCCATTGGTATGTACGCCATAAAGCGCTCTGTGATAAACTGTGCTGCCTTAAAGTGGGCTTCCTTTTCTAAATGTTAACCATGGTAACCCCTACCCGAGTGACACTGATCGTAAATTCTTGACATGCTTTCTGTTTTCATCCTAACGTTGTAGAAATATTCTTGGCATTGGATCAGACGCTGAAGTTTATAGAAATCCAAAGAGATTTATTTTTGCTGTAAAATGTCATTCGTGGTGGGAGGAGTGATTGTCTTCCGTTCTCAGCGAGCGGTAGAAGCGTTTGCTAAAGGCGGATCCAGGATCTCCGGTCTGGGGGAAGGTTTTATGGTCGGGGGGGGGCGACATCTGGACGGGGGGTTCTACTTTGGTGTGGAAAAATATATCGGGTGGGCGCCAAATCCTATCACGGGGGCGCCGATACTGGTATTCTGGGGATGGGAGTATGGGAAGCAACCTTTCAGGGGAAGACGTAGCTATTTCAGAGGGCGCCGAGGGTCGATTGGGAGGCAAGCACTGGCGGCGGAACTGGGGGAACTGGGGCAGGCATGGTGCCCCCCTTAAATCATACATTTTAACACTTACCCAATGGCGTTGACTGGAAAGAAATGGGTTGAAAGGCCCATCTGAACTGTCAGCAGGTTAGCTATGGCCACCTAGGAGCCTGGTAAATGTCGGTGAAAACTGCGACCTCAGAGCTATGGCTAGCACGCCTTTTGAACAGTCGCTTGCATATTTATTTCGAATGGTTTTATCTTAGCATGTGTCCATTTCCACTGTGACACTGCACGGGGCGTTGACAGCAGGGCCCTCCACATAAGCGTTAGAATCAATCAGGTAAGCCACTAAAAAAAAGCAATATTCAGCACGGGTCTAGCGCCGGCGACGCAGCCGGCTGCTCCAGAGCCGTGCTCACCCCCCACTAGAGGTGGGACTTTTTGAAAAAAGCTGGTCCCGGTCCCGACCAACATTTCTTGGTCCCGGCCTAGTCCCGGCGAGAAATATGTGGTCCCGGCCTGGTCCCGGCAGCCTTTTTCCCACTTATTGGCTTTTAAGCATACCTATTTCTTGTGGATTAGGAGCCAAATATATTAAGCAAATTCATATAATCACTACATTAACAAATCAACATTAAGTATGAACTACAACTTCAGGAAATCCTTACCTACTATGATGAAAAATGGCTACAGTTATCTGGCAATGCTCTCTGAGGAAACATTTGAATGTTAAACCCTTTAAAGGTAAGAAACTATACATCAATCCAAATTTAGGCTGCTTCACACCTCCTTTTTCCATACATAAACATTCAATCAATAAGCATACCTAAGTTTTATCAGGGAAGGTCAGGACACAAATACGTTCAAGAGCCTCAGGAGCAATTTGACATATCACTTTTGCAGTTGCCATGTGACTAAAGGACTGTTTTTGGCTGTTTATGAAGAATAATGCGAGTTGATACACTGGATGAAGGAACTGACAATTAATGTTTTATATACCTAGGTAATTCTCCAAAAACAATTAGGTAAGCCCCCTCCTTCCTTCTTTCCTTTCCGACCAACACACACAAAAAATAGGGTTAATGTCCATGCATGGATTTCCAAATTTGGAGGCCAAGCATAGGCTTGTGAGAAAGCAAAGCTAGTAGCAAAAACTGTACTCTTTGATTCGTGTCAAAACAGCTTTCTATTATTTTAGAAAAATCAGAATTGAAAATTATCAATGCCAATCACAATATTTGCTTTTAATGGGCAAAAATATTACAGCAGCCGTAAACGGCGCATTAAAGACAAATAGTGCATTACCACGTTTAGTAAGAGAATAAAGTTAATGAACTATCACGTGGTTTGAAATACTCTTTTTGCCTTGAGGCTACTAAAGCTTGAGCTTCTACTAGGCTAACTTTTTCTTCAAAGACAGCAATGACGCACATTTGCTTTTTTATCTTTATTCTTCTTCTTGTTGTTGTTGACAACCAAGCGTGGTGCGGGAGTTAAACGTGGTTGAAGAAATTGAAGCCATTCATGTTTTATTCACGACATAACACACAGACGTAGTTCGAAATACTGTTGAGCATTATTTAGAGAGAGAAGGCAATTGAAACAGTGGGGTTAGTAGGGACGGCCATTTCCAATTCCCAATTCCAGGATTTTCTTCAATTCAAAGTGATTTTGATCCCAGTACCCACCATTTTTGGGTTGTATTTTGGTTGCTTCACTGAGTTGCTTTATAGTCAAGTGAAGGAATAGTAATTACATCTGAAAATGTGGTTTGCAAAGAATGAAGCTTAGTGAGAGCTGTGTTTTGTGCTGTGTGTGTGTGCAACATCGTTTTTTCTCTTTCATCTAGTTGAGTTGATACTTTTCTCATCCTTTAAAGTTGAAAAGTTGCATCAAGGAGCCAATGAGGTGCTGGAAAATCACAGTTATATTTTGTCTCATATCTCAGTTTTACATGAAATGTGGAAACCATTATCATGAATTTTTCTTGAACCAGACTGGCTCTGGTCCCGGCACGTCCAGGCATCTAGCCTTTGGTCCCGGCTTTAGTCCCGCCGGGACCAAACCTGGTCCCGACGCCGGGACCGCGGGACCAGAAAGTCCCACCTCTACCCCCACCCCCTGTCACTCCGTCCCAGAGGAAGGAGAGAGGGATCGCACGCGCCAGATCCCGGCGGCGCCCGGCCCGCGACGCCGCGCGTGAGAGGGGCCTGCGCCGCCTGCTGCCCCTCAGGCGCTGCCCCACTAACCACCGATACCCTGGAGCCTCCCAGGGGCGCCGAGAACCAGCCACGCCGCCGTGATTCTCAGAGCATCGGCCGAGACCACGCGTGACGGCAGTTCACGCAGGCACATCATTAGATGACAGACCGGACGTCCGCTGACGAGCCTTACAAACGCCGACATGGCCTTCTGGAGGGGCTGCCTCTAAATGGCTGTGGGGTTACAAATCATCATTTTTCCGACATGACTATCGTTACCGGAACCTTGTATACAGTGATATGTTTTCAGGGACTTACGTCGCCCTTGGCATACGTACAACCCGATATTTTTTAGTCACCAGATTTCATATATATTCTTAAAAGTCTATATCAGTGAAAATATAGCCTGGCTAGAAGTACTGTATGAGGTTATTATGCGCAACAAACGAATTATGCCCCCTCCTCTACCTCTGCCCACCATCACCGTAGCCGCTTGCATTGCTAACCGGTCCCTGTATATCCTGCACTTTATGTCTGCATTGTTAATGTTCATTAGCACGTGCCAGTGCTGAAGCGCATAGGCGGATCCAGGATTGCAAATCGGGGGGGGGAGGGGGTGGCTGGAAGTACCTTTCCGGGGGCGCGACCCGGACCAGGGGGCGTACTTTTTGACCGAAAAAACCTATCAGGTGGGCGCTGATTTTTGCAGCCTGGGGGAGGGGTGGGAAGCGACGCTTCAGGGGGTCGCCATCGAATTTTCGGGGGGGCGCCGTGACCGTTTCAGGGGGCGCCGAGGGTTGATCAAGGGGGACCCGGCCCCCTTTGCCCCTTGGATCCGCCTATGCTGGATAGTGCGCCGCCTTCCTCGGAACATAAGGGTTTAGCATGACATCAATGCGTGACATTCCTTTATGAGATTGAAAAGTGCGATTGCTCAATTACGCCGGCTGACTGTCGTTTCCAGAACTAGTATGGGCGTAGCCACCACTACGAACACGATTTACAGTGTCCCTACAAGTTTTGGAGACCGGAACAAATTTAGAAATAGTAATACGTTGATTATCTAATAGACCTTCCTAACGTCAGGTTGATTGATTATTTGGTCTGGTTTTGGAAGGGCGCGCCAACCTTCGTGGTCATATAGCGCCCATCATATATATTGGTACTCCTCGCGTAAGCTAAATGCGGTGCTATCCACAAATAGTGCCATGCTACGTTCATGATAATTCCAGCAGCATAGACAGCCGTGTAAGATAACAAAATTGTTTGAATTCTCAGTTGGTACGGGCGAGGAAGAAATGATCGAACTAGGCCGGCTTAATTTTTTTATAAATTGCATAAAAACCACGTGTATTTGAATGTGTACTATCAGGTTTCATGCTACATGGATAAAGATGGGTGGTCATATTTTAAAAATGGGATTTCGCATTGCAGAAGAGCAACGAGAAATGCAACACCAGTTTGACTATTTCCTGTTAATTCAGTGGATAAAATGCCTCCGTTGATTACGTCTTTAGTAGTTTATATGATAAAAATTGCCTTTAAATGCAAATAAAATGTTTAGATATGTTCAAAATGAAGTGACCTAAACCTGTGTAGAAATGTAAACAGGGGGAGACTGGATCAGCCCACACACAACATTTGATCACCCAAAATGTTTGGCTGGGCATGCAAGAGGTTAAATGGGTCTATACAAGTTTAGAGACTTTGACTACACCACTGTGAACTAGTGTGATCTCAAAGTCAATAATCGACTTTGACGTTGGTGGACTAGAACTTACAGTTAATGTGATAAAGTTATTTCAAACGTATGTGATGCTGGAAACAATTTCAAGTGAAACCAGGGGAAATTTGCATCATTTTTGAACCACGATCCACCGGATTTCCTTCAGACCCTCGACATATAAACACTCATTGATTAAACAAAGGGTGAATATTCGTGAACCGACAGTGTCATGTAGCGTTGGGATACAATGTTTGGACCGGGTCAGTAACTTGTGTTGCCACAAAAAAATGTTATGACATTGGTACAGGGACATAGCCAAGATTTTACGGGGAAGGGGCTGCGATAACATAAGGGGCTGCGATAACGCTCATCTGGATTAAAAAATGTCGACGAGCAAAATAACGAACGTTCAGTGAGCAAGAGAGGCGGTGACTTTCGAAATCAAACTAGTTCAGTAAATCAATTATTTCACTTGAGCTACTTCCAAGAAGTCGCTTTAACACGCGCAGTGGAAGGTGGTGGTCCCAAAGTGACCCCACATGTTTTTCAAACGTGAATGGAGAACCGCTCGCCGCCGGGAAACGCTACCAAGCCGCACTGGAGAGAATTCGAAGGAAGTTTTAAAATCAGTCAATAATTTGATTCATTTATAGGTTTTCAAAATCAGACCTATATTTTGTACCGTCGCAATCGCGCGGTCGCACCAGTTCACCTGCACTGTAGGCTGAGTGGTGACGTCATAACTCCATATAATCAGGTCATATGTCAAGGTCAACCCACATGGAGGACAAGGTCATTGACCCCAGCCGAGGGCTGGAGAGATAAGAGAGAAACCATTTTAGTGGTGTCTGTCAGTTAATATGAATTTTCCATTTATGGACCAGAAGCCTGCGATTGACACTTTACAAGGCGGCCGAAAAATCTGTTTAAGTTGTATCCGTCTGGTATCACTCCGAAACGGCCTCCCATGCCGAGATAAGGAAAACAGACAAGTTACTGATGCATGGTATGCGGAAACGAATCCATGTTGCTCCGGACAGAGAGCTGAAGGGACGTGCCGAAACAGTCGATCAAAGACGATTCGCCTCATCATAACAATAGCAATCACAACATCATAGCATAGCATCGTAGCATCACCGTATCATAGCATCAAAGCAATCACGTCTCATCACAGACGGCAAGACGTGCTGCTTTAGCTGGTTTTTGTGTACTTTAAACGGATCCTTACCATCGAATCACCAGGAGAGGAACATGAAGTTTTGTTCTTTATTCCCCGGGCAGGTTGAGTCACGATGGACACATTAGACACCCGATCACCACGTGCCAGACCCGTCCTGGCTTTACATGGTTGCATCATTGAACAGATGAAGCGAATGTAGACCATGACTATTATTCCATAAGAAACAATCCATTTCCATTATCCATAAGAAGCAATCCATTTTCATTATCCATAAGAAACAATCCGCACTTGTAATCCGACCTGAGGTCTCTATCTGATCTCTAATCCGATGTTTGGTACAGCCTGTACAATATTGGTGGTAAAAGAAAATAGTTATGCGATATTCTGCTGAATATCTTAGATTTGCCCCTACAATCCCCATTCCGAATGCACGACGCTGTCTCCAGGTATCTGAAGCATAAACAGAGGACATTTGGTGTCACTGCCTTCTCATACGTCGACACTTGGCCGGGATGTTAACCCAAACATTGGAGACGGTAGCAGATATGGATATATACTCTCAAAACGATTTGGGACTCACTAACCGTATCATAACAATGGAAATTTACAAAGTGTGTCACTCAGGAGCGCCGAGCCCTCTCCTTGCCTTCAGGTACGAAAGCACTGGGCTCCAGCGCAACATCAGGCTCATTTGCGTAGAGAGGTCTTTGGCTAATATTCGTCCAAAAGCAAGGTTAACGCTGTACATTTGGCAAGTTCTAGAGTGATATTTAGGAAAAGTACATGGAACTACTTGAGTATACCAACGTAAACACTCAAAGGTTTCCAAAGTGCGGTAACTGCATGTCTAATTTACGACCTGTGAACTGACGGTTGTACTCTTCAAAGCGAATGTGGCACTTTGGTGCGGTTCCAGACTGATGGTTTTATATTTTATATTTGTATTTATATTTATATTTGACATACACAGCATCTCCACTATCCATGTGGCTATTCTGACGCCGGTCGTAATGAAGATGAGGGACATGTAAATGACAAACTTAAGCAAAAACACACTGTAGGATAAGGATAAGGATACGAGCATGCATTTTAGGTGCAATCTATGTTGAAAATAATGGATTTTGCCTTATCTTGGCTTAAACATGGCTAATAAGCCTGATATTTTGTTTTCCCTCTATTAGCAATAAAAAGGCTCCAAGTTAACGTGACGTCAAATCGACGTATGAACTGGTAGGACTTTGTGTCAGATTGAACCTGTTTCATATGTGCCAAAAATGAAAACAGATACAAACCATGTGTGTTTAGTGAAAAATGGTACCATTAGGAAGTGAAGCGATGTGTATCAATTTCTTCTATGGTGACGCTCGAGGATCTGTAGTTGTACCTCTGGACTGTTTATCTGCCGAGACCATTAAACCCAGTTCCAGCTTAACAACACCGCTGCCAGATGATCGACATCGCCGTTCTGATCGTCCTTCACGTATAATATACATGGGCTGCTTCTGTCACAGAGGGATAGCTGGCGCGCTGAATAGGGTTTCAATCTCCTCACCTGCAGGTGTTGAGTTCAAGTACCGGTGAGCCCTATGAATAAGTGTAACTTGATCCCTAAAGTCCCTCTCAACAGGGTGGATTTGGCAAGGTCTTACACCTGTAGAAGTTGGTGCGCCGTTAAATTCCAGCAATTAGTGTGGTGCTACCCCCACGTAGAAGCACGCCCCTGCATTGCTATTGCAGTTTCTAGATCATTGATGTAGCCCATGGATCATTTACACAATCCACGATAACGGTCGCTGTCTTGTTTATTCACCTCCCCAGACTTTATTGCAGCTGCCCTTAGCTCATTATTGTTGCTCATGGAGCATAAATGGCGATAAGCGGCAGCCAGTGCTCCCCGAGATCATTACACCGAACCAAATCACAGACGACACTGATCGAACACAATCTAAAATTGTGTCATTGAAATTCTCGATGGAGAGTTGTACCAGTGACTGATTTATAGAGACACAACCAGGGAACCTACCTGTCCTTAACTCGAAGGTAGCCTAAGACGGGTCAAGACAGTGTTCAGGGTATTTCGGGAGTTTGGAGCTTGTCCAGCCTGCATCCCAGTAGGTAAGCGATGTGTCGGCAATGTCCAGCCTCCATCCCAGTAGGTAAGCGATGTAACGGCAATGTTTAGCCTGAATCCCAGCAGGTAAGTGATGTGTCGGCAATGTCCAGCCTCCATCCCAGTAGGTAAGCGATGTAACGGCAATGTTTAGCCTGAATCCCAGCAGGTAAGTGATGTGTCGGCAATGTCCAGCCTCCATCCCAGTAGGTAAGCGATGTAACGGCAATGTTCAGCCTGAATCCCAGTAGGTAAGTGATGTGTCGGCAATGTTCAGCCTGAATCCCAGCAGGTAAGCGATGTTACGGCAATGCCCAGCCTGCATCCCAGCAGGTAAGTGATGTGTCGGCAATGTCCAGCCTGCATCCCAGTAGGTAAGCGATGTGTCGGCAATGTCCAGCCTGCATCCCAGTAAGTAAGTGATGTGTCGGCAATGCCCCAGCCTGCATCCCAGTAGGTAAGTGGTGTGTCGGCAATGTTCAGCCTGCATCCCAGTAAGTAAGTGATGTGTCGGCAATGCCCCAGCCTGCATCCCAGTAAGTAAGTGATGTGTCGGCAATGTCCAGCCTGCATCCCAGTAGGTAAGCGATGTGTCGGCAATGCCCAGCCTCCATCCCAGTAGGTAAGTGGTGTGTCGGCAATGTTCAGCCTGCATCCCAGTAAGTAAGTGATGTGTCGGCAATGCCCCAGCCTGCATCCCAGTAAGTAAGTGATGTGTCGGCAATGCCCAGCCTGCATCCCAGTAGGTAAGTGGTGTGTCGGCAATGTTCAGCCTGCATCCCAGTAAGTAAGTGATGTGTCGGCAATGCCCCAGCCTGCATCCCAGTAAGTAAGTGATGTGTCGGCAATGCCCAGCCTGCATCCCAGTAAGTAAGTGATGTGTCGGCAATGTCCAGCCTGCATCCCAGTAGGTAAGTGATGTAACGGCAATGTCCAGCCTCCATCCCAGTAAGTAAGTGGTGTGTCGGCAATGTTCAGCCTGCATCCCAGTAAGTAAGTGATGTGTCGGCAATGCCCCAGCCTGCATCCCAGTAAGTAAGTGATGTGTCGGCAATGTCCAGCCTCCATCCCAGTAAGTAAGTGATGTGTCGGCAGTGTGTGAACTGCCAGTGGATGCTCCGACGGGTCGGGCAGGCGGTGTCCTGCGCCATTCGCCACCAGGGGCCAGGACCATGGTTCGGTGTCAGTCGCGCTGTCCCTGGCCCAGATGGCAGGTCGAAATGTCACTGGACTGGGTCACAGCGCCTCAGCCAGGTCCCCTTTTCTGCCAGACTTGTGCGCCGGGTGTAGCCTGGTGTTCATCACGCGGTGGTCACGCGAACCATTGCGAAACGCGCCGACCAGTCGGCGAGAGATGGCCGGGACATGGCGGCGGCATCTCCTGATGGTGACGGAACAAGCACATTGGGGTCACCGGTGGTTCAAACAGGATTCAGTCTTCTTCAGAATCTCGAGTCCAAACTTTCAGGGACAATGCTGGTATTACTATTTTTAAAGTTATTATCAGGTTGTTACCATTTTTGATTAAGCTATTATTTTCCAGAATGAGATGTTCTTCTCTCCCATCAGTTGCAACCAGTCTGACGAGAGGCGGATTCTACCGGATTGTTGGGGAGAGGGTGTGGGAGGCAAACCCATGTCTTGGCGAGCGAACAAAGAAGGTTGGGCAGTGGAGGTGGTGGTTACAAAGACTTACATCGTACGGTTAATATTTTTTTCGCCTTCAAAGAGGTACCTCGAGAGCTGACAAAAATTATTTAAAATACGTTTTTGTCGATGGACGCGTCCTCCCTTGTTATTCAATAATGAAACACTGGTTTGATTGGGGTTGGGGAGGGAACTTGGCTACTCTCTATTTCGCTTTGGGGGACATGACCGGATTTCCTCCCTCCTCGCTTTGTTCCGCCGCTGACTCTAACTCCACATACAATAGGTGCAGTAAATGCTGCTCCTTCTCTAGGTGCTACACCTGTATTCGGAGCGCCTCAACTGTTTCTTCCAGTGCCATGTACCTACTTGACATTCCGATAATCTGATTGGTCCATATATAAAATTGGATTAGGCATGGGCGGATCCAGGGGGAAAGGAGCACGTGCCTCTTCCCTCGATCGACCCTCTCGGCGCCCCTGAAATGGTCACGGTGCCCTCTGAAAGGTCGATGGCGCCCCCTTGAAATTTCGCTTCTCCCCCCAGGATGCGAAAATCGGCGCCCATCGATAGGATTTTGGGCCAATCTGATAGGTTTGCCGTTCAAAAGTGGTGCCCCCGGGCCGGATGGCGCCCCCTCGGGAAGGTGCCCTCTCCCGATCGGCAATCCTGGATCCACCTATGGGATTAGGAAGTCATCCTTCTTGTTCCTTTGATATCAGTTGGAAGTACCTTATTAGTGCGTTATCAGGCCTTTCCCAAATCATGAACAATGTCTTCTAAAATTGACGATTTCTCACACACCTGAATTTAGCCCAACCCTCACGTAGTGTAATTTTTCGGCACAGAACACTGGCGTTATATGACGTCAAACTTATTGAAGCATAAAAATAAATTCATGACGTAATGAGTATGACGTCACTGCCTTGAAGCAGTTTTTTCAGAACTGATTGTCCCTTTTCTACTTTGTGAGAGAGGAATGGGGTGAACTAACCAGTAGCATCCCCGCTTATAGCTGGGTGGCTTACCTTTCCAGCTATTAGTTTAGTTTTAGTTGTTTTGTGATTACCGAACAAGATCTTTCCTAAAGGATTCTACATACATTGACGGGAATATTCGGTATGTTATTGCCTGATCAATGTTGTTACTGATTAAACATATCAGATATGCAGGTGGGGTGCAAGCAAAGCCCGTGGTGCGTGCAAAAGCAAGGGCGTGTCAAATCACCGAATTCCCGTCACTTGTTACGCCATAACTCAGTGTTGGGTGAACTGGATAGGCCCAAACCGGATGCGAAACACCGCTGGTGAAAGTTAATTGGCAAAGCTCGATTTGATCCTAAGTCAAATCACTCACGCACAGGAAGACGGGGAAGGGGTGAGCAGATTTGTATCCCTTCGGGCTTTCCCTATAACATTAAAAACTGTGAAAAGGATACTTTTATAATTGGATATTATTAAATTAATTGATTTTTTCAATTTGACCCATTTCTCGCTATTTAAGTTTCATGAAACAGCTGTAAAAGAAAGTTTTGTGCGGACAAAGTGTAAAATTGCTGGAATCTATAACTCCTGAGCCGTTTAAGCTCTTTTTAAACTCTTGAGCCGACATCAATAAAAATATCACAGTGGCTTTCTGACCTGCCGATAACCTTGTGGATAAAGTATAAAGAAAATTGAAGATATAAGGATGTAATGCATGTGCTAAAATGTTGTGGATTGCCCCTTTTGTCGAGTGTTTTTAGTCAGGCCACTGGTCTGATATATGTTGTGTAGGTGCCATGTCGAACTCTGCTTTTAAAGTCGCTCCTGAACTCCCCTATGGATGAAAACCAATCTCCTTAGAGATGACAGCGGCTCGGTATTTGGCACCGGAGAGAGTGTGGAGCCAAATTTTAGTCAATATTCCAATTCACATAAAGTAAAACAGGGACCAGTTCTGTAGTGCGCCAGCTCTGCAAGCCCATGGACGAGGAAACGCCTCGCGATTAAAGGGATTGTGGCACCTTGGTCGAATCTTGGAATTTAGTGCAATTAGGCGTAATTTTAGCCGAAAATAATGAAACCACTCATGATTTCTCTGAAAAATGTACAATAAGTTCAATATTTTGATTGCTTAAATACTCCACTAGGAAAAGAAATGAATATCTGCCTGTGGATGATGTCATGATCAGGCAACCACTACCATACTCGAAAATCTTCAAGGGCTTCGATTGGCTGATGCACATCGTGACGTCAGCACATCTCGTCACACCAACAGCCATGATAACTGCGGCCTGCTGCTAGGGGTACATGAGGGGTACATTGCAGGTAGGTTTTAGCCTTTTTCTACGGAAATCTCGAGTTCCAAGACAAATGCTATATTGAGTACCAGGTTTTCCGACTTGCTTTACAACTTGGCTATCTAAAATAAAATCACGTTATGAAGGTGCCACATTCCCTTTAAGGCCGAGGCACTTACTACCGGAGTGATATCAGGTGGGACCCGAAAACTGGGCCCAATAAAACTCCAGTCCACACCGCTCCCAACATGTAGCGCGATTCGGACACACATCCTAAATGCCGAGAGGCAGCTATCCCTCGGACATAGACAGGTGTGACGAGGCCGGTCGTCCTCCATGCGTGATGGAAAAAACATCGGAGAGCTATTTAATGAAAGAAAACGGCGGGGAAAGAACTGCCCCTGTCATGGACATCACTTCCACGTCCACGGAGCACTCCATACATCGCAAAAAAATAATTTAGCAGACCCTTCAGGACTCTTTTAAAGTGCTTAGGGAGCAACTTTTGGAGGGGTTCAAACTAACGTTTTGGGGTGGCTAAGTCGAGAAAAAAATCGACAGAACATAGCATTTAAAAACTGCCAAAATTTCGTTCTTTGGGGAAAAAATATATATTTTAGGCTTTGGTGGGGTCACGAAGCCTTTGACCCCCCTTTGTGTCCGCCAGTGAATATATTTGCTACCTTTTTGAGATCTTTCTGCAGTCAAGGTTACCATAAGCCTCGAACGAGCCAAGTCTTCGACAGCGACATCTGAGCAGCCTACGTAGCGCGGCTAGTGACACCTATGTGCCATTCTTCTCCAGAGGTTACGAGCGCCTCCTGGGTAGATGAACAAGTACAGCCATCATTCAGTTCTTCCCACTTTACCCCAAACGATGGTAGCTCAGTGGCGTATACAAGGGGGCTGGGGGCTCAAACCACTCCCCTGAAATGCGCGATTACCAATAGGAAATGCATAGCCGAAGGCTGCTTCGATGCAATGGCAGGGAGGCTCGAGTCCCTATCTCTCCTCCCCCAAAACCGAACTGCAGTCTTGGACCCACCACCGTTGTAACCCTTATCTTAACTCCCGCCTAAGAATTGCAGACATGCCTAGTACCCCGAAAGACAATATTGCACAATATCATATTTTAATACGCGACCATCGAAGAAAAGACGGAGCACGTGAAAGTTTCAGATGCTGGCAGAAGTAATCGCGTGAGGAGAACTAGCTTACGGCTGTTGCATGCCTGTACATACATACATACAATTACATTCACGAGCCCGTAGACAATCTGTTCAAGAAAGCAAACACCAGTGAGTTTTATGGCTCTATATCGATGGCTTAAATTTTTACATTAATTATTTTACATTATTTAGCGCATACACAAACCTAAGATAAGGCCACTAAGCGTGCTTACCTCATGCTAGCCTGGTACTGTTTCCCTCATTTTACAATGCATTCAGGTCTCGGAAAAAGACGCTGAAGGGAGGATATCCATATATCTGTCAGGTGCAAACCAATGGAGACTATATCAAAACTGTCTCAGCTTAAAATTCAAGATTCAGGTATATTATCTGGTTGTACCTACCTCGGCAACGCTCCCTATTAGTCTCCACTCTCTATAACTCGTCCGACGGTTAAGTTTTAGATTTATGAACGTCTCTCTCCTCCTTCGCTCGTTAACTTTGGTGCTGGGCCCCAATCCTCTCCACTCTGCAGAAACCCATCGTGACCCTCCCGACTTCAGCGAACCCGGCCGCCGGCCAGCTGTGCTGATTGCCGCCGTCTCGACTGTACCGAAGACCAGCCTCGGATGGTGTGGCAAATAATCAAGCCAGTAGCGAGCAAGGTATGGCTAGAAATTTTAAAAAAAACATAATGCGAATACATCTCTTGGTCCATGGTTCAGGGCTCGATCATTTACATGGATACACTTCCGCTGGATTTCTCTTGATACAAGTGAACGCGCCTCTACCAATCAGCGGCCGCCATCCGCCGACAGCCGCGATTGCCTGCGGGCACAGAGGTTAGAGAGGTCACGCTGGTCGCCGCTGAGGCCAAGTTCAAGCCTCGCTGGGGAGGGGTCGCGGGCGGATTTTAATGCATACATGTGTGGTGTTGAAAATGGTGGTCGTTGTGCCTGGTGTGAGACCGAGGGACCAATGTAGGAGACATTCTATGCATGTGGGTAGATATAGGTGGGTTAGGCGTTTGTGCAATGTGCAGTGTCGATAACGCTGGAAAAATAGCAGTGTGAGTTCATGAAATGAGTTGGGTATATGAGTAGGCTTGGCGGACAAAATTGGAGGCACCAATTTCTAGTACATAGTATTTTTCGGTATCAGGGTAGATGATGCAGGTTTTCAAGACTTTTTTAAATTGACACACTTTTTAGGAATACAACACACACGGTAAAGGTGACATACACATCTATCTGATATTTCATGCGTATGCAGCACTAGAAGTTTAAAATGCTGAAATAACCATTTGAGGCGGAAAGATAAGCAGTTTTGATCGTGTAAACAAGGAGCGTCCAAGGCAATGCTCACGATGCCCGAGGGAATTAATTGGTAAGTATGTATATTCTAATGGCATGAACATCACTCTATTCCTTTAGATACGCCATTCCCCTACCAGTTACCACATCCTTTCGATGTCGCCGCCACTCGGCCTCCAGGCAGCCAGAAGCCACTGTGCACGGCCGTCTAACCGTGATTTTCCGACCTTTTATCTTTAGGCGTATAGGATTGGTTTGCATGCTATACTAATCTACTATTAATCACCCGGGTGACGTCGCCGTTTCTAGTTAGTTATTGCTTATTATTATCATTGTGTGTGAAAAGTTATGTACCGTTGTTGAGATCAAGACGTTCAACTCTCAGCATTCACATTATACCTAATTTGGTAAAATTGAGGCAGTGGGTGACTTCACCAGTAGTGTCAAGCATTGAAAGGGCGAATCCTAGCGAGATAAATTCTTTTGTCGGTAGATGTTGATTTTTCAGGCCACAATTTCCGTACTGACCGAAACAATACAGCGTTCTAGAATTTGTATACGAGGATGGGAGAGGACAATGATGAAACATCAAGTAACGTTAATTAAACAATTTCGAGCGGTGATAGTTTTTAACGGCTGGTTTTTTGTATGTTAAAAATGTTTAAAACCGAATTGTGAAATCTTTATAGCACGGCACATGTCAGTGGAAACGGTAGCTGAACGGTTTCTAAATAAAGTAATAGTGGGTGGTTGCGTCAATTTTAATGAGCAGCAGCATGCAGGGCTGTAAACTTAGATCTCCTTGGGGCTGTCCGGGCACCCGGAATGAAATATCGAGTTAGTGTTAAAATACAGTTAAAGTTGTATCGTTCATCATTTTCAGGATTCAAAAGGACTGTGTAATGGCTAAAACAAAGATAATATTATGCTATCTCCTTTTATATGGTGGTCATTAAAATTTTCCTTCCTCAACTTTGGGCACCCCCCAATGATGTTCGCAAATCCACACCCCCTGCCTATCCCAGATACATGAGCACCCTCAGCACGGTGCCGACTGTGGCAAGGGCCCAATCGACTCATGTATAAGGTGTCTTGTACCACTCTGCCACTAGGTTCCGGTCCTTCTCTAGAAAAAGGACCATGAGGGTGGTCCCTTCTATTGGAACCTCTTTTGATTCAAAATACAATATTTTCTTTGGATATCAGCATTTTTTTTGGAAATGAAAAAAGAGTTTATGAGCTTACGTGAATGTTTAATTCAAATGAAATTAATTCATTTGTCACTTTCTTTGAGCCGCGTCATTTCGTCTGGACGTAATGGTCCGTAACAGGAGCCTGGGTATCAAGGCTGCTCATGTATCTGGTGTAATTGACACCGTCTTGGAACCATTGTTTTATGCGTATGTGGATCCAGGGGGCGAGGGGGAATTTTCTCCCTCTGATCAAAGTCCGCCGCTCCCCTGAAAGGTCAATGGCCCCCCCGCCCCCAAATATAGATTCCCACTCGACCCCCGCCCTCCTGGGCGCAGTATCGGTGTCTCCGCAATAGGAATCGGGGTCCATCCGATAGGTTTGCCGCCCAAAAGTGCCCCCTGGTCCGGTTGGCCCCTCCCCGCCCATGTACCATTCCTCCGTTCGGAAATCCTGGATCCGCCTATCCGCTCTATCTTCGTCAATACTGAGTTGAAAGTATCGAATTTATCCTGTGAGTAGTAACGCCATATTGGCATCATTTTTAGGCAACATGGATTACATCAGTGAATAAAATCGGCACTCTCTTCGTCGGGTATCGTCGTGGCTTAAACATTGTTGTTTGCAAGAGAAGCGAATGTGGCTGTGCTCTGCCCATCACTCGCTTTTGAGACTTATTGTACTCCCGATCCGTTGATATTGTTTTTTGTACTTTAGGGGAGGTGCGCAGATGAGGGACGATTAGAGGAAGTACAAGAAATCTTAGGCAGACCTCCGGTTTCTGCCGTTACAAAAGCAACTGGACCCTCCAGAGTTTCGGAATCTGTTTGAGCCTGAAAGATCGTAACGAGACTCAAACATCAGAGCCGGGTGGTCCGCTACTGAAGTTTATTACTCCGCTACTTGCAGACTCCTCAAATGGTAGTGGTTGCTATCACCAAAAGGTAGCGGAGTTGCGGGTGGCAGACCTCAAAATAATTTAAAAGTTTCACCTCTACAGACAGTCAGTGAGAGAGGGCATCCACCCAGAATAATGATTATATGGAAATTGATAAAATTGTTTCTCTCCCTCCAAGTGTTCCCTGCATTTGTTAAAGAATACTGCAAAATCATTTTGGGTTACGCTTTAATAGCGCCTTATAATACATTATCATCATCATTATCATGATAGTTTGGATTTTAAGGCGCATCGATTGCATTGGTCATTTTGCACCCATTATTGTATGCTTAATTAAAACACATAAATTTGGTAGGGGCGTTACCACGGAATTTTTACTGGGGGAAGTAGTCCCGGACGCGTTGTAAAACACAAAACAACGATCTTGGCGATTTCCATAAAGCAGCACTAATAGCGGCAGCAGTTTTAGTCATGTAAGGCAGTGGAAGGAGCGGAAGCGGTTTCAAAATAACTGGTAGCGTTGCCCGCCTCTGGTAAACATTCTAGTTTTGCAAGCGTCAATGTCCAGACGGACGGAAGACGAGACAACGAGCTGCATTTAAATATTTCCTCGGACATCTGCCCATTCTTATGAAAAAATCGTTATCCGTCCTCCCACATGGCCTCTCATCTGGCACACGTCCCCTCTCCGTGCTCAACGTGGCCGATTATTTTGGTCCGCGGCAGCGGCCGGCCCAGCGCGGCGTCGGCCCACCGGCAGTTGGTCGGTCGCCAACTCACCCCGGCGAACGTCGTCCACGACGCAGGGCCCTGCTTCAGTCTCCACCGTCGGGAACGACACGAGCACATCCCGCAGCAGCGTCGCCCGCTCAGGAGCTGGTGAAGCGTGTGTGTTCGAGCCTCTGAACCATGTCCAAGTGCGAGGTGTGCGCGTCTCCGGCCATCTCCAGCTGTGGCGGCTGCCACGATGTCTTCTACTGCGGCAAACCGCACCAGAAGCAGCACTGGAAGGAGCACAAGCCGACCTGCGTGCCGTACAAGATAGCCCAGACTGCAGAGCTGGGGCGCCACATGGTGGCCACGCGCAACATCCGACCCGGCGAGCTGGTCGTCGGCGACAAGCCACTGGTCCTGGGGCCGAAACAATTCTCGGTTGCCATCTGCCTGGGCTGTTTTCAGCCGGTAACTGCCAGCTCGTACCGTTGTCAGTGCGGCTTCCCGATGTGCGGGCCGAAGTGCGCTGCGGCGGTGTCCCACAAGCCTGAGTGTGAGGCTACCCGCCGGTCGGGGCGTCGGATGGAGATAGACGTCTCGGTCAGTCCTAACCCCTTCTACCAGGCAGTGATGCTGCTGCGGTGTCTGGCGCTGAAGGAGAACGCCAACGCCTGGCGACAGGTGGAGCAGCTGCAGTCGCACGACGAGGAGAGGAAGCTGAGCGGCCGACAATCCGAGATCGACGACCACATTCTACAATACCTCAAGTTCCTCGGGGTCGATATCGACCCAGAAATGGTGTACAGAATCTGTGGCGTCTTAGACGTGAACGGATTTGAAGCTCACATGCACAATGTAATGGGTCTATATCCCAGAGCGGCGCTCCTGGAGAACAACTGCTCCCCTAACACGAGTCGCACGTTCACGGACGATCTGCACCTACAGGTGCGCGCCAGTCGCTTCATTTCTAAAGGCAGTCACATCAGCACCAGCTACACCGACCCTCTGTGGGGCACTGGGAACCGGCGCTACTTCCTGCGACAGTCCAAGTTCTTCGACTGCATGTGTGAGCGGTGCTCCGACCCGACCGAGTTCGGCTCGGAGCTCAGCTCGCTGCGCTGTCCCAAGTGTACTGACGGGCTGATGCGCAGTTCAGCGCCCCTGGACCCGTCGGCCGACTGGCGTTGCTCTGAACCCACCTGTGACCGGCGGCTGACCGCGGCCGAGGCGGACGAGATCACGCAGTACGTCGGAGAGAAGCTGGTCAACGTGGAGAAGGGAAGCGTGGCACCCGCCGAACGCTTCGTGGCCGCGTTCGACGCTGTGCTGGCACCCACGCACTTCTACATGTGTGATGTCAAGGTACGTGTTTTATGTGTCGATGTCGCCATTCCAAATAGCACTGCATTGGAATGCACTATAGTCATATCACAGAAGGTCTTCCTCATCCTAGCAGATAATTTAATTTTCTTGTACTAAAAGCTGCTTATTCGGTGTGTCTTTAGTTGGCTTTGCCGTGTCAAATGCGATTCCTTCATTCCGATTACAATCCAGAAAACGGTTAGGTTCACTGATAGGGTTTCCTTTGGGAATTGTCCAAAACTGGCTTTGCGTTAAGGTGGAGTGTAAAATTCCTTTAGTTAAATCAAATTGCCGGGTGGAAAATTCAAGAGTTTCAATATTCTGAGGCGAATTTAAGCCCCTATTTAAACCTTCAGTACAACGTAAACTTTTTTCATCAAAATTCCCTTACTCCCATACTTCAACGAGTTCATACACACCAGGATTATTAAACTGTGTCAATAAGACTATCAGACAATCAGAGCTCACCTTATAACCCCATGGGTGCACAACACTAAACAAGCCTTACAATAAATTCATAAAAACAGGTTCATACAAATTTAGAAAACTATCCGTGTATCTTTTCAGTGAGGCGTCCACATTTCCACAAAACTTAACCATTATGATTGTATTTAGATCGGACATGCTTATAGAAAATATTGAAAAAGGTCATCTCTTGAAATGGAGACATTGCGAGTTTGGTTTGGCAGCTCTGCGTTGACAGTGGGACGATTGGGCCCCATTCCACACCTGCGAAGGTAGCAAAACAGACACTGGTGGGGCAGAAGGCTCCTGTTTCAAAGCCCTACTCTGAGCAGCCTCGTAGACAGACCTCTAGCAAAGAGCCTAATTTCTTAAACAGTAGACCGGTGCATTGGTCCGCTTTCATTTACTTCTGACTGCGTTTTTCTGTCGCCTTTACGTCCCTCTCATGAGTGCATCGAACAGCTCATCAGGCTTGCGAAACTGTTCTACATGGGCTTTATGTGTTTATGAGCTTGTCATCAATCATTTGCATAAATTCATGGCATGACAGGTCTGAAATTTTAACTTATGTATATCCGTATTAGCTCCCTGCAATTGGCAATAATACTCGTATTTGACATAAATCTTTTCTCGTTTTCAGACTGCTCTATGTCTCCTTTATGGCAAAGAAAATGGCGAGGACGCTGTTCTAACGTTTGCAGAAGCTGAGAGGAAAGAGCAACTGGCGACAGAGCTTCTGACAGTACTTGGAAAAGCCAACCCAGGTAAGTTCAGTGCCAAGGCGCAACTCCGGAGTTCATGAACGAAATGTTCAATTAAAAGAAAATTGTTGGCTTATAAATGAACAACGAACCAAAGAGATCCCTAAACGGCGTAGGTTGAGAGGAAATTGCTTCGAATACTGTAAGCCATTGTATTTATACATTTTTGCATTCTACTCTTGCACTCATAGGTAGATCCAGGATTGCCGATCGAGGGATGGCCAGGGGGCGCCATTGGGACCAGGGGGCGCCACTTCTAGTCCCATCGTGGGGGCGCCGATACTAGCATCCTGGGGGAGTAGCATTACAGGGGGCGCTGAGACCATTTCAGGGGGTGCTGAGGGTAGGAAGAGGGGACAGTGCCCCTTGGTCCCTGGATCTGACTATGCTAACGCTATTTCCTTACCTTTGCTACACTATTAGATTGTATTTTGTATATTTCCGTGGCCTCTAATGGAGATGTCATAGCAAAATATTGGGGTATTTAACATACGAATGATAAAACAATACTAAAGTAGGTACCTAATTTGACCTTTGGCTCAACAAAAACTCAGATCTCTAAGCCTTGTGTAAATCACCGCCTTGAAAAATGAAGCACGTTTCTGTCATATTTCACAAAAAAGCATATTTTTCTAACTGCAAATATTTTCCCAAACATGAATATAAAAACAACAACCAACGACTCGTGAGGAATTATGTGATTTACAGATAATCTGTCTACTCCCATCCCAATGCTTATGTCCAAAATGCACAAAACAAGACTCCTTTTTGGGGGATAACCTAATTTTTTATATTTGATATCATATGTCCTTCGATTAGTTTAGCTCATCTTGTCCAAAGCCCTTAAAAAAAACAGGCACGGTAAAGATGCTGTCTTTTTTTTTTATGCAACCATGGCACGTATTATGTTCACAGCTAGAGAACGCTACTTCGGTACATAATAGAACTAGTACATAACTAGAACTAGAACTAAAATAGAACAGAACTAGAACTAGTACATAAATTTATGCCCGTGTTGATTGGGTAAAATCAGTCAAAAGTTTTTGACGTATAGGCTTTCAAAGTCAGGCATATAGGCTGAAATTGCTACACCCGCGCTGTCGCACCAGTTCGGGTGCATCGTAGACTGATCATGGTGACGTAATAAGGCTATATAATCGGGGTGATATGTCGATGTGACCTCACATGAAGGTTAGGGTCAAAGGTCACACGTCAAGGTCATACTATCGTTTTTAGTGTCATTGACACCAGTGTTTTGGACAGTGGGGGTTACTCAGTATGGCGTGTGCTTTTCAACGGCGTCATAATTTGTATTTGTATTTGTATTTATTTGTATTTATTCACCTAGATCAGCAACAGGTATCTGGCCCAATTACAGCTGAAGTCATGGACATAAAAGAGAACACTAGATGAGTATTTACAATGACATATCTCCTATTGGTGGTAAAGGGACCCAATGACTAAAAATATAAGGTAAAACACATTCAAAACGGTAAAAGTATGACTTAAAGCAGCTTAAGCAGTTGATTCGACGAATGAAATTCTAAAGCACACGGATGATTTTAAAAGGATGATCTTTAATGTATCTTATTACACTAGACTTAAAACTAGCATGTGGTGAATTAAAGGATCCACCTCGGGGCAGCGACCGACGTGTGCGTTAAAGCAAGCACCGCCCGGCGAAACAAGCCTCTTTTCACCGTCTCAACTCGAGGCACCGGCACGTGCAGGAAATGGCGAGGCGCCCCCTGGTTCTTCGCTGGGGCACATGCAGTGGGAAACTTCCAAGCAGGGGAGCGGAGTCCACTCTACCGGAGATAATTTTATGAACAAAGCAAATGTCGTACTGTAGTCTCCTCTGGGACAAGCTGCTAATTTTGAAAAGCTGTAAGAGATCATGATATGTTAGTGATTGAGAGGGCTGAGATGTATGGTTTTGAAATGCAAGCCAAATGAGAAACTTATGCTGAACCCTTTCTAATCTATCCAAATGACACTTCGCAGCTCCGCCCCAGAGGACACACCCATATTCCAGAATTGAACGAATATTTCCAAAGTATGCTGCCAAAATAGGTCCCACTTTGAACCTGCCCCCACCTGGCCGGTCTGGAGAGAACGCATAAGGAGACCCAACATTTTGTTAGCTTTGCTGACGGTAAAATCTACATGGTCCGAAAATTCAATTTCGAGTCTAGCCAAATACCGAGATCGCGAACTTTTTCCATATGTTCCAAGGGTGCCCCGAATTTGATATGTGGCCGGTATAAAGTTCTTTTTTAATGTGATTCGAAACGAGTGGCATTTGAAGGGTTTAAATTCAGTTTCCAAGCCTCCGACCACGTAATCAGTCTATCAAGATCCTCCTGAAGAAGTCTAGAATCTGCCGGAGAGCAAATTTTGTGGTATAGCTTCACGTCGTCAGCAAGAGCAAAGAGTTTGTTTGAATTTCTTCCGGAAGATCGTTTATGAAGAGGGCGAAAAGCAAAGGAGAGAGCTGACTACCTTCCGGCGTTCCAGAGCGCACTTCCGTCCAACTAGAACACTTCCCATTTAGAATGACGCGTTGTTTTCGACAGCAAAGAAATGAAGTGATCCAAGACAGAGCCTTTCCGGAAACGTTGTAAGACTTTTAAGCTTAAGAGCAGGAGTTTATGATTTACGCTCTGGAACGCCGCAGAATAGTCAGTATAAATAACGTCAGTTTGATGGCCGGAAGAGATAGTGTCCCAAGCTGTTTTCAGAAGGGTTGCCAAATTAGTATCGCACGATCGGCGTGGGACAAAGCCGTGTTGGTTTTCGGAAAGTACTGGCAACACATGCGTCAGAAGGGTCTGATATATGACCTCTCCAAACCTTACCAAATAGAGGGGAGAAGCGAGACGCTGCGATAATTTTGTGGTAACTTTTTTGACCCCTTTTAAATATTGGAACAATATTGGCCTCCGCCCACCTGCTCGGGAATACCCCTATCTGTCGATTTTTAAACAGAATGCAAGTGGAATGGCCAACTCCTCGACATTCCTTAATTATCCTAGCACTTATATTATCTGGCCACATGCCTTATGCACTTGCAACTCGTCCAAGATAGTCCGTACTGTTCCCTCTGATATGGTTAATGTGTCTAGCGATGGCAGCTCATGTTCAGTGACAGCCGGAAATTCCTCAACATCCGGTGAAGTGAATTTGCTTGCAAATGTCGCGTTTAGCAGGTTGGCTTTTCTGTGTCCCCACTTATTTCTTTTTGACCGTCCATCGATTTGGAATTTTTGCCTTGTTGCCCTTAATGCACTGAAGGTAAGACCAAAACCGTTTTGGGTTTGTCTTAAATTTCCGATCATACCTTGAAGGTATTTAAAATATTTGTGAGAGGAAATGTTTTGAAAAGGCGCCGTTTATCCGAAATTGTCGGGTTGATTCTCGTTTTGTTCTTTTTCCTCTTAAGCTGCTTCTTTTCTCTTAAAGCCCGCCTAGCCTCAGCGTCAAACCGGGGGCATCGTCGGCGCAAGGTGACAGTTGGACATGGTCCTGTTGGCGCCTGTAAACATCGTAAAATACATCTATCGCTGCATCGGTGTTCGATCTGCATAGCCTCCCGGAAAAGCTGGCTCGGCCCATGCCGTAAGTCCGCCCTCTTGTAATTTAATGCCGTGGACCTATTAACAACAGGTGCCTAGGTGCCGTTACTCTAACCTCACTGATAACTTCTAAATGATCAGAAGAACACACCAGGCCGTACGCTTGAATTCCGGGGCGGACTTCGAAACACCAAGTCTAAAAGTTGTCTTTTCGCGTGGGTTCGCTACTGTTTGGGATACCCGCAATGTCGCACTTCTCTAACATAAAACTGCCCGCTCTGTTATTCTCTACTCGGAGTGCATTCATAAGTCCCTAAATTCGCCTCTCTTCCACTCCATCCGGTGTGTTAAAATCTCCTAGGAACACTGAGGCCTGCCCGGATACCTGGCTGCAATGTCCATCTTTCCTACACTTTTAAGGCATTCTATCACTTGGGGGCAGTAAATAGTGCATGGCATCTTGGGCACCGTGCCTATCTCGATGACTGGACTCGGTGCCGTCTGTTCAAGGTCAAGTCGCCTTACAGTCGGAAATTTGTCTCTTACGGCCCGCCCTCCCCAGCATGAGTTGGTCGGTCTTTCTGTACCATACATGATTGGGGAGCTGATTGTAGCTCTTCTGTGCTCGATTCATTCACAAGTCTCTGTCCTGAAACAATATATTTTTTATTCTTCCGCTGCCCGTGGGTTCCCGTTTGTCTTATACTTCTGACGTTTTGGTGCTGATCCGCGGTTTCGCTGCCATTTGCGGGGTCGGGGTTTACTTCTATGTCCGATGTGGGGGGTCGTTAAATCTGCCATATTAATATCATAATAACATTTGCTCAAATAACAAAGTCAGGGTCACAGGTCAAGTTCAAAGGTCATTAGTCAAAGTTGAACCCTGATCGTCCGCCCAACGGCTGCTATAGTGTTTAGTAGGTACTCAACCACCTCATATTTTAAAATTGTTTGCAATAAGAATGAAATACCAGTGCAGTCAAAAAGTAAGTTCCGGAACTCTCCAGCGCAAGCATTTATTGTGCCATCAAAACTATTGAAAACTCATTCTTTAAAATAAACTTCCCACGTTTCCCCACAGCTCCCAGCGGCGAACCAGTCCTCCTATGGCCTTGATGGAGCTTTATTCACTAGATTATCTACCATACTGGTCGACTGGTATACTGTTAGTGCACGCGCAGCTTTTTTTGGGGGGGCAGAGAGGTGGCACACCTTCACTGGAGTTATTGACTTTTGGTCTCTAGGTTAAAGAGAGGAAACCAACCCTCAGCCTCCGTTACTTTCTCAATCAGGAAGGAAGCTCTCGCCTCCTCGTAGGTATCTATCCAGACAATTTTATCGATGGTTTGTCGGACAGTTTTCTGGGCCCTCCGTGAGACATCGCGGGACCCATCTGGAACAATCTTTAGACATCTTCAGTTTATCGAAAATGATGCTCGATACCATTCCACGACTAATCCCCAGTGTTTCAGCGATTCAAATCCATGGTTCTACGTCTGTCCGCTATTACCAGATTTTCTACGAGCGCAACATGGTCTGTGTCGCACGGCGTGGTGGCCCTTCCAGCACGTGCTTTGTCTGTCACAGTGTTACGACCCTGCTTAAACTCTCTCACCCTCATGCGTACTGCACTATCCGAGAAAGCCTGATTCCCTAACACATTTCCCAGCTATAGATGAATTTTCTGACCCGATTTGCCCTGCAGCGTCAAAAATCTTATGATGGAGCTTTGCTCGATTCTGGTGGCTTCGGCCATTTTGGGCCAGTCTCTAAAAATCCACTTGATGGAATCTCGATTGTGACCAAACTAAAAGGCCTACAACTCAAAATAAGACATGTATTGAAAGATATAATTTCAGCCTACATATTTAGTAAAAAAGCAGGTGCACTTAACCCGTGTGCTAAAAGTAATGGCTCTTCGGAACTTACTTTTTGACTGCACCTTGTAAAACGATATTGCCACAGCAGAGCTCCATACGTACGTACATACATACATACATACATACATACATACATACATATGTACATACGTACAGACATAACAAAATAGTCATTGCTGAAGCTTGTCAGGTATTGAATCGAAATCCACCAACAAAACACATATGATGTGAGTTGAGTCACGAGCATTGAGCAATAGTTCGCCTGTGCCGAACCGGAAACTGCTGATCCGAGTAAGCAGCTGTACAATTGCAGGGAACTGATACGGACATACCTAAGTTGATATTTCAGAGCTGTCATGCCAGGACACGCATGATTGATGACAAAGCTCATACACAATAGAAATTCTTGAGAAGTATGAGCATATATTCATGCGTAAATCATGTCAAGTCCTTATACATTCACCACACTGCATTTGTTAATGAAGTTGCTCTGGGGTGAAGCCGGATTATGTATAAGACGTCTGTAGCGACGGCGGCGGTTCACAGACCGGTCGTGGGTCGCCGCGATGGGCTGCATTTGGAGTTTCGTCAGCTGCAAGGTTTTAACGGGGACAAGGACGGCAGGTGCTGCCTCGTTTTCTGCTTGATAAACCAAAGCATGCAACGTAGTGCTTGGACTCTTTTAGCTAAAACAGAACAACGTATTCTCTTTCCTCTATGTCGCTGCATTCTTTCTCTGCACCTGATTTCCTCCTTTATTTCTGCGTTCCCTTTCTCTCCCTCTTCCTCTCTTTCTGTTCCCCTGTCCCCATCTTCTCTCTTTCTCCTTCCTCTCTCTCCCGCTGTCACCGTAAAACTTGTTGTGTTGTAGTGTGTGTTGCGCCAGGAAAAATCAGTTCGGTTGCATTACTAGTAAGCCAATGAACTTGGTCCCAAGCACGTACAAAGCAAGTGGTGATGTATTGGAATGATGCCCCCGTCAACCGCAACCTCAAGGAAAATCCTGCTGGTCGGAAAAATCGGCTGGCCTTTACTGATCTTCAATGTTGTGTTTGGTCCGTGCCGAAGGAATTACGGGCTTATTTTTCATGCAATCAAATCAAACAATTATGCTCTAGACTAGAGCATATTTTCTACCATGGTTTTAAATAGAAGGTTTTGCAGTTTTGTTTGTTGGTGAGAAATTGAAATGAGCATAATCTAAAACGTCTCTGTCGGACATGCAATTGTCTTTTGTGAATATCAATGTGCTCCTTTAATTGTGATTATGTGAGAAAGCTAGCAGTGCAGTTTTCTCTAAAACACTTCCTTCCTCCATGTTGTCCTAATATTCCAATGAATATTTCAACTGGAAACTCTAGATACGCCTAAATACAGCACCGTTTGGTTTGATACGTTTATTTATGCGTATAATTTGAACGCTAGCGTCAATTTTTGAAAATGATAGGGATGCCCGATTTTGAAATAACGTCAATAACCACTATATTGATCAGGCTAAAATAATAAAATAATATAAATCGTGGTTCAGCATTCCCTCTGGCCTGCTGTACTGTATGCAATCTATGTAAAGTCATGAAAATGAGGACTAAGAAAATTTCAAGGAATTCTTAAGCATAAGTTGGGGGTTTCATTTGGCGGTGCCCGGGTACCCCTAGTGATATTTAAAACCACGCCCCTAACCAGTCAGCATTTCTCCCTCAGGTCAAACTCGACTGCGCGGAATCCTGTTGTACGAACTGCAGACGGCTATCTTACGAAAAGGCTCAGATCGAAGTAGAAAACGGCACCCTCAAACCGCTGGAGTGGAGACATCGGGCTCAGGTGAGAGATTTTAGAACTGAATACCGGTGCATGTCGAGAAAGGAGGGGAGGGGATGGGTCCTAAGCCACAAAGAAGCACCTTGGCTCACCAGGGGCTATGTGCTACTGTTTTAGGACTGCTGAAAACTACTGCTGATCATGGAGATTTGCATAGGGCTTACTGCTGACATTAAACAAGTTCGTTCGTGAGGTCTTGGATACAAAAGTCGAGGGAAACAACAAATTGCATTCCAAACTACTCACTGTTAACTCGCAAGAGCGTGGGACTATTTTAATGATATTACAATACCAGTTCGGTATAAATTGAACGAAACGGTGAACTGAGTGCTTAGTTTAGGGCCTGCAACTTGAGTTTATATACATTTTAAAAGGTTCTTTGTCTCTGTAACATTTTCACCCATTGACCCAAAGTCAGGTTAAGTAGTGCATTCCAGGACAAGTCAGGCATTCCAGGGTCAACATCTTTTCACTTTGAAAATTCTAGGTTGAGATTATATAAATGTCATGTCTAGGGATGCGCTTAAAACGGGCGGTGTGAGGGACAGTCATTACGCGTCTAACCGTGCACGATGGTAATCTTGTATGACGTGCAAGATCTTGCACACAGATGATGACTGATGACGTGCAAGATCAGCTAAGTACCCGGAGTACCTACAGGCAGTGGCAGATCCAGTAAATAATTTAGGGGGATAGAGGACGAGTGAGGTCCAGCCTCCCTCGCCATTGCCTCGGAGCAGCCTCCGGCAAACAATGGACACGGACATTTGAGGGGGGGCTTGAGCTCCTCTAGCCTCCCCCCTTATTACCGCCACTGTCTACAGGAGAGTACGTGACGTTGCACGACGGATGTGTTTCAAGAGTGTCTGGAGTACCTGCAGGAGATTGTGACAGTGCTGCAGGTGTGTGACGCTGCACGGCCGTGTTTTAGGAGTGTCTGGAGATTGTGAGCTGCGCGGCGTGTTTCAGGAGTGTGTGTGGCGCTGCGCGGCCGTGTTTCAGGAGTGTCTGGAGTACCTGCAAGAGTGCGGCAGTGCTGCAGGTGCATGACGCTGCGCGGCCGTGTTTCAGGAGTGTCTGGAGTACCTGCAGGAGAGTGCGGCAGTGCTGCAGGTGTGTGACGCTGCGCGGCCGTGTTTCAGGAGTGTCTGGAGTACCTGCAGGAGTGCGGCAGTGCTGCAGGTGCATGACGCTGCGCGGCCGTGTTTCAGGAGTGTCTGGAGTACCTGCAGGAGTGCGGCAGTGCTGCAGGTGCATGACGCTGCGCGGCCGTGTTTCAGGAGTGTCTGGAGTACCTGCAGGAGTGCGGCAGTGCTGCAGGTGCATGACGCTGCGCGGCCGTGTTTCAGGAGTGTCTGGAGTACCTGCAGGAGTGCGGCAGTGCTGCAGGTGCATGACGCTGCGCGGCCGTGTTTCAGGAGTGTCTGGAGTACCTGCAGGAGTGTGGCAGTGCTGCAGGTGCATGACGCTGCGCGGCCGTGTTTCAGGAGTGTCTGGAGTACCTGCAGGGGTGCGGCAGTGCTGCAGGTGTGTGACGCTGCGCGGCCGTGTTTCAGGAGTGTCTGGAGTACCTGCAGGAGTGCGGCAGTGCTGCAGGTGCATGACGCTGCGCGGCCGTGTTTCAGGAGTGTCTGGAGTACCTGCAGGAGTGCGGCAGTGCTGCAGGTGCATGACGCTGCGCGGCCGTGTTTCAGAAATGTCTGGAGTACCTGCAGGAGTGCGGTAGTGCTGCAGGTGGATGACGCTGCGCGGCCGTGTTTCAGGAGTGTCTGGAGTACCTGCAGGAGAGTGCGGCAGTGCTGCAGGTGTGTGACGCTGCGCGGCCGTGTTTCAGGAGTGTCTGGAGTACCTGCAGGAGTGCGGCAGTGCTGCAGGTGCGTGACGCTGCGCGGCCGTGTTTCAGGAGTGTCTGGAGTACCTGCAGGAGTGTGCGGCGGTGCTGCAGCGCGAGCCGACTGTCAGCAGTGAGCGCATTCTGGCCGAGCGTGCCGCTGGTGAGCACGAGGCGCTGACCAAGGTGCTGGCAGTCACCGGCTACCAGGCGGTCCTGGCTGGAGACGCACTCTGACTGCTCACACTCACACCCAGACTTGCTGAGAGCTCCGGCCGAGAGGGCAGCCGTGTGACGGCGAGGCTGGACTGCCACCGGTACCGCCGTGCTAGCTGTGACTTCGCGGCAGTCTGTATGCGCCATGCATGTTCTTGTGGCACTCCTTTCTTTTTATACCATTGATGTGGGCATTAGAAATAAATCGTCCTTCTACCGGACCTTACCATTACCTTTTTTCGACGGCAAAAATTAAATGTCATATCAGCTTTGGCAACGCTACCATAGGAGTGACGGTAGATGAAAAGCAAATGGACCACCCTAACTCCTTGTTTTTCTCATGATGCCTTCGTGATGTGTTTTTTCGGTAGCCGAGTGGAAGACAGAAAATATTGCTGGTGGAAAACCAATGCTGGTGGGAGAGCATTAACAAATTCTGACGTTGGTGCACTAAACTCAACCAAAAGTTTTGCTCAAATCAATTGGTTGTTCCATGTAGACGCCGGCATTGGCTTTAGCCGATCTATTATCTCCATCTCGAATCCATCTCAGACACTGCAATATTTATTGGAGGTTATCGCATCCAAAATCCATGCTCCCCAAAATGACGGATAGTTCGATTTCACCTCCCCAATTCGACACGCCCTACCATGGTACGCTCATAATCCAGAATGAATGTGTTCCTGTCAGCCCTCCCCCCAGCACCTCACCCCTCCCCCACTGACTGCACTTGCTGAACCTGGGGTCGTTACAGAATAATTATGCAAGTAGGTACATACATACAGTGTGAGCAGCACAACCTGTTCCCATGCTAAGCACAGGCGTAGTTCGGTCTCCCTGGTGCATTGTCTACGAACAGTTCGGTCCATCTATTCTCGAAATACCAGAAACTTTAGGCTAGATTTGTTGGATGAGTCATCGTCAATCGGAATGTATTTTGCTCCTGCTTGACAATACGCAAACGTCAATCGAATGACCAAGCGCTGACATACAGGATCAGCTCAGAGCAGCACAGCACATTTCCCAAGGTGATTCGGATCCCTTATTCGGATCGCCGTACGCAGTGACCTCAGGTACACACGTACTTCGAAACATGTATGTACATACCTACACCATCCCCGGTCGATCTAGCATTGCGCTGCATCCTTTGATCGCTACCTGAAATCGCTTGGGATAAGTCTATCTTGTTTGTAAAAACACAAAACCTGGAATAGATGTTTGTGCAACGATCATCAGCAATATACTGTCAAATTACAAAATATGCCCGCTGCATAGGAATGCCACAGCATGCATAGTACAGCATAGTAGAATATCTTCAGGAATGGTGCTTTTCCTGTGGTTTCATCGATAATAACTAGCTACCCACTCTCTCGAAGAGGCCATGAGGTACTATCCAACAAACATCAAATAGCGCAGGATAAACTATCATACCAAAAACGGAAGGTTGGCATAGCTGCATAACACAAATTTACATTGATTTGGTACGCATCAGATAGGCTAATATTTCTGGCTATGCGGGTATCGAAGGGCACCACCTCCTGCCTACTCAATTAAAATGGTAGTGGGCTCAAGAAAACTTAGTATGTCTATAAATATATCGCACAAAGAAAAGAAGCAGGAAGTAAAACCGGGATTTGAGACGTTATGTAGTTGGCTTCAAAAATAGACTTAGCTTTTGGCTGCAGCTTTGTTGAGCGTTGGGAAGTGTCGTAGATGTTGTGTTAAGCATTTCGGTTCAAAAAGTCTAACAGCCATGATAATCCTCAGATCCAGCTTCAAAAACTACGCTGGGTACCCCCAAGTGTATTTCAATGACGTATCAACTCAGGCGAAGTACTGCAGGTTAGGCGTAACATTTTCAAGGCTGGTGGTGGTGCCGGCTCTGGCTTTTTGGATCTTGAGGACCTATGTTTACACCGAAGTGGTGACCATGTCTTCTTGTGAACCTTGTTCATAAGCCGAAACAGGCCTTTCAACGACGTATCACTACACACGGATGACACTTTTCTTCATCGACAATAAAAGCGGGGAAACAAGGCGCACATTTTCCAGTGGGCTTTCGCTGAAGACTAAATTTGAACGCATCTGACTGTCCATTTAACCTGACGGCGTTTGCCCCTTCAGGAGGGGCCTCCAGCGCCGCTATGGTCAAAAGCAACGAGGGGGTCTCTACCTTAGTAGCAGGTTCAGGGGAGAGCTTTCTTGGCTGGTCCCGCTCCGTGTCAGCTACCGCTGACAGAAGCGATCGCAGTGGATCAAGTGGCTGTGGAAGAGCCTCCGGTCGAGCTCCAGACTGATTTGTAGCCACTCTACGCGTTGTCTTGGGTCTTGTGGTTGTTGCTTGCTGCACTGTAAAGGACTTATTTTTAGATTGAGACTGGCTTGAACCGGGTCGTTTTGTTGTAGTCCTCGTGGTTGTAAAACGCTGAGGACTCTTTGAGCTGGTTTGTATGGTAGAAAACGGTCTCTTTGTGCTCGTTCGTTTGATTGTAATGGGTCTCTTTGTGGTAGTTCGTCTGGTGAAGAAGGGTCTCCTTGTGGTCGTTTTCTGGGTTGTGATGGGTCTCTTTGTGGTCGTTTTTATGGTGAAGGAAGGTCTCTTTGTGGTTGTACGTCTGGTTGTGACGGATCTTTTTGTAGTTGTTCGCCTGGTGGGGAAAGGCCTCCTTGTGGTTGCCCGTTTGGTTGTGACGGGTCTTTTTGTGGTCGTTTTTCTGGTGAAAATGGGTCTCTTTGTGGTTGCTCGACGAGTCGTGACGGGTCTCTTTGTGGTTGCCCGTCTGGTGGGGAAAGGTCTCCTTGTAGTTGTTCGTCTGGTTGTGACGGGTCTTTGTGTGGTCGTTCGTTTGGTGAAGGTGGATCTCTTTGTGGTTCTTCGACTAGTCGTAACGGGTCTCTTTGTGGTTATCCGTCTGGTGGGGAAAGGTCTCCTTGTAGTTGTTCGTTTAGTTGTGACGGGTCTCTTTGTAGTCGTTCGTTTGGTGAAGAAGGGTCTCTTTGTGGTTGTTCGACTAGTCGTGACGGGTCTCTTTGTGGTTATCCGTCTGGTGGGAAAAGGTCTCCTTGTAGTCGCTCGTTTGGTTGTGACGGGTCTCTTTGTGGTCGTTCGTTTGGTGAAGAAGGGTCTCTTTGTGGTTGTTCGACTAGTCGTGACGGGTCTCTTTGTGGTTGTCCGTCTGGTGGGAAAAGGTCTCCTTGTAGTCGCTCGTTTGGTTGTGACGGGTCTCTTTGTGGTGGTTCGTCTTGTGAAGAAAGGTCTCCTTTGTGGTTGTTCGGCTAGTTGTGACGGGTCTCTTTGTGGTTGTCCGTCTGGTGGGGAAAGGTCTCCTTGTAGTTGTTTGTTTGGTTGTGACTGGTCTCTTTGTGGTCGTTCGTCTTGTGAAAAAGGGTCTCTTTGTGGTTGTTCGGCTAGTTGTGACGGGTCTCTTTGTGGTTGTTCGTCTGGTGGGGAAAGGTCTCCTTGTAGTAACTGCTCTTTTGGTTATGACGGGCCTCTTCGTGGTTGTTTGTCTAGTTGTTCGAGATCTTTTTGTGGTTGCTTTTCTAGTGGGAAAAGGTCTTCCTTGTGGTAGTTGGTCTGTTAAAGAAGGGTTTCTTTGTTGTCGTTCTCCTAGTTGTGACAGGTCTTCTTGTGGTTGTTCGTCTGGTGGTGAATGATCTCTTTGTAGTTGCTCCTCTGTTGGTTACAAAATTAGTTTTCTTTGAGGAATGACCGCTGGGTTGTGGGTATCTGGTTCTTTTTAGGTCGCTTTGTGGTCTGTTTGCGAATACTGAAAGGGCGTCTAGTAGTTCTTTGCGTATCGATTGATTTTTTCGACACAGGTCGTTGAGTAAAGAGGAAGATTTTTCTGGTTGGGCGTGAGACAGCGCTTGGTTGTTTTGTAGTCGTCCTCTGGGTTGAAGATGGTTTTTTTGTAGTCGTAGTTCTTCTAGTGAAAGGGCGTCTCGTTGTTTTTCGGGTACTGAAAGGTCGTGTGGTAGCTCCGCGCCCAGCGGTGATGGTTCGCTGTGTTGTTGTTCTAGTAGTGAAGGGTCGCTTTGTTATAGTTTTCCTGTTAGTGGTAATAGTTCTGGGCTTCTTTGTCGTAAACTTTGGGTCGTTGCTTCAAAGAAAATGTTTTGATGTTGTTTGCAGGTTTTGCCGTCGTATTTTTTCTTTTCCAAAACGGTAGAGTTGTGGTCTCAGTGGAGCTTGAAGGTTTTTCAGTTGTTGAGAAAAGGGAGGATCCAAATCTAAATCCTCTGTATGTTGACCCAGATCCTGATTGGCGCTTCTTTCTTGAGGCTACGGCACCCATATATGCGTCGGCCAGGTGAGTGACGTCGTGTGCTTCAGCTATCGCACCAGATGAGAGAACGGCGTCACGGAACCCTGTCGAGATACCAGCCTCAACTGGTGTGAAGGACACCTTTCGAGTACCTGTGAGCTGCTCCCCATTCAGCAGTAAGGTACGCTCTGCAGGCCCCTCTGTTTCGCCACCTGAAAAGAGAGTAAGGTGGTGATAAGTTCTCATCCATAACACGCGCAGTGGAGAGAGGTCTGGCGTCAACGCGCAATGGAGGGGGTCCTAAAGTGACCCCTGAGATCCTAAAAACTAAGAGGGGTGGAAAAACGCCCGTTTGAAGGTGTGTTGGGGTGTTAGGGATTTACTTATAGCCATGTTTCATTGATCTAGGTCAATATCTCAAGGTCAAACGAGGTAATAAATGTCAAATCTGGGCCGTGCTAGAGACTTATGGGGAAAAGTCGTAATTATGTGGAAAAGGCCGGTAATACACTGAAATCGTACCAAGGTCATAAATTAAAGACCTACACAATGTTTTCTGAAAATTGGACTCCGAGGTCATTCAAGGTCATTTGCCTATGACGTAAAAAATTTGACATATCCCCAATGATTTTATAATATATATATATATATATATATATATATATATATATATATATATATATATATATATATATATACCAGACACGATAGCAGTCTTGGTGTGGGAATCAAGGGTTTGACCCAAAAAGACCTTTGGCCTTGACCTGTGACTTTAACCTTGACATTAAGTAGCCCTGACTATTAAGTCATAGCATAGCATGCGTCTTGCTGGAACCCTGGGGGGCGGGGTAAATGACCTTGACCTGTTAATTTTAACCTTGAAGTTAACACCCGCACTGGAGAGGGTCTGGCACTAACGCACACCGGAGGGGGGCTGGTAGCCCCCCAAGATCTCGGAGACTAAGAGGCGTAGAAAAACGCCGGTTTGGGATTGGTGGAGGTTTAAGTGATCTACATCACGGCCCATTTTCATTGACCTAGGTCAATATCTTAGAGGTCAAACGAGGTCATAAAGGTCACATATTGGCCATGATGGGGACCTATTGGGAAATACCATGGTTATGCAGGAAAATACGGGAATAAGCTAAAGGTGGACCAGGGCCATTGAGAGAAGGTCGCAAAAATATTTCTTACAATTTTCAGGTCAAAGTCATTCAAGCTCATTGACCTATGAGGTCACAATATAGTATACTACCTATAATGTACATAGACTATGACTAGCACAATAGCGACTGTTTGGCGGGAAATGAGGATTGACCTTTCCCAATGACCTTTGACCTTGAACTTTGCATCAAGGTAACTTAACTATGACGTCAAATCATAATATACCTCAGATCGGGTAACGCTACTTGACCGGAAGCAATGGGCTTAATGACTTTGGAAGTGCTGATATGACCTTGACCGGTGACCTTTGACCTTGACCTTTATCTGAGGTGGCCTTGACATATCATCCCGGTTATATGGCGTTATGACGTCACCACTAGGCCTCCAATGCAAGTGAACTGGTCCTTCTGCGTGATTAAGGCGATCTTAAAATGCAGTTCCGACTTTAAAATTCGTTAAGCCAAAAACATATTCGACTGATTTGGAATTTTTTTCACTAATTTCACGCACCGTTGAATCCTCTCAAACGTGGCCGAGTATCGTTTTTCTGCTACGAGCGGTTTTCCGGCCAACAAGGAAAAACAGGTGGGGGGCCTCCGAGCCCCTCCAGTGCGCGTGTTAACTTTCACGTGAGATGACCTTGACATATGATCCCGATTATATGACGCTGTTACGTCACCCCTCAGTATACAGAGCAGGAAAACTGGTGCAAACAGCGCGATTGCGACGGCCTCAAAATATAGGTCTGACTTTGAAAATATAAAAGTAAAGGAAAAAAACATTGAACCAATTTAAAAATTATTTCAGCAATCGGCGTGCCTATAAATTCTCTCAAATGTAGCAAAGTCGCGTTTTCGGGCTGTGAACGGCTCTCCAGCCACCTCGGAAAAGTAGGGGGAACACTTTAGGACCCCTCCACTGCGCTTGATAAATACAGACAATCTTAGATACAGACCTTAAACAATCCTTAAAACATTGAGACCAAGAGTGGTGCATAAAGCTTGGATGAACATTTACAAAAAAAGAAATGGATTGAACCGTCCTCAACGTTGAGTTTTTTGTTTGTTAAAAAACAAAGATATAATTTTCGGACGTAATGATACACAAACTTTTGAGATCTTAAGGCGTCGCCATCTCTTTTCTTGTTGGAAATACATAACTCAGGGAATCATATCAGGTATACCTTGTTCAGGAAAGTTGCTTGAACTTGGGCACGGGTCAACCAAGAGCAAAGTCATCGTGCTGACCGCACTGGGGCAAAGACGCCAAACATCGCTGATACATAAAGTGACGGGCAGGCGGTAAATTTCTTCAAGGACACCAAATCACAGTGAGGAGTGTCTAGTATTGGTACCAGAAGCGTTTGATGAGTGTTTAGCCTGTTGCATTAGTATCACTCCACTCATATGGAGTTGAACAGTATAGAATAGATAAATATAAGAGCCCCGTCAGTAATCGTCATTGGGCCTTGAGGACACGTGAGTGATCAGATTTATAACTTTGATAGTTGGTGCGTCGTTAAACCCCAGCTCCAGTGATGATTATACTGATGATTCGGCGTGGATATGTCAAATCTACTAGACTGGACGGCTCATTGCCTAGGACAAGAGGAATACTTATGCAACAGACTATAACTGTTTGTTCTTTATGTCGTGCCAAGAAATATAGGAGCGAACTTGTAAGCATCGAGATGCCAAAGCTGCACACTTGGTACAGCCCACAACACATTTGGTGTTATCTGTTTGTTTACAACATAATCGATAACCCACTCAAGATATACAAAGTTTAACCTTTTCTTGATCCTATAAGCCATTTCAGATACCTTTATTATCGTGCACGTGTAGCATTCATGCTAGCCCATGGTGTAGATTAACTCAGCGCTGTGGCGTTTTCTGCGGCGGACTTAACCCGGCACCGCCTGGGCTCTTCGTACCCGCCACAGCCTCGGCGGTGATTCAAGGTCACTAACCTATGACAGCAGTAAGGCATATTCCCAGTGATGTATGTACACTATAGCAGCCTTTGAGTGGAAACTTAGGGTTTGACATTGGCCAATGACCTTTGACCTTGACCTGTAGCCTTAACCTTGACATTGTGTAAACTTAACCATAAAGTAATAGCATAACATACGTCATATTGAGTAATGCCGTCTGACTGAAACGCTGGGGCCAGTGACGTTGCAAATTATTGTATTACCTTGGCCTTTGACCTTTCGAACTTTACCTTAACCCTTATGTAAGGGGACCTTGACATATAATCTCGATTATTTGACGTTTAAACGTCACCATTTGGTCTACTGTGCAGGTAAACTGGTGTGACCATGCGATTGCGACTGCCTCAAAATATAGGTCTGGCTTTGAATGCGTGCAACTCAAAAACTTATAAACCGATTTTCAAAAGTTTTCTATCAATCAACGCACTCATACATTTTCTAAAATTTAGCAAAGTAACGTTTTCCGGCTGCGATTGGTTCCGCGGCCATCTTGGAAAAAATAGGTCGGAGGCACTTCGAGACCTCCCTCCACTGTGCTTGTTAACATAGGCTCAATCACCGACAAGCTGTTGAGCAAGCTCTGGTGCAGATAAAAGGACTAGAAACAAATTGTTTGTACAGTCCTCGGATATTTCTCCTGAAACAGCCCTCAGCACATCAATATTATGGACGGTTCGAGATTGCCTGATAAATACGTTAAGCGCAGCTGATAAAAGTGTTGTTTCTGATGAGAAGGCTCAGCACCCACCCTGAGGCGACGACAGGCGTTGGTGGCTGGTGTCGCACCTCGCTTCTCCGGCTGGTAGGCAGGCTCCGCGCGATTCGTCGAACACCAGTCCCGGAGGACAGGTAAAGGTGACGGCGACGCCCTCAGCGTCGCACAGGTAGTAGCCCTGGGGGGTGCCGTAACAGGCTTATTTTTCCTGTAGTTTGAATATCTGTCATTTGGAATTGTGGTCTCTGAGAATGAAATCAGAAATAAGCAGTTTCGTGATACGTTTATAATTCATTGTTTATGGTTGACTCAGAGGTGGGGCCAGGAACGGCGACTTTAAATATAATCCCTTCGGCGATTTAGTGCATACTTGTTTCATGGGACATTTCATGAATCGAAGATATCAGAAATGTGGAGCCTTCAACATATACTGCAAACTGTCGCCGTCCACACTCAACACCGATTAATAACTGTATGCAGCACCCGAAATTACTGCGTATAAACAATCACTGTGTGCATTGCAATAATAAATGAAATATGCATGTTTCACAGCACGGTTTTTACGGATACAGAAAACTGAAGTCGGGACTGGAGGGCTAGCCACAGGAACATATTTCAAAGCATTTCCAGACATCATAATCAAACGCTGGCTCTGATTTGTGTCAGGTGGTAGTGTGCAGGAGCGCATTGTACCGGCCCGGGGATCCGATCCGGCTATGACCACCAAGAATAAACTCCCCATGAATAAACTCCTCATTAATCCCCCACACTGTGGGCAGATTAATACAAGCTCAAGCCTAAATGTTTGTGCAAAGATCATTGGTTATGTAGTGTTCATGCTCCATTTCATGGGCATCAGCGTTTTAGCCTGATACCATCCGTAGTTCAAACAGTTGCGACGACTAGTCAATCAACGTTCCTTCCCTGAGTCATGCTTCAGGTATTCGAGTTTTGCGGGATGGAACAAACGTCCTTAGATAGCAATTATATACGGTGAAATGTTACTATTCTGTAATATATGTTGTACTTTTAGGTCAGCAAGGGGTTTTCGCCCGTCTTCTTATACGTATTTGTAAAGTTAACAAACAGTGATGGGTTAAACGTGTTCAGACCGATTAAAAGACACTGACGTGTCGCAATCCTAAAAGCACGAGTAGACGCGGGTTTGGAGGATATAGTTGGGTAAAATACATACATAAAATACAGAGAATGCTGGGTTAGTTTCAAACGGCACGCTTTTCAACGTGGCCTACGTAAAGCCCATCCATGATATAGATACTCCACCAACTATTTACTGAAGCTTTGTTCCAAATTTGGACATCTAAAATTTTGGCAAGTGATGACGCTGGTCCCGCGTGGGCGTTTAGAGCCCTGAAGTCCTATAAGGTCCCAGAGCGACGGCAGGTGCTTAATCGGCTTTGGCATCGGATGTGGCAGGATTTATTTTCTCCGCGTGAGTGGCTCCGCCTCAAGTACCTCCACAGGGGGTGGCTCGCTGATGCCACTTGATGCGCCTAATGTCACCATGTACGGAGCATTTGCTATTTACGGCTCCAGGTGGCTTTTAGAGACTGGGGAACACAAGCTCCACGGCGTTTTCAAAACACTGGTCACCATATACCCGTCCATACGGACGTCATTTGTTTAAGTGGTCTTTGCAGCTGGTCTGTGAGTCAGTTGAATATTGATAGGAATGGAAATGCGCTCGTTCCCTTCTTTTTTACGTAAATATTTTGTAGTGATCTTTGAATTTTGGTCGAGCGGTCGGTGAAAGTTATCAGCTAAGAGACCGATTGTAAGGTGGTACGCCGACTGTTTTCCGGCCAACGGATTGGCTAGGAGGAATCGGGTGCTAGGTGGTGGGAGCCTCCATCTTCATGAGAAGGGTGCAAGTGAATCTGTGCTAATGCTTATTGTTGTAAATGGAAAATCGAATGATTATCTCCTGGAAAGGTAATTGGAGGTTAAACTAAAACCAGGCCCGAATGAACCCACTAAAAGACCGGGTGCTATGAGGATTTCCAGGGCCGTCCAGCTCCTGAAGGACATCAAGTCATTGAAAGGAGAGTTATGTACACGTTGGCGCCGTATCTAAACCACAGAATTAACTGCTGTTGAGTGAGAGCATGGCGTAAGAGGGGTATTGGGATGACTGTAGCTCAGGGTTACCACCAGCTTTTAAGACGGACATCACCACTGTATGTGTGAATACAGTATATGTTAGAAGGGATCGGGGCGAGTTAACAACAGCATGGCTGGAAGGCCTACAGGCCAGTCTCATGCCAGATAATTACTGACGTCTGAGGCGGCTGGGTACCAAGAAATACATATGTTTTATACACCAGTGGCTTGCATAAAATACATGGAATCAACTCGCTGGCCAGGGGCTTTACCAGCAGGGCCGATTGGCAAGTCCTCTTTATCCCCTTGCCCAGAGCCTATATTCTCATACTGCACTGCCTGCTACGAACAAAGGGTCAATGCATTCCAGACAGGTGATAGACAGCGGATATTCTCACAGAATCGCACACGCCTGCCAAATCTCATCAGTGTGGGCTTACCTGGCACGCAGTGTGCGGCTGTGTGTGGTATCCGTGAGAGGTGGAGCGGCTACACCCGGCTCTCAGCCGCACCCTCGGATCGGAGGCAGCACCCAGCTCTCTGCTGTCGGCCTGGGGGAGGAGCAGATCAGTCACTGACGCAGACAGGAGAGCGACACGGACCCAAGAGATCAGGATACTTACTTTTCTCTCGATCAACATGGTGGTGTAGGAGTCTTGTTTCCAAGACCCCTCGCAAGGTATAACGGGAAACGTCGTCCCTGGAGTCGTCCCTGCCCTCCCTTTGCGCATCGGGAGCCGAATACACGCTGAACGCGTTTAAAATGCACGAACTGAGCGGCACAGGTGCCTCAAAACTGACTCCAGAAGATGATCCCGTCCCGGCATCTTACAGAGCCATCCGCGTGTCCGCCGCCAGCGGTAGACTATCTTACCGCCCTTCTAAAAACATTGACGCCTTTTTAACCAAACTTGTTCCGATACTTTCCTCTAACAATTTTGAAACACCCACCTCTTAGAAAAGTACCAAAAGTTGTGCCATGATATCGTCATTCTAAATGCATAAAATACTTCGTCCCAAGTGCCCTGAGGCTCCCCCTCCTTACCGAAATTCTAGATCCATTACTGGCCTGGGTTAAATTACCTAAGTTTGTATTTTGCATTGCAGTGAATATTAACCCATTTAAGGCTAAAATGGTTGCCATTAAGCATTCATCCAAATTTAATGTCTGCCTTATTTTTTGTAGGTGTGTATATGTCTCCTGTAGGCCAAAGGTGAAAGTCAGACTTAAGATGTAATGAGGAGTCAGCCAGAACTCAACACCATTTGAAAGACGCAGGTACTAAGTTCTTTGTTTTCAGGGATCGAGAGGCATGGAAGAATTTGAGCGATCGCTCTAGGGTAATTACGGAAACATTTTCTTGCCTCTTGTTTTTGGTCTGAAAGAAATGAGACTACTGGCAGGCTAACATGTTTAAAAAGCAATGCTAAAAATACTTAAATGTTTTTTAAGGTCAGTCAAGGTCAAGGAATGTCAGCATAGGTTCCTGAATGTCATCCGCGAATATGATTGGTTGCGATGATATTTTCCATTGTATGGCTTTCCAAAAGACTCCTGCTAGCACCAACCTTAGCGCAGGCCCATAGCCAGGCGGGTACACTGGGCGCATGTACACATTCCAGTGCACCTCGTGGTGCAACTCTGCACTCTCTGTATTTATAGGGCAATCATCATTAAAGAGCACCATAATCTTGGTGCAGTTCAAGACTTCAGTGGTTTAGGGACAATTTTTATTGAAAATGATGGATATGGCCAATGGCGGATCCAGGGGTTTATTTCGAGGAGAGGGGTCTAGGGGGCTCGAGCCCATCCCGCTATTGCCTCGATTCAGCCTCTGGCTGTGCATTTGCCAAAGAAACTCTGGCATTTCGGAGGGGAGGGGCTTTGAGCCCCCTAGCCCCCTCCCTCACTTGTATCCGTCACTGGATATGACTTTATTTGTGCTGAAAGTTGTTAAAAAGCCAACTAATTTGTTTCGTTTAATTTTATCCCTGTTAGAGGTAAAATATTTTCCCATTCAAGCCATATGACGTCAAATTGGCGTACGACTGGGTAATGCATTGTGCCAGATTGAGCCTCTTTGATTTGCACCACGAATGAATGCAAATACAAATGAGGTGTTTTGCTTAAATGGGCTATTATTAGGAACCAAAGTGACACTGATCAATTTTGTCTAATTTTAAAAATAATATGCCGGGGCTTAACAACACACCAACTACCAGGGTTATACGGCGTCACCAACTCTCATCCTGTTGGGAGGGATTTGGGGATCAGATCGGCCTATTCAGAAGCTCCGCCGTGACTTGGACCCGGGACCGGTGGCTTAGGAGATGCTGATGCTATCCACTAAGCCACCCATCCCCTTCGTGTAATTTTCTCAGTATCTTAAACTATTTTCCACGTATATTAGTAATTGACGGAAGCTATTCGCATTTACAGTTGCCAGTACCGAACCTTCGTTTGACGCGTAGGTTTTAACAAGTTCAAACAAGAAATATGTGCTCGTGCAGCGGGCCTGAGCATTACGTCACGTTCCCAAGTTCATATCATACCACGTGGCCACTGGTAGAGCAGGGGGTCGGTGGCAGTGAATTTTTACCCTTTTTTCTCCACAAATGGTAAGTCTGAGGCAAATGAAATTTCGATCAAGTGGTTGTATGGCATGCATGACCACATAACTATCATTCCTAATTCAAATCCCACAATGAGGCTGCCACATTCTCTTTAAGGCTTCACCGAACTATTAATTTTTGCGTAACAGGGTCTTCAAATACTTCGGATCCGATATCGGAGACACTCGGATACTTCGAATCAACATTATTAAATCCGAAACTGATTTCTATATTGTCACTCGAAAAAAGGACAAATCTAGATGATCTCGGTAAACGTAGAATTTGAAACTAATCTCGACAACGTTGGTTGCAAGCGCTCAGAAGAAGACGTTTGTGCCAGTCAGTGTATTTGCAGCGAAGTAGGTACTTGATAAAAGTACCTACTGGAACCACCACGGTCGTCGTTTCCAGGGCTTTCACAGTTTGCGCGGATGCTCAAACGGTTGCATGAAGGGCGTGTTTTATATTGAATTGTATTCACCGTCCTTGACGCCCGAGTCAAGCACATGAACGACAGCAGCATCTAGTGTAGTTGACATTTGAGGGGGGAGAGTGAATCTAATTTTTTTATTCCTATATGAATAATTTTGAGCTTGCTTGAAGCTCTTTCCTCGCCCGCGTCTGCAGACTGTTGAATGATGCAGCTGAAGCGCCTTCCAGCTGACCTGATCTGAAACAGCCATGCCGTGAATTTTCCATTCTTGTGAATACGTATATTGTCGTCTGTTCTCGGTATTAAGTAAAAACTATTCGTTATAATTTAACCCATCTCTGCTCCTCAGGTTCTTTGAGCGAGGACACCACACATTTATTAGGACTTAAAATGCATCCGGTGGTTTGATTGACATTCCTATGCATATAGTGATTGAAAAATGTGGCATTCTGTTTCTCTTTTTATAACACTCCATTCTGTCAAGATACCGGCAGGGCTTAATTTGAGCCGAATATTTCCAGGACGCGATCTAAAGCTTCTTCAAATTGAACTGTCCGCGTGCCGGGACTTAATTGCATTGATCCTGCTTTGCTGCATGAAGTGGAAACACTGCTCCGGGAACTTGCCCTTATTTACTGTGCATTTTCTGTAGTTGCATATTTATCTACGTCTGAGCAATATTATTTTCAGAAAGAACAGCTTTGAAAAGCAAATGTTAAAATGAAAACTGTGAGCCGCTGAAGAAGAGCTTAACGAGCCTAAATGAGCCAGGATCTATGTCTGGGTGGTATTGATTTCACAAAGAACCGCTTTGAAGACCAAATCTTGAAATCAAAATCGTGAGCCACTGAAAAAGAGCTTAATGGGTCTGGAGCGGCCAGGATCTATGTCTGGGTGGTATTGTTTTCACAAACAACAGCTCTGAAGAGCAAATCTTGAAATGAAAGTTGTGAGCCGCTGAAGACGAGCTTAACGGGCCTGAACAGACCAGGATCTTAAAGCAGGAAAAATTGGGCGTAATATCTTTCAGAAAAGATAGTGATGCCCTTTTGCACAGGCTTCAGACTTACAATTAACATCAAGTAGCGGTAAGTGGGATAAGTGAATATTGAGATTAATGGATCACCTGCAATGTGTGGCAGTCGGGATAGTGGTTTAAAAGTAGAGATGAATCGGCACATAAAGGAAGGTAAGAATCACGAGCGTGACATCCTGCCTTTCTAGAGCTAGATTAAGGCATTTGGTGAATTAACTTTCCATTGTAGTAACTGTAGTTTGCACCCTCAAAGATTTTGGTCTGACTACAGGTCTGTCTTTGCAAAAGAAGAGTGTGAGGTGGATTCTCTGTGAGGTCCATTCCTGGCGGAAAATAGACTCAATTCATTTTTAGCCAAATAGCTGTAGTTCATTGACAATTTAAAAGCACAAGTCAACTCATTTCATTTAAGAGTCCGTATTGTGCAAAGACCTTGGACAATAAGTTACAAGTCCTGAAGGAGCGGGTATACAACGGATTTTAAGTTGCAGCGACCCACTGTCTTACTAGCGTGAGCATGATGTGGGATCCTGGAGATGATAAATCGCTCACGTCGCGAAAACGTGAAAGAGGGCTACTAATGCTGGGAAACATCAAAGCGTAACATTATCCTCTTGTTTTATGTTTTTTCCTGTGAAATGCCGCCTCGAGTGTATCCTTGGTTATATGAGTTGGCTCAAGTGTGTATTAGTCAGCTTTTAGACCAGCTGGCTCTTATCGTGACATTGCTCGGTGCTCGGTGTTCTTGATCCTATTGTGGCGGGATTATCCTGACTCATTCTGCCAAAATGCATTCCCGCCTACATCTCTAGTCGGTGGCTTATTATCGCACAAAAGTGTAAAAATGATGGGAAATACGACAAAAGTTGGTGTGCTTATTTAAATAACTATAAATCTCACGTCATACAATCATAACAGAAACTTCTGGCCTGGCCATGTATGACACCGACGCGCCCGATTCAAGATTGACAACAAAGATAAAAGAGAGAGGATACTTCCCTGCCGATCACCTGTCGGCGGCGTGTTCTTCACTCTTCTTATAACGGGTTGGACGATATACGAACTGGAATCGTGAGATGGTGTTGTGAGGAGAGACGAGGATTAACCAGGCGTTAGTTAGGTGCAATGGGGTGGGTGCACAAGGCCGTCCCTGAGAGCTTGATCAAAGGTACGAACCGCCTGCCCAGCCAGGTGCTAATTTCGCTGCTGATGCGCGCTGTAATATCTTGTATCGACATCTTTAAAGGAAATGTGACACCATTATAACGTGATTTTAACTGAAATAGCCAAGTTGTAAATCATGCCGGAAAACCCGGTACTCAATATATCATTTGTCTTAAAACTCAAATTTTCCGTAGAGAAAACCTAAAAGCTTACCTGAAATGTACCCCAAATGTACCCAAAGCAGCAGGCCACAGTTATCAGCTGTTAGTGTTTCGACATATGCTGACGTCACGTTGAGTAATCAGCCAATTGAAGCCCTCGAAGCCTATTGAAATGATAGTAGTTGCCAGATCATGACGTCATCCACAGACAGAGGTTTATTTTTCACCCTAGAGGAGCATTTTGAAAATCCAAAATATTGAGCTCATTGTACACATTTTAGAGAACTCATGAACGTTTTCATGATTTTTGGAAAAAATAGAGGAGAGGGTGGTAAGACGGGCATAGTAGGTAAGACGGGCACAGGCTCTGTGGACCAGACCAGTTATGGTATAAATTTCCCATTACTTGCATTAATACGTCTTAGAATGTCCTATCATGAGGCAAAAACACAAAGTAATAACCTTTATTGTTTTGTAAAAACTCTAAAAACATGAAATTAGTGGTTAACCCTACCATTGTTAGTAGTTTTGAGTGTAACATTCTGGCAGTTTCTGGTCCTATTTGGAAGGCCAAATGTGCAAAACCTGTCTCGGGAGAGCGTTAACATTTACTACGTGATTTAAGTTTTATATTACCCCAGGACGGTGACCCCCAAAAATGAGATTTTCTAACATATTAACATGGGGCAAGACGGGCACTGAGTGAAATACTACATCACCATACAAATTATAATCTTTATCGCTGCGTTTTTGCATGGTTGAAAGGAATTAGTCTGAGAGTCTGCTGCAAACCGGCTGAGGAACTTTTAATTATTGATTGTTAGATTCCAATGAAAAATTATGATTTTATGGAAATTCAGCAAAATAATTTTCTCCCGACATTTTCTAATCGAAACAATGCATCGCAAAGTGTTTCAGAACTCATTTTTGCTCAACGTGGTAAGGTTTTTGTCAAAAAGTTCTTACATATGATAAGCTACTTTCATAAAACCCGTCTTACCTCGCCTGTTGGGGTAAGATGGGCTTTTGCAACATTCTACGTTAAACGTTACTGCTCCTAGGAATATGCACGGATCCTATAAGCGCAGGGACAAATAAATGTTTACTGAAGCTTAAAACAAAATTTCATCACTGTAAAATGAAAAGCGAGTGAGACGCACAGTCTCAAACACAACTATGTCCGTCTTACCCAAGATTACTTTACTTATAAGGTTGATCCACGAAGAAAACCTTGTCGCCAACGTGACGTCCACAATTTGGCACCAATATGGTAGCAGTAACTGATGCATAAGCGGCGCGTTTAGTTCCACAATCGAAAACAACAAACAAAGCTGAACTGACGGGGTTTGGAAACTCGCGGCTGGGGAGAGATTGATTATCATTTATATGTATTATTTTTTTCATGCCGGGACGAGCTAGGACGTGAGCAGTCTGCAAAATAAGGCTTTCTGCCGATGTTTCGTCGAACGTGAAGTGCTCGTTTAGACTGATTGAAGTTGCGTGAATTTTTACAAAGCAAATGGTCCCTGATGCTGCGAGAACATTTCAAATGAAGTTTTAAAATGAAAGAATTAATAAGTCTACGGTCACCACATGCTAATATTTGTATATTTCTGTCGAGCGCATTATTATTTTTCAACACCAGTTGGATCTTATAACTCGGGCTGCTTTGCTTCTTTCCATTACTTTGGCTTAGCCGCATAGTTGTTGTGGCTAGGTGATATGGAACCAATATGGTATCAAGGTATCAAAAGTATCATTTGCCATGGGAGAGGAAGCCCTTTAACACGCGCATTGACGGGGGTCTGAGCCACCTTCGCTTTGACGGAGAGTGGCGGGTACTTTGTTTCCATCGTTCAGGCTTTGTGGGACGTTAAACTTTGGCTTCTAAATCAACCCGTCCTTGTGGGAGTTTCTCGTTCGGGTGGTGGGGTCGGGTCTCCGTTACAAGTCCCTTGATGACTTTAGTGAGACTCCGACTCCAACTGTCGAACTGAGAACAACTTGGGCAAAATTTATAAAAACAGCTTTTTCCCATGCTTTTCAATGGGAGAGGTCAGTTCATGACTTGACCTCTGGTCACGAAATCGAAAATCCCAAATATACATCTCTTAGATCCTGGAGGGTTCATGAAGTGTAGGAAGTTTCAAATCGATCCACTCCGAAATGTAGCTCTTATAGAGCTCAAAAGTTGAAGTGAGGTGACCTTGGTTGACCTCGCCTGGTGACCTGACCTTGGGTGACCCAGGGTAAAAAAATTTCAAGGATGGTGGGAAAATGATGGGGTGAGAGGTAGGCCTAGCTGCGGTGTTGCGCTTTGTCGTTTTCTGCTATCCCGAAAACCTTGGGGGGCATCGATCGTCCTCGGTGAGCGGCTGTGCAGAGCCAACTTTGAATGCCCTTATTTGTAAAAAACTGACAATATCACCTTCAAATGGTCAATTTCGAAAACAAATTTAATGCAGAACTGTGGAGAAAGCTCAATGTATTCCCTTCGGCTCATACTGTACTTGTGAGAGCCGGCTGAAATCGATGAATTTTAACATGGGACCTATTGAGTGAAGGAAAGCTTTGTCACCAGCGTGACGTCACGGTAAAGGCGGCTCCTGATTCGTGGTTGGGGGCTGGTCTTACCACCCTCTCCTCTACCCCTAATTACAAATTCCTGGATTTGACCAAGGTGCCACATTCCCTTCAAATACCCTCTTAGGAATGTCCTTGAAGTCACTGCGCTAATGCAGAGGCCAGATCTTCATAGTTGATTTTTCTCGCAACGGTTACGTTTGCCCAACTGCAGCGAGTAATGGTGCAGATTATGTGTCAGTGAACCCTCTCATTGGTTCCATCAACTCTCGGAGAATGCAGAACGAGGCCGCATGCCGTAGGAGTTGATGATGCACGTCAATTCGTGCTATTTAGTCGGTAAAAAAGCAGGCATGCCACCGGACCATCAGCCGACCCCTGATAAACTAACTTTTCATCCCACAGATACCGTTGATCCCGACACAAAAAGGAAGGGTCACACGTACGTTTTCAAATATGACTCAATAGTCATAGACATATGCTAAGTCATTTATTGTTGTCAACAACGGGAGTACCCGGCTTATACTGATTCAGCTAAAAATAATTTTTGGGGCTTATCGACGCACCAACTGCCAGGGTCTATGGCGTCGCCAACTCTTTCCTGTTGTACTGATTCAGCTAATGTGCACGCATAGCAAATTCTGGAGACTACCGAGGGCTTTTCATGATTCTGGTGAACTCTCACAGGTCGATTCCAAAAGCAACTGATCGTATTTTTTTGGTTTTGTGCTCCTTTTGTGATTATAAGTTTTTCTTGAAAACTTCCAATGGGAAAGCATTCTAATTTAATGACAAAAAACCATCGCTTTCGGTGTATTTTCAACGACAAATGTATGGATAACCCAAAGCTATTATTTGCTTGTTGTAATTTTGTCATGCTCATCAATATGTTATTAATAATATGGGACGAATTTGATATAGAATCTAAGACTGGACTGTGATTGCTCTGTTTTGCCCCCAAAAAGGTGATGGTTGTTGCGGAAGCTAACCACGTATTATACTTATGCTGCACCGTATTGGTGAGAAATAATCCGAATAAAACTTGTATCAATTTGGAAGAAAATGATACCTTTTTCTATCAGCGCACGAAGAAAACTTTCTAAAGATGATGGACCAATATACAGCTGTTACCGGAAGGCCTCATAGTGACCATACTCGCGTGCTAGGGAGGCTCCTATCTACTTCTGATTCAGCGGAATTTCCCGGTATAGGAGCTACTCACCACGTCGAAGACTGGAAGTAGCTCGGACGTTGGATGGAGCTTCCTATTATTGAACTGTTCCACAGAGAGGACGCCAGGATATGTGTATTTATATTCATAGGTGGGATGCAATTCCGGATTCTATTGAAGCGAGTTGTTGAAATATCATTTTGGGAGGATGTTCTCTTATCTAGAGCATGCTGCATATTTCTAAGTTGTGTTCCGTTCTAGCTCAGAAAACTCTCACAAGAAAAACTAGCTGGCATGCATAATGAAATCCACAAACTGCTTACCAAATATATACACTCTATATTCCGTCGGGAAGTACTGACTGACTCACGTTTCATCCACACCATACTGTCTGATGTCGCTCTTGTACTCTCCTTCACGCACCTGCTTGAGAAACGCCGCAGCTGTAGAGGCGCACTCTGTGCCAAGACGGACTGTAAGCGATGGTTAACTTGGAAGTGAATTCGACCTTGAATAACTTTTAATGATAGTGAAAGTATGCTAATTTTAAGAGCATTAGCACTATCGCTAGATGGGCAGCGTCTTACTGACCACGTAGACGCCAAACTTAAAGTGTTGTCACGGGCCGGCGTCAAAAGATACCAGGCATTAGGTACTGGTCGCGCGCAAACCAGCGCCAAATCCACGCCACCGATGTAAGCCATGAATTTGTGCAGTGTTCAATGCTAAGCCTTCAGATGCTGCATCATTCCTGGGGGTCAGTGGATGAAACTATAATTTTGTTCGTGGGGGGGCTCTATTGAAAGAAACCAATTACAATACAGTAAACAGCACACGTAGGTGGCCTAGATTGCTGGAAATTTCGTGAAAATTGTGATGAAAAATCGCACTTTACAAAATAATGCCAAACTAAGGTTTAGCCGAGCTCGCATTTGGAACCTGCGCCTGGAACTGTACAAAAAGGACAGTTTGGTGGTCTGAATTTTTACAGATCAGCTGAAGCAGTTTCCTTCGACCGATGAACCTGCGGATCAAAATGACTACTAGTAAAGCATGTATGGTTTAATCAGACGGCGTGGGCAGAGACCCAAAGGCCATAGTTGCGAGTTGTGCTTGGATTTTGGCGTCTGCCGCATTTACTTGATGCTTGCGAGATTTTCTTTCCGAAATTCAAATTTTGAAGACATACCGGTATCATGAGCCAAAATTTCCTTCTTTATTAAACGATACCCTCCTGACGGTATAACAGGCTGTGCATGCAGTGATATTATGCTAGAAATCGCGAATATGCTATGTGATTACATGATTCTACAATTAAGTAAAATTATTCATTTCTAACTTAAAGCTGTCAGTAAATTTACGTCCTGATTCAACTAGCTCTGGTCTTTTTGTTCCACGCATTATTTGGTGCCAAAATAAGACAAATCACCATTTAAATTGCAACCAAGTGTGACTGTTCATGTAATGCAGTCCGCTAAACCTGCAACCTGTGTCGCTCTCAAAAGTATTATACATATCTGTTTTTTATGAGCGGTATGAATTGTTTTACCTCCTCCATGGGAAATGAATCAAATAGATACAAATACAAATAAGCCAGGCAAACCTGTGTTTGTGCAACTTTCACTGAACTCTCGTATTTCACCATGACGACTGAGCAAATGCCACTGAATTTTTTGGGAAAAATTGTCGGACTTCCTCCGCCCCAGCAAAATCCCGGTAAGGCACAGACTGGTCCTGCAGTGGTCCCAGAAAAATTTTTGAATGACATGAAAGCCAGGAGTGATTGATACCATGGGATGGAAAAACATGGACTCGGAAATAAATTTTCAACAAATGGTTCTAGTGGCGGAGAAAATGCAATGTCTGTTTGGCTGAGGATAGCATAAAATTTGACTTCGTTCGATCAAAACCTGCATTGGCCAATTTTGTAGCGCACTGCATCGGCCTGGTCGGTTCCCACCCCTTAAGACAAGTAATTATAGATAATGTCTGTGAGGTGCATCACAGCGTCATCCCCTCCTGCAACCTCAGCAAAGACCCGCATGGTTCAGACAATACCCTAGCCTGTAGTGATTCAGTACCGTTGTCGGGACATAGGGATCAGAAGTGAACCTTTCGTACTAGCCCGTACTCGTGGGCCTTGTGGGGCACAGATCAATGTTTGTATGAGGAAACGTACGCGAAGAAACGCCTGGTGTTCTATGCAAGTCCGTGCGTTCTATGCATTCAGTTCGGATATCATTAACCATCACGCAGGATCGAACCTTGGCTTCGAGTGAACAAGAATCTTCACGTCTCACAGCATGCTGAACATCTTGGGGTCGGAACTCAGACCATGCGTGGAAGCTGGCGTTATAATAGTCACGGATGGAACACTGGGAAAAGCAGAACTGGTTTACACATTGGCGGATCCAGGAGCAACTTTTAGAGGGGTCAAACCAACGTTTTTTTGCGAGGGCTAAATTGCGAAAAACTGCTAAAATCTGGTACTTTTGGTGGCCAAAAACTACTTTAGGTTTTGGAAGGGGCCTCGGGCTCTTTGCCTCCCGCCCTTGGATCTGCCAGTGGGTTTATCCAGGTCATGCCAATAGGATTGGTATTGATCAGCTGGCTTTGTTAAAACTCTTAGAAGTGGAGAATCCTGCTCATTAAGAAAAACTTAATATAATCGGTAAAGTTTTGAATTTTACTTCAATATCTAGAAAATCCAGAAAAATCAAATTGTTGGACAAGTTTTGTCCATTGCCTAAGACAGCGGCAATGCTTTGTGTATAGGCAAGGTTAAGGGGGATTTCAGCCCATGTCATGGTGCTTCAGGGCAGTTTTGTCTTCGTGTTTTCAGTCGGTGTAAGTGCTGGCATTTTATTTCAATTTCCACAGATTGAACGTCGAGACCAGACTAAACTGCACTGAACCACTATGATATGCGCCAAAAGCCCCTATAACCCTGCCTATAGGCATGCATACCTCAACCGCAAGCCCCATGTACAACACATTGCTGCTGCCTAAGGAAATGGACCTTTTTCTACATACAGTTAAATTTGCATTTAGTTTTTTTGGCATGGACCAAGGCAACATAAACATCACCCGTCCCGGTAGCTCACTTGGTAGAGCATTGGGCCCCGGCCCGCTGCTCGGAAAACCGTGCAGTGGCAGTGCTTGTGCAGGTTTGGGACCGGTTCCCTTTAGACGCTCCGGCGCCCAATATTTATCCGACGTAGGTCGGCTGGCAACCGACTGGTCAGACGGTGGCTTGAGAAGGGCGGCTGTTCCTATGCTTTGTGAGACGTTAAATACTGGCTTCCAAATTAATCCATCATTGCGGAAATTCCTTGTTTGTACGGCCAGGTCAGAGTATCCGTGACAAGTTCCTTGGTTCGTGCGTTCTACTGTAAGACTGTACTGACAACTGTAAGACTTTGGTCTCAAACGGAACATGCAATAACCTGAAAAAAGTGATAAAAAGAGCACACAATCACACCGCACCCGGAACAGTCTGCGGTTCAGTGCCTCATCGATTTTCATCTCTAGCCGTGCTTCCACGCCATGCTAGTGGCATCTTTTCAGCTGGCCTCGATTTATCGTGACGTCACGTATCTGCGCCTCCCCGGTAATGAGCAGCCTACCTTTCCATCTCCGAACGGAGGACGCAGAGCGTCGGCGCTGATCGATACCAGCAGCAGGAGAGGAAGCGGCGCCAGTCGCATGGTGTCGGCAGCCTCCTCTACCTTCCACCTTCCTGCAAGCCTCCTGCACTGGTGAAGACAGCACAGCATGATGGGGGTTAACTGTTGACGGGACTGTAGTTGGTATTAGGCTCGAATATCTTAGTATACCAGTTAGATAAGGGTGGATATTTCCTTTTACAGCGGGGAAGGTGCAGCTTGAGCGAAGCTGCAAGCTCAGCCTCTGTACCTCATGCGTGCTATTTGTATCTCTCACGAAACGGACTAGGATATATGCTACCAATGGGCACTCGTAAATATAATGTCCAGGGTATGAAGCCTGCTGCTTCTCTATTTTTCTCTTTTATAATTCATCATTATGAACACGTATTAAAATCGGTGCCATTCCAAATGTTTTGCATGAAAGGATGGTAAGCGGAGCCATGTCAGCCTTTTGTCCGTCGCGCGTCGCTCGCTCGGCGGGAGACTTCTGTGACGGGTGTTGACGGTCTTCAACGCCTGCCCGGCACCGGCGCACAAGGTTCAGACGCTCGCTGTGCGTTACAGATCTGCCGGCCGTGCAGAAGAGACTGCGGCACGCCGCGGCCCTAAATGCCGACGCTCAGTCGGTTATGTGATGCTCCCGGGACAATATTTACAAGGGCTATTCCACTTGGTTGGTTGACATGCCCTCGTTGGGAAACAGCCACCGATGGAGAGTGCATTATTTGTATACATATTCCGTTGAGACGGCTTAAAGCAATTTTGACCACACGCCTCGGAATATATGGATGGACGCATGGAGGACATAATTAATATTTGTGTACACACCCATGAAACATCGAAACCGCTGGCTTCCGGTGGGGCGAGACGCTCTTTCAATCGACGTGCAAAATGAAACCCCTTATTGGATTATATTGTTCCCAAGACTAAGCTGAAAATCTGCATTACCAATGAAACCAGCATTTTTAAGTCAGGGGCCTATTTTGGAAGTGCTCTCTTAATGGGAGATAACATGTTTGGAGCTATGTAGCATTTTCTGCGGAAATATACCGAAAAAGATCAGGGTGATAAAACATACCTCGGTATAAACATATATAAGAAATTGGAAGCCTAGGATTTTTTAATTTGACAGCTTGGGTGGAACCAAACTATCAAATTAAATATAAATTAATCAAATTAAACATAAGTGTAATGGTGATCACGTCGCCGTCTCTTCTCTGTCCCTACATTTAAATAGCCTAATACCGTTATGTGGGAGCACCTGTGTTCTCATTGGTGCTGCTGCTGAAAACGTGTCATGGTTTCAAACACTTTTCATGGGTTTTCCTCATCCATCGATGTTGTCTATGAATCGACGAGAGGTCAGCATAGCTGGTATGTTTCATCTCAGCTAGAGCAGTGAATTCGCCGGTAAACCAGAATCTGATTAATCATTGTCGTCAGGAAAACGTTTATAGAAGCGAAATAAGCTTTAGCCTTTTAATGTCAATGTCGCGATTGCCGCTTTTGTGCTTTACTCATGTAGGCTGGCAAGGTGGACACTGGCCTGTCTCCTCGAATCCTGGATGTAAAAAAAAAACACTCAGATTATATATTCGGGTACAGCCCTTCATCATATCTAGGAAGGTCAAATATCATATTCTCAGTTACAGTGTAGCAAATCTCGAATTGAGCTCCATACAAAGGCCTTTTAGAATGAATTCTTGGAAAATTAGATTTCAGGACAATATCAATCTGGGTACCTAAGGATTATGTACACGATGCAGCAAAACTAGACCAGTAGTTGCTGTGACTTTTCATTTATTTCAGCCAAACACTATCTTTTTGTTATTAGTAGGAAATTCGCTTAAATATTTTGATTGGTTATTTATGTATTATTATCATGTATTTCATTGTTGTTGCTGATTCCAGCTAAAATTCTGACTCTAGCTACTTCTTTAGCACTAGTAAATGTAATGCTAGATCGTTACAATGACTGTGAACTTTCCCATTTATTTTATCCTGATTTAAGCCTATCAGGCTTGAATTAAAATGGGACAATAATACCACCTGATTATTTCAGCGAATCCGATCAATAATTATGTTTCGGCTATAAAACCAAAAATCTGTGCCAACCTTGTCGGTTGTGAGCAAAATATTTTCCGTCAGAAAAGCACTGCCAATTGTGGTTTCATACGTGATTACTGACCCTGTTTCACTGTAGTGACTGCTCGTAGCAGTTTTGGTGATTTCGTGCCTGATAGCATGTGCGGATTCGCGCCATTAGGGTTGAGCTAATAGTGTTGCTAAACTCGGCCAGGTTAGTTTCAAAGAAGCACTTTGTGTAATAATGTGGTCTCAGGCCCGCCATGAGCTTCTTCCTTGTATTCTTCAACGAGTGAGACACATCTACTCGTAGATGAGCTCCGGTTTGTTACATGATCGTATAAAAATACAGACAACATGCAATATCAGTCGGACTAAATTGGTAAGCTGGAATTATATCTTTGTTGGAATGACCCGTTATGTATGAAACCACGCCCAGTCTTCTTCCTGTTCTGTCAGACCCTTAACTGCAACTAGTGTATTTGTGATGAGCTTGAATACATTTTCTCTGCCCTGTGTTTTTCTTAGGAACTGTCTGTCTTGTGCGCTGACTCAAGATGATCTAAATTCTTGTGTGAATCACGCACGATATTATACACAATAATCTGCGTGAAGGCACGGTAGCTTAATATTAGCACCTTGTCTGGATTTTCCGTTGATAAACTCAGAGTAATGCAAACTCCTCATGTTCAGAGTTGCCTCTCGGTAGATTAAGATGTTTTCCCTGTTTAAACATGATACGTCTGGGAAACGCGGTGTTCCGTAATAATCCATAAAAATTGAGGTAAGAATCTGTCAACATCGTAAAGACGCCTTGGTCTGGGTCAAAACATCAAACAAAAAGTCACCTGAATCTTCCAAAAGGTAATCCTGAACGTGAAATTCTTGCATTACACGAGGAATGTAAACATCAAGAAACAAGCTACGTTTGAACCACCATGCATTAATTCACCATGCTGTACAAAGACGAAGATCGGAATCACCTTGCGCTGTCACCACAGTATACAAGTTTTTTTCTGGCCACACACAAGGCTTCAAGGGAAGTCAAGCCCAAAACCAAGGTAACAGATGCACTCAAGGGCAGAATACGTCAGGATACGTCAGTTAGGGAGCCTTTCTGACAGTAAAACGGTGTCAAGAAACAAAATCCAGCATGCTGTGGTAAGAAATTCTCGTATTTGCAGCTGATATAGTGTTCCAGAAATTATAAAAAATAAGTTGTACCTAAAATAGATACGTCACATGACCCCAATTATTTGCATTCTCTAATTGAAAAACCCTCCAGAGTTATCAATATTTTTACTTTTCATAATAACTCGTTAGCCTGAGCCCAGGCCATGTTAATGAACGACGTGTCTGAAGGCAATAATAGTTTGTATTGGGTAAATAATTCTGACGAATAAAGCTACCGTATCCAGCTTTTATCGTATTACCTTATTTCACTCACGATTTCCATAGCAGTAATCAAAGTCACTTGAAAGTGTTTGTCACTAAACTCCAATGAATGATACGAAATGTACTTAGATCTAGATAAAATAATGTGAGGAGCATTGTTTTCTGGAAATTAAAGCCTGAGGAGGCTGAAAACTCAGAATTTTTGTTTTAAAGTCATCAATTTTTACATTGCGCGCCTGATTACGGAAGACATCGGCGAGGAGCTCGAGCTTTGTTTAACCATTTGTTCCCAAGCGTCACTCCCATCACCATGTTCCTAAGGAGGCCAAAACAGATAGCGTCATAGCTCTCTAGATCCCCAGTTATCAGGGCTTTGAGCTGTCCAGCCCAGAGAGCTGGGTAAGCAGGTGGTGGGGAAACTGCCGCTTTCCATTGTTTGAGGCCCAAGCGAAGCCAGCAGTGTTATGACAGGTGGCGGAGCAGCACCGTTATTGTCTCCCCCGCTCAGCTAGCTGTTATTGTCTCGCCAGATTCAGCTACAACTGACTATATCTGGAGACAATGTGATCGTGATTATCTGCTAATGCGATGTCAGATTTGTTCAGAGGGCTTGCAAAAGGTTTAGCGGAGGTAGGTTTGCGAAGGTAGGATGAAGCGAAAAGTATCACGACTTTCATACGACTTACCGGTCCGCTCTTTCTTTTAAGGATGAAACAATGCATTATGCTATGCATAGGAATACAGAAATGACAGCTCCTAGCCCCTAGCAATAGTTATGTCTTGTGCTTCGGCTATGCTAAGTGCTTGACAGCCTATGATGCAAAACTGAAATGTATTTTGTTTGAAATAGAGCCATTATATTGAAAAGAAATTTATTATTAATCTCTTCCTTGAATAGGCACAGTTTGTGTTTTTGACATATGATATTTTATTTGATAAACAGGACTGAGTCATTTGGTCAGGTATGTACCTACCAAGTTCGAACAACCCTGTACCTCATCGGATATTTCTCCACCAGTGAAATATGTATTGACTTTGAGTGGGAGGGGTAAGGTCTACGGAATTTTAAAACCCTTGACAAACCAGAAAATTATGAAAATAATTTCAGCTTGAAAGATTGGTTATATCATTGCTCCCTGACACATTCCTGATACAATTTCAAGTCATTCATTCTGTCCTGGTGACAATTTAAACTTAGATCATTTCTCCCCGATTTCAATTGTATACTGCAGACACAACGGCGGGACCGTTTCCTCCTATAGAATATAAGATGTTGGCACTGGCGGATTCAAGGGGGCCTAGGGAGCCGTGTGCCCCTCCAAAGCCTAAAATGGTATCTTTCGGCCCCCAAAAGGACCAAATTTTAGCCGTTTTCTTCTTCTAAAAATTTTTATGCTTGTTGTGTTTTTCTCAATTCAGCCTCCAAAACGTTGGCTTGGCCCCCTTCAAAAGTTTCCCCTGGATCCGCCGATGGACATTGGTGCACTCCACCAGGAATGCGACAACAATGACGTTTAACTAGTATCCTAAATGTAAGGAAAATTAAGCGTTAGCACGTCCTATTATGGATCAAGTGCGATAGGCATATATATATATATATATATATATATATATATATATATATATATATATATATGTAGGTACGATAGGTATAAAATAAAAACGCTCCGTGTCTAGATGACAATGGTTAAGTATATGTGTCGGGTTTTGAAGACACATAAGCTGTAAATGACTAAACTGCGTTCGGAAAATAATGAAACCTGACACGAGATGCCTCTAGAAAATAAAAAAGTGCACGCAAAACACAAGTAATCTTGCTGAAAAAGGAAAATGGCACAAAAATATAAGTATGGCGCCAACCTTAAGCCCACCCCCCACACCCCAGGATGCGAGTACCGGCATCACCGCGATAGGATTTGGCGCCCACTTGATAGCTTTTGCTCCCAACAGTGACGCCCCTGGTCTGGATAGCGTCCCCCTGACCATGCGACCCCCACCCCTTAGCTCTGATTGGAAATCCTTCATCCGTCTGTGTGAGGTGCCTCATAAGCCCCGAAATCTGTACCCTGATAACACCCAGCTCAACCTAAAAAAAACTGAATACCTATTAGAAATATCAGGAATTATATTTATTTTCTCTGTTAATAAATATGCCTACTATGAGATTTTTCTTGGACGAATTAATTAAAGGGCAAGTCCAATTTTGCAAGTTTTTCAAAATGGTGGTTCTCATGCACTAGCCCTGGTGACGTCACGCTGTGCCGTTTTCACTCGTCAGTTTCATCCGTGTAAACGTACTTCGTGCGTAATGGCATGCGATCAATATCTGCCCAATGCCACGGAGAAAGAAAAAGCTGGATTACAATATGTTTAACACATTCTTAGAATCTCTATAAGCACTGTTTTAAAATAAATATTGCTGTGTTCTTTACATTTTCTTACCACTTAAATACAAACGTATAATGGAGTTGAGCTAACGTTTGAGTCAGCTCACGTGAAATATACAATTACAATAGATTTAAAATTGTGAAACATATACCAAAATCACATGAAACCCACATCCAAAGGCGCCAAATAGTATGGATGCAAATCACTCCAATATTTAAGATTTTTTGCGTGTCTGAACAGGCCTTGACACTGATCAAAGGTTTGTACCCGTCTCTAGGCGTTATTCGCCGTCAGCGATTACTTCGCTGGAGTTGCCCAACAAACGGATTATGTCGAAAATCACTGATCCCATCGCTGCATCAGAAAAGTTTGAAAAAAGTGGCAGAAGTACCGGAACTTACCGGGAGGCCAGGCTGCTGCGGCGGTCAGTAGCCGGCGGGGGTATCAGTGGACACCTATGTCCAGCGGCGCCCGGCACTCCAGAACCACTGGAGGATACCGGTGTCCTCAGCAGGTGCCGGCTCTGACCGCAGGCAGACCGGACCCCCGTGCCCCCTCTCGGAGAGATTCGGCTCATCTGCCGGAGAACAACGTGGACCAGATGGATGAATCGATTTTGTGTATGGAACTGGATACGTTTAAATTAACCGTGTACAAATATAAGAAATGTAAATAAAAAATCATATGCGCATAAGTGTTCGCATTCGAGTTACTGTTTCCACATTTGAGCGATATCCCAAACGACTTTCTCTCACGTGGCACGGTGGTAAGTGTATGAATGTGGTGTCTATATTATCCTCTGTCACCTGGGCCCGTCCTTTCACTGTCCGCATGCGACGGGGTCACCCGGCGGTGTTGAGCGCCTGCGACCTTGTGGACCGCCCAGCCGCCCGGTTTGGCGTTCGCTTCACGTGCGCCTGCAGCCATCTGCACGCGGTGTAATCGGAACATCTGCCGAGTACCGCAGATGCGAGAGACGTCTCTGCCCGCTCCCGCTCCCGGCCCTCCCACGTCGGCTGCGTCAGCTGACGTCACAGGCACCACACATCACCCTGTGTCGGTGACGTGGGGGAATACATCAGCGGTGCGCCAAGGTAACATCAGGAAGTGTGAGAGATTCTCCCCCACCATGGCGTCCTTCGCACCATGACTAGTTTGCGTCATCTTACACTGGAGGGCCTTCGCATCCCATTCACGGGCCAGGTAAAAAATTCACAGCGGCATTCTTTGGTCCAACTAAGGCGAGAAGTAATGGAAATGGGGAGTCGCGTTAACGCCACGTCAGACACATCAGATGCTCCTCGAGATATACTTCCTCGTCCGACACCGAGAATAACTATATGTCACAGAAGGTGCCGGAGGAAGAATAACGCGTTGGTTTGCTTTTTGTAGATGTGTAGTTCATACACGCAGTAGCCGGGGACCAGGAGACCAGGACGGCGTTCTCAACAAAGTCGTCAGAGCAAGCTTTCAATTTCGCATTAAATGCTACACCCTCTTTATTACGGATTAACACGCGCATTGACGGAGGTCTGAGCCACCTTCGCTTTGACGAGGGGGCGGGTACCCGCCCCCTAAGATCTCGAGAACCACGGTAGGTAGCGAAAAACGGTAAACGGCGTTGGGTAGCCCATCCACTTCTCCATCGAAAATATTTTAACCATTTTTTGTCAGGTCACATTTAGGGTCACGAGAGGTCAAAATATGCCGTAATAGGGATAACATGTAAATGAAGTTTTTCGGCCATTACATCTGAACAAGTGAAGATAGAGCAAAACCACTTAAACGAAATGAATTCTCGCAGCAAGCCGAATCGAATGATATATAATTTGACCTTGCTAGGTCAAATCAAGGATTTGACCTGACCTGAGGTCAGGTCAGGGTCAAACTATATACCATGCAAATCATTAGAACCGCAAAGCCATGGCGAGTCTAATGCAGCTAAAACAAACGCTCTATCACTATCTGTTGCTGAGTAATACAGTAAAAACTATTTTTCCCATGTATTTCCAATAGAGAGGTCATGCCCCGTACCTGACCTTAGGTCATCGATATCAAAAATACCGGAACATATTTTAGAGAAATCAGTGGGTCCAATGTGTGATGAGTTTCAATCGGATAAGTTCACTCTGCGCCGACTTATGCTATCTTAAACTTTTTTGAGGTCAGGTCACTTGACCTGTACTGGTGACCTGACCTGAGATGACCTAACCTTAAAATTTTCACAAAAGTTGTAAAAATGATGACGGAAAAGGTATGCCCAGTACGGCGGAGCTTACGCGCCGCCGTTTTTCTGCTATCCCCGAAAAACCCGAGGGGGTCGGGTACCCGCTCCCGCTCGTCAATGCGCGTGTTAACCCTCGCCCCACGGGGGGCCATCGATGGCCCCCTAAGGTTTTTCCGGGATAGCAGAAAAACGACGATGCGCAGCACCGCGGTTGAGGGCTCTACCTCTCACTGCATCATTTTCCCATCATCCCTGAAATTTTTTACCCCGGGTCACCCAAGGTCAGGTCACCAGACGAGGTCAACCAAGGTCACCTCACTTCACTTTAGAGCTCTGTAAGAGCTACATTTCAAAGTCGATCGATTTGAAACTTCCCACAATTCATGACCCCTCCAGGGTCTACAAGGTGTATATCCGGGATTTTTCGATTTCGTGCCCTGAGGTCAGGTCACGAGGCGACCTCTCCCATTGGAAAAGCATGGGGAAAAGCTATTTCATGATATAAAAGCCACAAAAATGATTGCAAATACTCAGACTGCTCAGAACAACGTTTTTGGACACGCTTTCACGGATCCCAGGGGTCATATTTGCCCTTTGACTTTTCCAAGGTCATCCAAGGTCACCGGAGGTCAAAAACAGTATTTTGACAATAACTTTTGACCTAATTGAGCTAGAGCGGTGAAACAAACACCATCGTGTTTGTCTTGTCACTGGCTTTCATTTGATATACGGCAAGGTCACTTTTTGACCTTTCGTGACCTCAGGTCATATTAGGTCACGAGGTGACCTCTGGCGGTCAAACCACTGGCGGGAGGTCTTTACGTTCCACATAGCGGAAAAAGTACAGGCAATTTTCTATCAAATGTACTTTACCAGGCCTCAATAGCTCTAATGACATAAGAGTTATGCCCAGTTTGCTTAATCATTGCATATTTGAGTGAAAATAGCCGATCCTGACCTAATTTGACCTCTGGAGGTCAAACCATTGACCTGAGCACTAAAACATGCGAAGTAATTTCTTACTGAATTCACGCGAGCTTTCTATTGCACTTTGCAGAATTGCGCTAACGCCCATATTTTCGGAGTTAGAGGGGGGGCCATCGATGCCCCCCGGTGGGGCGAAGGTGGCGCCGGACCCCCGGTGGGGCGCGGGTTAATATAAACAGCGTAATAACGATCCATGCAACCATGTGGTAGCAATCACTGAAAGTGATCCTTCAGTGATCATACCAATATAACAAACTATCATCACAGTTTTATGGATATATGTGAGCTGTTCATGCCCACGAAAACCATAGCCCTGTTCTCAAGTAAGCCAGGAAATGCTTGAGCTAGCTGAGTTGGTACCACACCCAGTGTTCTTAGCAAATGAGAAGATTTGATTGAATATGTAACCATGAAAAACGGAACCAGCTTCAGGCCAAGGACAAGAATCCTACTAGTCCGCTGCGTGTTACCGAAGACAACAGAAATGGTTTACGACGCTTAACCTGTAATTGCAATGCGCTGATTTAAGAGTGTTTCGCCCAACTGCAGTGTGGTCACACAAACCCCGAAACAAAACCTATACCAGAGGCATGGCAGACCGTTTCAAAACAGGCAGTGATTTGGCAGCCGGCAACACAGGAGTGAAAGCAGTGACTCTACGGCCTCATGAATATTCTACGCGTCGCTGAGCCCCACCAAATCTGCATCAAAACTCCAGCTGCACGACTGATAGGCCAACCTGATACTAGGCAGACCGGAAGGAGCTGCGTGATAGGGTGGGGCCGGGAGCATCTGGGTGACTGGGCGGGGCCGGGAGCATCTGGGTGACTGAGTGGGGCCGGGAGGATCTGGGTGACTGGGTGGGCCCGGGAGAAGCTGGGTGACTGAGTGGAGCTGAGAGGAGCTGGGTTACTGGGTGGAGCCGGGAGGAGCTGGGTGACTGGGTGGAGCCGGGAGGAGCTGGGTGACTGGGAAGGACTGGGAGGAGGTGGGTTACTAGGTGCGGCTGGGAGGAACTGGGTGGAGCCGGGAGGAGCTGGGTGACTAGATGGAGCCGGGAGAAGCTGGGCCACTGGCTCCAAACAGCGATCAGGTGGTGGTGTGGATGGGGCAATGTGATCGATGGGTATTACTGGGACACCAACAAACTGTATGGAAAGTTCTACTATGGCAAAGGATGGAGTTACGACCTTCCTCAGTTAAACGTTTCGGATTTTTTGTTTACATGCTGTCATTGGATGAAAAGGCAGCGGGCCATGACCAGTTGCTCAGGCAGAATCAAGCATGTGTATATACCTTGGAGCCACCAAACCCGCGCTCGGCCGGGGTAGGGCGCTGTATCGCCCGCCTCTGATTCACCGCCAGAAACAGAACAATGACGGTGCACAGCACTGCCGTGACTGTAGGTCATATGAGTATGACCGTACCTATAACATATTTCACCAAGTTTCGGCATTAGTAGTCAGAACTGTGTGATCGTATTGGTGCGGAATTCATATCACATAGTAAGGTAACTACATGCAATTAACTTCGTGTGATGCGTATTTCTGTCGGTTACGTGAGTCAGACCGACTCTGGTACGTCCCTTGTTCCTTTTCCCAAAGTTACAGACCCGAATGGCAGTTTGAGACCGGTGGAGATGGCTATATGGGTACTCCTAACTTGTGCACTTTAAAGGAAAACAAAATCAAGACCTTGTGAAACCTCTCTAAAAGACCAATCAGTACGATGCAAATTTTCTCTAGTCGATATCTAGGTCACCAAAGGTTAAAAAATTTCATAGGTATACAGTTGAATTAACCGTATGTTTTGAGTAAAACGTTGAATACGGTATAAGTCCCACATTACGAAGCTAGTGGCTTGCTCCCGACCCTTCGTAAAATTCTGAGGCACGTAACTCGCTAGTTGACCTATGACAGAAAACCATTTGAATACTTAATTGCGAAGCTAAGAATGGTACCCAGCCAGTGCACTATTTTGAGCTTCTTAATTGAAGTTTTGCTGAGGCTTCGCTTTGCCTGGTATTTTTGTAACGCCTTGATTGAGGAAGGTATATTGTGTCGCAGTTAATGAAGCGAGCTGGTTCGTGTTATGTATTAATGAAAATTGTTCTTCAATTGGGACCTATAGGATATGCCTGTCTCCTCCCATTGATTGAGATTAATTCCGTAAACTACTTTTTCATGGAATTGAATAATCGAAATTAGTTTGTGAGACACCCGGAAATATAAGAAACGTGATGAGGTTGTTTTGGTCCTCGAGCATTTGTCTTCGTTAAAATATTTTTGGGGCGTCTAACACCAAGCTGAATGGTTTGAAAATCCAGCCTAGTTCAGAAGAGGGATCCAGATTTCAGCATTGCAACATTATGATTTTGCGTCTAAATGAAGCCACAGAACCTCCAACAGGAAACGCAATAGGATATCTCAACCAATGCAAAACTATATACCTACATATATATATATATATATATATATATATATATATATATATATATATATATATATGTGTGTGTGTGTGTGTGTCATGCATTAGAAATCCTGATGAATGTGCGAACCGTTTGGAGATGGAGTTTTTTCAGAAAAATCGGGATTTTCGGTTCTGGAGCTGGATTCAAATTATTATTTTAATCAGTTAAGTCGTTTTGGAAGTTTATGGGTGGAAGTGTTTTTGATAATCACGGCGTAAAACGGATTGGCCTGGATTTTGCAGGAAACCTCGGATATGGACCGGATTGGCCTGGATTAGGCGGGAAATTTTGGACATAGACTGGAATGGATTTGGCAGGAAACCTTGGGTGTGGACTGGATTGGATTGAATTTCCTTGTTCATGACAAAAGCTGAATGGTGGGTAAAGGACAGGGTGATGAAATCCAGGGGTCTGGGGGGCGCGGTCGTGGAGTGGTCAGCAAGGCTGGCTGCCACGCAGCTGAGCCGGGTTCAAGACCCGGCGGCTTCCCCGAACAAGGAGCAAGCTGGCTCCCGAGAAACCCTTCCAACAGGGAAAGATTTGGTGACGCCATATGACCCTGGCAGTTTGTGCGTCGATTAGCCGCAACAATTATAATATCCTGCTGCTGCTTAAAGGGAATGTTGCGCCCTGGTTGAATCCAGGAATTTAGTGTTATGAGGGGTATTTTTAGCCGATCCATGATTTGTCTGAAACGTCCATGGCTTTTACGAAAAAATACAATAATCTCAATATTTTGACCTTTAAATACTAAGAAATAAACCTCTGTCTGTGCATGACGTCATGATCTGGCAACTACCACCATATTTAATGGGCTTCAATGGGCGGACTACCCCCCGTGACGTGAGCATGTCGTCACACCAACAGCTGACAACTGCGGCCAGCTGCTTGGGTACATTTTGGGCACATTTATAGTAGGTTTTTAGCTTCTCTACGGAAATTTAGATTTCTAGGACAAATGATATGTTGCCTACCATGTTTTCGGCATGCGCCTGAAATCACGTTATAAAGGTGCCACATTCCCTTCTATATTAGATGCATATTATTCCGCTTCCACGCTGCTTCCAGAGTCTCCAAATTGAAGTAGAGCAGCCATAAGGCTTCTATTACGAAACATAGCAGGGTAGCGGACTCAAAATGCGACCGTTACCCCCAAAAATATTAGATGAAGATCGAGAGAATTGTTTTTCTCCACCAGAAAAGCAAAAAGTATTAAGAAAAAGGTTTTGTCTTGTGACTTTGTTTGTATACCTTACAACACAACTACTAATTTTGGCTGTATTATACAGATAGGTAGTAGTTCTCAAACGTTGATAAGTTTCGAAGTGCTGCGGCGAGGAGCATGATGATGAGTTGTTAAGATGTTCCTGGCCTCTCCTCGAATCCGGAAATGTAAAAACACTGAAGATTGTATATTCGGGACAGCCCTTCATCAGAATCGTGGAGTAAATATCAATAATTCTCAGTCCTAGTATAGCCAGACCTCGAATTCGAGGTCTGGCTATACTAGGACTGAGAATTATTGATATTTACTCCACGATTCTGATGAAGGGCTGTGCCCGAATATACAATCTTCAGTGTTTTTACATTTCCGGATTCGAGGGAGAGGCCAGGGAACATCTTAACAACTAGGTAGTAGTTCTCTTTGAGTATTATTGAGATTTAATAATGAAAAGTCATTTTTGGGTAGTACGGTTGTAGCACTGTAGAAAAAGAAGCGTTAGTGGTGTAGAGCAGTTGCGGGTGGCGGTTTGGTGATTTTGAAAAAAAACACGTGTAGCAATAGGGGCGTTCCAGCACAGATCAACCAGGTCCCTAAATATCTCTTTCCGACTTGCTTTGGAAATTGGCTATCTCATTCAACATCACGTTATGAAGGCGCAACATTCCCTTCAACAATCTTTGCAATCTTTCCATTTAAAAATAATTTTACAAATAGCAGCAACGAATAATGATTTTGCCACAATAGTCCATTCAGAAACTGCACGACGCGTTTTTTTTGCACGGAAGCTGTGTAAAAACATCAAATCATTTATTTTGAACATGCCCCCAAGCAGTCATAGCTGCATTCGAAAAGTTTAAGATGACCTTCGTACGAATAGAAGTACAATGTTAGTTACCGATTAAAAAATCCATGTCTCAATTATTGCAAAAGTGATTATCTTTAGGGTGCGTAAGAAAAATCGATAACCATCTGTTGCAGAACTCATATGGTTAAAATAATCTAGCACTTCAAATTTGGTGTTCACTTATGAACTGATGCACATCCATTCCCACCAATGATTGTCGTTTCCCTCTGTGATCTCTGTTTTCTGCACGCTGGGACAGTGATTGCCAGGGGCGCAGCCAGGGGGGCACAGGGGCACGTCCCCCCATCGGTGCCGGGGTGCCCTTTGATTGTCAGGTGGTGTGCCCTCTTTGGGCCGTGCCGCTCGAAATTTAGTACCCTACGTCGTTGAGCCTAGATGGAACTATACTGCATTTAGTGATTTAAACTATTGTTTGACAATTAAGTGCCTTTTTGGTCAGTTAGGGCATTCTGTCGCCTTTCCAAGCACCCGGGAAGAGTATAGGCACGTAATCCGTTTCCAGATAATGCCTCATCGTCCCCAATAATCGTATGGGCAGAGCTAATCTGGTGCCCCTTGAGCTCATCTGGTGGCCCCTGAGCGCTGGTCCTGAACCCTGAAGCTGATAATGTGCCCTCTGCGCTGATCTGATGCCCTCGTAGTCAATCTGGTGCCCCCCTGAGAAAATAATTGTACCTTCTGAATCTATATAATGTTCTCTGAGTTAGTCTGATGCCTCGAGCTTGCCCGGTGCCCTATTAGCTGTTTTATTGTCCCTTGAACTGATCCGGGCCCCCGAACTTATTTAATGCCTCCCGTAGTTTATCTTCTGTCCAGGGCCACAGCTAGGGGACACAGGGGGTACGTGCCCCAATCGGTGCCGAGTGCCGAGCGCCTTTTGGTCACCTAAAACATTCTGTCGCCTTTCCAAGCACCCGGGAATAGTATAGGCACGTAATCCGTTTCCAGATAATGCCTCATCGTCGCCAATAATCGTACGTGTGGAGCTCATCTGGTGCCCCTGGAGGTGATCATGTGCCTTCTGAGTTGATCTGATGCCCTTGTAGTCAGTCTGGTGCCCCCTCTCCTGAATAAATAATTGTGCGTTCTGAACCTATATAATGCTCTCTAAGTTAGTCTGATGCCTCCGAGCTTGCCTGCTGCCCTATTAGCTGTTTTAGTGCCCCTTGAGCTGATCCGGGGCCCCTGAACTTATTTAATGCCTCCCAGAGTTTATCTACTGTCCAGTGGGGCACATCGGTGCCCCATCGGTGCCGGGTGCCCTTTTGATTGCCAGGTGGTGTACCTACCCTCTTTGGGCCGTGCCGCTCGAAATTTAGTGCCCTGTGCCGTTGAACCTAGATGTAACTAGACTGCATTTAGCGATTTCAACTATTGTTTGACAACTAAGTGCCTTTTTGGTCAGCTAGGGCATTCTGTCGCCTTTCCAAGCACTCGGGAAAAGCATAGGAACGTAATCCGTTTCCAGATAATGCCTCTTCGTCTCCAATAATCGTACGGGCGGAGCTCATCTGGTGCCCCTGGAGCTGATCATGTGCCCTCTGAGCTGATCTGGTGCCCTCGTAGTCAATCTGGTGCCCTCCTGAGAAAATAAGTGTGCCATCTGAGCCTATAAAATACTCTCTGAGTTAGTTTGATGCCTCGAGCTTGCCTGGAGTCCTTTTAGCTGTTTTAGTGCCCCTTGAGCTGATCCGGGCCCCTGAGCTTATTTAATGCCTCCCGGAGTTGATCTACTGTCCAGGGGTGCAGCCAGGAAGGCACAGGGGACACGTGCCCCCATCACTGCCGGGGTGCCCTTTTGATTGCCGGGTGATGTACCCAATTTGGGCCGTGCCGCTCGAAAGTTAGTGCCCTAGCCGTTGAACCTAGATGTAACTGGACCGCATGTAGCGATTGAAACTATTGTTGGACAACTTAATATCTTTCTCGGTCAGCTAGGGCATTCTATCGCCTTTCCAAGCACCCGGGAAGAGTATGGGCACCTAGTATGTGTCCACCTAATGCCTCATTGTCGCCAATAATCGTACGGGTAAAGCCAATCTGGTGCTCCTTGAGCACATCTCGTGGCCTCTCAGCTGGTCTTGGCCCCTTGAGCTGATTACTTGCCCCTAAGCTGATCTGGTGCCCTGAGTCAATAGAGTGCCCCATTGAGCAAATAATTGTGCCTCCTGAACCTATATAATGCTCTCGGAGTTAGTCTAATGCTTCCGAGCTTGTTTGGTGCCCTAATAGCTGATTTAGTGCCCTTGAGCTGATTCGGGCCCCGAACTGATCTGATGCCTCACCAAGTTGATTCTGTCTCCTAAGTCAATATGGTGCCTTTTCAGCTGATTAGGTGCCCCCTCAAATGATTATTGATATCTCCTTAGATGGTCTGGTCCCCCTGAGCTGGTTTGGTGGGCCCTGAGCCCACCTTGTGCCCCCGAGCTGTTACGTTGCTCCCTGAGCTGATTTAGGCTCCTGACATAGTCTGGGGGGGCTGGGAGCTGATCTGGACCCCGAGCGGATCGATCTGGTGCCACCTGAGCTGCACTAATGCCCCTTAGTCGATCTCGTGCCTCCTAAGCCCATCTGATGCCCCTGAGTAATCTGGTGCCCTTTAAGCTGATCTGGGCCTCCTTACGTGATTTCGTGAGCAGATCTAAAGCCCTGAGCTGAGCTGGGCCCACAGAGGCTGATGAGGGCCCCTGGGATGGTATGGGGCTCCTGAGCTGATTAAGTGCCTCCTGACTTGATCTGGTATTCCTGAGCTGGTCGGGGACCTCTGACCTAATTGTTTGTCCCCGGAGCTGATCTGGTGCCCTATGGGCATCTGGTGTGCCCTGAGCAGCTATGGGGCTTTTGAACTGATTGGGCCCCGAGCTTATGAGCGATCCCTGAGCTCATTTAGTGCCCCTGACTTGAACATGCCCCCTGTGCTGATCGATCTGGTGCACCCTGAGCAGATATACTGCCTCCTGAACTTAACTAATGCCCCCTGAGTCGATCTGGTGCCTGCTGAGTCATCAGTGTGTCTCCTGAGTCCATCTTATTTCCTCTGAGCTAGTCTGGTGCCCCATGGCTAATATGGTGCCTTTTAAGCTGACTCGGGCCTCCTGGGTTGATTACGTGATTTCCTGAGCAGCTCCCAGGCCCTGAGCTGAACTGGGCCCACAGGGGCTGGTGAGGGCCCCTGAGATGGTATGGGGCTCCTGAGCTGATTAAGTGCCTCCTGACTTGATCTGGTATTCCCGAGCTGATCTGAGCCCCGAGCTGGTCGGGGACCACTGATCTGATTATTTGTCCCGGAGGCTGATCTGGTGCCCTATGGGCCGATCTGGTGTTCCCTGAGCAGCTCTGGGGCTTTTGAACTGCTTGGGCCCCGAGCTGGTGAGGGATTCCTGAGCTGATTTAGTGGCCCTGACTTGATCCTGCCCCTGACCTGACTTGAGGCCCCTGAACTGATCTGGGCCCCAAGAGCTGATCTGGGGCCCAGAGGGGGACTTGGGAAATACTCAGTAAACAACTTTAGAATAAATGGAGCGGGGAGTGGTGGACCTTCAATCAGATATTAATACTGTCCCAAATTTACAGCTGGAAAATTTAAAATAAAAAGAGCGGGTCTAGGTTCTGAGTGTACCCTGAGCTGGTCTGGGCGCTGAGCTTGTGAGAGCCCCTTAAGTTGGCTTGAGGCCCCTGAGGTGATCTGGCGCCTTAAACTGCTCTGGGGATTCTTGAACTGGTTTAAGGCCCTATGAGCCTATCTGTGGCCCATTGAGCTAGTCTGATGACTTAATCTCTGGGACCAATGAGCTAGTCTAGTCCCTGGGTGAAGCATGAGCTGCTTTGTGGCCTGATCTTCATCAGGGGCCCCTGAGGTGGTCTTGAATAGACAGATAATAATAGCACAAGGCCAACTCTCATCATTTCGGGGCGGGGTCACTGAGCTAGTCTAGTCCCTGGAGGCACAACTGGGGGATGGGGGAAGCTGCTCTGGGGGCCTCTGATCCACATTTGGGGGCCCCAGAGCTGGTCTTGAATAGATGGGGAATAAGAACACAATGGAAACTCCCTTGTAAAACGGAGCTAACGAGGAATGAGGAATCTCTAAAACGGCTTGTGATACCTAGGCACCCCAGGTTATATAAATTGCTTATTATACTGGTGGATTCTGGGAAGGGATGATAAAAAGGCATGTGCCCCTGAGCTCAGAGCACAGTCCCCTAAACCAAGATTTCTACTAATTAATTTAAATGAAGAACTAGCTGTAACAATTTTCAGCCCTGTCACACCATCCCCATCTAAACCACCGGCCTGTTCACCTTTTATTTACTCTTAACTGGGACCGATCCTTGAGAATGTGGAACTTAATAAACGAGTTCAAAAGGTATCTCCCAAATTTTTCCGGCAGCAAAAATATGTTCTTCCAAAGACACTATGCCACTCCTCGTCCCACGGCGATTGTGGGAGGCAAGGAACTTAATCCGCGTTCAGCTAGGGCTCACTCGTCACGACAAAACCAGTGGGCATAACAAAAAAAAGTCGACTCCAATATGCCTTAACCTGCACATTGTAACAGATATCACATGCTCCGCTGATGTTAAGCACTTGCATGAGTTGGCTGTCCTTAAATCTATCCAAAAAACGTAGTGTTTTGGCTACTTGCATGGCATTTTGGCGATATTTTGTTCCTTTTTTCGGTTTTAATCGAGTTTTCCTTCTCCGTCAATGAGTTCTTTGCATTTTTATTGAACCAAAGATGCCCAAAAAATGATATAAACAAATATATAGTAAGTTTTGTTAGGTTACGTTAAAAAGTGCCCTTTTTTCCCGGGGTGCCCTCAAAGTTGGTGTGCCCCCCATACGAAAGCTCTGGCTGCGCCCCTGGTGATTGCTGTGAGCTCCTGAACCCTATGACTGATTCTGTTCTGTGTCGTCGCTCTGTTAGAGAGTCTGGGTTTTGTGCACGCTGAGACAGTGATTGCTGTGAGCTCCTGGACCCTATGACTGATTCTGTTCTGTGTCGCCGCTCTGTTAGACAGTTTGGTCAGCCCCGGTAAAGTGGACGGCTCTACGAACTTGGCAGACATGAAATAACTCACTGACGCCACGTACGCAAAGTATGTGTCTAGACGCAGCCAGTGTGTATATTAGCATACAAATGAAAAAACTCCTCGTCGATTGTTTTATTGGGTTCCATGTAAAATGGTTGTGGGTAACGATAGTTCCTACTTTGCGGGTGGACTTAGTGTGATATTTTTTCACGCTTATGTTATAAAATAACGATGAACATTCCAATATTATAATTTAGGATGAAATATCGACAATTTTAGTTTGGGCCAAACTGTACTTGTCATCATCTAACAAAAGCGCTTGCTCGGTAATTGCCAATAAAGGCGTTGCACTGGATTAGAATGCTGGTAGATTCAGCCTACAGAGCAGCCCCCTCTCCCACCCCACCCTGCAAACGGCCCCCAATCAGAACGCGTTTTCAGCGCCCAACTTAAGTGTTACAGCCTTTTCGGAGTTTTTTTTCTGAACGAGTGTTAGGTGCCTACGACGTGTCTCTTTGCATTTTATAGGGATGTGATCTAACACCGGAGTGACCCGACAGGAACATCATAGCCTACAGCTCCGAAACAATGCATGATATGTGGATGGGGCCTTCATCATCCACTTATAGCATGATCAGTTCAATTACTGAATAAATCTGTACGAGCTGAGTAGAGTGACGAAAAAGCTTGTGGCCTGCACGGAAGCCAGGACATGATGAGTCGTCAACGTTTTTCCACATTCCACATTCTGTTTGACTTATCTCAATGCACCCAAATTTGGTGAGCAGGAAATACCGGGGAAATTGGCTGAGTGATGAGGAAAAACAACTTCGAGTTTATTTAACAGTAAAGTACGAAAAAGTCTGAAAACTTTAAATGATAATATTTCAACTGCAGGTCTTTTCAAATGCATACAGGTAAAATCAGATTCAGTTCTGGCCATTTTAGTGGCTGGATACTCGTGCTAGGTGTTGTCGGCGCCCGTTGGTTGTTAATGGTCGGTGCTACCTAGATGACGCTTGCTTCCGAACCATCTTGTATAGATGACACTAGTAGGCTAGTTTTGGCCCCGAACGCTAAACACGTTCGGTCCTCAAGTCGACAGTATGCTGACAAAAAGTATAATACCTCTAGCATTCTTGAAGAAATTATTAAACAAAATATTTCCACGAAGGACGGCTCGACCGATCAGCTGTTCTCGTGGGTTATGACACACGTTCGCTCAATTTTCAAATCCTGCAGTGAGGGACTCCGCCACGGTTTTCAGGTTGGGCACAAGCTCAATTTGGGCCTCTGACTCGAGAAGGCCTCCTAAGACAATAGTGTGATAAGCTTTCACTTGCATACTTATAGTAACAATGTTTTAGTAGGATTCGGGGGCAGGAACTGGGGTGCAAGTTGAATGGGGGGGGGGGAGGAACTGCTTGCGTCAGCTTCCACTTGAAGAAGTCTTCTGTCTTTTGAGAAAGAACCTTCCTTCAGTGGTTGGTTTAGGTCGGGAGTTTTTTATTTATTATAGCAGGGCTCCACGGCGATTTTAATGACGTAATTTTCTAACCTGCACAGTAGGACGTCCCGCCTTGTCCAAAAGTCTCGAAAGGCACGTGAGGCCTTCTGAATCGCAGTTATTAGTCCATCGGCTTCATCTGACCTAATTTTGTCATTTACGACAGACTGATTTGACGAACCTTGACTTAGTTTGGTTTGACGCTCCAATAAGCCAAGCCGCTCCATCCAGCAAGGAATTCAGAAGGGTATCAAGATAACACTGGATATGGCGTTCTTAAAGAACGCAGATTGTTCTCAGAAAGAAGATACAGCTTTCCGCGCTGATGCCCATCTTACCACTTACCCCCAAAAATAATCCCTGGCGTCGCCGGTACCTGTGCCTGTGCTGTGCAGTATCGTGTTGTTTATATTGCCGTGTAAACTGCACTTATGGTTCTCCGCGCTGGCCTGGGCGCATCCTACTTCGTTTTTAGAGTTTCTTGTTGAATCTTCAAGGTCTCTTCCTATTTGAGGCACTTCTGCTTAGTACAGGGGCATTGTCTATAAGATAAATTTTTGATGTCAGCGATTAAGATTAGTTTCATTTTTAGTGTGACACTAGTGTCACTGGCGGCGGAACTGGGGGGGGCACCGGGGCACGGTGTCCCCCTTAAATCAATAATTTTAACACTAACCCTATGACGTGAACTGGAAATAAATGGGTTGAAAAGTCCATGGCGCCCCTTCCCCTAAATTCTGACGTTCCACCGTCACTGCCCAGTGCGCCAGCAGCTCTAATAGTTGTGAATTTATAGCGAACTTGATGCCCCCAGAGCAGCTTGAGGGTCCTCTGCCCTGGTCGTCGTACCTCCTGTACCAATATTAATGCCTCAAGAACGGTTTGGATGAGTTTTCTCAGTCCATTGCACTTTATATAACATTTTTAAACCATCACTTGTTTTGGAGGGCTGTCTTGTTGTTATCAGTGCCTCTGCTGTAAATTTTTGGACTGCCATGCAAATGCATCGGCCTCATGTTCCAGTTTCGGATGCCTCGTTCCCTCCACAAGGACATCCTTTTCTATTTCTGGAATTTAAAATTCCTGGAATTCCTTCTTCAGCCTGAGGAAAGCATCTCCACCTTCGAGGGCCTCTTTTTCTTCCTCAGAAATTGACTTCTCTCTCTGGCCTACAGCACTACCTCAGGTTCTCTCTTTTAAAGATAATGGACCACTTTGTCGAAATTTTAAAAATAATTGTTTAAGAACAAAAGAGCTCTGAATATCAGGAAACAGCATTCCCCCCACTTCCATACGCTAAAAACGGAAATAGGTACGTCCTCTTTTCTGGCCATATGTGACGTCATCAAAATAACACTTTTAACCCTCGCCCCACCGGGGGCCATCGATGGCCCCCTTAAGGTTTTTCCGGGATAGCAGAAAACGACGAGGCGCAGCACCGCGGTTGAGGGCTCTACCTCTCACTGCATCATTTTCCCATCATCCCTGAAATTTTTTACCCCGGGTCACCCAAGGTCAGGTCACCAGACGAGGTCAACCAAGGTCACCTCACTTCACCTTTAGAGCTCTGTAAGAGCTACATTTCAAAGTCGATCGATTTGAAACTTCCTACACTTCATGACCCCTCCAGGGTCTACAAGGTGTATATCCGGGATTTTTCGATTTCGTTTCCTGAGGTCAGGTCACGAGGCGACCTCTCCCATTGGAAAAGCATGGGGAAAAGCTATTTCATGATATAAAAGCCACAAAAAATGATTGCAAATACTCAGACTACTCAGAACAACGTTTTTGGACACCCTTTCACGGATCCCAGGGGTCATATTTGCCCTTTGACTTTTCCAAGGTCATCCAAGGTCACCAGAGGTCAAAAACAGTATTTTGACAATAACTTTTGACCTAATTGAGCTAGAGCAGTGAAACAAACACCATCGTGTTTGTCTTGTCACTGGCTTTCATTTGATATACGGCAAGGTCACTTTTGACCTTTCGTGACCTCAGGTCATATTAGGTCACGAGGTGACCTCTGGCGGTCAAACCACTGGCGGGAGGTCTTTACGTTCCACATGGCGGAAAAAGTACTGGCAATTTGCTATCAAATAAACTTTACCAGGCCTCAATAGCTCTAATGACCTAAGAGTTATGCCCAGTTTGCTTAATCATTGCATATTTGAGTGAAAATAGCCGATCTTGACCTAATTTGACCTCTGGAGGTCAAACCATTGACCTGAGCACTAAAACATGTGAAGTAATTTCTTACTGAATTCACGCGAGCTTTCTATTGCACTTTGCAGATTTGCGCTAACACCCATATTTTGAGTTAGAGGGGGGCCATCGATGGCCCCCGGTGGGGCGAAGGTGGCGCGACTCCCCGGTGGGGCGCGGGTTAATAATCAGTGAAATCCTAAGCCTTGATCATAGACTCGTTGTAAATGCCCATTCACAGCATTTCTGCATCTTAGAATCGTATGCAGGGGTTATTCGAATACATGGTGACATAATCGCAGGACCCGCAACCGATTTTCCGCTGATACAGTCCTCTCTCATCTTCAGTATCATATTTTTTACTTGCCACGGCAATCGTACTCTTGATCCGCCTGTCCATTTTTGGTCTTATTAAGCACTGGTGCAAAAACTGAACGACATATGGCATAACGGCGGCTGTGTTTATTTAGGGGTGGAAATATTGTCCAAAGACCTGATGTAAAGAAAAAATTGACGGGCTGGATTTTGAAAAAAATTGTTTTGGGAAGAACGGGGAAAGGAGAATATGATGTGTAATGCGGTCATTGGCCGCACTTTGTCCCATTGACGTTCTGCAATTGACAACTACTCGCCCAACGTTTGCGGTCAACAAACGTAATGCATGCTTGGTCACTCGCTAGCATGTTATTTCAGCGAGTGTGCGAGGCTTAGCACTTACGGCCAGTCAGGTTACTGCAACCATATGGAAGGTATTCCTTTAAGGTTTGAAATAAGGCAGTAAGTCCTTTTACTTTGAACGTTAAAATCTGGCGGAAATTTTATACAAAGAGCTTTGGGTGATATTTTGTGGTTTCTCAACACGCTATACCTACAAAACTGCTATCTCAGTCCAAAACCCATTATACTTGTATAATGGGTTTTATACTTGTATACTTGTCTGAGAGGGAGTGTTCCACTTGTAAGTGGAACACTCCCCTTTAACAGCCCACACACTTCTGCACTCCCCTTATCTGTTATATCTGTAGTAAAGAGCCACCTATACAGTCAGGATGTTTCGTAGAGGATTTTGGAGCCTCCCCAAAACTGCGAGACAGCACTAAGTATAGCTTTTGATGTACCCATTTTCCATCACGGGTCTTTATTGCCGTCTTAGGGCCTCTTGCATTGCTCCATAGACAGTCATGGCGAGTTCAAAACCCATCGCTTGTCATATTTATACATCCTTTATAATTTTGACGAACCCCTGCTACTCACTATTGGTTTGGGGACACATTTTGTGGATATTCGTGCCTCTCTTGCAACTCCCGGGGGATTATGCAGATACATTGGTTTCCTGTTCCAACCTAGGGTATCCTCTCCCACGTTGAGAGTGATCTTTTCTATTAATTTTTTATCTAAATTGTAATCCCCTACAACAATAAGGGCCTCTTCTGGCAGCCCCAGATCCATCTTCGTTCGCCCCCTTTTTTATTTATAGATCCACTTTACTATTAATCAAGGGGTTTCCTAGATACATTTGGGACCTCCCAAAATTGCGGTACCAAATTTTGCCTGCATTCCATGTTTTGCCTGCATGCCTGCGTTCTAGGTTTCTTGTACCGTTGTGGGAGCCTCTCGCAAAAACCAGAGGGGCCTCTGATAGGAAAGAAGCCGTATTTGGCTCCACCACAGCTTGTGAGCCGCCCGGGCAGCCTTCGTGTCTCGCTCAGCGTCCTGTCGCAAGGGTCTCCTCTATCGCTATAGAGGCCTCCAATCTATCACGACTGGTTTGAAGACCCACTTCATGATTATAAGGGCCTCCTTTAAAACTCCAGGGAACGCCATGAAAATACATTGTCCCCGCCTTTCAGCCCGGTGCATCCTATCCACTGCTGATGGCGCGCTTGTCCGTCTCAGTAATTTATAGATATACATTTTAGTGGCCTGCTACACCCCGCTGGAACTATAGATCAAGAGGTTTCCTGAGTGGTTTTGGGGCCTCCCTAAAAGCACGGACCGACTTTGCATGAATTCCTGGGGCCGACGTTTTCGTCGTGGAGCCTGCTTTGTTTTTAATGGCCTCTTTGGTTATTCAACATGCACTCTTAGCAAATTTAAAACCCATTCTTTAGCAAATTTAAAGTCCCCCTGACTGATTTATGTGCCTTGTGTAGTAACCAGCGGGGACCCTGGTAGAATAGAAATCGTCCTTGGTCCTCTCACAACAGCTTGAAGGCCCTCAAGGCTAACTCAGGGCCGCTTTTATACGTACTGCCGCGAGGGCCTGCACTGTTGCTGCAGGGGCCTCCACATGAAAGTTGTGGTGGAATGTCTCCCTTCGCCAAAGTTTGAGGAACGCATCTCCGCCCCCCGCCCCTTCACCCCTGCGGTGGAGGCCCTGGGGGCGGGAAAACCCAAGTCGACGGCAATAAAAAAACGCTGAGCGGCGGACGCAGCAACCGGCAGGATTAAAGTGGTGAAGTGAATACATTTTTAAACTTTAAAAGGCTTGCGTAGGCCTTAAGCGTGCGAACGGACAAAAACGCTTTTAAATACATTTGCTGACGGAAAATTACTCCCCGCCCGACCAATTATAGAACGCCAGCTAGCTTTTTGTTGGGTGAGGGTGGGTGCAAAAAGAGAGTCTATTTCACTATAGGGGACCATGACAGGATTGACCCCCTTGGATCAGATGAGTGGACTTTTAAAAACGCCATGGGTCATGCTGCAACCTCCAGTCATCTTCCTACCACCCATAGCGTAAAAGTTTCAGATTGACCTGAGAGCAGCAGCCGTCACTTTTGGCCTGAGGTTGATCTTCCTCTGCGGTGCGGCGGTTGGCAGCAGGATCGAGCGCTGGCTCGGCGGTGCTGCCGCCGCGGCCTGAGAGTAAACCTCCGCCGCCTATTCTCTGCCGCCGGTGCCGGCGCCGTCAGTCGGCGGCAGGACTGGAGGAGGCGTGAGTGGTGGCGCCGAGCTGGCGAGACGTACACCATGGCGACCAAGTGGTGTACTATTTTACTGGTGGTGAACATGCTGGTCGCAGGACATGCCACCACAGTGCTGGACCTTATCACCGAGAACCCCGACCTATCCGAGGTAAGCCGCGGGAGACGTGCTCCAGCCCAGAGTCGGGCTGTGAGACTGCGTCGTTGGAAGTTATTAGCTAAAAAGGAAACACCCTTATGCATGGTCGGCTATGGGCATTCTTCAGAATATTCCCAATGTTCAGTGACTTGCAGCTTCCTAGGCTTTGACCTGACCCGAAAATAAATGTCATTATAATGAAAGAGAATCTCAGTAGCTTTTGAATGGTGTGGAAAAAATTTTGCTAGCTATTTTAGTATCTGAGATAAATGAGGTTTTCTTAGTACATGTCATCTTATACATTTTGACCTATTATAACCTCTGGTGATCTTGATATTGACCTGAAAAGAAAAATAACCGAGGTATCTTCGATGTCATTTTTGAAGCGCATTCGATCGTTGTTTGCATTTTTTCTAGCTCTCTTATTTTTTTAGATAGTGGGGGCCTTTTTACTCCCTTCAGGGCGAAGGTGGCTCGTACCCGCCACTGGGCCAAGGGTTAACAGGTGCACTGTCGGAGGGGAGGGGGCGGGTACCTGACCCTCTCGGGTATTTTTGTAGATAAATAAGAACAACTGTGGCACGTAGCGCCGCAGTACTTTGTATACTTTTCTCTGATCATTTTTAGAATTTTAGGAAACATTTTTAAGGTTGGGTCATCTCAGGTCAGGTCACCATAGCAGGTCAAGTGACCTAACCTCAAAAATGTTTAAGATGGCATACGTAAGAACACGGTGAACCTATCCGATTGAAACTCATCACATAATGAGACCACCGAGTTTTACAAAATATATTCCGGTATTTTGATATCGATGACCTAAGTGCGGGCACGAGCCATGATCTATCCACTCGATAATACATGGGAAATATGATAGCACATCCAATTTATAAAAAAATTGCATGTACTATCCAACGCCGTTTACCGTTTTTTGCTATATAGCGTGGTTCTCGAGATCTTAGGGGGAGCGGGTACCTACCACCCCGGTTAGAGTGAAGGTGGCTCAGACCCCTCATCAATGCGTGTGTTAATTCTGAAATAATGGCACAAGTGTTACAGCCCCAAACTTTAGGTTTTATTTCAATTTGGGTTTGTTCCCAACTTAACTCAGGATGCAATGTTGGGTTTGTTATAATTCGCAATTAGAACCTTGGGCGTTGATGTGGAAGGGGAATAAACTAAGATATTTAAAGGCTGTTTACATAAAACATCAGCAAAAATCCCCACCTTTTGTCATCTAAATTGTTTTCGAAATTAAAAAAACACTGGTGCAAAGCGTGGAAAGTGTTCTCATATCATCTTTCGTAAAATATTCGATATGAAACAATGCTGGTTTGATGATCCTTCAAACAATTGCTACTGGTATGGGGGTACGGTTGTCAGTCGGCGTCATCCAACTTCCAGCGGTCCCGACAAAACCCGGCTCAAAACAGCTGGTACCGCGGACGTCGCTCACGGGAACAGCATCAGGCTCCTGTGACTCTGTGGCACTAGTACCGAAGATAAAGCTTCTGTCAATCATTTATGTTCCCACAGACCAGTTGATCTCTTTTGATCTCAACATTCCTATGAAGACACTTAGCATAATGTAAAATATTTGTTTTCCGCAGAAACGATTTAGTTTTGCTTGAGGGATCTTATGGGCATGGCATGGGTCTGAAAGTGCCTGGAAAGGGACTTCGACAAGATCTGAACCCAGAAATTCTGCCCGTGAAAATATTGGGGTAGTTTAAGTGGCAGTTGTAAGTGTATCGCAATAAGGAAGTAAATTGCTTATTATGAGGAGAACGGTGATTGTTTGATAGTTTTTTTAAATAAAAGAAGCATGATTAGATTGACATAATGCTGCGTGTTAACTTGCTATAATGTTATGAATTTATATAGGGCGGACAATAGTAATTCGCCTTTGATAGGAAAACAACGGTCTCAAAGAGCCGACTTTGATGTGGGTGATGAATCACCCTGTAAATGAGACCCAAAAGGCTTTTCCAGATATTTAATTGTTGATTGATATATAACATGACAAAGCCCTTTGTACAGCACGCGGGGCGGGGCCTACAGAACTCGTTAGGCCGTAACCTTCCATCATGCGATCACTCGTCTTCTACAAAGTGGCTATTACACCGCGAAGACAGCATAATTTTTTCGCAACAGCGATGATGCGGCGGTTTAATTTGGACAAGTGGTCACTTGCAGCCGGTATTTTTATCGATTTGCCTGCGTCTGGGCCAGACAGCCGGGGGAGCCGTGGGGGGGGCTGAGTCGATACAACCCCCGACGTTCATGACCGAGGGTGATCGATGCGGGCGCGGCCGACAAAGAGAACGCCGCGTGGACAAGCAGACTCGATCTCACTATCGCGCTGACGTCTCAGACTCTTGTAATATGGCCAGGAAAACGGTGATAGTAGGTGGTGAAGGGTTGGCTAAGGGGTGGTAATATTCAGGGGGAGAGCTCTGGATCAGCTACTATGTCTACATCTTTGCTGGCTCTCACTCCTCGATGTTTTTTTGCACACTGGAGTTGTTGAGGTATTGTTAAGATTTATTTATGTGTGCGAACATAAGGTGATAATTATATTGTGTCAGCCTTTTATATTTATAGATAGGCACAGGCGGTGGAACTAGAGTGGCACCGAGGCACGTGCCCGCCTTAAATGATGAATTTTAACGCTAACCCTATGGCGTTGACTAGACAGAAATGAGTTGAAAAGCCTATTGGTGACCCCCTTAAACCCGAACCCTCCACCGCCACTGTCGATAGATAGTATTGCATGCATCTTTTTACTTAATTTCTGACCGTGTGTGGTCCCTTAGGTAAGATATCTCGAGTTTTCCAGCGCATTTCCCAGGTAAGAGTTCATAAAAATATCGACGGAATTAGTTGGGTGCAACACAACGAACCAAAGGTAAGTAAACAGGGATACCTTATAGAGCTAAATGTTTTAGCATTTGCCTTGAAAAGCTTGCTAAAACTTAATGTTTTGAAGAAATTATAAAAAAACTAAAAACTTCGATCACATCCCCTATCTCAGACTTGTCACTCCTCTTAATGCTGAGTGCGCGTTATTACACAATTTGGGATCCACCGTACAGGCAAGATTCCCGAGCACATTTGAGGCCAAATTGACTTCCGAAATATCGGCTTTGGAAATCATGGCACGCCACTGAATTTGCATGAACAATAATGCTTTTTATCGTTGAATGGATAGGTAGTACTGACGTCTGGTGCAGTCTTAGCTGCAATAGATGCAATACATTCCTTTTACTGGAGCAAATTTCCTCACAACTGAGGCGATTCATTTTTGCCCTTCCCGGATTAATTGTTTCTGAACTTGAACTACAGCGTGGGGGTGAGATATAATGTCCTTTCCTTCGATGTACCATCGGATCGGCCTGGAATTTAATTAATATTTATTGCGTAACTTCTCAGTGTCCCAAAACGGGTTTCCCGCTAGGGTGTTGAGTGTAAAATTCATGTTAGAAAATATAGTCTACGAGTGGAAAATTCACGGTATGACATAGTGAGAGTCGATTGAAATCGATGGTTAAAAATCCTTACTTACACTTGATAATTATTAAAAATACCTTTTTCATTAGAATGTCCTTGTTACCATTAGTTTTTAAGAGTTCATATACACCAGGATTGTTTGATTGTGCTAAAAGGCTCCACTGTAGGTGTGAGTGGAAAATTTGAGAAAATAAGGCATAAGTGAGTGGAAAATTCAGCTTGCCTGGGTGTGCTTTCTACCCAGCACCTTGGGATTTGGGGCACTGTAACTTCTTGCATTGTGTTGTGGGAAATGGAATGACCTATTTATAATAGGGGCATCTCTCGCCTGACGACGGTCTTAGACCGAAACTTTGCATTTACCTCATCCCACGCTCTTTTTCTTTATCTTCACCTTGACGTAGCCTTTTTGGGCTTTTTAGGGTTTAGACATTTTAGGTTCTGGATTTCGGCTTTCTAGGCTGCGAGGCTTTTAGCTCTTTTACTGTCATCTGCTTTATCATATTTTTAGGGTCCTAGGTCATTCCCATAACTCTTCGCGGTTTATGGAATTATATCTCCAGCAGGTCTTTCGAGAACTTATTAATTTCTTGCATTGCTGCTCTCTGTGCACCAGCCTTGGGGCTTTACGACGCGTCGACTGCTGAGGTCCTATTGTGTCGTTACTTTCACTCTGTTGGAAGGGTATTATTGGGATTGGAGAGACTTGTGCAGAATCCCCACCCGGGGATTCCCCCACAAAAGTCGAACGCTCCTCCCCACGTCACCGCCTCTCCTGCTCTCTGTACACCAGCTTTGGGTCGATTCAGAAGAACCGTAACCGAGCTTTGCAATGTAAAGGACGTAGTACCTTAGGATAGTCCTTACCATAGGACAAAGGACATAGACACCCAGCCCAGCCCTATGTCCATGTTTATTCAGTGCCTTATTGAATTAAACTAGCGATAAGGCCTCCAAGGCCCGTCAAGGTATGATGCCAATTTTTTTAGAGCCGAGCGGTGCATGAGCTTGACGGTTGGGCTGGGCCACATATGTCACAATTTCCGGCATGTGAAAAGAGAGACCATGGGCACTACGCGTCCGCTCGGCAATAAGAACGCTGACATAAACAATAAGTTCGAAATAATTTTGCTCGTACCGTGTGCGTAAAATGTGTATCTGTATCGTCTGATGCACTAAAGTTTAGCGGATATTATTTCGGCTGGAGCCAATTTGGTCTGAGAAGAATAACAGTATAATAATATATTAAAACAAATTATATGTTAGTATGTAAATGATTTAATTTCTTTTGGATGAAATGCTAGAAAACAGCTGAGCTGTTATATTGCAGAGAATATGTCTAGCATTTGATAAGACAGGTTTAGTAATTTAGGGATGAACGTAGTGTCCGCCACAATGACCCTCTTTGCGCAACATAGCTCGGGACATAAACAAGGCAAAGCTCTGCATTATTTACTCTCTACGTTTGAACCATGGTACCACATCCTATTTGAAAGGGCTGAATCGTTTGACTCATGAACAATTTCCGGTTCATTCCCACGTCGCACATGCTGATCGACCGTCAAGCATCAGCCACTCAATGGCCGACTGATCGCCTGCTGAGTATAAATCAATGGGTTGATGGTTTTGCGGTGGGAGCAGGGGGGGGCGACTCCGGTTCTGGTCCCTCCCCTTCAGTGTGAGCGCGCCTGAGAGTGACGGCGTTGGCCATAAATCAATAGGAGCGCCCTCGACCGGCGGCAGCGGCAGTCGTCTAGGAGTGTCTCAACTCTGTCTCCAGCGACAGTCATTGAAGAGTGTCACAACCCTAGGAGTGTCGCAGCTTTGGCTCCAGCGAAAGTCGTTGGAAGAGGGCCGCGACCCCAGGAGTGTCGCAGCCTCGGGAGCCTCCAGCAACAGTCGTTGAGGAGTGCCGTGACCTCAGGAGTTCATGGCGGTGGTGTCTGATGACAATGTCTTCCCGACGTGGCAGGGACGAGACGGTGGGACACCCGCTGTTTTACCGGCAACCCGACACTCCTACAGCAGGCAGAGCGTGCGAACGTCGGCCTTGTGAAACAAAAAAGCTGGCGCCTCATGCCTCGAGAATTATCAATTAGAAGATAGTGGTCCTCTGTGGATAAATGGAAAATCGCGAATGCAAATTATGTACATACATACATATCTTGTTAACACGCACCCCGCTGGGGTCCCTGGCATGACGCGCCCCACTGGGGCGTTTTTCGCCCCCTCCGTATCTCGTTCCCTACGAAAGCTAAAGAAAACTTACGGGCGGCGTTCGAAAGCTCTTGACAAGACGAATGTATTTTATACGAATAATTTTTATGTCAGGTCAATATTGAAGTCAGCATAGGTCAAAAAGGTTCCATAGACTTACAACAGAGCAGTGTACGTTTCTCTTTCTAGATCTGCCCTCAGGGGAGCTAGAGCAAATCTTCATACATCACTGGATTCCTCTCATCACGGCAAATCGAATGATGTATAATATGGCCTTGCTAGATCAAATAGTGAAAATGACTTGACCTCGAGCTGGGTCAGGGTCACAGAGTGACCTGGTGTTGTCATGTTACATATCAATTGACTCCCCGTGGCAATATAAGCACAATGCAAGCAAAATGGGAGCTTTATCTCAATTCAGTGAGAAGTTATTGGCAAAACAATCCCTCAAAACCTCAACTGATGCTCAAAAACTCAACTTTATGGTCAAGATCGTGTTAAGAATAGACGGTTTGAGGATGTTCAGCTTTATCTATCCAGTATTTACTGAAAACGAGCCCATTATATTTTTCACTATAGACTTATAATGGGGTACCGAAAAATTGACCCCACCTTAGGTCAGCAATACCAAAATTTCGAGATTGCAGATTTGCAGACCCTAATGACCCCATCATATTGTGGAAGTTTCAAACTGATCGGTTCGCTGATGTTCCCTGAGCGCCGCCGTTTCACCCTTGTCACTCTCGACTGCCGTAGGTTAATTGGTTATGCGGAGGTGTCACCTGTAGCGACTAACACTTTTGTGATAAAAGGCCAGCTGAAGTGCTCTGAAACAAGCTGGGCAACTATATTATATTTACCTGTACCATGGACGTGCTGTAGAACGGAAACCATTGCACATTTTATGCTGCAGAATGTACACTGAGGTGTCAGATTCGTTCCGATATTCTATTCCTTGTTTTTTTCGAGCTAAAGAAAGTCAAGGAAATATTGTCTTGCCGCCCCGGCCATGGCTGAGCTGGTGGGTCCTTTGGCTTCGCCCTGTCGTCCAGATTTTATAGAGCACCCGTGCGCGGAAACAGCCTGGGACGGATTTCCCCGTGGTGGTGTGGCGTCCCGTGCTTCTGACCGGAGAAAAAATGGCCTGAGTGGCCGGCGTTGCTCTCTATTGCAGGAAGTCGTGCGTATGTTTCCAAGTGTCAGTCAGTACGGTGACTGCTCGTCCGAATGGAGGAGACATGGATCTCTGGGACAAGTTCCTCACTGGCTTTACTGACACGCAGATCCTTCAAAGCCACTAAAGGATAAGCCTTTGATAAGCATTGCTTAGGGCTAGTATTTTTGCGAACTGCTTATTTGCACTTCCGAAGTGCAGATATGCCTATTACGATTTCCAGGTGTACTGAAAGTGAGCATTCGTCACAATAAATCAAATTCTCCAGGGGAAGAAACTGAAAAACCGAACCTGGTTGATGGATGTCACTAATTATGACCAGTTGTCCAAATGGCCATTGGAAGTGGGGTGCTAGCAATCACTCTTGTGAGAATCGCTTAAATAGAAAAGAAAAAAATTTATAAAGCTGTGTAACCGGAGGATGGAAAAGAGTTTAAAACGACTAGAGCCCATCTGAAACCTATTGTTCTGTCTAAAAATGATTACAGCGTCGTTGAAACTAGCGCTAAAACTAAATAACACAAATGCCAGAGAATTCAAAGAAGACCAGAACATGTTAACTACCTACAACAGGCAAACCAAAGAAGAAAAATAAAAATTGAAACGGGGAACATAGAGTAAATTTAAAATAGATAAAAATGATGGAATAATTAAAAACGCATTTTGTTCTTAGACCATTGGGAGGCGAGCCGCCAAAGGGTGCCAAATATTTAACATCATAGTTCTGAACAGGGTCGTAGAGCACGTGTTCGATTCCACAGTGTGCAGCATCTGATATGATTCATGCCCTGGCCGTGCAGCTCGTGCCCGGGCGGGTTTCCATCGCTGCCTGTCCACCCAGGGCCTCCCTATCGCTGCCTGTCCACCCAGGGCCTCCCTATCGCTGCCTGTCCACCCAGGGCCTCCCCATCGCCGGCTGTCAGCCGCCGCGCGGCTTTATGGGCCTGTGACTCTCCCCAGCGGCGCTCCCGCACACCCCGCCACGGTAGATCAGTCAGTGATATTGCCCTGATGCCAGACGACTGTCTACGGGGAGGACACTAATCGCAAATATGACGCTACTGAGACAAAGACGTCTCCAAAGCATTCACCGAATGTCTTTAAAGGTGAAAATTCACCTTTCTCATGGTCATGGTTATTTTCCAATTCCTTTAGCCCCATCTTAAAGGGAACGGGCCACTTTTCGAAATTCTAAAAATGACTTATCATGTACAAAAACAGGTCCGAAAATGAAGAAACCAGATTTATTTCTGTCGCCAATCGCTCGCAACAAAATTATCGCCTGTGTCCTGCTTCCCTGACTTGCCTATGAGGACTGCATGTATTTACGAAGCTTAGCTAAGCTGCTTGCAGCAGGTGCCTAAGCCATGGAACTTGCTGACGTTGATCACATGACGTGCATTTTCAAATGGAAAGAGCTTCCTTCATGGTTTGAAATCTAGACATAATGCTTTTTATTCGAAACTTAAAATTGTGTGCAAATGTAACACAGAGGGCTTTGAGCGAAATAAAATATAGCAATAGTGGTTTTTCGATACGCTCTAAAAACTGTTATCTCAGTTTGCTATAAAAGTGTTACACTTCCTTTGAGTACCACATTTGACAAATGTGCTCGGCCACCGGAAGTATACTTCACTGTCATTCAGCCGCGTGGTTGAATATCGGAGTGAGCTTAAAGGGTTGGTATGACACATGTTTCCTCGGACGTCGTAAAATGTTGGCCCAAAAATTTTACGCTAAACTCTGTCGAATAAGTTGGCTTAAACCCAATGCCGTTTTTAATTTGTTGGCTTAAACCGGAGCAGTTTGTATGTGTGAACTCGTCACCTTCTTTGTCACTTACTGGTTCGAACCTCCTTTAGGGCTGGCAGTCACCCGTTCCATAGCTGATCTATTCGCCACATTGAGTTCGTCATTTTTGTCTCCGTTGATAGACAGTTATTAAAGTTGTTACATCATCATACTCTCCCCTCCTGGGAGCTTTGAATTTGCTTTGCAGTCATCATTGGTCTTCTAAACCCGCGGCTTCAGAATTTAGTTTGGCCATGCAGGACACAGCTGGTTTTTTTGCGACTGATGAATTATGGCGTTACTATTTGCCTCCTGTTTTGTGTTTTCTAACGTCAAAATGCTTTTTCACGCGCTGGAACTTCTGTCGGGTGGAGGGAGGGGTGACCAAGGCGGCGGAACGGCAGCAGCGGGTCACAATGCCGTTCGGCTGGAGGCTGGGTACATCGCCGCGTCATAATGCGGGCGGGCAAACGGCCGCCAAACACCCCAGCTGAGCGACAAACAGGCGGGCAGCCGGCGCGCTTTTGTGGTCGGCTGCCCTGGATCACGGCCGGGCGAGGGTGGGGGGCAGCTGCCAGTCTGCGCGGCCGCTGCATTCTCGAGTGCGTCAGGGCCATGACAATTTAGACCTAACCCGGTCAATACCCGGAGTCACACTGAAATACCCAGGCCAACCCGTGGGCATATCATGATTAATAATCCAAACCAAATCCACATCAATAAATACAATACAATTGACTAAAATGGGAACCCAAATTCATTGCCAGATCTAGAACTATCTGAATTCTCTATCCAATCCAATTTCAGAACTTATCAAAATGTACTGGATTGGATTGGATTGAAACCGTTCCGTTGCCCGATCCATGACACACTCTGCCGGATTCCCGGCCGTCGGGGAGCGCCGCGGCACGCAGGCGGCGGCCGGTTCAGAAGTCCGACGGTGACCGCAGACCGGCAGACGGAGCCTTCACGCCGTCTGACGCCGTCGGGATCCCGGGGAGTCTGACGATGTCTGACGCTAGCCTGATTGCTCTCTGCGCTGGCCGGACTGGGATAAGACTTCTCGGGATAGCTATGTGTGGCTGCCGAAGGGTCGTTTGACAGGGATCGATACCACTAGAGGGTGTTATGACCACGACAATCGGGTCCAATTTGGTCCATGTCCGAGGCTTCACGTGCAGAACCAGGCCAATACATGTAAAAATATTGATCTTCAATCTAAATCCAATCCAGGTCCAAGAATAATTACTTTACTGGCTAGAATACTTAAAATCAATCACAGATCCACAACTACCCAAATTATCTGGTCAATCCAATCCAATCAAGTCATCCAATCGATTGCATCGAGTTGGATATCCATTCAGACATCCGGTTCACCACACGGTTCCCGATCAGACATCCAGTTCATGACACGGTTCCCGATCAGACATCCAGTTCACCACACGGTCCTCGTTCAGACATCTAGTTCATCACACGGTCCCCGTTCAGACATTCAGTTCATGACACGGCCCCCGATCAGACATCCAGTTCATGACACGGCCCCCCGTTCAGACATCCAGATCATGACACGGTCCCCCTTTCAGACATCCAGTTTACGACACAGTCCCCGTTCAGGCATCCAGTTCACGATACGGTCCCATTCAGACATCCAATTCATGGCATGGTCTCCTTTCCAGTTCACCACATGGTTCCCGTTCAGACATCCAGTTGACGACACAGTCCTCTTCAGATATCCACTATACCACACGGCACCCGTTCAGACATCCAGTTTTCGACACGGGCTTTTGTGATGTTGCCGAAGAGACAAGACGAATGCTGGACCGGTGTCTATTGTACTTCACAGTCATACTTATACCATCTTGGTATCATAAACACTGCACAAAAACACCCACAAAACAAATTCAGAGTCCAGACCATTTCCTGTCTTTCAGACAGGCTGGTTATGTGTGATTGGCAGGTTTCGTATCCGTCACCACACCACACCTCCCCCTATTGATAATAGCTGTTTCATTGTTTTGCTCTGGTCCAGGCATTCTCATTTTTTCATTCAGCAAAATTTTAAACATCGTCATACATTTCTTATTCATATATTTTTTCAACGGTCATGATATACATCATGTGCTTCACCACAATGAGAGGACTCAAATGATGCCTGAAGATTTGCCCTAGCTCATGGGGTGGGGGAGGGGAATGTATACTGTCCTGTTGTAAACCAATGGAACCTTCCTTGACCGCTGGTGACCTCAATATTGAGCTAAAATGAAAATGGCACGTGAAATATCTGTACGTCTTGCCAGGAGCTTTCGAACGCTGCTAGTAATTTTATCTATTTTTCCAGTGAATAATATACGGAGAGGGGAGGAGGTGGTGGAGGCAAAGTGTGTCCTCCATCAGCGGGGCGCGGCATGCCAGGGACCTCAGGAGGGCGCGCGTTAAGCACTACTATCGTATTTTCCTGATTGGAACTTAAGTGTTGTTAGAAATGGGAAAATTCTAGAGGACTTTTACGAAAATGGCATATAAGCGCCTATGGTGACCTGCTTAATGTCACAATTCCTTAAGAGAACAATGGGTCCCTTTTATGATCATTTTTCAATATCATTTTTAGGTCATTTATGATAAACTAGGGCTAATTTTCGAAATCAATGATGAATCAGCGAAGTATGTGATCACTACCGTTAGTCATCAGCTGTTTGCCTGTCTGCACAGCCAGTTCTGCACGCTTTACGAACCGGTCCCTCAGATGGCCGTGGGGTGCATGCCTGATGGATTTGGATAAAAATAGCGTCCGGAGTGATTGAGCAATGACTGAAAATTAGAGGTCAATTGACCATGTATGTTTGCTACTCAACGATGGAGGTTAATGCATGTATGATATTTCATGTGTATGTTTAAATAGTATGCATACTAAATTTGATCAACTATGTGTCAACTTCATATAATTGTGCCCAATTCTGGCTAAGTCTAGCTCTAGAATCCTGTCGTAAAAAGTAGGAGCGTATCGTGAAAAATTCCTTCATGAGCTCTAAGATTACCTTTGGCATTAACAAAGTCTTGGAGCAAGTGGAAGCACAATCCGACCATGAGGAGGGGCGTCGCCACGACTTTCTTTCCATGGGGGCCAGGATCGAAGGGAGCCTCCTATCCCTGGTCCTTGGGGGGCGTCTTAGCTTATGCGAGCATCCATTTAAGTGGCCATTTAGGCGCTTTCTTTAAAAGTAAGGGGCTTCCTATTTTGGCTGTTTAGGGACCTCCTATATAAGTAAAGGTGCCTCCACGTAGGATGTTAAGTGGGCCTCTTTTATAAATAAGAGGGCCTACTGGATAGGCCGTTTCGGGGACTTGCTTTAAAGTAAAGGAGCCACTTATGTGGGCCATTTATGGGGCTCCCTTTTTAAGCAAAGGGGTCTCCTAGGTAGACCATTATGGGGCCTCCTTTATAGCTAATGAGCCTCCTGCATAGGCCAATAGGAGGTCTCCTTTATAAGCAGGAAGATAAGGCTCAAGGCTAGGCTTTGATAATCCAGGGATTCTTTCAGACTTCCAAATGAGGCTTCAGAAGTTTCAAATGGGGCTTCCTGAGTCAGGTGGAGGGCCTCCAAATAATCCATGGCCCCTGTGACCGCCGCCGCCCGCCAACACGCGCGGATGCCAGCCGCAGACCTTTTTTGTTCCTTGATGAACAAAGTTGAAGAAGAAGGAGAAGGCTGCTGCCGAGCAGACAACAAAATCAAATTTCCGTACACCACCATAAACCACATCTCCCCGGATTTGCCATTACGTAACACCACCTTGAAATCCACCAGTCATCGAAAAATCCCTCAGAAAACCCCCCTTTAACCAGCGTAATGCACCACTACTAAATGTCTCGATCTTCAATATAGAAGCCGCAAAAAGAAACTATCACATCAGCCGACCAATAGCATCCGCAACTCCGGAAGTCCCACCGGCCAGTGGCGTCCTGCCCACACGACGGTGTCGACGATCAAACTCCCAAGCTGCCGCCGCACCAGAGAGGCCATCACACACCCAGCCTCCGCTGCTCCACTGTCACCCGCTGCGGGCGCCGCCTAGCCGGCGCGAAAACCCCAACTCCTACAAAATAATAAGTCATCAGGACTACACAAGAACTGATAAAGTGCCACAATGTACTTGGCAGATCAAGTTAAACGCAAATATTAAATCCTGGAAAAAGCGTCACAAACGTCACCTGTAACAAATACCTAGTTTAAATCCCCGCAGAACAATTTTAACAAGATAACATTTCGCATAGAACTTAACAAATACTGAACAGATTTCACACCTTAACGCCCCTCACTTCGCGATTACTTACATCAGAGGGTTGGTAAACGCCGCACACAGACGCACAGAACCGCTCGCCACGGATTCAGAAACGGAAAGAACGTTCCCGGGGCCGGACCGGCCGATCTAAACAAAAGTCACGTGACCGCCCATCTCTACACCGCCGTCACTTATCAGTCAAAAATGTATCGACATGAAATCAACCCGAATTACTGTTGCATTAACTCCTAAATATTTCACTTTACACCAAATATCAGCTGGCACGCTGGAAACCGAAAATCCACCATCAAATTATCCATTCATCTCAAATTAGAGTCCCCACTTACACACATACCCAACTGAAGTTGCCACATGGCAAATCACTCAACACCCGCAATCACGATCCATGGCTCTGGGGCGTCCGAGAAACCCCTCTCCCTTTACGCCCCCTTCCCTGAGGACGGTAGACTTAACAGCCCCCATGGGGGGACGCCCCTGTCTATGGTCCAGGGAACTCACGCCTGTTGTGCATACCTTTCATCAATTAGAAAAACCCTTCTGACATCGTACTTCTTCCGTGAGGTTTAGCTACATCTTGGATGTTCTAATTTGCTGTTAGGACTTGCTCCGTCTTCATTCTTCTGGAAAAGAGGCACGCTTTGAACATACACCGTGGAATCATGAGTATGATTGCTCTTCCTGTCAACAGTCCCAGTAATTTAAAGGCGATATTATGTAAAATCGGTAACAGAGAACATGCACAGTGAAGTTGATTCCCGGTTCACCTCACCAGTTATAACCACACTATTCAAACAAAGCTGCGGTGTTCCGGCAGGGGTTCTCGCGTTCTACCTCTTTGCCGCTTCTGTTTGATTGGCATCGCAGAATGCAAGCCAATGCTAAAACTTAGCTGATTGGCTCTCAGTAAAGTGAGAGGGATTGGTTTGAGCCGAAACAGTGGGGCGAACGCCGCTGGCCGTGTGTCAGAATGGGTTCACGGGTGCGGAAGTCGCAGCGGGTGCAGGCCTGAGACGAGCTGCGTCGGCGCACTACGTAGCTGCGGTCATCCGTATACTGTGGCCCCGGCAGTGACCAGAGGGGTATTTCTCTCCACATGCTCAATTTTCCGTATGTCAAGGCAAAAGCCCTGTTCAAGCTGTCAGCACAGTTTTGTCAGCAGGACCTCTGACCTCTCCTCCAGAAAAGTAGCATCAGCGCCATAATCGCCTCTTGTTCGTAATAAACACGAGGGAATTTAAACTTTTACACCATTAAAAATTATTAGACTGCCACTTCGTGCACTTACTGTTTTTCATCAGCACAAACAGCAGGGCGTCAGCCCGTAAAACCTCTAGAACTAGTTCCCGGGGAGAGGCTACAGTCCTGTGCCGTAGGCTCAACGCGGCCCGTTGATTGGTGCTGACAAAACTGTGCTGACAGGTGGAACAGGGTTAAAATTTGGTGTTTTTTTTACTGCGGAGCGCGACAAAAAAACTACGCAAATCATCTCGTCGTTGCATCGTTTTAAAGTTTTAAATTCAAAAGCGGCATTAGCTTCCAATGTGGAAATCAAATTGATAGCATACGGTTTGACCTGGTCAATTTTTTATTATCCATTCACTGCACCTTCACAGCACGCCTTGGCTCTCCCCGTTAGGACCCTAGCGGCCATTGTTGCCAGCCCACTGGGCGTGAAAGATATGACAGAGGTCCGCACGGTATGGGCAATGGGAAGGGAATAATGAAACGAAACGTAATGGAATGGGATGTGGAAACATTTTTGACAGTTTTATTGGAATACAGAAGGACGGAATGGGTTGGGGCAGACTAAAGTTGGTTGGAATGGGCAGGAATGGGTCCGCTTTTTGGGTACGTTTGCCGGGACAGAGTGGGCAAGGACAGACTGAAGTGGGGTGGACTGGGAAGGATACGGAGACTGCGTCCCGTCTGACCTCTCACCGCAGGCCAGCGTAGCCTCTGAGCGGCAGTGTTTACAGTCCGGCCGGCTCTGCCGGCATGTGTAATGCACGTCACCAGGACAGACACAACCTTAGGGATAGCAGTACTGACGTCTGCTCCTCAATTTCTTGACATGAGGCGTACCGTAATTGATGCGCTCACTCACTCCTTAATCTAGCATCGAAGATGTTCTTACTCATTTAATTATATTGCTTTCTCTTTATGTCTTCGATAATGTGAACGCGATTGTCTGAAATAAAGAATTAAGTATCCTGTCAGCAGTGTCTTTTGCTCTCATGCTGACATTTTGTAAATACTGTATTTATAGCATTAACCCTCGCCTCACGGGGGCATCGATTGCCCCCTAAGATTTTTTTCAGAACAACAGGAAAACGAAGAGGCGCAGTACCGCGGTTGAGACGTCTGCCTCTTACCCCATCATTTTCCCACAATCTCAGGATTTTTCCCCGGGCCACACTAGATCAGGTTACCAGGTGAGGTCAAACAAGGTCACCTCGCTTCAAATGTTTAGCTCTACCATAGCTACATTTCTAAGCCGAACCATTTAAATTTTTCTATACGTGATGAACCCTCCAGGGTCTGCAACATGTATATCCGGGATTTTTTTAATTTGGTGATCTGCGGTCAGGTCACGAGGTGAACTCTCCCATTGAAACAGCATTGGAAAAGCTGTCTTATGATCTGAAACTCATGAAATTGACTGCAAATGCTCGGACGTCTCAGAAAGGCTTTCCTGGCCACCTTTTGACGGATTCCAGGGGCGAAATTTGCTCTTGAACCTAATTGAGGTGATCACAGGTCACTAGGGGTCAAAAACACTATTTCGACGATAACTTTTGACCTAATCAAGCTAGAGCGCTAAATTGAACGTCATCGTGTATGTCCCGTTACTGGCTTTCATGTGATATACGGTAAGGTCACTTTCTTACCTTTCGTGACTTCAGTTCGTGTTAGGTCAAGAGATGTTCATTTTCTTATCAAATTTACGTTACAATATTTCAATAGCTCTAATGAAGTGAGGGCGATGCTCAGGTTTCTTAAGCATCGCTCATTTTAATGGAAATAGGCTACCGTAACCCAGCCTGACCCCTGGAGGTCAAACCATTGACCTGAGTGCTTAAACATGCAAGGAAAATTGTACTAAATTCACACGAGCTTTCCAATGCTTTTTATAGATTTGCGCTAACCCCCATATTTTTTTAGGTGGATGGGGCGAAGGTGGCGCAGGACTCCCAATGGGGCGCGGGTTAATTTATGGGAAGCCAATATTTCTGATGTTACAGGATTTTCGTTTTAATCCCTTCGTCTCGTGAGGTTCATGTGAAACAGCTAACTGTTATGGGCTCAATATTATGGTATGACATTATATGAATGTTTGAGGACACTTTATTTATTTAGTTTTCTGTGCAAAAAAAACGTTCTTGATGTGTTCTATTCCAGTGAGTTTTATAAAGGCCGAAAACGTTTAAAACTATATGGGTACTTGGTCGCCATAGTTCAACTCTGCTGGGCGTTTTGATCCAGTACTTCTCTTCTGCAGCAGCGACGTCCCATCCACGCACACTTGCACTCTGAACGTCACGCTGTCCTTACCGAGTTTGCAGCGTCGACACTTTGTGAGCGCTGCGGACCTCCTGTATAGATCCCGACTGATATCTTTAACATGTCCCCCTCACCCTCCCCTGAGGGAGATACGGACGATCTGTCTCTGCCTGTACTGGGTGCAGGGAGCAGTGACAGCGATGGAATAACGCGGAGGAGGGGTGCAGGAAGTGCAACCTATTGAGGGGTAGTGATGTGATGAATACCAATGATGTCAGCTATATTTATCACTTCCTATGAGACATCGAATTTTGCATTCTTGCATAGTTGATCATCGACAGTCAAACTTCAGCAACTGAAATAAGCGTGGTATGGACGTGAGTGAAAAATTGAACTAAACATTGCATTCTAGGGGTGAGTGCGGAGATGCCGGAATGTCAGGCCCCGGGAAGCAGACAAGGAACACACACCCTGTCTCCGCACCAGTTTTGCGTCTTTGTGCCAACTGGTCAGACCTGTCACCCCTGATCGGCCGCGCGGCGACCCTTCGCCGCCTCTCGTCGCGGTGAATGCGCGGTTCCGGCGTGGCGCGTGCTGCGCCGACGCCCGTCCCGGCCAGCCGTCGTCAGCGACGCGCGTCGATGCCGGCGCGAGGGGCTGACACCGTGACGCTCCGTCTGCCCGCATCTGATAGCGTCCCCAGCCCCGGCCAGGCGGCTCACTAATAACCCGCTGTGTTGTTTCTGCATGGGAAACGCGGGGCTGTCTAAAAAATGAGACTAATCCAATCAGGATGCGGCCTCGCGTTTCCGTCGGGCTCGTTGCGGTTGCGTGGTGATATTAAAGCCCCTAATTAGAACGCGGTCCGCAGCTTTCTCCACCACCGGCGATTGTGCCGGCCAATAATTTCCTGACACAAGGGCGTTAGATGTAATATAGATGGGAGGGACGGTCGCTTAATCGTTTTTTTGTGTGAAATCGATAAACGAATATACCGTAGAATATTGCCCGGCACAAAAAATGGTCTCCTTCCGTACATAACTATGTTAATATCAATGTCTTACAATGGGATTCTTGTAGCTGTTTTATCAATGATTAAAAAAAGCTTATCAACGTCCCGGCTATTCCACCTTGGTCACAATGTTTGCAGTGTTTATAGGGTGTTTGTCAATTATGTAATATGATATGTAGCATTTCCCTTCTAAACATGGTGATCAAAGTGAAATAGTATCCGAAGCGTTAATAAGTGATTATTATGCAATCTTTGACAATACAGGAATCATATTGTAGGACATTGATGTAAATCTGCCTGCTACAATCTTAACTTAATAACTAGGTTACTTTTTGCAACCAGTGGCAGAACATCGGATAGCTCATGTGCACATAAAATCTGGAGCAGTAGTTATCTCAAATGAAATGGGGAATTATCTTTATAAACTAAAGCGCAGGTAAAAAAATATAAAACAATGAAAGCAGACTGGGTGAGCGCAATCCCCTTCAGATTTTCGACAACCATGCTGCGGTACGGTTCCGGCTGGTTCCACCACACAACCTCGGGCTGCACCTGCGAAATCGGCTGGTTCTCCTTCCTCCTCCTCCTCTCCTCTACTCCACGCCATACGTCCCGCGCTAACTGCTGCCTGGCACCGCTGCTCTGTTGAAAAAACATCATCATGCCGGGCAGGGGCTGCCGGGAGCAGGCTGAGGCGGCGGCTTCATTAATCTGAGCTGCTTTGGATGGTGGACGCGGCGATGCGCTCGGCCGCCGGCTGCCCGGCCCTGTCATTACCGGGCGGCGGAGATGAGCGCCTACCGCCGCTATCTCCGCTACTGTACCCAGTTCATAGGCGGACCCAGAAGTTCCGATCGGGGGAGGGTGCATGCCTGGGGAAGGGGGTGCGCCATCCAGACCAGGAGCCGCCACTTTTGGGCGGCATAACCATCAGGTGGTTGCCGAATCCTATCGCGAGGCGTCGATATCGCATTCTAAGGGGAAACGATGATTCGGGAAGGCGCCATCGATCTTTCAGGGGGCGCCATGACCATTTCAGGGGGCGCCAAGAGTCGATCGCAGGGGGAAGTGCCCCCTCTGGCCCGTTGGATCCGGCCATGGATGAATACGTCATAGATCGGATATTTCCATGCAATGTCCCGCAAATTCTGTACCTCCATAGGTCTCTGAACCGTTGGCGGATTGGATTGGCGGATTGGATTGGGAGTATATTCGGGCAGGCTCGGGTCTGGATATGGATTAGTATGTCCGGCCTGCTCTCTTGTGAATCCGTTTGCAGTAGAATGTTCCGTAAAGTGAAAATATACGCATTCAACGTGATGCCGACTCATTTAGCGTACAGTTTAAGATTTGATAAAAATATTATCACCCCAGCTTCTGTCGATTTAGTCACGTGTTTCGGATATGGAATGGACTTGGGCAAATAATCATGGTGAACAAATGAATTGTCTTGGGTTTGCCAGTGATACTTTCTATATGAACTGGTCTGTATCTGAATGTCATTGGCCAGAGACGGCGGAACGTCCGAATTTAAGGGGGTGAACATCATGGACTTTTCGACCCATTTCTTTCCAGTCAACGCCATGGGGTAAGTATACAAATTTCTGACTTAAAGGGGGAGGGGGCGCGGTGCCCGAGTGCCCCTCCCCTCCCCAGTTCCACCGCCAGTGTTCTTGGCCATTATATCCCCTGCCAGCCAGCAAGGGAAGCCCGCTCACAGACAGACGACGGGATGAACAGAACCGTCGTCGGCCTCACCACAGCGCATAGACGGCTCGCTCACAGACAGACGACGGGATGAACAGAACCGGCGTCGGCCTCACCACAGCGCACAGACGGCCCGCTCACAGACAGACAACGGGATGAGCAGCACTGGCGTCGGCCTCACCACAGCGCACAGACGGCCGGGAAGCCCGCTCACCATGGGGCCGAAAGCGAGGGGGAGGTGCGGACGGGGTGGGACGTGCCCCTCCTGTTGGCCAACTAGGGGGAACGTCCCCCCAAAAATTTTGGGTCTATCGTCATCAATGCTATCAGGTACCGAACATGCTCAAAATTTACCTCCCCCGGTCAGCACCAGCCCGGGTCCTTCCCCCTGTAAAAATTTCATGGCGGCGCCCCTGCCGCTCACAGGCAAACGACGGCATGAAGTGCAGCGGCGGCGGCCTCACCACAGCGCACAGACGGTCGGTTTGGGAGGTAGCTGGCGGATTTCATAGCTTTAGCATCACTCTGCACGGGAAATGTTAAAATAAAAATAATTTAGATGGTTTTACTATAAGAGTTCTCAAGATAGTATTGATTATTCATGGATACAATTTTGATGATAATTTGGTGTTTTAGAGCACGTCAGCTTCTTTGGCATGGATATAATTTTGAAATTTTTGGTTCCGTCTTTCACCTCCCACCGCAAGTTTTCTTCAAACTATCGAAAGCTAAATGACGAAAAGAAACGGTGAGCCGTCATATTTCGACTTCGTTTCTCCATACTGAGAATTCGGTGAATTTCTGTCCTCCGTTTGAAACAGAATGCCATGAATATGTCAGGGCGGGCGCCTCGTATAACAGGGCCAGGTGTTTTGCTGCAGTGTAGTGGCAGATGGTGTGTGGTCGGCAGCGATAGTTACACCTGACCCGTCCCGTAATCCCGCAGTGTAGCCAGTCCCGGCGCAAAGTAGAAAGAGAGAGAAAGAGAGAGAGAGAGAGAGAGAGAGAGAGAGAAAGAGAGAGAGAGAGAGAGAGGAAGAGAGAAGAGAAGAGGAAAGAGAGAGAGAGAGAGAGACTAACTGACGGAGTGAGAGGGGTTCTCACTCAGAAGAATTTATTCATGTCTTTAAACTCATAGCTAATCCAGGGGCGTTGCCAGGATTTCGCTCAGGGGGGAGAGTGGCACCCCGAACAGGGTCCCTGCTACAGCGCCAAAAGGGCCCTGATGGGTATAAAGTGACTTGCTTGTTACAGAATCGTGTCCTCAGAGGGCCCTTCGGGCACTCAAGGTGGGGGGGGGGCGGCTGTCCCTGCCGCTCCCCCTTGGCTACGCCCCTGAACTAATCCCTATACATTTCGCCCGCACCCTGGTAGACTATGAGTAATATAGGCACAGTACTGTATGAAAAAGTGTAAAATCATGTTTTGTTAAATACCTGAACGTGCGCATAAACGCCTACCTTTTCCTTCGCCTACCCCCACGGCGCCGGAACAGCACTCCATCCGCCGCGCCGTCGTCAGTCAATGTTCTATGCCGGCCGGCACTTCTGAAGACTCTGGCTGGGCTGTTTACCCCGGTCGTCGAGGAGAGCGTGACTGGAGGGCAGAAGCCGCCTGACGCCGCTGAAATTGTGAACGCCACCAACCCCGTAATTACGGATCGATTGGCGGCCGGGCCAGCCTGGAAACGGCCTACACTTGCTTCGTTTAGAGCTCTGACGAGGAGCCAGTCGCAGCCGTAGCTGTGAGTCAAGGCGCTGCACTAAAACCAGAACACTCGAAATACAACACAAATGATGTTTGTTTGTTTGTTATTTGTTATTTTGTATTTGTATTTGTCTTACACCAGCAGGTCAAATGGCCCAATTACAGGTACAGTCGCATATAACGCAAATATGCACAAAGTACACACACAACAGTTCTTACTGTAAAAATGACCCTAGGGAAGACGAGAATTGTATTGCGTTGCCTTTGTACGAACACAATGGATCTTAGAAAAAATTGACGTCTCCATAATAATTCAGAGAAGCATTACAAATAGGGGGTACTCGTATTAAAAGGAAACGTTGCACTGTGTTTACACGCGCCCGGCGCACGGCCCATAGCGTCAGAGCACGCGATGCTCTCAGGTGTATGTGTAGGCTGAGGGAAGAAAGCAGGCCGGGACAATATATTTTTCCATGATAAAGCTTGTGAAGAAAAGTCAGGTCGTGGTGAATCAGGCTAGATTTTAAGTTAGGTACTTTGAAGTGTGCTAATAGAGAATCATAATACGTGCTGGCTATTGGGCGGTCAGAGAAAGTGGCTAGGCAGATCAAGAATTTGTGTTGAACCCGTTCTAAGCGTTTGAGGTGAGTTTGAGCGGCTCCCGACCATACTATGAACCCATATTCAAGAATGGACCGAGTATGGGCATGGTAAATACAAATCAATGATTGGTGGTTCAAACGAGCACTTGTTTCTGGGAAAGTCTGCATACTGCGTATGACGAGACCTGGCATTTTGTGCGATTTTGAAATAATGGTGTCAATATGCGGCGTGAAAGTGAGTTTTGTGTCCAGCATTATTCCGAGGTTTCGAGCCTCTGAGCGACGTTCCAAAGCCGTTCCATCAATCAGGTATGTGGTGAGGAAGGGGTTTTGCGGAGATAAAAGTTGTACATTTACTCTTACTCAGAAGAGTCTCCCAACTGAACTTTGTTCGTAATTGCCAGCCCCATCCCTTCTTTGCCGTTCTCACCTTGGTGCAGCTAGCCGATTTATGGGTAGTCTAACGCCACTCTATAGAACAGTACATATTCGTCCCGCGTATGTATATACATATTCATTCTCCATTCGGACCCATCAAACATTTGAATTGCGTAACATGGTTGTTTCCTAACACTGCTTCATTGAACGAGAACAAAACAACTGAGACACACTGTGCAGTACAGCGCCAGCAGCTCCAGAACACCGAGCTGGATGTTTCAGAGCAAAGGATAAGTTTTGTCCGGCAACGAGACCCTTCTTATTGAATAATTAACCATCTCAAACTGGTACCCTTCCTTTGGCACAAATAGTTACAGACGTTGTCTTTAGCATAATCATATACATAAAATGGTTATGCCCGAATCCTGGTGTATATATTTATCGTATAAATTGCCTCACTTTTTTATTTAAAATACGAATAGTCGACTTCTTGTCTTTGGGGTACGCCCAGTAGCGTAACGGGAGACGGGACTAAACTGCAGTATTTCCTCAACAGTGTACCAGCAAGGTCCCTCTAAATCACCGCTGCTCGACAGCCGACTGAGGCAACCCCGCCCATGACTGCTGCTGGGCCCAGAACCTTCTGAAGCCCGTACAACTGCAGTGGGCCCACTATCATAGCGCATGGCAGCGGCCTGCAGCATCGGCCGCAGATTCCATGAATGTGAAGCCGACCATGGCCGCGTCCACCGGGCAACTACGGGCTAATCGTAGCCATTTTGGGCTCCGATCGATGTGCAATGGAGCCAGGGAGAGAGAGAGAGAGAGCCCATAGCGACAGCTGAGGACCGTCTACAGCCGATGGGGGCTAATCTTACCTTGGAGGCCCTGAGGTGCTGACGCCCTCCGAAACTTCTCCCTGGCTGCTCCCTTGGGTGAACTGGAACACCGAGGCTCGAAACGACAGTGCTGTTGTAGGATTGCAAACTGACGACTCCCATTAAGGCATTCTTCAGTTCAATGGCGCAGCAAGCATACGCCCGATAAGAGTTCTGGAACAATGACCCGCTTCATGTTGAATGGACCACTGGCAAGGTCCTACAGGCATCCCAACGAGAGTAATGAGGCATGCTATTGCTCAACGGCAAGTTATTCTATGAGTGTGGTGATGTAATGTAGTTGGCGGTTTTGTATGAAATGGTGGGTTAAATATGTTTTTTTAGCAGTCACATGCTATCAGTTTTTTATTTGTCTTAAATATGTTCAAAGAACCTTCCAAACTATCATATTCCCTCTAGATAGATAAAAGAAGCTAAAGGAAAGCAGTCGATATAATACTTTGAGGCTCAAATCCGAGTCTATTACATCGCAGTCGCGGGTTCTAACCCACTCAGAAGCCAATTTGTAGCCCGCCCTTGTCCCGGGCTTTTGGTTCACTGCCACTTACTCATTCCAGAGCCTGCAATCACACAAATCACATTTTTTATTCAATTCTTACATCCGAATGCCGTAGGCAAGAAAATACCATTATTCGGGATAACACACTATTTTAGAGGTTTCATTTGATACACTTCAGAACTTAGGAAATATGACGTTACGGTACTCGTATAAAATGCTTTGTCGGACGGGTAGGAGAGCTGTCTCTCTCGTTTACATTCGCTCAAACTCGTTATTTGCTTGGATTTGATCATTCCGCTTGGATCACGAAAGTGCAGCACCGTCGCTTAGCTGTATCCTCACAGAGTTTTCCAGTTCTGACATCCAACCATCCTGTTAACCGTCCCCTCCGCCAACTCTTCCAGCTGAATCGCCACAACCGTTGAACGGCGTACACGAACCTCGGTCGCGCTCTTCAACGCCGCTCTGCGCACGACAGAGGGATGAGCCCAAGGACGGCCATTATCCAATCAGAGCTCGTCACCGTACCGACAGCGGCAGAGCGCGTCGCGACAGGGATGGGCTGCCGCCCCGGCCGCTACCGTTTCCGCTACGCATCTGTCACCGGCACCCCACAGGCTGACAGACGCACGCGCCGAGATGCAGTGGCCACCAAATCAGTTGTGCATGCTTTCGACGGGAGGTAGGGATGTCAGCTGGAGAAAATGAAAGCTTAGAGTTGGCAGGTGGCATTTGGATAAGTGTCCTCATATTGTGTACATGAGGTGATCTACTTTGATGAGTGTCCCAACACGGTCTTGTATGTGACTGATGAGTCTTCCCTCTGTTTCGGGTGGTTCACTTGGTGAGCCTCCTGGTTCGCATTCGAGTAGTCTTTTCGTTGAGCTGCTCTAATGTTTCTGGAATGGAATGGTTGGCTTAGGGGATCGCGCACCTGTCTCACAAGTCACCGGTTCGGGTTAAAGTCCCAGCGGAGCCTCTGAATAAGTTGATCTGATCCCCACAACCCCTCCCAACAGGGTGATTGGTGATGCCGTATAACCTTGGCAGTTGGTGCGTGTTAAGACCCAAACAACTATTATTATCAAACGTTTCTGCCGGGAGTCGCCTAGCTGATATCTTAATGCATGTGAAGATCACGGGTGTACTGGCAATCAGAGAAAATAGAATACAATTTTGAAGAACAATAACACGTGTTGGGGCTTCCATTCAAACCTCTCGTCGGCCGGAATGTGTTGGAGATGATACTGGCCACCGTGCAAAGACCAGCAGAAATCCGAGAGGCCGCTTGCGCGGAGTGCAGACTCAGCTGACACGCTTCCACTGAGTGGGATCCGGCAGAGCACGCACCCGCTGCTTAAAAGACTCTTCGGCGGCAACGACAGCGATTCTGACGATTTAGCAAAGACAGGCGCTGGGCGAACCGGTATACAATTCCATATTTTTGTCAGAAAAATTAGATAAGCAGTTGGCCCTGACAATGCGATACTAGAAAACTGCACTAGAAAACTGGCCTCTTCATCGATTCCAAGGGCTGGTGAGCATTCTTGTGGTTAGATCTGTGCTACTTACGCGAACAACTTTGATCGTGGACCACAGGAATGGGGAAACTCGTTAAGTTAAGCCCCTGCTCATGTCTGCTGTTAGCACCTGGAGTGTATTTGGAACGTAAAACAGGATCCTTGCGATATGAGTCTGAGTTCATTTAGGCGCGGCATACGCCATCGTGTACTTACCTGTAAAAGGATGCATACAAATGTTCCGGGTTTCGCTGACTACCAAGTTCTGGAGGCATTTTTCCATGTTTGGAAATAAGCATTTTGACGCTTGCACCACGCCGAATGAAATGCCACCCAATATCTGTCTAATGCATTCGGTGGACATGTTTCGTTATCGAAATTTGTGTGTTGGTTTAAAGTTCTTATTTGCGTCGACTGGTTCAAATATTGCATCACTTTTGATGAGGAGTGGGCCATTCAAGCCTAGGATTGTTTAATCAATATTCAACCACAAGGTTCCATTTGCCCCTGCTGCCCCGGGATTAGGCTGAAGTTGACGGGATAGGCAAGAACTATAAGCATATTGAAGCGAGTTTATTATTTTGACACCGTGAATATGGAGGTAGTTTTAGTGCTGCTCCATATAACATTGTTGTATAACTGCGACAATGCTTATTTATATTCCACATTATGATCATTTAATGCAGTCACTGTGCCAAAGCTGGACACCTGGGCTCGCTTCTCTCTCAATTACTCCAGCATGCCTACAGTCTTACAAACAACAACGCTATAAAGGAGCTCAAATCCAAGTGGATCATGCTCTCAGTAAGCGGCTCTACCGTGTCCAACTGGCACATCGCCACCTTTAGCTGTGTCAGGAAGGCACCCGATTTGGAGCTTCCTGGAACGCTTGCCGTGCGCTGCCCTCGCTTCATTAATAGCGCCGCCGCCGTAACAATCAACAGCAGCTGGAGCACGGCCAGGCTGAACTACCATGCATAATTTACATGCTTGCCGGCTCGCCCCGGTGCAAAGCTAGACATCGTCACGAATGCGCTGGCGTCCCGAGACTGACGTGTCTGACGTCACTGACGTCCCGGGCATCAACCGGCATACGCGGTGGATTAGGGGTCAGGGGCTGGCCTCACCATGTTTAATTTATTCCCAATTTCAGGCAAATAATGTGAGAAATCGAGAGTTTTTACTACCAGACTGTAAGCAAGGCAACGCTGAGCCCAAATCCATGAAGTTTTGGGGTATAAAAGAGAAAGTTCTTGTCAGCATCAAGTGGAAGATTGGCTGGTAATCTCACTGTTTTGCCACTGGAGACGTTTATGCCTCCCAGTGCTGCTATCCATCATCGAGCCTTCCATTAAAAAGGAGACTGTTTTTGTGGGGCCAGGGTAATGATTAACCGGACCTTGTGGAAGGGATTGAGCTTTCAAAATGTATTTTGACAATGCAGGTACTACCTGTACTTTTCTTTGCCTCAACGCCACTGGCCCAGCCAGAGCTGGCGGGCATCGATCCAACAGATCCGCATTCAATCCGATTACAGGGGTGTTCTGCCATCCATCCAGTCCGGAACAACCGGCCGCCCCCGCCGAGCCGAGGCGGACGGGCAGCTTTATTGTCAGGTTTGAAGGCGGCGTGTTTCTGCTCTGTTCTGTGGTCCCCGAGACGCCAGCTGACCAGTTTAACGCACGAATGGAGGCTGTCAAACGGGTCGGCGGTCCGATGGCCCCTCCAGGCGCCATCTGATGCGGCTAATCCCGCTAATGGAGGAGCAGGCGAGACGACTTCACGCGCGACAGACGCTCGGCTGAATGGAGAGCTCCAGTTTCTATCCACGGACCCAACTAAGCTACGAGCCGAGTTCGAGCCCTCTTATGGGCGGTATATTTTTATATTGGGAGACTGAAAGTAGGGAACGCTTGGCTCATTGGATGGTGTGTTTGTTGCCTGAACAGCAGGTACTGGATTCTAGTCTCGACCGATTCTCTACATAAGCATAGTATGATCCAAAGACACTCTACAGGGTGGTACTGGCGACACCGTACAACCTTGGGATTTTATTCGTCGCTACCCCCTCCCCCATTCCCCCAAAAACAATCGCTGAATTATTGAAACTGAGCTGGTACTTTTGTCTTGCAGCGATGTGTGAAGTATGTGTGACTCGTGGTATTTCGTGAGCCCTGCTGGGTAACCGTGAGTTGCCACTGGAATAGCGTAGCTTCACGTTACCTCACTTAACTAATAAGCTCGTCCACAGGGAGTCGTTTCACCTGCCATTTCACGTTAGGAATGACCATAATTTGGTCTGCCGAGAAAAAGAGGCGTCAGTGGAGCATCCTGTCATTAGCTAACAAAGCTCCAGAAATCCATTAGTCATGCTGTGTTTGGGAGCAGACACACTGATAAGGCACGCCTCCTGCCCGTGTATTGGGGTTTTAGGATGCTTTCAGCAGCTTGGCTATATTATCCCTCGCCCCACCGGGGGGCCATCGATGGCCCCCTAAGGTTTTTCCGGGATAGCAGAAAAACGACGAGGCGCAGCACCGCGGTTGAGGGCTCTACCTCTCACTGCATCATTTTCCCATCATCCCTGAAATTTTTTACCCCGGGTCACCCAAGGTCAGGTCACCAGACGAGGTCAACCAAGGTCACCTCACTTCAACTTTAGAGCTCTGTAAGAGCTACATTTCAAAGTCGATCGATTTGAAACTTCCTACACTTCATGACCCCGCCAGGGTCTACAAGGTGTATATCTGGGATTTTTCGATTTCGTGCCCTGAGGTCAGGCCACGAGGCGACCTCTCCCATTGGAAAAGCATGGGGAAAAGCTGTTTCACGATATAAAAGCCACAAAAATGATTGCAAATACTCAGACTGCTCCGAACAGCGTTTTTGGACACCCTTTCACGGATCCCAGGGGTCATATTTGCCCTTTGACTTTTCCAAGGTCATCCAAGGTCACCAGAGGTCAAAAACAGTATTTTGACATAACTTTTGACCTAATTAAGCTAGAGCGGTGAAACAAACACCATCGTGTTTGTCTTGTCGCTGGCTTTCATTTGATATACGGCAAGGTCACTTTTTGACCTTTCGTGACCTCAGGTCATATTAGGTCACGAGGTGACCTCTGGAGGTCAAACCACTGGCAAGAGGTCTTTACGTTCCACATAGCGGAAAAAGTACTGGCAATTTGCTACCAAATGTACTTTACCAGGCCTCAATAGCTCTAATGACATAAGAGTTATGCCCAGTTTGCTTAATCATTGCATATTTGACTGAAAATAGCCGATCTTGACCTAATTTGACCTCTGGAGGTCAAACCATTGATCTGAGCACTAAAATATGTGAAATAATTTCTTACTGAATTCACGCGAGCTTTCTATTGCACTTTGCAGATTTGCGCTAACGCCCATATTTTCTGAGTTAGAGGGGGGCCATCGATGCCCCCCGGTGGGGCGAAGGTGGCGCCGGACCCCCAGTGGGGCACGGGTTATGCCCATCGTTACATAAGTTCTAAAATGTTAATAATACGTTTGATATCAATTATGTCATCTGTAAGGGCTATTTAGGAAATAAGGCTAATATAACACTATTTAGCTCAAACGGCAACTATAGACCTGGCACTAGTAAACACTCAACTGTTTCCCTAGTTTCCTACCTGAGAAAGCTTTCAATGATGACTGGGACTTCACTCATAAATTTTCGGATACATATACTTTTCCAGGTTCTGTGCGACTTTTGCGCTAGGCAGCCACGGTGTGCGAGGCATAATAAGGACACCAAAATGAATAAGCCACATGCTACAGCCAAATGGCAGGGCAAAGGTTGTGGAATATCTTATCTCTTATCCGTTGGAACTTTGATGAAGACCCTCAATCGTACCTAACGTTACAAAGATACGATTTGGTGCATAAAATTCCCCTCGGGAATTCGGATTCCCTTCCGAAAAAATGAGCGCCTAAACCACCGGTAGGGAGGGCCCAGGGAGCCACCAAACCTCTGCATCAGGAACAAAACTGAGGGAGGTCACTGTCCTGAGCACAAGTAACTTCTCAGAAAATAGTGCGCAGAACCGAAATATAGATACAATTTTTGCTACGCTCAGACATTGGCGTAACTTGTTTAGCGATCGGAGCAGTTGATGACTTTGCCTGATAGTGCATGGGAAACTCGCATTGTTGATATAAACACTGTCAGTACCGATATTCGGAGACATGAATAGACAAACATTAGGAGTTTTTATTTCACAAATCATTATTTTATTTCTGTTGCTGGTTTGAATAAGAGCGCGTCATAGCTAAGACCAGCTGGACCCAGTCCAGGAAGGGTGCGAGGTGTCCAGAGACGGCGGATTCCATTTTCGAGAAGTGGTGCAAGATTTTCGGGAGGGGGCGCCTTCCTCCCCAGGGGGCGCCATCATACCTTGGGGGCGCCTTTGCTATCCAAGGGCGTTCTACAGAAACTCTTTGGACTCGGCGTGCGAGGCCACTTGGGTTGGTTTATTTCTAATATTCCGAAAAATAGGTATTTTAGATTTCGCGTAAACTCAGTCGTATCGGATTGGTATCAGCAACAGAGTGGCATAGCCCAGGATTCTGTGATTTTCATAGTCTTGTTTGCAGTTATGACCAATGATATTGCCGACACTTCCCGCAAACATACGTCATGTGCTTTTCGTTGAAGACTTCACAATATGGGTGACAGCGTCTACTACAGCAGCTGCGCAGAGGCGGCTGCAGCTTGGCCTTGACATATTGCAGCAATGGATCACACGCAATGGACTGAAATTTTCAAGTTCAAAGACAAAGTGTATAATAGACATAATCTATAATAGACATTGAGACTGAATACCCGATGTTGTAAATTCGCGGAAATCCGAGCGACGTTGTAGCAGAAACCAGATTGATCGGGCTCACACTCGATAAACTTTCATATGTGCCACACCTGAAGGATTTCCGCAAAAAAATGTTTCGATACGCTGAAAATACTGAAGGTGTTGACGAGTATACTAATTGTTGGGGTTTAACGACGCACCAACTGCCAGGGTCATACGGCGTCGCCAACTCTCACCTTGTTGGAAGGGATTTTGGGGATCAGATCGACTTATTCAATGGCTCCGCCGGGACTTGAACACAGGACCGGTGGCTTAGAAGACAAGGGTGTTATCCACTAAGCCACCTCATCCCCTAGGTGTTGACGAGGATGAGATACGGTGCGGATAGAGAAATGGTCTCATGCTATACACGTTATACGCTTATCGCCTATATATACGTTATACGCTATCATAAGTATTATACTGTATGCTTATTATAGCTTCTTATGCTGTAGAGATCGCTTATTCGTTCGAAGATCGAGTACGGCTGTGTTGTGTAGGAGGCCGCTCCTTAGTCCGCGAAAAAAGATTATCGATATGTCCATCATCACGCTATGAAAATAGTAACAGGGGCGTTCCAAGCTTCACCCTATGAATAAGCATGCTAGTGGACATTAACACGCGCACTGGAGGGGGGCCTCGGAGGCCCCCCCACCTGTTTTTCCGAGGTGGCCGGAGAACCGCCCGTAGGCGAAAAACGATACGTGGCCACATTTAACAGAATTCCATGGCACGTCGATTGGTGAAGACTTTTTGAAAATCGGCCGAAAATTTTTTGACTTATAGGCTTTCAAAGTCAGACCTACATTTTGAGATCGCCGTAGTCGGGCGGTCGGACCAGTTAGCTTGCATTGGAGACCGAGTGGTGACGTCATAATGCCATATAACCTGGATTATATGTCAAGGTCACCTCACATGAAAGTCAAGGTCAAGGTCAAAGGTCACAGGTCAAGGTCATATCTGCAATTTCAAGGTCATTGACCACTGTGCTTCCGGCCAAATGACGGTACCCGGTCTGACATATATTATGCTATGACGTCATTGATAGGGTACCCCAATACCAAGGTCAAGGTCAAAGGTCAAGGTCAAAGGTCATTGGGAAAGGTCAATCCTCATTTCCCGCCAAACAGTGGCTACAGTGTTAGTCAAAGTGTACATTATAAGTAGTATACCATATGGGGACCTTAAAGGTCAATGACCTTGAATGACCTTGACCCAAAAATTGTGAGGGAGCCTCTTTGAGACCTCTTCTCTATGAACCTGGTCCACCTTTAGCTTATTCCCGCCATTTCCCGCATAATCACAGCATTTACCAATCGGTACCCAGCATGGCCAAGATTTGACCTTTACGACCTCGTTTGACCTTGAAGATATTGACCTAGGTCAATGAAAATTGGTCATCATGTAGACCACCATAGCCCCCACCCACCTCCTAAGTGGCGTTTTTCTACACCTTTTAGTTTCCGAGATCTTAGGGGGGCCTACCAGGCCCCTCCAGTGCGCGTTAGTGCCGGACCCCCTCCAGTGCGGGTGTTAATGAAATACCGCTACAAATGCGCAGTAAGATACTCGCTTTGCATTAAGCCATTAACCCTTGCCCCGGTGGCGGGTACGAGCCACCTTCGCCATGGTGGGGGGGGCTAAAAAAAGACCCCCACGATCTCAAACACTAAGAGAGCTAGAAAAAAGCGCAAAACGGCAATCGAAAGCTTTTCAAAAATGATATCGAAAATACTTCGGTCATTTTTCTTGTCAGGTCAATATCAAGGTCACCAGAGACCAAAATAGTTCAAAATCGCTAATATGAGGTGTACTAAGAAAACCTCATATATCTCAGAAACTATGATAGCTAGAAACATTTTTCTAACATCATTCGAAAGCTCTTGAGTTGCTCTTACATCAAAGTGGCATTCGTTTTCGTGTCAGGTCAAAGCCTAGGGAGCTACAGGTTACTGAATATTGGGCATATTCTTTGGAATGTCCATAGCCACCCACGCATTAGGCCGTTTCCTTTTTCGCTAATAACTTCCAAACCAAACACGATACAGCCATAGTTGATGCACCATTGCAATCCTCTCGTCAATACAAAGCGAATGATATATAATATTGCTATACCAGGTCAAATTTAAGAATTTGACCTGACCCAGGTCAACGGTCTGGCCCAACTTGACCTGGTATAGTCATAATGTATATCATTTGACTTGCAGTGACTATACAAACACTTTGGGGACAAAATAAAAGTTCCATCTTAGTTTATTAAAAATTTATAGATTAAAACACCAAAAAATGTTTCTTTCACCTAAGGTGACCTTTTAAAGGTCACAAGTCAAAATGTTTAGCACCAATTTCAGAAAAGGGATAAGAGCAAGTCGTCACCGATGTTTGAAGTTGATTCCATCCATACTTACTGAGAAAAGCTCATTTCGTGATTTTCCCCATGTATTTACAATGGGGAGGTCATGCTCTGCACATGACCTTAGGTCACCAATATCAAAAATCCCGGAACAAATGTTGTAGCTCCTGGTGGGCCCAATATGTGGTATGAGTTTCAACTTGATCGATTAACCCTTCTTTTAGTTATGCGGCCCTAATCATTTTTTGAGGTGCGGTCACTTCACCTGGCCTGGTGACCTGACCTGATATGACCTTGAGCTAAAATTTTCAGGAAATATGTAAAAATGATGGAGGAATAGCTAGACCAAGTTTGGCGGGGCTGCGCGCCGCCGTTTTTTTGGTCACTTCGGAAGAACCCGAGGGGGGTCTAAAAAGACCCCCACCCGGGCGAAGGTTAAAGGGAACGCGGCACTTTTAGAACGTCATTTTAACTGAGATAGCCAAGTTATAAAGCAAGTCGGAAAACCAGGTGCTCTATGTATCATTTGTCTTGGAACTCGATATTTCCGTAGAAAAAAACTAAAACCTACCCGAAATGTACCTCTCAAGTACCTCTCGCCAGGCGGCCATTGTTGTGAGCTGCTGGTGTGACCACATATGCTGACATCACGATGAGCATCAGTCAATCGAAGCCCTTGAAGTCTTTCGAGTATGGTAGTGGTTGCCAGATCATAACATCATCCACAGGCAGATTTTTATTTCTTTTCCTAGAGGAGTATTTCAAAAATCAAAGTATTGAGCTTATTGTACTTTTTCAGAGACATCATGAGTGGTTTAATTATTTTGGGCTAAAAATACGCCTTATTACACAAAATTCCAGAATTTTACCAAGGTGCCACGTTTCCTTTAAAATCAGTCACCAACACGCCCCACATACCAAACATTTTTTTGGCGACGCCTACCTCTGTCAGATAGACAGTGGCTCGCGTGTTGAAACCCGTCACCCGGGAGTGAGAGTCTGTGCCTGGCTGGCACAGGCTGGTATCGACAGCAGCCTCGTATGAACCACATGAAGCAGCTGTTATTGAACCATAGCTCATCTCGACAGTTAACACGAACACAGACCTACTCCAACAAAGCAAATATTTGCATCCTGAACTGACGCGCCAGTAATTTATGAACTGACCGTTGCAAAAGAAAGTGACAATGGCACAGGGCGTACATTTGTTGGTGACGATGTTGAGAAGTTTTCTAGTTTGCCTTACGAAGGATCCATTTTTACTTCAGAGCTGTACGCCATTTTTTTGCTGTTTGGACCAGGTGTCTAAGCTGATGGCGAGGAAGTTTGCAATTTTTACCGATTCGCTGTCTTATCTACAGACACTGAAGCCATTTTATTTCTATAATGCGTCATCACCTTGACGGGCCATGCTGAAGATGACCGGATCTTCTGTGTGCACTGAGTGGTCCAATAGGAAGACACAGGCAGTTTGGAGGGCTACCATCTCAGCCTGAAAACTCGAGCAGAGCGAGCCTGCTGGTCGCCTGAGCTCATGCTGGGCTCCGTCTGGTGACTCGATGAAGACCCAGCTCCCCCGCTCGTGACCCTCCGTGCACTGACACGTCGGTCCACACCCATGTGCCACATTGAGTCAGGGAAGCGAGGTGGAGGAGAGCTACTCGCTTCTTCCGGACAGGTGGCGCTCCTGATATCAGTGGACCCACGTCTAGTTGAAATATGACTCACTCTCCTGATACCCACGGTGGAAGACGTCGAGGAAGGAGAGACTTGATGGGGAGAGAGATGCCTGCTTGATCCCACATCTCTCTGCTCACCTGCCGCCACCCGGTCACCGAGGAGAGTCGAGAGGGCGCTGTCGCCTCCGCACGTCTTCACAGAGGGTCTTCAGGCGGCAGCGCATGGATCACTCCATCGCTCCTCTCACGTAGCCAGTAGCGACGGTTCGGAGGTGCTGTTCGTGCAGCCCCCAGTTGCAGCCGGACAGTTGACGTAGGTGGGAGATGCGGGGGTGGACCTTCTCCCACAGTCTCTTTCAGTGTGGACTAGAGGTGGGACTTTCTAGGCCCGGGGGCCCGGGGCAAAAGCCCGGCCCAGGCCCGCGGGCTTTGACCGGGCCTGAAGGCCTGATTTAAGCCAATGTCGGGCTGATAACGGGCTTCACCCAGGCTCATTCCGGGCTTCAACTAAACTGGGACTTCAAGTCAATTTTCTGTAAGTTAAATAAGCCTTTTTCAGTACAGACCTAGTTTTTTCCACTGAAACATAATCTTATTCATGCACCAGCAGCTTTTGAAAATGCATTTACAATTAATTTTGAGACTTTTAGACATACATCAGGAATGTCAAAGCATGAAGCTCTAGCTTTCTATCTGTTACTCATGCCAGGGTCAAAAGCAAGTTACTTAAACCTGAATTAATATTTAAAATCAAATATTGAATAATGCCTACAGTTGCACACATCCATGCCGTACTGTCATCTTATGAATATCCTAATTACTTTAAAAATTTTCAAGTCATATATGGGTGAACAAAATATAAATTCTGATAGCATATTTGTTACTTCCATATTGTCAGTATACCATTTCAAAGGAAGTCATTTAACCAATTTGCTGCTAACATATTGATATTAACACCTAGCTCTAGCTAGAAAATTCTTTCGAGAAGCTTTCTGCTCCAGGTAAAAAGAAAATGTTATCTATGGAGCCATTCCCATGTCCTCTACGAAAAATGGTGAAGTAAATATGTCAGGTACAAACTATCTAGTGGGAGCCCATAATTGTCAAATTGGCCTGGTAACTCTAGCTGCAAGAACAAATGTTGATAAGTTTGACCCTTCCACAGCTTCATCTTGCTCTTTCATTGCCCAAAAGATGCAAAATCCACTCAGAAAGGGCTAGTATAAGCAAGGAAATAGCCACAAAGAAAACATGTTTTTGATCGAAGTACTTCAAAACATATAAATTAGTCAGTTGTGGGGAGAAACTGGGGAGAGCAGTCAGCCTTAGAAGGAACCTTTGAAATTACACCAAAACATGAATATACTTGACAGTATGTGTTGCATTTTCCTTGTGGAGATACTTCCCTGGCCTCTATGAAATACAACTTCTATTATAAGCTTTGAACTTGAACATAACAGCACTTCCCTCCCACCACACGAAAGGTATTATCGCAGTAGGTGGATCACATCTCGCGGTTCAAAAGGATTACATCAGAAGGTCCACTGATCAAAGGGTCTAATGTTCATAGGTTCTACCCTGTGAAAGTTAGACCTTTTGAATAAGAAGTCCACAAACAAGTGCACAAAAAGTGGCCTATTCTCAGGAACAAAAGAAATGCACCACACACTTTGTGCTTATTTTTTAAATCTGTGAAATTTTAAAATATATTTTCAAAAGTCTTGAAATATTTTCGCTGAAATAAACTTACTATTCTGGTAAATTTTGGTGAAAAACGTTTTCATAAATGATTGCTCTAATGTAGACAAGCACGGCGCTTCAGATACCTACTAAGCGCAAGCCCGTCAAATACAACAAAGCAAACAGAAATAGTGTTCAAGCCCAAATGGTGATGTGGATGGGATTGAGTTGTTTTTTTGTGTCAGATTTACTTTTGGTGGAGATTGGTGCAATATTTTTATTCAATGTTTGGTGCGAACCTGTGGAAAACTAGTGGTTCCTTATCAAGATAGTTCTTTATGGCTGGTGGTTTGATAATTGTATATGGCTGATGGGCCTTGTTCATGTTGGCCTGTTGGCTTACCTACTTTCCAGACCGGGCTGACCCAAGCAGAACATTCTTTTAACTATCTTCCAAGCTGTTTAGTGACTAAACTAAAAGAAAATGTTCACATGTATCAATTGAGGGACAATGTGAAGGAGTTTTGGTTCCTTCACAGCCATTCCGCCATGATATTCTGAAAAGTTTTAGCTGAAAACTTGTCACTGCTCTCTCCTCTATTTATAAACATTATTGGAACTCAATTGTGAGGCTCGTGCCAGCATATAATGATTTATAAAAGTGCAAAGATGGAGGAAATGTCTGACATGAGTGGACTTATTTCATCCCGATTCTTATAGCTGCCATGTGCATACCTCTATCTAAAATACCCTTTGTTTTTATAAGGTGGTGCTGGTCATTACCTGAGGTAAGCTTGCATCATAAGCAAGCCATGTTTCATACTGTGTTTTTCAGTATCATTTTCTGCTGAATTATTAAGATAGCTGAGGCTACTGATGCTACATGCACCTTTTTGATATGGTTTTGGGTGAAACCAAAACTTTTACAGGATAAATTGGCTTAAAACATATATTTGAAACAGCTTTAAAGTAAATAGATTTTGTATATAGTCGTTAATGGTTTTCCATGATACCGGGCCTTCCCGGGCTTGATAATCCATTTCTTCCACAAACCGGGCTTGTGACGGGCTTCTAAAATCAGCAGCCGGGCCCGGGCCCGGGCCTGCAAAATTGCCTGAAACTCCCACCTCTAGTGTGGACCGAAGTGGAGGAGCCGATCGATGGTGACGCCAAGTAACTGTAGGGTGTCTCCAGCTTCCCTTCGACTTCCCTTCGACCTTAAAACTGAAGGGATCGGCGTCTCTGGCCCACTGGGACATCACCAGTACTTGGGTCTTCGCTCCTGATACCACCATTTTGTGCTGTCGGGCCCACTTCACGAGTGTGCCAGCAGCAGCTTGCGCCCGGTCCTTGGCGACTTGGATGTTGTTGCCCGTGCAGAGAGCCGCTGTATCATCGGCGTACATGTAGGGGGAGCACCGGGAACCGCGCGAAGTGCGTCTACCAGCCGAGCCGCCCATAACAAAAATAAATCCGGCGATAAGACACTTCCTTACGGCAGACCAGTTCGGAAAATGCGCTCACTGGAAAGCGCGCCATTTAGTTCCACCTTTCGGTCCCGGAGCCACTGCCAAATCCAGGCCATCGTGCAATTTGGCAGCCCCATCTCCAGTAGGCGAACGCGTAGCAGGTGGTGGTCCACTACGTCGTACGCGTGCGTGAAATCAAACGCGACGAGGACGTATTTCTGCGCAATCTGTCCATCGGTAGGGCGGCTGTGTCTCGATTTGGGCATGCAAAGTGCCCGCTCACCTCTTCTCTTAAATGATGCGTCCCGAACTTCACCTGAAGACGATGGTTGACACCAATATCGAGAATTGAAGGATGTTGTAAACAACATTGAGATAGAGAAAGGAAGGCGAGCAATGGTTTATAGTGGTGCTCGGTGGATTGAGGACGGGGAGAGGCCAACTCGATATTTCTTAAATTTAAACAGGAGCCGAGCTGCGAAGAAGGATATTAACGTCCTGGAAACGGAAAGCGGTGAATTTATAACCGGAAATAAAAGCATTTTGGCCTATTGTAGGACCTTTTTTCAACAAGTATATTCAACCAGCCAAGATTGTTCAATCAATAAACAAGACTCTATTTGTAGGGGCTTTTTAGGGTCGGCTGAGCTTCCGTGCCTGACTGAGGCAGAAAGAGCAATGTGCGAACAACCTATTTCAGGTGCTGAGTGCAAGGTGGCTCTCGACGCCATGATGAATAACAAATCCCCCTCAGTCTCGGGCTTCTCGAAAGAATTTTTTCAGTACTTCTGGCAGGACTTGGAAACCATAGTCTTAAACTATATCACACAGGCCAAAGAGAGGGGTCAATTCTTCGTTACGCAACGAAGAGGGGTCATCACAATGATTCATAAAAAGGGAAACCAAAAATTATTAAGAAATAAAAGAGCAATCTGTTTGTTAGATATTGTCTATAAAATTGTTGCCAAAGTGATCGCAAATCGGATAATGACTGTAGTGCACAAGTTAGTTGATGGTGACCAGACAGGTTCAATTCGTGGCAGAAATATTGGGTGTAATTTAAGAATGATAGACGACGTCACTCAATATACAAACTCAGACAGTTTGAGAGGAATATTGATGGCCTTAGATTTTCAAAACGCGTTCAATACAGTAGAGCATGAATTTGTTTATGACACATTGGAAACATTTGGCTTTGGTCCACAGTTCATAAAATGGATAAAACTATTGCATAAAGACATGGAACTTGCAGTTATTAACAATGGGTATACTTCGCAATGGTTTACGCCAACACGTGGGCTACAACAAGGATGTCCATCTTCCAGCTTAATTTTTTGTTTAGTCGTAGAAATTCTGGCCACTAAGATAAGGGCAACTGACGCTGTAGAAGGGATTGCAATATCACAAGAAGCCTCCAAAATTTCACAATATATCGATGACACGACACTTTTTGTGAAAGACGCCTGTTCCGCTGATAATGCACTTGACGTTATTATTGAGTTTGGAAAAATATCTGGTCTTAAGCTAAATTTAGCTAAGTCACAATTCATGTGGCTTGGTGCAGACAAGAACTCTAGTGGCAGTATTTGCGGTGTAGCGCCTTTGAGGCAGGTTAAAGTGTTAGGCGTGCAGTTTAGTGCTTTGCGGAAATGTGAGAAGGAGAACATTCAACCAGTCATCGGAAAAATAGAAAAAAACGCTCAATCAGTGGTCCCAGCGTGATTTAACGTTGAAAGGTAAAATCACTATTGTAAAGTCATTGGTTATTTCCCAGCTAATATACATCACTTCAGTTGTCTCGATTGATAAAAAGTGTTTAAACACGATACAGAGCAAAATCATGAAATTTATATGGAGAGGCCGTCCACCGAAAGTATCTCGGGACGTTATGCATCAGGTAATAGAAAAGGGTGGCATGAATGCTCCTAATGTTGAAAGCATTTACAAGAGCTTGCGTGTTTCATGGTTCGTGAAACTATTGAACAACGGTAACCTAATGTCCTCTAGGGTTCTACGAAAAAGGCTGCAAATTAAATATGAACACATTTTACATATGAACTATGGTAAGGTTTGGGTCGATTCACGCAATATATCTTCATTCTACAAAGAAATGCTTACGTGGCTAAGAGAGTGCATTCCCGTGAAGGAACCACAAAACGGTAGGGAAGTTCGACGAACATTTCTTTGGAACAACGCAGCAATCCGTGTGGGTGGAATGCCCTTCTTTAGTCGTAAACTTTATGAGCGAGGAATTATGCTGATTGATGACTTATTCGACAATAACGGGCAGACCATTCTATTTGAGCAGTTTAAACATAACTATCCCGGAATAAGACTGAATAAACTAATATACATGGGTTGGCACCAAGCTATACCTGCACGATGGAAGTCATGGATCGTCAATACAAGGCGTTTGAATAGTGGAGATAGAGTTCTAGAACCCAACATTGATATACAAAACAAGGAAGTAAACATAGCGTGTGTTAAACCCAAATTTTTAGAGGTAAATGGTTACGTGAGGTCACCCCAAGCGCGCAAATCAAATGGATGAATGAGGCAGTCAATTTCGACAACTGGGGTGATGTGTATTCGTTACCCTTTAAAATAACAAAATCAACTAAATTGCAAAATCTCCAATTTAGAATCACGCATAGGTTTTTTCCAACAAAGAGATACTTATGTGTTAGGTCTGTTGTGGATGACCCATTTTGTGATAACTGCGGCGAAATCGAGTCCATTCAACATCTGTTTCTGGAATGCGAACCCGTCCGGCAGTTCTGGCATGCCCTTGTATCAAAAGATAAATTCAAAGCTAGAAATGAATTGCCGTTTCAAGATTGACAAGAAAAATATTATTTTTGGATCCTTAACAGCATCACCAATAGTGAACTTCATCGTTCTGTATGCAAAGGAATTCATTGTAACTCAACGGTCTCAGGATAAGGATATGAACCTAGCTAACTTTGTTTGTTGTTTAGAAAAAATGTTCCAAATTGAATTATGCACCGCAGGCAAAAATGGAAGACTTCAACAATTCCAGTCACGATGGCAACCTTTCATTGATTCCAAATTTCAGTTCATTTTTTAGAAATCCTTTGAAATAGCGCACATCGACAAACTGAAATTCAGTAAAGTGAGCTAAGATGTGTTTATATAGTTTCGTTTCGGAAGGTATCCTTGGGGTGGGAGGGGTGGGTTGGTGCGGAAGGCGTACGCACAAGTTGTATGGTGCCCTGTTGGATTGTGACTTGGATGAGTCATGAAGCAGAAACTTTGTGTGTTACCTGTATGCTGTTTCGAAATATTCCAAATAAACATGAGGATTCAGAAAAAAAGAAGACGATGGTTGATGGTATAAGTGGATGGTCAGTGACAAAATATACTCGTTTTATCAATCTGAATGGTCTTTTCACTTCAATTTGAACACTGCACATGATCATTAAACGCGCAAGTCACAGCCAATAAACGAGAAAAAGTTATCAATTTATCAAGAGAGTACTTGGACACGTTGAAACTGTTTTCTTTTTATTCTAGTGGGTCCCATTTATGTCACAAATCACACATGCCTATTCCTGCCATGATCTATTTCAGCATTCAATCACATGGCTACCAAAATTCTCTTAACACCTCTCGAAATTTCACGCACAAGAGCAATTTTCCCATGCTGATGAATTGAAGAATATAGATAAAGGTCGATGGAAAATGCCCACATACCTACTTCATTCTGTGTTTATCTTAACGTTTCAACTTTCCTTATATCTCCTTTAGTCTGCCATCTGGTTCAAACATTATTTTTTAGGAGCAATTAATAATGTGGGTTAAAGTCCGCTTGTATTGCCTACAATGTAAAAGCTTTTCTGCTGAGATAATTTTCTGGGACAGCACACAGGCCAGGTTCACACTCGCTGCGATTATTTTCAATGTCCTCTCACCATTATCTTACGAATCTTGGCCACGTGGAAAGGCACAATGATGCTTATCATATTTGATACTAAAATAAAGTTAACCCCTCTTCACAAATACAAAAATCCTCAGATATGTACCTTTATGTTCAGCTGTTGCATCTTCCCAATGGTCTTGCATTTCCCCATGACCTAGTGGCAGTTACAGTTTTTTTCAAGAGGTGGCGAAAAAAGTGTGGACTGAACTGTTTAGCAATTCATCGTTTCGAATACCACACCAAATAGGCATCTTGCTTGGCTGGTACAAACTGTTATGGCTGGGGGAGGGAGGGACAGAACGTTGTTAAAAATACGATCCACAAAAATGACGGCAACCGAAAACCGAATACCATAGGCGCCCTTTACGTGAAAAGTTGATGGTAAAGTGCGCACTCTGAGGCTCCGCTTCCCCCCCACTTACCAAAATTCTAGATCCGCCCATATGCGGATCCAGGGGGCAAAGGGGAGGGGCAGATTAAGCCCCCGATCGATCCTCGGCGCCCCCTGAAATGGTCACGGCGACCCCTGAAAGGTCGATGGCACTCGCCTGAAATGGCGCTTCCCACCCTCCCCCACGATGCGAAAATCGGTACTCACCGATAGGATTTTACGCCCATCTGATAGGTTTTTCCGGTCAAAATAGGCGCCCCCTGCTCCAGATGGCGCCCCCTCCGATTGATAATCCTGGATCTGCCTATGGATCCGTCACTGTTCAAGAGCAAACAATTCAGAGGAAAAGCAGGAAAATATCAAATGTTAGCGGAGAGTGGTGCGGCCAAGATAATTGATAATGCTAACAAGTTGTTTAGTTATGTGGATAAAATCATTGGGTGACCACACGGGATTGGAAGGGCACTCCTGGCTTCTTATGAAATGGGCAGTGTGCTAAAAATATCTCGTCAAGTCAATATCAAATTATCAACATTTAGTTTTATACAGTGCACTGTTCACTGCAGTGATACAAAAGTACCCTGTCCTTTTTCTGTGGGCTTATGACAACCGGTAGGGGTCGTTTCAGCCTCAAATATGGCTTTTGTGGTATTTATTTGGCCATTTGGCCGCCCCGGTGGCTCAGTTGGTAGAGCGTCGGGCTCCGGCCTGCTGCTGAGAAGCATGCAGTGGCAGTGCATGTCCAGGCTTGGGATCGGTTCCTCTGAGACGCTCCGGCGCTCAATCGTTTGCCCGACGTAGGCCGGCTGGCAACTGACTGATAAGAGGAAGACCTGAGCGAGGCGGCCATCCCTGCGCTTTGTGGGAGGTTAAATTGTGGCTTCTAAATCAACCCTTCATTGTGGGCGTTGCTCGTTCGGGTGGTGGGGTCGGGGTCTCCGTGACAAGTCCCTTGAGGACTTCAGTGAGACTCAGACTCCAAGAGCCGTACTGGGAAGAACTTGGACGAAATTTATATAAAAAAATATTTTTCAGTGCAAATACAATTTGACCCTTTTGGCTTTTTTTCAAACCCGGTTTGGCCTTCTTCCGTCGAAAAAACTCGCAGTCCTGGGCAGCATCTCTAACCTTTAGAATATGGAATAACAAAAATTGGGATACATTTTTAATACTAGCACGTCTAAATTTTATTAAGGCCCCCTCCAAATGGCGGGTTTGATCCCCGAAGACACTATAATGGCCAGCACAAGAAAATCTCCCCCACTGAGTTTTCCTTAAAAAATGTTTTGCTTTGCTCTCCAGGGGGCGCCTTTCCTATCCATAGGTGCTTATTCTTTCCAGAGGGGGCGCCTTTTCTCTCCAGGGGGGGCGCCTTTTGCTATCCAGGGGTGCCTGTGCTAACCAGGGGCTCATATGATATCCATGGGGCGCCGTTGATCTTCTCCGGAGGAGCCTCTGCTGTCCAGGAGGCGCCTGCGCTATCCAGGGGCGCCTATGCTATCCAGATGCCCAGATCCTTTACTCAGGGGCGGGGGGAGCGCCTTTTGCTGTCCAGGGGTGCCTGTGCCAACCAGGGGCGCATATGCTGTCCCGGGGTGCCGTTGCTCTTCTTTAGGGGCGCCTCTGCCGTCCAAGGGTGCCTATGCTATCCAGAGGGTGTCTTCTGTCCATGGGACGCTTCTGCTATCTGGGGCGCCTTAGTATCAAAGGGCGTATTTGCTGTTTTGGGGGCGCCTATGCTATCAGAGGGCGCCCCTGCTGTCCAGGGAGCGCGATTGCTATTCGAGGGAGCTTATGATATCCAGAGGGGTGCCTTTGCTCTATGGGGGGGGTGCCTCTTGGTGTACAAGAGTGCCTGTGCTAACCAGAGGGCGCCTATGCTATCCAGGGGCGTCGTTACTCCTCTCTGGGGGGCGCCTTTTTCAATCCAGGGGCGCCTCTTGCTTTCTAGGGGCGCCTTTGCTTTCCAAGGGCGCCTATGCTATCCAGAGGGGCGCCTTTACTCAAGGGGGGCGCCTTTTACTTTCCAGGGCGCAGCTTTGATGTCAAGGTGCGCCATTCATACACGAAAATGTTTTTCTCACAGAGGATCCTACCTCTTCAGGTAGGCGGTGATTAGGCTTGATTTTCTCTGACCGGCCGGGGGCGCCGGCCAAATCCGTGGGGGGGCGCCTCTCCAGACCAGTTCAAAACCAGGTGTGCGAAAATATACTTTTGTACACCATTATTTTTCATGGTGTGCAACTGCAAACCCTGTCCCGCGGAATCCGCCGTCCCTGCCGCCGTTGCTCTGGGGGGCATTTTTCTCTCCAGGAGGCACCTCTTCTCTCCAGGGGGCGCCTTTCTTATCCAAGGGCGCCTATGTTATCCAGGGGGCGCCTTTTGCTATCCAGGAGTGCCTGTGCTAACCAGGAGGCGCATGTGATATCTAGGGGCGCCGTTTCTCTTCTTCGGAGGCGTCTCAGCTCTCCAGGAGGCGTATACGCTTTTCAAGGCCGCCTATGCTATCCAGAGGGGCGCCTTTACTCAAGGGGGCGCCTTTTGCTTTCCAGGGCGCAGCTTTGATGTCAAGGTGCGACATTCATGTATGAAAATGTCTTTTTCACAGAGGATCCTACCTCTTTAGGTAGGCGGTGATTAGGCTTGATTTTCTCTGACCGGCCGGGGGCGCCGGCCAAATCCGGGGTGCCACCCAAATCCGTGGGGGGGCGCCTCTCCGGACTAGGTGAAAACCAGGTGTGCGAGAAAATACTTTTGCACACCAACATTTTTCATGGTGTGCAACTGCAGACCCTGTCCCGCGGAATCCGCCGCTTCCCTGCCGCCGTTGCTCTCCAGGGGGCGTCTTTTTCTCTCCAGGAGGCACCTCTGCGCTCCAGGAGGCGCCTTTCCTACCCAAGGGCGCCTATACTATCCAGGGGGCGCCAATTCTATGCGGGGGCGCCTTTTGCTGTCCAGGGGGTGCATGTGATATCCAGGGGCGCCGTTTCTCTTCTTCGGAGGCACCTCGGCTGTCCAGGAGGTGCCTACGCTATCCAAGGGCGCCTATGCTACCCAGAGGGGCGCCTTTACTCAAGGGGGGCGCATTTTGCTGCCCAGGGCGCGGCTATGATGTAAGAGGGCGCCATTCATATATGAAAATGTCTATTTTTTCACAGAGGATCCTACCTTTTCAGGTAGGCGGTAATTAGGCTTGATTTTCTCTGACCGGCCGGGGGCGCCGGCTGAGACCAGGGGAGGGGGCGCCTCCTGGACAAAGCCAAAACAAGGGGGTGCAAAAAGATACTTTTGCACCACTTGAAAAAAATCGAGTGGTGCAACTGCACCACTTGCACCCTGGAATCCGCCGTCCCTGGAGGTGTCCTGACAAGTTTAGGCCAATCTGTGTGCACCCATGATTATCAAGGTTATAATCCAAATCCAATCAAATCTGCACCCGGAAGCATTTCACTAGATTAACAAACGAGTAATCCGAATCCATATACAGATCCGAAATTGCCCGAATCCCTGGCCAATCCGATTCAGTTATCAGTGTGAAATTCTCCTGGAAATATCCAATACAAGCCGCTCTCTTACTTTCAAACAGGCGAAACAATGGGTTCAAAGCACCCAGCTGGAGCTGACACCCAATGGAGCCATTGCCTCTTTCTCTTTCGGGAATATATCGTATTTGGGAATCTCCAAAGTGCAGATAAGTTATGTAGATAAACACCAGTTTGCTCAGATTTAGGTTTTTGGCACCACGTCGTGGTGGAAAAGTTCTGAATGATAACAATGCAGACATAATCCAAACTTTATGTATAAAGTCATTGACACCAGTAGACCTAGCCCAGCCAACAGTAGCAGTAGACCAGAAGAATTTTCAGTAGGTATAATTTTGTCTTTGCTAAACTCTATTCCGCACCAAGCGATATGGCGGTAGCCGCCATTCAGCACAATTCTGATGCCCGGCACCCGTTCCGCCCATTTGGAAGCACTCAAATGCAGCTTCATGATCGCTCACAACTCCCCAGTGCACTTCTACACTCCTCGGTATGCCCGCGGCGATGCAGTACTGCAGCGGGTCTGAAATCCCGCCGTTGTGACGTCAGCCCGGCCGGCAGCAACACTTAGCGGCCCAGTTGCGGCGCGGCGCCCGTTGCAGCGGCAGCCAGCGCGCCCGCAGGCGGCGCCGCCGGCGTCAACAGCAGTTGCCGGCGGCGCGCGTGCGTGGCGGCGATTCTGGCGCAGAGGCTGCGCCGCTCGATGGAACGTGGGCAGCTCGCTGGGCGGGTGAGAAGGCTATGGTGTTGCCCGCCGCCAGCAGCAGCTAATTTGAGAAGATTACGCCGGCGTGCACGTCGGCGTAATGGCAAATTGACGCACGGCTGAAATCACAGTTGTAAAAGGGCTCCTAATCAATCAGATGTGGGTTAGATCGGGTGGATGCTTACAGCAGCACAACCCAGTGGATTTCTCGTTGCTGATGGCCAAATCATGAAACTTAGAAGCCCTGGGATGCTCATGGTGTGGACTCAAAGAAGAAATGGAATGCAACGTGATGGTGGAATTCACAAATTACAATTGATTTGTCATCAAGCAACACAATTATGTAGGCAAACTGGGTGGCTCGAATTCGCAAACTATTATGGTTGTTCATTATCAGGGCACATAAGTCTATAGACAAATGGAAAGTACAACCTCGATAAAATTAAACAAATGAAACCGTCTACCTTCATTTCACATCATCTTTAGTGGCATACAAGGACCGCATGGCTCCAGCATTAACATGCTTATAGAGTTAGAGAAAGTGCAAGTATTAGTGGTTATTAGTGACATTACAATATCCTTTCAGCACTGACAACGCAGTCCATTGTCTTCTGGATGCAACATGACCTCCGTATTTTGAGGCAGTTGATAGACGCCTGCTTTGGGTGGCGCAATGAATATCAATGGTTCAAGACACGTGTCGTCAGTGGTGCATTCTGGGCTTCATCTTTGGGGGGAGGGGGTTGAGTGGGACTAAGGGGCTCGAACCTCCTCCGTCATTTTCTCAGAACAGCCTCTGGCTATGCATCAACTATAGGCACTCGGAGATTTGGTGTAGACTTGAGCCCTTGTATCCGTCACTGCGTTTCGTCATTATCCCTAAACGAAAGCAAAGTTCATGCGCTTCACTCTGTTTTGCCGGCTTTCTGGCGAACTGACTGTCACAGGAAAAGAAGAACTTGTAGGTCTGGGTAGCTACGCTCGATTATGCGCCATGGTCTACCAATGCATTGCGATGGGTGGGTTGGTACTCTTGAACTTCTGACAATGGCGCGGAAGTTCTCGCAGTGCAAACGCTTTAACTGGCCGCGCAAACCGACTCCTTTTTACTGGAACTGCAACAGGCTTATCGACGCACCAACTGCCAGGGTCATACAACCACTGCAACAGGCTCACGCCCAAGCGTCTAAATACAAGCCTATTCCTGAGGCTTACAAGCAAACCTGCGTGTGCTGCTGTCAAGACGCTCCAAACACTTCTCATGCGTTAATTGGATCTCACACCGGCCTAATGTGGATTTAATGGTTTATTTACGACTGAGTGGCCGGAGCGGTAGACCCATGAGGCAGTTTGATCTTTGTTTACGACGCCAGGAGTCAATACACAGTCCAGCTATCTGGTCCGTCAGTGAGTGATCAGCTGCTTCGACTTCACTTCGCGCGCTCTACTGCTACCGAGATAAATCATCGGCCGGTGGGACGCCTCTCGCGGCGGCCTCTGCAGCCGCACACTGGCATTGATTACCGATGTGAATGTTCCGCCCGTTCGCTAATGCGCATGCAAGAGGATCTGGCGAAATGGATGGAGAGGTTTGTCTTTGCCTCGCCTCGGTGGCCAGTATCGGTGCGCTTTGGTTACAGGAAATGATTGTTTTAACCGGATTTTTAACTTCATGCGTGCGCTGAAGCTATTGATTCAACCATGCATCTCAAAAGTACTGGCTCTGATCTGTCACTAGGCCTTCATTTGGTGTACGTGGCCGACATTCTCAGACGATGGAGCAACTTTGAAAAACTGTGGACTTGTGTCATGGCCAAAATAATTCGGATACAGTACGGTCCATATCCCAAGGCTCCCCAACAAATCCAGGCCATGTTGTTTCTAAGCCTGAATTGTCAATCCAAGGACAATCCACCAATAAATTACTAAATCTACAAGAATCGGAAACCACCTAAAGACTTAAGACTACTCCAATGTTTTGACTTATCGGAACCGCAAAGACATCGGATTGAATTGGAATGTCTTTTAGACATCAAATCCCTAATGCTGCTCTACCATCGGGCCAAAATTTCGGACAAATCAGAGTCAAACACGTGTATTTCGCACACACACACACATATACGCACATACATAAAACCATGAAAACCATAATAACCCTATAACCCATACAACCATAATACATATTCCTAAATGTTCCCCTACTTTCTTTGATTCTCTTACACCAGCTTCTTTTGAATCATTGATGACACTACCTTTATCTTTAACGCAACTTATTTTCCGGCCAGCCTGTCGGATGTTCGTATCGCCGCCGACGCGTCGTTTTAGCTTGTTGAAATGGTGCAGCAGCGACCAGACACGCCCAGGCGTCGTCGGGCCCGGCGGAGCTGGCCCGCCGCCGTCCGTCGATACCATCGACAGGACGATGGCGTGTCCGTGGCGGTAACGAGGCCGGTAGGCGTGCCCAGGGCAGCTCAACAACAGGGAGGGGAGATACAGACCACATAAATGCATGCAGCATTTGCTGCATGGTGTCGTTTTTAAGCAGGTTTTGTTTGGCTTGATTGTAAGCCAGAGCTCCAGTAAATATTCCGGGCTCTCCGCAGATGCTAATGGTCACCGAGCAATTGCTACGTCCCTCCCGAATCCTGTCAGCGCATGAAAAAAGGACCCGGTGATGAAATTGCCCTCATAAGTAATCCCAGCTCCCAACATTTTCCATCCTCATTACACACCCCGCATGGCTCTACATTACACACCCCTGGTTCAACGAGAGATGGCGATCAAACAGCTTCTTAATCTAAGGAATACGCTGCTTCCAGTGCAGTACATTTACGAAACGAAATGCTGCCCTCTGAGCTTATTGTCTTTATTGTGTGACACCCTAACTCTTACCACTTAAATCAAAGTAGGGTTTACCGGCGTGCCGACTGCAAGGGTCAATAGTTGGTCATTTGGCACCTACTCGACACTATCAAACTCGATCCAAAAACCTAATAATAGTCCCACAGACAGGGTCTTGTTTGATTTAACATATAAATATAAAAACATCCGAATGCTTAAATGTTTTGAGGACAGCGTACCTGCAGTGTCTCGGGTCGTGCAACACACGAGACCATATATAACAATAGGCATACATGTTATCTACGATACAAAATAAAAATGATTGTTTACTTGAAACATGATTTCAACAAAATAGCAGAACTTCCGTAATGCGTATGACCCTAAATGGAAAAATTTGTAAAGAGGTGTTCAGCAACAGATGTAACAAAGACAAGAATGATCAAATAGGGCAAGGAATAGGTAACACAAGTTAAAGCTTAACCATTTCACATGCACGTGAGGCTTCAATTATCGCTATGCCAGTCACTTCTCAATCATTGTTGCTGATGGCGTTTGCTTTTTAGCTAGATGTTTTCCGACTACGTATGTTAAATCAAATTCATCCCCATTGTAAGCCTCTTATCGCCCATTCAGAACCATATATAGCACCTCAGCGCGTGACATCACCAAAAAAACAGATCAGTATCAACTTTATTACCGCTTTTAATTGCGAACAAAGAATGATCGCGTGCAGTCACTTTTTGTTCCTGTTTTTCTGCACAGTCAAGAACCAAAAAAACGCAGTGGCGGACCTGACAAGACAACTGTTTTCTCTCATTATGAGCTTGATATAAGGCATGGTTCTTGAAATGGTTTTGGATATTCACCTCCTTTCCAAACATCCCGGGCCAACTTGCGTGTCTATCTGTAATAAATTAAATGTTAATTTGTGACGTCACTCTATATGCGTGTAACAGGCACATGATTCCTAAAAAACATCAGTTCCATATATATTTCCGGTTGCTGATTTGTTTAGTCAGAAGCCGAAGACGAACGAAGTAAGTAAAACGGCTTTTATTTTGACAGTTTTTCGGTCTCGTCGTTGTCTGTTGTTGTTGTTGTTGCAAGCAGTTCTGAAGGCTTTTATGCTACTGTGACAATAAGGTTGTCAAAATGTTAGACGCATAAAAAGAGTTGCAATTTTGGGGAAGCAGATTAAGAACACATTTTATACCAAGTACTGCTTATGACGCAATACGTACCTATTTGACATGGATGTAAAGGCAATTGATTTAGCAATATGTTTATGTAGCACAATGCTTGGAAATGTCACATAATGGTGCCCAATAATACAACAAAAATGACAAAGTGTAATTTTTCAAGAGCTGAAAATCTTTGGTGTCACTATGAAATAATGAGATAAGCGATTGTTATTTGGTTGCCCGACATACAAAGTAATCTTTTTCACAACTACTGAATGTTTCATTGCTCTGCCTTTAAAGACTAAAGAGATATGCCCAAAAGAGTGAAAGGGGAGGGGGTAAGATGAGCCCCTGCACCAGGTGCGGATTAACAAAAGGTGACTTTAGCAATTCGGGATTGGGCATGCTACTTATTTCCGTGTATTAGGTCACAAAAATTGTACAATATTCACACAGACAAGTGAGGCGACAGCCGTTTCTGACCAAGGAAGTCTGGACTCCCAGCGGATGCTGCCTAAAACGTAGTATTCATTGAAACGCTTCAAGCCCTCCATCAGACCCTCCAGCAACTGTATGGGAACAACACGTATTCAACGCACCGAATCTTTCCAGCCTCTCCATGCCCAGAAGTGGCGGCGTCTGAGAAGCTCTGCCGCCTCCGGGGCGGAGCGCACGCTGCGCTGTCCTAATTAGCACCACTTGGTCCGTCACCTGTGCCGCTCGCGGCTGTCAAAGCAGTGCCGGAGCCCCTGCGGTAGTCGTCAATACGGGATGGCGCCTGGCTGTCAATGCCCCTGAGCCGTACCCCGCGAGCTGTCAGAGCCCCGCTCCAGGACACGTGGCCACCGTCACAGCCCAGTGTCCAAACAGCCGCCCCAGACCGCCGGGACAACAAGTCCAGTGTGTTTCTTTTCGCCGGGATTTTTTTGCATACATAGCCGGGTACCTGCTGCAGTGTCCATTGATCTCATGGATTGTGATATTTGCGATGGGGAATAAATTGAGTCTGTATTATTGATTGATTATACATTTGCGGTTATATTTAGTTTGTTTACTATTCTAGCAAGATAAACATAACTAATCATGCAAATCATTTAGCAAAATTGTTATCACGCACAAGTAAGTACCTTCCAACATTGTTATTCCACCAGAAGGTTCGAAGGCCTCTGGATTCATCCCTTTTAATAGCGGAATGCAAATCTCGCTGCAACCGTCCAGGACACAGGTCTAAACCTGAGGTGGCGGCATGTTTGCGCGAGCAAATTAGCTGAGGTATGTAATTAGGCGCCGTTTAGTGTTGCTCAATTACATTAGTTACGTGCTTGCCCTGCGGCGCGTCGCGCAGCAGTTGAGCTGTCGAGTCGTCTTCATTATCGACGCAGCCGCGACGTTGTGAGCGACAGCAGCAGCTTAATGGGAGCCGGGGCGGCAGCTGCAGGCTCAGCTGCTCATACTGCTTCAGCAAGCCAAGTGAAATGGGGGATGTGTTATGGTGAAGACTCCGTCCATAAATTACGTAATTCAAGGAGGAATTCGGCCATAACGTTATCGAACGTTACACACGGGCGTCAAAAAGACTTGCGTGGTGAGGGAGAGGAGTACAAAAGCACAAAATATGAGGTACGTAGCTTATGGTCGGCCCCCTGCATGCTAGTGGCACCATGGAATAAAGACTTTCATGGTGGAACCGCGCGTTAACCTAACTCGCTATATTTTGATGCTACAGAGCGGGGACAAACATTGATCTTAAAAACTTTGAATAAAGAAAGCTGGTGGGGTTGTCATGAATGCTAAACATGGATACCTAGTGTCAAAATGGTTAAAAAACACCAGCTAATCTATTTGAGTGAGATATCCAGTGTGGCAAGTCCTTAGATGATCGAACTGGAACGAATGCACATTCGTAGGTGCATTGATAATGACTAGTTTTGCTAGAAATCGAAATTTGACAATATCACGTGACGATGAAGGATGAATCTCTGAGCCCAGAGAAAGGTTTCAAAGGTTTAAATCACGAATTGGATTTATTTCTTGAAACTAAATCGAATTTAAGCGTCGTTTGGTGCTTGAGTGCCACTCAAGCAATGGGGTCACATGTCACCTGAGGCGCATCGTCAGGTGCGGTGCATGCCACCACAGCCCTCGGGAGGCAGACACCACTGCAGGTGTGTTGGAGGACCGACAGCATCCTGCCAGATTTTCAAGCACCTCAGTTTTGTGCGGGAAGTTCCTGGGTTACAGCCGAGCACTGAGTTAGTCGGTTTCGGTTCAGTGCAGTGCCAGTGCACCTGTGGTGACTGACTCCACATCTGCACTTCTGGCAGCAAGCGACACTTCATACTGTGCACCATAAATTTGGCCAACCTGCTGTTGAATTACTGACAGTTCTGCACCAAATCATTTGGAAAATGAGTGTAGCTAACTCCTAAAATTAAGATGAGATATCGTGCCACAACAGAAGGACTCGGCCCAGCTTATTGTTTTTAACACAGTCCTTAGTGATTTGCATTGGTTCGGATGTGATGAGCTCACAAATGTTCACCTATAAACGTGCTAGGATCGGAAACAATAATATAATGCACGTTGTGAAAGTCTGTGCCTTGTGTCTGGCACCGTTGGCTTTTGCACCAACAATGACGAAATGTTGCCCCCGTCCCTCTCATCTACTGTACGCGGCATTGTGGTGGTGTGGCAGACACCAGTTGGGGCCGCAAGCGCATTTCCATACCAACGCCATTAGCCTGCAATGCCGGGGGATGTAAGTATGATGTGTGGTCCCTTTGTTCATGGGCTGCTTTGGGACTTAATTAAGTTTCTGCGGTCTGTTTTGGTACGTTGGGCTATCCAACTTCACAACGTTAGGCCACGCTCCTAAGGGGTCTCCATTCAGCTCACTTTCAAATCTATAGAATTGGTGACAGAGGCAGATGCTAATCATCCTGGGTAAAATTGAACGATAATTAGGAAAAAGAAATCCACTAAAACCAGCCAAAACTTGGAAAACACAACGGCTTTGAGAGGAAGAGGCTTGACCAGATTAGGCCGCCTGGATCGGCCTCTGATTGGTGCCTATTCCCCCTCTTCAATACGCACCATTCCTTTAACGAACAGAGGAACAATGGGCTCAGACCATTGCTAATCCGAAGTCAGTTCCGGTTGCAGCGTTTGCAGCAGCCTTGCTGTTACTGCGCGGTTGAGGACGGTGGTTCCTGCCCGGAGCCGGCGCCGGACGGTAGGCCTAACCTGATCCGGCGCTGGAGCGGCCCGGAAGTGGTCCGGTTCCGGTCGGAACCGCGGCTGTGCTCACGTCCGCCGCGAGCGGTCGACTCTGTTCGTGGTCTGGAACTGGATATGGACCGCACAAATAGAGCAGGTGACGACCCATCGGCCACAGCAGTCCGAGCTGGCCCCGCGTGGTCTAACTCTGCAGCGCCGGCTGCGGCTGCGGTTTACCTGAAGAGTACGGGGAAACGGCGGACTGCACGGCCCAGAACTGTTGGGAAATATGTCAAAACTGCGCTATAATTCTGCTCATAACCAGCCGTGGTTAGAATAATTTTTGGTATTTCAATTTGTTTTATCAGCTTGTATTGGAGTAGTCTCACACTTCCGAAAGACTGATTGACACCAGTTAGAAGGCTTTTGCCAAATGATACCAGACTAAAACCACAAAACTTCATAATAAACTATTGATGGCAAACTTCTTTGGAGGCACGAGCGAAAATTATGAGCTTAGTAAGCTGGCAGGGCCCAAATGCGTTTTTAAGAATACTTCCCTCAGGTAAACGTGAATTCTGCTTGTGGTCACAATAGCATTTCCAATACCGTTGTAAATGTGGTCTCAGGTAACGCATAACATTGCAGATCCAAACAGATTTCAAGAATATATAATTTGAAGCTTGAAGGTTGTTTAGTATATCATGAAGACCAAAACAAAATTAAACGGCTGTTTGAAACAATATTCATCGTGCCATGATCCGACTTTTCAAGTATATATCACAATGCACAATATTGGATATTGGGTCGTTATTTCAGCCATCCCAAAGACAGCGATGGTATTCGCTAGTGAGCGGCGTACTAATCTCGCGTAATGAAGACCAGACAAACCCGGACGTGACTTGCCACTCGCTGTTTTTGTCCTCTCGATGTAACCCAACCAGCCAGGCCCGGTAGGGGTCCCACATTATTCTGTGGCTGGGAGCTCGTCATTGAAAACCGCGCCGCCTCCATTAAAATGCTTAGTTCTAGCAGGGTGTCATCAACATCATAAAACATTGTAATCCCGAAACGGCACTTTGCTTTAATGACCTGGAAAAACCCTATTAATTATCATGGTTTTAAATTGCCAGATAATTCGGCTTTACAACGATATTTTATAGCACGCAAAGGTTCGTGAGGAAAACTGTGATAGCCATGCAACTTCGGAATTTTAGCTAAAACAACACAAACATGTTCTAGGAAGGCCGTCGCCTCGGATTTTCAAGCGAAGGTGGAACATAGCGATGAAAGCCTATGCCCATCTGTTCCTACGTTCGTTCAGCTAAATAAGGTAGAGTAATGCTTTTGTTGTATTTAAACACCAGTGCAGTCTTGTACGAATACAGAAAGGAACATTTTCGTCCTGAAATGATAAATTTTCAACGATACTCCTAGTGAAAAGTGAGCACCCGGCCAATCATCATCACACTTTCGGAGAGCGGGGAGTCCAGCCTGCCCAGTGCCTACCCGGCGGCGACGCCCCTGCGCTCTCGGCACGTTTCACAGCCGCTGCGTGCTCCGGCCATCATCAGAGGTGGATGGCGCCATCTCGTGACGAGATAAGCGGCCGCGCTGGACACCATGGCTTCACTATCTGGAGGCTCGTGCGCACCCTCCTCTCATGAAGTCAGTCGTGACGCTGCTTTGTGGGTGCTTCATTCATCAGAGCGGCGCCTTTTTTGTCGTCTCTCCCGCTGTGGGTCATAACCGAGCCCAAGATGGATGAGTGAACGAGAGAGAGAGAGAGAGAGAGAGAGAGAGGGTGGCTTAATGAAGAAAAGAGCATATACATTTTGGCCTTTGGTTTAATTTCAATACGTAAGGCGTATATAGGATGGAACTGAATGTACTATTTGCAAGCCCAGAAACCTAAGTTGAACGACTTGGGTGAACTTCCGCTGATTAATATCATAAATCATAACCACAACATATTTAAATATATTCTGTGGCCCAAAAGCTTCGTCGCTATCATTGATTATATGTCAGCGTCGCTCATACCGGCACAGCGTGGAGCTAATCGGATCGCACTTCCTGGCTTCGCCATCATATCTCATAGACCTGTGAGGGCTCAGTCTTGTTCTTCCCCGACGCACTGGGAGGCGCTGAGCGCCTCAGCAGCGCATTCTGGTGGGTTTAGTACGTGTCCCAGCATACGTTTCACGGGGTTACGCTGCCCCCTGCCGGGCGAGGCACAGGCGCCGGCAGAGCGGCCCGCCCGCGCTCCCACCCCTCCGATTCAATGCAGCGCTCACTCAGCTGAATCACGGCCAACGGCGGTAAAAAAGCGGCCCGCCATCATCGCGTCTCACTCAGGCTAATTCACAATGTGACTTAATTTGGCGTGCTGGCCACAGTGTGGGCCAATAACGCCGCTTTGATTCGTATCCCGCGACAGAGGACGAGATCATGTGCCTCATGAGAGTATGGCTGTTTGATGCTTTCCCAAAGCACAAGAAATACAAGAATGCAAAATACTGCATCTGGTAAACAATGCATACAATAGCCTAAGCTAAGCTTTTTAACTGATGCTCTCTTGTTTGACGTACAGGTTTATTCCACTGCACAAAGTGCTGCACCTGTGTTGGCATATGTCTTGACGTGTCTGCACGTCCTCCACAGTTTCTGTCGGTGATACGCTCCGACTCGCTCACTCTGGAGATCATGCGACAAGACGAGGGCACCGTGTTTGCGCCCAACAACGACGCCATGGCCAAGTTCACCGGAGACCGCAACTACCAGCTCCTCAAGTACCACATGGGTGAGCTTCTCTGCTGGCTTCTTAGTTTTCAAATCATCATTACAGCAATGCCAGCGCTACCTGCGTCCTCTTGTTTTTCTTTTCGATGAACCCCACTTTTCTGTACTACATCTGTCTGCTAATTTCGTTCCTGCCACGATAATATTTTGTCCTGATTTGCTGGAGTCTTAATGAATGATACATTTATTAATGCTTTCAAAGCTAGGAGGAAAACGAATTTTGAATGGTGAATGTATATTGGATTGCAATGACATTACATATTCCATTCAAGTTTTGTTTCGCCTGTTTTTCGAAGACTTAATATGTCTGCCATTTACTCTCTAAATATGTCTGCCATTTGCTCTGGCACCAGAAACTCTGGACAACACACATTTTCGTGACAAGAAAGGAATTAGGAACATATATTCGTAAGCATACAATTAATAGCAGTTGGATCTGATCAATTAAAACGTCGATATCCTCCACAGTGCATGGTAGTTATCCAGACTCATCGCCAGGGTTCTGGATAGCACTGTTTCAAGAAAAATAGTTTTGAAAAGCCACCCTCATTCAATGGGCTCGCGTGTGTAATGGGAAGGGCCTAGTGCCGCGGCATGGTATTGTCTTGTGCGATGCTGCAGTCCCCGGGACTGTGACATTCTTGCGTACGGCGGCACAGCATGACGAATTCAAGAGAACTCGCCTCCCGTTGGACACTTGAAGTGGCACGGTCCACAAGAGAACAGCCGTGCTTAGGGGCCGTTCATAAATTACGAAACGCCAAGTGAGGCAAGGAGATGGGGGCGTCAGCCGCAGCATCATGAAGCATTCCATATTGGCGTCGAAAGCGTTACTTGGGGGAAGGGATAAAAATGACAAAACATGCGTCACGTAATTTATGGACTGTCCCTAACCTTCCCTCCGAGTGTTTGACACGCTCAGTCCTAGTCAATTGTAGATCAGTTTTATAACGTACTTTTTGCTTTAAGGTCAATAATTTCTATGCATTCATGCATGTCGGGCTTAAGGGTATATGGGGAGTTGGGAAGGAAAAGGGAACCTGCGATGTGTCTTTTTCCTCTAATTACTCCGATGCTGATCAGATTCAATACGAGCTCTATACTATAATTATTTTTCCGAAACGAGATTCTGATATTTTCACTTGACGTCCAAAGTTTCACACTTATGGAGCAGCACACGGATAGCATGCATGTTTGGCAATAATAAGCTCTTTCCTTTGGTGACCATGAACAAATATTTCGCTTTTTTAAAGATATGATACAAATTCAATATATTGAGCATGGGTGGAAATTCTGGGAGTTGGATGGTCAAGAAGCCCTGGATTTTGGGTTTCCCATAGACTTCGTATAGGGCTTGTATTGCCGTGCCAGTGTTAACCCACCCAGGACTCCCCCTGGATCGAGGAGAGATATCCAGCCATGATATTGAGCACCACATTGCATTTTCTAGGGAGATTACCAAGGATTATAAAAAAAGTTGAAACATTATTTTCTGCTCCGTTCATTTTTTTCAACCATCCAACAAGAACTAGTCAGAAATATATAATTGAGGACTTTGTTCAGCGCGTGAAATCTCTGAAGCTGAGCTAAAACCATACGCCACCGAGTTCTTAGTTCAGGGAACCGGTTTCTATCTAGTTTGTATTGTTTTAATGCCGGAAATCGTCCAGCAATTCCTCTCACGGCCGGACAAGAAAATGTTCGGCACTTTGAGCAGTGACCAGAAAACTGGACTCGTTTGGTCAGCAAATAAGCGTTTACCTATATTCGCTTCTCAGTGATTTCTAAATATGTTGATGTCCGAAATGCTGTCTAACAAGTAGTTAGCAGACCATCTTAAGATATTTCACCGAAACAAAGCACTATCGCCACTTCTCGAAACCATTCCAGCGATGCAGCTACTCTATTGTTCACAGTGACACCACCAGTTCCGTGTGTGCGGTTTTCCAGTGAATCTGGCTTTGTCGCTGGACCAGCTTCGCTCGGAGCGGACGGTGCTTACCCGGCTGAAGGGGAACCAGCCGCTGTTCGTTGCCTCACTCCAGAACGGCGACACGTTCGTCAACAACGCCAGGATCGTCAGCGGGGACCACGGCGCTGAATCGGAGCGGAGCCCGCAGAATCAGGTCCTAGCACCTAGTCCATGTTCGGATGCGTGTGTGTGTTAAGGTTTTAGGGCGCCTCAGCTGCTGGGGCAATATAGCGCGCCATGTTCGGATGCGTCGTTAGAGATTCGCTCCCCGTGCTCTGCTGCCAAACCGTACACGTGACGGAGTTTTATCCTTTCCTAGGTAGGTTAAATGGGATGGAGGTGCCGGTCCGTCGCATCCGGACGCTACTTTTGTCAAACATGTGGAGGACCTGCTGTGGATGTGGTTTCAGATTATTTGGTGGTGCCCAGGTATCCCCAATAAGATGTCAAATACGTTTTGAATACATTTTAGATTTATGTTTTTATCGTATTGACATTTTACAAATCCAAGTACTGGAACCATTTGATAATCAGTAACAAAACATACTCTTAACCCGCACCCCACCGGGGGTCCGGCGCCACCTTCGTCTCACCGGGGGGCATCGATGCTCCCCTCTAACTCCGAAAATATTGGGGTTAGCACAGATCTCCAAAATGCATCAGAAAGCTCGCGTAAATTCAGTAAGAAATTAATTTACATGTTTAAGCGCTCAGGTCAATGATTTGACCTCCAGAGGTCAAGTTAAGTCAAGATAGGCTATTTTCACTCACATATGCAATGCTTAAGTAAACTGGGCATAACTCTTTTGCCATTAGAGCTATTAAGATCTGGTAAACTACATTGGATAGGAAAATGTCAGACCTTTCTTCGTTATGTGGAAAGTAATGACGTTCCACCAGTGGTTTGACCTCCAGAGGTCATCTCGTGACCTAATGTGACCTGAGGCCAGGAAGGTCAGAAAGTGACCTTGCCGTATATCAAAGGAAAGCCAGTGACGAAACATACACGATGATGTTTGATTCAGCGGTTTAGCTTAATTAGTTCAAAAGTTACTGGGAAAATACTGTTTTTGACCCCTGGTGACCTTGGATGACCTTGGAGAGGTCAAAAGGCAAATATGGCCCCTGGAATCCGTGACAGGGTGTCCAAGAACAATTTTCTAAACATTCCGAGAATTTTCTATCGTTTTTGGGCTTTTAGATCATAAGATAGCTTTTCCCTGTCTTTTTTCAATGGGAGAGGTCACCTTGTGACCTGAGCTCAAGTCACAAAACCGAAAAATCCCAGATATACATCTTGTAGACTGTGAAGGGGCCATAAAGTGTAGGAAGTTTCAAAGCAATCGATTAAGAAATGTAGCTCTTATAGAGCTCAAAAGTTTAAGCGAGGTGACCTTTGTTTGACCTCGCCTGGTGACGTGGCCTTGGATGCCCCGGGTAAACAATTTCAGAGATGGTGGGAAAATGATGGGGTGAGAGGAAGATTCCTCAACCGCAGTGCTGCGCCTCGTCGTTTTTCTGCTATCCCGAAAAAACCTGAGGGGGCCATCGAGGGCCCCCGGTGGGGTGAGGGTTAATCCCAGGACTGTTCACATTCGGACTGGTCACTATCGGCCCCTGCTCCCGCAAATCTTGTGTATTTTCCCCTACGTGGCTAAATTGGATATGGTTATCCGAAGAAAAGTCGGTGGCCTGGGCCCCTTTGCTCTATCTCAGCGCTGACACCGCGGCAGACTCTGGGGAGCAGCGCTCAACTACGTCTCTCGTGGGATCGTCCTGAAATAAACGCCTTAGAACAATTCTGAAATAATCTAACGCTGCACCATCTCGGATGCAATTTTTTTCTTCGCGCCCTCAGAAAAATAATGATCCAAAGAAACCCCCTTTCTCGAAGCCAATGTTTCAATTTCTAAGCTCTATATGTCACCAAGCTCGTTGTCAAAACTTCTAGGCTCCTCAAACACTCATAGGCGGATCCAGGATTGCCGATCTGGGGGCAACTTCCGGGGAGGGGGTGCCAGCCGGACCAGGGAGGCGCCACCTTTGACGCGCAAAACCTATCAGGTAGGCGCAAAATCTAGCCCTGTTCCAGCTGTCAGCACAGTTTTGTCAGCAGGACCTCTAACCTCTCCTCCAGAAAAGTAACATCAGCGCCATAATCGCCTCTTGTTTGTGCTAAGCAAAGGGAAATTAAACCTTTAAACCATATAAAAAATATTAGGCTGCACTTCGTGCACTTACGGTTTTTCATCAGCACAAACAGCAGGCCGTCAGCCCGTAAAACCTCTAGAACTAGTTCCCGGGGAGAGGCTACAGTCCTGTGACGTAGGCGCAACGCGGCCCGCTGATTGGTGCTGACAAAACTGTGCTGACAGCTGGAACAGGGCTTCTATCTATTGCTGGGCGCCGATTTTCGCAACCTAAGGGGCGGGGGTGGGTGGAAAGCGACATTTCAGGGGAGCGCCATCGACCTTTCAGGGGAGGGGCGCCGCGAGCATTTCAGGGGGCGCTGAGGGTCGATCAGGGGAGCACGTGCCCCCTGGATCCACGTATGGCCTTAGAATAGAACATGTATGAACGGATGAAATGGTACGGCTGACAATGGTACGGCTGACAGAGTTCAAGTGTAACATTACGATGGACGGACTTGGCAGTGATTAATTTGTCTATGGGGGGAGGCTCGCCAGAAAAATGCTGTCAAATCTCTCCATAATAAATTGTTTGTTTCTGACATAATTTTGTATCAGTAGGTACTGCACATCATCGATGAGGTACTCCAGCCGACCATTCCGAATCAACGGAGCTCAAACTTCTTCAACCCCACAGCTCTTGACCTGATGGTTAATTCGGACAAGTACTCTCTGGAAGGCACTGCAATCGGGTAAGTGGCTAAGCCTGTTGATCATCACTATACGTTTTGGCAGTCATAGTCAGATCATCGATATAAGGTTTAATTAAGATCTTACCAAATCGATCTGATTATCATATCTATTTCATTTACCTCACACTATGCCTAAAGAAAATGTTTTTACTGAAATTCTCTTGGATTTCTTGTAGCCTTTCAATCTAGTATACAATATCTGGCACGTTGTTTAGAGAACGTTCTGAGTATGTTATTATTATAATCTATTCCGGTTAGAAAATGAACACATTAATGACCTTTGTTTGGGATATTTGTTTTTCAGCGATCATTTCATACCTGTATTTTTTGCCTTTAATGGCTGATAAGGATTTTTCATTTACAATGAATTGCAGTGTATTGCAAATAACTCACAAAAATATTATCACAACCGTGATTTTCATGTTGCAGGAAGTTTACGAGCTATAGGTACTTTGATTTTTCCTTCAGCAAGCAAACACAACTTGCTGGCTAACAGAATGTTGCATAATTCATTCCTGTGGCCATTTTTTGGGAAAGCTACTTAGTAAACCTTTCTTGACCTCGTAGAACATTATCAAAGCGCCTGTGCAATATTCATTGTTTCATTCTGCTTTAACTGCTTATCTTTGCATGCTGCTTCCAGCAAGTTCTATCAGAAAGTACAAGAGCACACCAAAATGGAAGTGTTCAACTCAAGAGGAAACCATACGTATTTCATTCCCATCGACAACTATTTTGACGTAAGTTGAGTGGCGTACATGTAAGCTCACTGCCGTGTATCAAGTAGCCTGCTGATTAACACGTGCATTGACGGGGTCTGAGCCACCTTCGCTTTGACGCGGGGGGTGGGTACCCGCCCCCCTAAGATCTCGAGAACCACGGTAGGTAGCGAAAAACGGTATGCGGTGTTGGGTAGTCCATCCACTTTTCCATCGAAAACATTTAAACCATTTTTTGTCAGGTCACATTTAAGGTCACGAGAGGTCAAAACATGCCGTCATAGGGATAACATGTAAATTATGGTTTTCAGCCATTGCATCTGAACAAGTAAGGATAGAGCAAAACGACTTGAACTACATGAATCCTCGCAGCAAGTTAAATGAAATGATATATAATTTAACCTTGATAGGTCAAATCAAGGATTTGACCTGACCTGAGGTCAGGTCAAGGTCAAACTATATAAAATGCATATTATTAGAACCGCAAAGCCAAGGCAAGTCTAATGCACCTAAAATAAACGCTCTATCACCATCCGTTACTGAGTTATTTAATAAAAAAAAATTTCCTATGTATTCCCAATGGAGAGGTCATGCCCCGTACCTGACCTTACGTCACCGATATCAAAAATACCGGAACATATTTTAGAGAACTTGGTAGGCTCATTATGTGGTATAAGTTTCAATCGGATAAGTTCACCCTGCTCCGACTTATGCTATCTTAAACTTTTTTGAGGTCAGGTCACTTGACCTGTACTGGTGACCTGACCTTAGATGACCTAACCCTAAAACTTTCACAGAAGTTTTAAAAATGATGGGGGAAAAGGTATGCCAAGTACAGCGGCGCTATGCGCCGCCGTTTTTCTGCTGTTCCCGAAAAACCCGAGGGGACGGGTACCCGCCCCCGTCAATGCGCGTGTTAAAGGAAGGAAGTTTTTCTCTTCTGTTGCACCTCTTAAGCGAACATGTTGGGTCCCAACGAAAGCTTTCACGATTGCTTTGTTCCGAAAAAATAAGTGTTCACTAGTGATTTCTCCAGAGAAATGATGTGTGCTAGAACAGCATGTGATGCTAATTATGAGTGTATTGGCCACGGTTGGAAATTGATGTGACGTTGTTGCCAGTTACCTAAGCATGATCAATACATCATTGCTCCAAAAATAAAGCAAATAGATGCAGGATGAAACCATCTAGCTAGGCGCACCGATACAATGCCAGCCGATCTGGCCTTCTCACAGCCGTCTGACCCATTCCTCACTACGCTGATGTCCTCAGGCGGTTCAGAGCCAGATCGACGCCCAGGTACTGGACGGCCATGTGATCCCCAAGCACGTGCTCTTCACGCGCACCATGGGAGAGGACACCTACCGCACACTGGGGTTCAGCGACATGCTGAAGGTCACCATTCGTCTCCGCAGCGAGCAGCTGCCCGGTCAACAGGGGAGAGGAGTTCCGTGAGTGACCCCTTCACAAGGGAGGTGTCAGGTCAGCAGCAGCTTACTGAACCAATCGCTGTATGACTTTGTTTAGTCCCCACTTGAGACACCCGGTGCGTCCGAATGTGCGAGTTTAATTTGCCTGGCACGTGACCCAGGTGAATTCAACGGGCATGGGCGTGGATTTCTTGACACGCGCATTGACGGGGGTCTGAGCCACCTTCGCTTTTACGGGGGGCGGGTACGCTTTGACGGGGGCGGGTACCCGCCCCCTAAGATCTCGAGAACCACGATAGGTAACGAAAAACGTAAACGGCGTTAGGTAGCCCATCTACTTCTCCATCGAAAATATCTTAATCATTTTTGGTCAGGTCATATTTAAGGTCACGAGGGGTAAAAAACAAGCCGTCATAGGGATAACATGTTAACTAAGTTTTTCGGTCATTACATCTGAACAAGTAAAGACAGAGCAAAACAATTGAAAATATACGAATCCTCGCAGCAAGCCGAATTGAATGATATATAATATGACCTTGTTAGGTCAAATCAAGTATTTGACCTGACCTGAGGTCAGGTCAAGGCCAAATTATATAACATGCATATCATAAGAACTGCAAAGACAAGGCAAATCTAATGAAGTTAAACTAAACGCTCTATCTCCATCCTTTACTAAGTTATTCAGTTAAAACTATTTTCCCATGTATCTCCAATGGAGAGGTCATGGCTCGTACCGGACCTTGGTTCATCGATAAACAAATTACGGGAACATATGTTAGAGAACTCGGAGGGGCCATTATGTGATATCGAGTTTCGATCGTATAAGTCCACCCTGTTCCGACTTATGCTATCTTAAACTTTTTTGAGGTCAGGTCACTTGACCTGTACTGATGACCTGACCTGAGATGACCTTTACCTTTGAAAAATGTTGTAAACATGATGAAAAAAGATATGCCAAGTACAGTGGCGCTACGTGTCGCCTATCTCCAAAAAACCCGAGGGGGCGGGTACCCGGCCTCCCGTCAATGCGCGTGTAAAAATAACGGGGTGCCCATTTTCAAAACAATGTCAATAACTACCATAATATGGGGTAATAACCTGATAAAAAGTGTAGCCTTCTTGCAGGCCTGTTGAAGAACGCAAAACTTATTCGAAATACTTGAAATGAAAAACAAAAAATAAAGGATATTTTAATACTACTTCAAGGTTTCATTGGGGATGCCCAGTCACCCCCCCCAAAATATATAAATCCACACCCCTGTTAACAGGTCTATACCGCAGGCTTTGCAGCAGCTTTAGATTATGAAGAGTTATAATATTTTTGGGCGGACGTGAAAAGAAAACATTCATCGATTCGTGTAAGGTAGCGTACTTAAAAAAACTCTGTCAGTTATTTGCTGCACCGGGTCTAGCTTTTCACCTTCATACAAGCTGAGAAATTCGAAAGTTCATAAAAAGTCACTGAACCCACCTAGGTTTATGGTGTCTTGGACTTTACCTAGTTGCATCTCAGTATTTCTCTACAAGTATCTTATTGCTGTGACTGTTAGACGTGATTCATTTTGTATTTCCATGTTTAAAGCATTAGCCCCCGTATACTTTATATTTTTATTTACTTCTTTTTCCCTGTCAGAGATGAGATGTTTTGCATGCAAAATATTCCCAAGTTCATTTCTGGTTTGATTTTTTTCATTCCATTTGACTCTTTCCCATTACATTGGTTTATTTTCTCATTACCGCTTTACTGCTATTTATATCGCTGCCTTACTATTGATAGGTTGTGGGACAAATTATACCATTGACGTTGAGTCCTTTGAAAGTATAGTCCTGCAACAAATGTGCAAACCTGTGTAGTCTGATACCGACGCTACCAAGCAGGACTCCCAATCTCTATTTCGCTATCCTCTGTGGGACTTGGTCCCAACACTGACGGCAGGACCCCAGAATGGACAAAATCCCGGAATTGGTTCGTGCATTTTTACAAATAGATTACTGTTAATATTATCAATCGCTTAATAGCTATAAAATATTAGTCAAGGTTGGACAAACAAGCGGTACATCACTGATTTCAGCATTACACCTTAAAACTACCGCCGGAGTACAGAGATCACCTATTACTTCAGCTCAGAGCCGATTGACATTAGTCATTGCTGCTGTAGCAATAGTTAATCTCCATGTACCCGGCTATTGAAAACACCTGGCCCGGGCACGGATAGATACCCCTCACCGATGCGCTGTTTCTGATATATGCGGCTTAACTGTTTCTCTCTTTTCTCTTTCGCTGATCACAGCGAACCTTTCCTTTGCACCCAGCTCGTATGGACCCGGCCTCTTCAGAATCCCTGGCGCAGCGCACCGGCAGACTATGTAAGTTAACTGGTTTCATCACACCCTGGCTAATTTTGTTCAATGACGAGTAGGGCGCTTGATCGATCGACCAAATGCTTCACGTGCTTGTTCGCTGTGCTCAAAACGGTCAAAATCCTACTGGGTCATCTTGGTCGGTGACATACCTTCTGAACAAAGACAGTATAGGACCAAAAATATCCTCCCTGATCTCACCATCAATGTGACTGAATATTTGTTACATGTTTTGGACCAAAACCTCACATGAATATTTGTTACATGTTTTGGACCAAAACCTCACATGAATATTTGTTACATGTGTTGAACCAAAACCTCACATGAATATCTGTTACATGTTTTGGACCCAAACCTCACAAAGTTTCCTGATATTTCCATATTTTTTCTGCGTTTCCACCAATGGCTAATACTAGGCTCCCTAGATGATTTCAACTTTTCTTCAATCATAACTTCAATATTTCATTCATGCTTTCCGGCCCGCAAATATTCAGCGACATAATTTACAAAGGTTCCTGGAACCCTGTCACCGGCACCTGCCCCCCTTCCCCTCCCTCGTCCAGTACCGTGCAGACTTAGCACGGTCGATATGGACTGTCGTCTGGGTAGTTGCGCGTTGCTAAACAGAAGCAGACTAGCATGCCTGTGTGGCGCCAACTCTGCAATCAACAGTGGAACGCGTAGCTAGCCAGGCTTGCTGTGGTCCTAAAGTGCACACAATATTCTGGTATGCAAGTAACGGATGCTGATTTTGGCAAATGCCAGGCTATATGCTGTGCACAGTGCGTTACCTGCCAAAGGAGGATCCCCGAATAATCCTCCCGGCGTCTGCTAAATTCACCCTGGACCCAACTGGTGCCCCTCAACCAAAGTGCCCCTCCCGTCAGAAGTTCTGTGTCCGCCTATGTGCAGTGGAAGCCTGAAGCACTAGGTTTTTATAACGCACCAGCTGCTAAGACCGTGCGGCGTCACCAACTATCACTCTGTTGGAAGGGTATATTGGGGATGAAGAAGTCCTTAGGGGTTGTTCGCATATGACGTCAGGACCCGAAGGGGAGTGACCTAGCATGTTCTGACTTTCACTCACGAATTGAGGGGAGTGATGATTATTCCCTCGAAGTGATGATTACTGACGGGAGGGTGGGGGCTGTACACGGTCCAGAGATATGAGTGAATTCTTTCAATTAGTCGGTTTGTAGAGAACAGGCTGCTAATTTAATATTCCATATTCAACTATTGGTGTAGTCACTGTATTTTTCTGTTGGTACAGAAGATATATGTGTTTCTTTCGAACCGCAGACTTGAGTTGCACTACTCATTATTGCAGTAATGTATCCAAAACCTGATAAATGCCCATAGTTGGAGGGGAGGGGCAAAGGGGCCAAAATCGTAAAGACATATTGGTGTCGAAGAAAATCGGCAAGGATCAGCAGTTTGAGGGGATAATTCCTTTTTATCGCCCGCGGATCCATGCCCAAATGTATCAAGCCATGAAACTAGCACGAAAATATGAAATAGTGAATATGTCTACCTTCTATACCTTTTGCTTGTCGCACCTTTACCGTTGTCACCATTGGTTTTTAAGACTGAGGAAAGCTTTGTTGACGAGAGAGGGTTTGGCAATTGTTGACGCTTGCTAATGAAGGGGGAGGATAGGGGGAGGTCAGTCATTTACTGAAGAATGCTGACAAAGAAGGTGGAGGGGGAGTCCAAACACTTATTCCGTATTCCCGCCCGGGATTTGAACCCGGGTCAGTGGCATGGAGGCTTTCCGCGCTACCACCGCGGCGCCGCATCCCCGTCCTATGTGCACTGTGCAGTAGTCTTTTTTATTCCGAAGTGGCTAGGGCAGTCGTCTTCTGTTTATCAGGTAATGCTATAAACTAGACGTTTGAATGGTCGAATTTTAAATTGACTGCCTAATGCATTTTGAGACTGCTTCTATCTAGGCTTCTGGTGGATCACATGCTTCAAACAACCTTTTTATATTTCCGACATTCTTTTCTAAGTACGTTCTATTTCGCTTCGCACGTTATTTTACGTAATTTTTTGCTGGCTAAAATCGTCATTGCACGAGATGACCCGTTTAATTGTTTTGTGTTGCACCATCATCTCCATCACATTCAAGGTAACGTAGCTATATTTGGAAGATAGCCCTGCTGGCTAGTCAGCCTCGTGTATTTTTGTGAAAACTTACGTCCTTGTAGCAGCGGATCCCAAGTCGATTCCCCAGCTTCGGGCAAGGGCGGACGCAGACCCGAGTTTTTTTTTTGGGCAAACCCATGTCAGCCTCTCCTCCCGGGGGGGGTGGGAGCGAATATTTTTTTCTCTACAGACCTAGTGTAAACACCATTTTTCAGTGTTCGACAGACCTAGTATAAGCTACCTCTCCAAGTGCATGATCGATCTCCGGGGGGAAGGGGTGGGAGCGAACATTGTTTCCCTCTAGAGACCTAGTGTTAACACTTTTTTTTAAAAATTTCCCGGCGTTTGGGGGGCCAAAAGATAGTTCGCCCCCCTCCAGCGCTTGGGGGAGGCATGGCCCGAATGGCCCCCCTGCGTCCGCCAATGGCTCCAGGTGTGCAACACTTGTTTCCACCCTCGTGTACGATTGTCTCTGGTGTTCCACTGAAGAGGCGCGAAACCCCACACTCTTGGGTAACATCCTCCTCTATTGTGCCAAAAACGAGGTGCAGAGCACCACGCTATCAGGTGGTACCCTTCTCTACAATTGTCTCCGCTATACCCCAGACCCGTTACAGAGCACCATGGTAATGGGTGGTACCCCTCTATACAATGTTCTCCGCTCTTCCCCAGACCCGTTCGTTACAGGACCATGGTATGGGTGGTCCTTTATGTTTCGCTTCCACCGTTCGGCACCATGGTAATGTGTCCCTCTACATGCTCCGCTCTCCCGACCCGTCGTTACGGCACCATGGTAATGGGTGGTCTTAAATGTTCTCCCTTCCCCGACCCGTGTCGCACCATGGTATGGGTGGTACCTTTAATTTCTCCTTCCCGTTGTGCTGGTATGGGTGGTCCCTTTAATGTTCTCCGCTCTCCCGACCCGTGTCGGCACTGTAATGGGTGGTCCCCTTTCATGTTCTCCGCTCTCCCGACCCGTGTTACGGCACCTGGTTGGGTGGTACCCTCTATGTTCTCGCTTCCCCGACCCGGTTCGGCACCTGGTATGGTGGTCCCTTTGTGCCTCCCGACCGTGTCGCCTGGTATGGGTGGTCCCCTATGTCTCCGCTCCCCCCCTGCACTGGGTGCCCACTCCGTTCCCAGACCGGTTACAGGGCACTATGGCATTGGTTGGTACCCCTCTGTACAATGTTGTCCGCTGTGTCCCAGACGAGGTGCAGAGCACCACCCTGCTGGGTGACATTATGCGTCCAGCTGGCTCTGTGCTGTCCCGACTGGTGCGGCCCAACATTGCTGTAAGAAACGGGGTCGTCCACCTCATCCAGAAGCCGCTGATGGTGATGGACGGCAACGTGCTCCAGTTCATACAGGCAAGCTGATCTCCATTCTGTCTTAACGCGCTGGCTTACAACTATGTGACTCGTGTAACTAGCATGCCCTCATAAAAACATAACGACTGTAATCCGGCAGCGTCAACTCAGAGACCCTTTCAAACTTGGCCACTTCAGTATTTCAATGAAGGAAAATTGGATGTCCTTAGCTCATATCATAAAGAATTAGCTGGCTGTTTGGGATATGGGTGAGAAGTCTAATAACATGCACAGACAGTAAGTGTCTGCAGAAGAATGACCACTTCCTGATAGTTCTTCTGTGTGTTATCAGGAGGGCGCATCAGATCGGTTTCAGCGTTTCTACAAGCTGCTTCAAGTGCACGCCAGCGACTTCATCGAGAAGCTGATGACGGCGTCTTTCGTCACACTCTTCATTCCCTCCAACCAGGCCTTTGAAGACGTGGATCAGGCCAGGTGCGGTCACAGCCGATAGGGCATCTTATCCGTCTTACCTTGTCGCCTCCACTATTTGCGTTTTTGCGTTTATCACCAGTGACGGCAGAAATTTCCAGTAGCTGCAGGGAAGCTGACTTAATGCTAGCTATGAGAGGCCCGTTGGAGAGAGCTGCCAAAAGTTTTGGCTAATATTTAATAGTTTAGGGACGCGTCTTAGAAATTCCATGGAAGGCCCATTGGAGAAAGCTGCCAAGTGTTGGCCAAGATCTTATAATTCAGAAAGGAATCTAAGATGGTGAGACTGCCCTTCTTCGTCATTTAGGGCAGAGTTCAGCCTCATAGTTCCACCGCTCTCATGGTCTTCTGTCAATTTTACAACTACGCCTCGTGTCTAACAGTGATTTTTGTGACGTTATGTCGGCTACACCACTCTATAGTGATCAGTCCACTTGTTTCTTCACCGCGTGCACCGCAGGCTCTCCGAGATCGAGAAGTCGCCGGAGAAGCTGAAGTCTCTGCTGAGCCTGCACTTGGTGAATCAGATGGTCAGCACCAGAAGCGTTCGGGATGCGCCGCAGAGACAGGTGACCACTCGGAGGATGTTCTTCCGCCAAAGGGCCGGTGCGGACTCAGGAAAGCAGGGTCGGTCTTGTTGCCCAGCACTGTTTATATGTGGGTACAAGTGCATACATACATACGTATATTCGGCTCCGAGTAAGCCGTATTCGCAATGTGCACGAAGTTCTATACGGGCGCCTGTCAAACTACATTGTGACGCTAACAGATCAGGGGAGATGGAGGGGGTGACGTTTGTCCCTCAACTATGCCATTTTGCTGATTAAAGACAAAAAAGTTTTTCACGTTCTTTCGTCCCTGCTGGCCCTCCCCTCTCAGCACCACCCGTCCACGTCTGCCACTGCATCTACACATTACTGCAATGGCAAGGGCTGCCTCGAATATTCCTATATTCTGTGCACCATCACTTGAGAACAATGCCTCTGTCGCCACTGCCTTGAATTATCTTCAGATGGATCGGGCGACACTATAACCCGTGCGCGCGGCAGGGCGTGTTCAGTGTGGATTCGGACGCCCCCGGCCGTCCGCTCTACCTCTCCGTGTGGAACAAGGACGGCCTCCACCCGACGTTGACAGTGGCAGGCGGCGGCACTAATGCCACCGTCGTCGTACCCGACATCAAGCCCGACAACGGCATCGTGCACATCATCGACCGGATCCTGGGCGTGCCGTACGACTCCGTCCGCGAGAGACTCGCTGAAGACCCTCTCCTCAGGTGAGGGTGGCGTCGGCTGGGCTCAGGCTTCTCCTGACTGTCTCTTCCGCGCTGGTTCTTACTGACCTCCAGATGTGTCAGTAAGGCGTAAGGGTCACGGGACCCCATTTCTAAATCGCATGATGTATGTTTTGAAAGATAAGCTCTACGAAGGCTTCGCCCCCTTTAGTGGGGATCCGTCCCGCATGGGCAGATCTAGGATCTCTAAATAGGAGGGGGCAAGGTCAGAGAGCATCCATCCAGAATAGGGTGTGCCAATTTTGGGCAGCAAAGCCTATCAAGTATGTAGATACTATCGCAGGCGCGCCGATATTGGCATCCTGGAGGGGTGGGGGAGGGGGTGGGAAACAAACGCTCAGGGGGTTCCCTTGACCTCTCGAGGGGGGGGCACCGTAACCATTTCAGGGGTGCCGAGGGCCGATGGGGTAGGGGGCAAGTATCCCCTGCTTTCTCCTTCCCTGGATTTGCCTATGCTGCCTCGGCCCAACGCTAAAATCAACTCTCCCCATGTTAAGTCAATGGGACAGCACAGTGCGTGTCTCACGAAAATGCTGCCACATCCTGGAGCTGAAATCGATTCTCCCCATGTTAAGTCAATGGGACAACACTGTGCGTGTCTTGCAAGAACTGTGAGGACGAGAAGAACGAAAGCCTACTTACCGCCATTTTTAAACATCTACCAACATATATAATTTACTTATTTAACTAACTTGTTGATTTTATTTCATGCTGCTGCAAAAACAATAAAGATGTATATAAAACAAATATTACAAAATGTCCTGGGTCTGGGACAAAATTAGTTTTAACTGCACGCCTTAGCAAAAAAGACATACATGTGACTGACAACCATCTTAGAAAGATAGAAATATAAATTTATGTATACATGTCTTATATATATATATATATATATATATATATATATATATTTTTTTTTTTTTTTTTTTTTTATATATATATATATATATATATATATATATATATAGCTGGATAGATAGATAGTGAGATAGATAGATCGGAAAATAACATTAAAATGAGCCCATGGATGTAATTGTATGAATTATTCGCTAGTTTTAGCTCCCGCAGTTAACACATTTCAAACACATTACAATTTAGTTTACCTACAACCAGAGAAAAAATAAGAGTGCTAACGACGAAACTACGAACTTAGGGTGTGTCACTAAACATGTCTTAAGTTGGTCATCAAAAAAGTACTTTGTTGTGCTCTGTATCGGTTGACCCTGTGCGGGATTAAAAGGCCCTCTGATGAACTGGGTAAGTATTTATCACAGGGATGCCAGTCTTTACCAGCAACGATGGTTGCTCACAAACCATTTTCACAGGCACCGGCTCTTTCATGCCATGTTGGCTCGTTCAGATGGGAAGACCTTAGATGGGTCAATTTGTACACTTCGTTGGTGCTTTTCAGTCCACGCCGACAACCACAAAACTAGACTAGAGCTGGAGCGCACTTGTTAAAGTCTTTCCCAATGCGCAAACATCACTAACATGATTCCAGCAAAACCGTGGGTTTTGAGACGGAGAATTTCATGGATAAACGGGAATGTGTTGTTCAGTAGTTTTCCAGGTATATACATTAGACCGGTGAAAAAAACGTTGATCCTCATGGCTGTTTTTGTTCCTTGCCTAGTCAGTAATAAATCCATAAAAATTCAGGTTAATAGATCTATGGCAAGTGCCCGCGCCTTGATCTTCCCATTTTCCATTAGTGGCCCCATTGCCTTGCAAGGGGCCACTAATTCAGTATTTATTCTAGCATTTTTTTCGGGCCATTTATTTTCAGGGGCCATTATTTTCAGTATTTGACCTAGCAAGGTCATTTTATATATCACTCGATTTGCAATGATGAGAGGAATCTAATAATCCCAAAATATTTCCCTAAGTCTTCTCTGAGAGAATCTATAGGGGAAAACTAAACTCCTCCACTATTAGTCTATGGAAAAGTAGTTGACCTCTGGTGATCTCAATATTGACCTGACCTAAAAATGTTCCTACATCTTATTTGTCCTATTAGGACTAAGAGGATTTATAACCAGCATTTTTAGGCCAGGCCAATATTGAGTCACCAGAGGTCAAAGACTTTCCCATAGGCTAATAGTGGAGAAGCTTAGCTTTTCCCCTCTAGATTCTCTCAGAGAAAACTTAGGGAAATATTTAGAGCTCATTAGATTCCTCTCATCATTGCCAACCGATTGATATATAATATGACCTTGCTAAGTTAAATACTGAAAATAACCTGACCTTCCCTTGCAAGGCAATGGGGCCACTAATGGAAAATGGGAAGATCAAGGCGCGGGCACTTGCCATAGATCTATTGACCTGACTTTTTATGGGTTTATTTCTCACTAAGCAAGGAACAAAAACAGGCATGAGGAGCAAATTTTTTCTCTTTTTTTTCTTTTTGGACGGGTCTAATATACATACATTCATTTTACGGCCCTCACTAGTCAGTCAAACCTGCAAGAGTAAGGCGCGAGGCGCTGGGAATCGTAACATCCCTCCAGGCGCTAGAAGCCGTGAAATGGCTTCTTCCCTTCAGACGCGAGGCGCCGGGGAATCGTTCCATCCCTTTAGGCGCGAGGCGCCGGGGAATCATTCCATCCCTTTAGTCGCGAGGCGCCGAGGAATCGTTCCATCCCTTTAGGCACGAGGCGCCGGGTAATCGCTTCATCCCTCCAGCCCCTCAGACGCACCAACTGAGCGCCGATGAAGTGACGTCATTCTAACGCGAAGTTTGCATTGGTAGATGAAGGTGATATTCGGGGCTCGTAAAACTGGGAGAGGTGTCAACACAGAGATTATGAGAATAGCATTGCGCTGACATTCACGTTTGATTATTTTTTCCATGAAGCGGATTTTAGTCCCAAAAAGGCTCGACTCTCAAAAGCTGCTGAGATTGATAGTGTTACTGTATTCAGGAACAGTGGGTCGAGTGTAATTAGGAAGAAAGTACAAAATGAAGTGTCGCTTTTTGTGCACTGTTAGCTGCACTTAACACGTTGTGGCATTTGTTTTTATGTTTGACACGTGCTGATAAAATCAAAACAAAAGCCTGAGACCTAACACGTTTGGAGAACTACCTCAATGTTTTTCACCAGCATTGTTGACAGGCTAACAGCTTTTCTGACCTCTGCCTACAGCTCCACCAACCAGCTGTCTGCCCGGAGCGGTTTCTCAGCTGGCTTGAACAGCGGCGAAGAACCTGTGACGCTTCTGGTGCCCTCCAACACCGCCTGGGAAAGAATCAAGGTCCAGCTGTCAGATGCATACAACACCATCTTTTCTGGAAAGGCACCAGATCAGGTAAGACTTTGTATCTGGCAAGCTGATGTGCTCTCATGGATCCTGTGCTCTCACGGATCTTTTCTGCCTCATGCGTATCAACCTCGCTGGCATCGTTACGTCCGTGGATTTCGAATGCTTACGACTTAGGAGTTAGGACACTTTACGGGGCGAGTTCGGATGCTCTGCGGCAGAGGTCGAAAAATATGAGAACTTTCTAACAATATTGGTGACTAAAATCTATCAAGTCGGTGATAGAATAGGCAAGATTGTGCTCACCTCAGCGTGAGACGTTAACGCTCGAGTCTGTCGATACGATACTCATTTATGATTTAGAAAGACTCAAAGGATCTGGCTGTGTCGTATGGCTACACATCTGACTAGCAAAACTGTTTGAGGTGAAATCTGTGGAATCTTTATTTTTCATCAACAGTTCAGGATTGATGAAACTAATTTTTTTACACATATTTACCATGAACTGGACAAAAGATCCATCTCTTTTTGGTGCCAAACCAAACCAAACCTCTTTGGTCACACATGTTTGGTTTTCAATGCCGTTGGTGATGCTTGGGCTCTTTTTCCAACCGCTTTTCTACGACTTACTGAACGAAGGGCACTACAAGGCACCACAAGTCATACCCTTTATTTATCTACCCATGCCAATCCATACATTTTGCCATGTTTTTTTGTGACGGGATTGCAGGAACTATGTTTTACTCCCTCTGCTAACATATCAGCCTCTGCCACTGGGTCTTTTCTCGGACAAAAAGATGTAGCAATATCCCTGAAAACTGCATTATAGCAGTGAATCGGCTTTGGGTATGATACTTCTGCACGTGTCAGGTAGTATTCTCAGTAACAACCAGTGCGGTTTCCGCAAAGGCCGGAGCACGGTGGATCACTCGGTGTCCCCGGATACATCAGTGCGATGTGCGTTCAGAGATGGGCGACACTTTGGAGCCGTGTTCTTTGACGCCATTGCCGCCTATGATACAGCGTGGCGACATGGTATCCTGTTAAAATTGTATCTAGTGTGGTATTCGCGGCCAGATGGGTCTTTTTATGAAGAACTTCTTGACTGATAGGACTTCTCGCATCAGGATCGGTGGCATGTACTCCAACGCATTTTACCAGGAAGAAGGCATCCCACAGGGAAGCGTTTCAAGTATTTTTCTCTTCGCTTTAGCCATAAATGACGTCACAACATCCCTTCCATCATCCATATAGAGTTCCATATTCGTGGACGATATTGCAGTATGGACAAAATCTTCAACAACATCTTCACTATCACGACAATTCCAGCTGGTCGTGGACCATTTGGAACGCTGGAGCGGTAAAAATGGATTATCCTTTTCGACAGAAAATCCTCTGGTGGTCATTGTTGTCGCAAGTGCAGGGCCTGTCCGGAACCAATGGTATCGTTGCGCGACAAAACTATCACTTTCTAACCGACAGCAAAGTTTCTCGGAGTAACGTTTGATAAACGGCTGACATACAACGCACACATTAGGAACATACGTGACAAGTGTTTTAAATCTTTGAATGCCTTGAAATGTGCATTCGTTTATCGTATGGAGATGACAGGAAGACACTTTTCATTCTCTATCGGTCTCTTGTGCGTTCCAAGATGGATTACGCCTGTTTTGTATACGATTCTGCGTCAGAATCAGCTAAACGCTGTTTAGATACAATTCACCATAGTGCTCTTCGAGTAGTACAGGTGCGTTTAGGACAACACCGTGCTCCAGCTTGTTGGTGGAAGCAAATGAACCACCTCTCTCATTGCGACGGCGCCTGCTCGGGCAGTGTTACGCCTATAAGCTGGCACAGTCTCCGTCACACCCAACAAACAACGCAGTTTTCTCGCGGAACATGCTACGGCTGTTTGTGAACATGCAAAGAGGAATCCCACTAAGCGTACGCGTCCAACGTTTCTCGGCCGAAAGTGGTATCCAGCCGCGTGTTGTGACTCAGCGAGCTTTCAGACGTCCCTCCTTGGGAACTTATCTGCCAACAAACCGACATGACTCTCACAGGAAAACCAAACCGATACTATCCCTACTGAATTTAAACAATTGGCGCTCGAACACATCTCACAGTATGCAGATCATGTTTCGTTTTACACTGATGGATCAAAAACTGAAGTTGGAGTGGTGTGCGCTTTGTAACGGATACAATAACAAGACATTTCTCACTTTCATCTTTTGCATCGGTTTTCACCTCTGAACTCACCGCCTTGGATAAAGCTCTATGCCTAATCGAAGTTAGTGATGCAACGAAATACGTTATTTTCACCGATAGCCTTAGAGCATTCAAGCTGTGAGTGGTTATTACCAAGTGATGGACTTGTTTTAAACATTGTCCTGCGCTTAACCCGCCTGCCAGACTGGGCAAATATGTAACACTCTGCTGGGTCCCAAGTCATGTTGGAATACATTGAACGAAGGGCGGACGCAGCGGGCCGACGTGCTTCCGAAGACCCTGCAGGCGTGCGCAACGAATCCCGGCTGATATTTGTACCCATATATATGTACTACCTTCGCAGTGTATGGCAACAGCAATGGAATGATATAATCAATAACAAGTTAAAGTTATCAAACCTGAGATCGGTGAGTGGCCATGCTCGCTGCGGCCTAACCGCCGTGAGGAAGTAGCGTTGTGTCGATTGCGGACTGGCCACACGCTGGCCACTCACCGATACCTGCTTGCGACGAACCTCCCCATGTTAGCGATTGCGGCGCCCTGTCGGTCAAACACGTGCTATCTCGTGCCCGGAATATGCTGACACGGTCTTTGCATTTTGGCTGCACCGCGAGTCCACATTTTATAATTGATCGACCGTACTCCAGTATGGTTGAGCGTGCTGTCCTATCTAGAATCCACTCTACATAATATTTGATCCTGGTTAAATACGTGTGATTTGACAACGTTAGGCGCCTCCCGACTTGTGTCCTCCTTTCTCTCGAACCTTTGAGTTCGCACTCCTCGTCGCTTGTCCGCTCTGTCGGCCCTGGTCCTTCGGCGAGTATGCCCGCCCACCGGCCTGCCGGCGCGCAAACCTGTTTAAATCTGTGATCATGTATCTGCGCTAGAATTTACCACTATGAAGAATCACTTTTTAATGTAAATATTATTTTGCTTTAGACAACTTTACTTTCCACAGACAGACAAAATTATAGGCTTTGACTGCGAAGTGTTATGGTATATGATCTCGGGTTGCGCCCTAAACCAATAACCAAAATCACGTGTAGGTGGTGTTGAGCTTGCATTTGTCTCGGTTTATAGGCAGTGCATATGTTTGTTTGAATGGTATAGGGTTAGGATAACACAATTATGCATGTGTTTTCTTAGCAAAACTGTTTTAAGCTAAGGGTGTTCAATCTTTAATTTTCAGGCGTAGTTTTGGATTGATGAAATGCAAAAGAAGTGTTTACATATATTGACCATGGACTGGACAGAATCAGGTGGGTATAATGTGCTACGCTATCAAAGTAGTATCTCTAACTCAAGATTCCCCTCTCTCTCTCTCTCTTTCCCTTCTTTTTCTCTCTCTCTCTCTCCTTCAGTTGTTTATTAATTCTTCCTTTTTACCCCTTCTTTCTGCTATCTTCCCGATCAATTAATATATCCACCCACATAGCTACCAGTGTGATTGTATGCAAGTCTGCCGAGTCGCGTCCACCGCCGGGGCTTCTCCGCCGTAACCTGGGCTGACCTGTCCAGGTGAAGGCGGTTCTGCAGCGGCACATGATGCGGGGTCACCAGTACACCATCGCGGAGCTGGCGCGACTCTCGGCGGAACACGGCGGCGTGGACATGGTGGAGGGCAAGGTGCAGTTCGAGCACATACCCGGCTCGACAGGTCAGTGAAGCTGCCGTTGGGCCGGACTCGGCTTTGTATTTATAGGGGTAGACTAGGTCGGAAGATCCACTCCACTCACTGGCGTCTTTAGGAGTCCAGTTTGGGAGAAGGCAACCAGACTGTCCTGGTTACCGCGGGGTACGGAAGGACCCCACAACCGGAAGTGCAATTGAGGGGGGAGGGGCGTGCCACTTAAGACTCCATGAATCGGCAAATGACTCCAGCGGTTTTGGGCCTACAATATCCGGCAGATGGTATTGGTACACGAAACGTTTTTCCTCAATAATTGTAAGAGTGGATTTTTCTATGAATTTTTCTTTATTTTTGCAATATTGTTTGTTTTCTTCATCAGTCCCTTGTATTTTTTCAACGCTGTGTTTTCCCGCTGTTTGGGAATCTAACCCTTAGCGCTGAACAATAAACAGGGCTAACTAGACGTCACGGCTCTCCGCCAGACTACCTGGTGAAGTGGGAGAACGTACAGGCGCGTGTGTCACGAGCTGACGAGGAGTGCACCAACGGCTACATCCACGTCATTGACGCCGTGCTGATGGCGGACGGTGATGTGCGCACGAGCGGTGCTGCCGTCAGGGCAGGGGCCGGCCCGGCGGCGGCGCTGCTGGCTGCTTGTCTAGCGTTGCGGCTGTGAGGACGGCAGGGACGTCAGCACGATGGTGCTGTAGCCAGACAGACTCAGTGTCAGCGGCGGCCAGTGTGAGGAGGCGAGAGATCAGTCCAGCTGAGGTGGCAGCTTCAGCTTGTGTGACTGACAGCCATTGGAGGCTGCCCTGCACTGGTCAGTGCTTCTCACCACAGGCGCGGCTTTTGCGGTCACCAGCCTAATATTTCCCTTGCGGGAAAGAATGAGGCACTTCTGGTGATGTCCTCAGCGCCAGTGCCAGTTCAAGTATCCTCGATTAAACGGCTGCGATCGGACATCTAAGCCTGTTACCCGTCAGTTGTCGAGGAGAAGGAATAATATTGATGCTGTGCAGCGTTACATGTCTCCTCGCGCGTAATGGCTTCTCCGCTGCTCATGATAGCGATTTCAGGCGTATGGTCCATTCGTCATTCCATCACAAATGCTGTCCTGAGGCGAGAGGGCACTGTCCGTACACCTGTCTGCTGGACAGGTACCTGATGCATAGGTGGCGCCCTAGGTGGCGCCAAAGTCAGCATGAACGCGTGTGTGCGGAATTTGATATAATATATCATGCATATGATAGGCATAGCCCGCTAAAGACGGCTGGCAATCAGTACTGAATGGTGCGGCTGGGTGGCTACACTTATGCAACCGCTGGCTTCGGTTCTGGCTTACAGAGATGTGTTTATCGTAGAGGACCGAAAATGAGACATTTTACGCTGAATAGACGCGAAAGGCGAACGGGTGAATAATGTGCTTTGCATGTGGTATATATGTGCCTGTGTGTTGCAACTACGAATGCAGTATTGTGACTCCAAGATGTTTGCCGCCAGGAATGAGTAAAACAGAAGAATATATAGATATTAGGCCGCGTGGCTATCACCACGGAATATTACTACTTTGTTCTACATGCTCATCGATTACGTTAAAATCCTTAATGATGATTATATCAGTCGGAAATTGTTTGCCGACACTCCTTTTAGTTTCTGTTCTGAAGAAAAAAGAAAGAGTTATTTCTTTTCTAATCAGCAACGCCTTGAACATAGTGCATATGGGTGGGGCAGGGAAGTCGTGCATTCGAGCCCAGTCGACACAGTGAGTTTTTGATTTTCGTTTTTAACCAGGGCTTCATTGGAAGGTCTCGCAATTTCTACTAATTGAATAACATTAAACATCTCTATAGTTTTATTTATTCTCGAAAGTAGAACAGTAATAGAACAATCGTAAAATCTAGACCTGGTGGCCAAAACATATACCTAAACAAACAAACATAGGTCAAAAAGCTTAATCATAGACTGGTGTCCATGAATTTAGAACTGCTTGTGACTTGTGAGCTTTTAAATCTTGCTGTTATGTTATGGTGATTTCCCTGCGCTGCCAAGCCTCTTGTATTGCCGTACACGTATATAGGCAGGAAGCTAACAGCACCACCATCCGGTTGCGGTATGAAAGTGGCTGACGTTTTACCCGGACATCACTACGCCCAGCGCGCCGATGTCTTCGGCGCCGAGTCCTTGTCTTAACTCGAAGGTGTCCTCAGCGTCGCCTGAATTGCGGACGCCCTGTATCTAGGAGTCAACCCGACAGCATCCAGCAAAGGTTGAAGTAACGTTCCGATCATTTATTTGGAGACCGAAGGAGTAGCTAAAGCCACGGATGCATTGCCAGTGCCACTGATGTCATTGTCATTATATGTTATATTAAAGCGGTGATCATGCATCACATCAACAAGCCAGAATGAACAAGAAATGCTTAAAGTTTTTTTCTCAATCAAACTGAACCGTGGTGGCCCTGTACGGCTCAAGATATTGTCTGCGCATCTGAAGAAAATAAATTCTGGAAAACTGCCATTTTATACTTTGAGCCCGAGGTCCTCGTCAAAGCCCTCCCGAGCTCTTTTCCGACGAGTTGAGTTCTGGTTCGGACGTCATGCTCCCGGTATTTGTGGCAGGAGTTAGAAGATTTCGATGGGCCCCCACTTTATTATGGGAGCCAGAGAGCGCTGCGTAATTAAGATTTGATGCAGAGGACACATCCTGGGGGAGGTGAAAACATGATATGAGTGAGATCCATATCGCAGTGTCCGGGCGCCATTACTTCATGGAGGAGGGAAAGTCCTGAATGGAGGAGGGGAGTCGAGCTTCAGAGTGGGACACCAGGCTGTACAGCGGGTACGCGACTATTGTAGGGGTTTCTGGTGGTTGGGGGAGTGACCCTGTTGTCCAACCTGTTTCAGACCCTTCTTGAATCAATCTACGAACGGATTGAACCTGCCTGTTAGCACCGTGGTTCATTTCGGAGGTGGTTTGCTAACTATTGAAGATTGATAAAATCATGAAGGAATCCTTTTCATCTGGCAGCGCATGTTACGTGGTATATACTTACAAATGACATTGGGGCTGGTCCAAACCCTGTCTTGAAAAACCAAGAAAATATAACCGAGAGACACCAATCCGGGCGTGCCAGGTATTAAGACGATAAATGACGCAAAATAATGTAACAAGTGAGTGATAGTTGGCAAATCAGTAACTAAAAAATAATAGGGCATTTATTACATTAATTTTCTTCATCCATCTTGGGTATTTTTCGACAAACCAACTGGCACCAAAAGCTCTCGTTTTTTTCAAGAGGGTCTGGACCAGCTCCTTTGTGTTTGCAACGTTAAATACCGCAAGCTGCCGCAAGCAGCCAGATTCGTAATTTCCTTTATTCTTGGATCAACCTATGGTAGTAAGGCAAGAGGCGATATCTTTGTTTTGGCTGATTAAAGATGAAAAAATATGTTTCCTTAATTTTCAGCCCTATTTTGTCCATGATTATTCATTTTTAGAGTTTTCACAAAGTGGTCCATTCCCTTTAACGAGTTTCATCATTTCCCTCTGATACCCATTTCAGGCCCTGCCTTTGTCATTCTGTCGATTCTGGAGAGTAGTCGTTTCCGAATATGTAATCAAAACTTTAAATGACAGTCCATTCTGGATATGAAGAGTGGGTATCACAGAATCTGTTATAAGAGGTTTTGATTGACGGTCCATCGCGGGTACAAAGAGCGAGACGAAAGCGGTGTGCTCATTGCTGTTTGAATATTGCTCTCCTATATTCCTTGCATCAGCACTCAAAAGTTTCATCAACTGAACAGCTCCTTCCTCTGGAGAAGATTGCACGCTCATTATTGTGGGTCATAGTTTTTTTTTTAGGAAAATAACTAGTGTTAAATGGTTGCTGTAATTCCTTGTGTCTAACTTAGCACAGGGTCGGGCAACACTTTCTGCACTGGTGCTGTGCTGTCCTCTGTGTCCATGTTGCACACTTGCCAGCAGCGGGCTCCGGTGCTGCTGCTGTGCTTTGGAGCTCCCCGGTCTCGCGACCTGCATGCGCTTTTGCGGTGGTCGTAGCCTGAGGCTAGGGATAGGGTGCCACCGCCCGGGCGAGGCGGGCAGTCTTGATCCGTGCGCGCTCGCGACATGACCCGGGGCACAAGCGAAGGCCTTGTATTTACTCGAGAGCAGAGCATGGCGCGGCCGGGTAATATCCTCATTGGGGCTGGTACAGACCCTCATTTGAAAACGCGGCGGGAGCGTTTGGTGCCAGGTGTTATGTCGGAAAATACCTATGACAAATGACATAAAATAATGTAACGAGTGTGTCAAGATTGTCCAAATCAGTGAAAAGATAATGCTAGCGAGCTTATTACATTGCATTCCGTCTATTATTTTCGGCATTTTCTGACTAAACACCTGGCACCAAAAGCTCTCGGAGTTTCGAGAATGTCTGAACCAGTCTCATTGGAATTGCTTTGGTATGTACCCTGCGATGGATCGAAAAACGTAAAGTGTCATCAGGTAACTTAGGCGCAAGCTTCACCGGTTCTGTTCGATGGCTTAATTTCCATGGGCGAGCGGCGTTCAGGATGGATTATATGACACCTTAGTGGATGAGGATATATATATATATATATGTATATATATATATATATATATATATATATATATATATATATATATATATAACTGATCGAAAAGCTTTAGATATTAATTTTTCAGTGTAATTTTGACAACGATGCAAGGAGTGAGTAATTTCATGAGAGACAAGGAATCATTGGTGGATCCAGGATTGGTGATTGGGGGCACGCAGACCAAGGGAGGCACCATTTTTGGACGGAAAAACTAATCAGATTGGCGTGCAATCCTA